>CM014737.1:23666065-24280588 GCA_004329165.1 Spatholobus suberectus | reverse complement strand
TAGAACATCCATTCCATGCAGATAAATAGCATCCCCTATGCCATTGGCGTGTAACTAACTGATGCTTGTCCATTTTAAATTGCAGCTCAATGTCCTAGATGCCAGGCCAGCGTGGTATGTTGGCGGTATTATGTTGACAGCATGAAACAGTTTTGTTGACATGTTTGGGCCTATTTCACTTCATATAAAAGTCAATGTAAGGCTCATTTGCTTAAGAGAGACATTGGAAGACGCTTTTCACATTCACTTACCCTAATTCTTTAGGTTTTTCTTTTATCTCACCATTGGAACTTCATCCTTTGAAAGAGAAGTGTGAAGATCCAGTGTATTCACCATCTCCCATAGCTGTCTCTATCTTGTATCACTTTTATCTTTCTTATTTTTCTCTATTTTGGTATTTTTAGTGTTTAATGAATCTTGTGATTTCCTTTTGTATGAATCTTTCAATTTAAAGCAATTCATTGTGTTTTCAACAATCAACTTTATGCTTAATGGTTTTTCACGGTAATCACTTTTGAGAATGATGTAAACACACATATGATGTGAAATCATATGCGAGTGGTCTAAATCTATGCTTGATTACTATGTCTTAAGTTAAGTCTAAGATAGCCACTTGTAAGACATGTGTCTTAAGGATTTCGGTCTTAATGATTGATTTAAGTTTCAATAGATCATATGGAAGTAAGGTATTAAGGTTAATTCATAGAGATATTTGCCAAGGAATTGGGTCGATGTAATTTTGAGAGATCCAACCTTTGAAACCATGTCGTTTTGTGTTAAATCGGGGAAAAATGCTTGAGATGACCACAAGAGGAATTGAATTGCTAATTGTACTTTTGCCAATATAAAATTAATTAAAAACCAAAAACATGGCAACAAATTTAATTTATGCATTTTAATTTCGTTGGTGATTTGTGGTTTGACAACACAAATATTATCTGCCTTATTACTAGTTGAATAATTGAATTGGAGCATTTTACTCCAATCCCTAAAAAGAACGATACCCTACTCACCAAGATTTTTACTGCTTGTTCGGCCAATGCTCTTACCGTATAGAGGTTTTGAAATTGAAATTGATAAATTAGACTTTACACATTCAAAAGTATTTATTTATTATAATTTATAATTATATAAAATAGATATTTATCTTATGCATTTCACTAACTAAAATACAAGTTTTAATTAAAACCTTTTACTCAAAAGTCACTAATCTAAATATTGAATTTCGCCTAAAATAAATTTTCAATGTTTTCCTCTAATGTCACATCCTATAAAATGTTTCAAATTTTATTAACAAAATTTCAGAGTTCAAACTTTTAAAATTATTTCAATGCAAACCAAAGAAATTCAATGCAAATTAAAGTTTTTTTTAATTTCAAAATACAATTATTGTCATTATAATATTTAAAATGTAGAAGATATATAATGGCTAAATCAATGCAAATTTAAATAATTTATAACCTTACATACCATATTAATTATATTACTCTTTCATATTAATGAAAATTTAAATAAAATCTCAAAGGATAGGATATAATAAGTGAGCATAATTAATACAAAATAATAAGTAGGACAAATTGTGCATAAGATTGCTTAAATTACAAATTAAATAATATGAAATTTTTTATGTAAAAAAGATATGAGGAAAAAATGCGCTTACAAATTTTTTCTGATGAGAATTGCGCTTTCATAAGTTGGAAATTAAAGTATATTGCTTTATAGGTTTGAAATTAAAATAGAATTTTCTGTTACAGCAGCATTTCTTGGTGTTGTTCAATTTAGCTTTCTTCTAAATTTTTAAAATATTAGTTGTCAAACGTAAGTGAATAATATATATGTTGGAAATTAAAGTATATTTCTTAGAATTTTGAATGACAGTTGGTGTTATTATAATATTTTAATTATAGGAGACATATAATGGTTAATTCAATGTAAATTTAAATAATTACTAATAAAATGTAATAAGTGAGTAGAATTAATGGAAAATAATAAGTAAGATAAATTATATATAAGATTACTTAAATTAGAAATCAAATCATACAAATTAATATGATTTTTTTGGTATCAAAAATTATGCATAATACAAATTGATATAAAAAAAGAATATTTCTGGGCAAAATTAATTAAAAAGAATAATTAATTTTTAGTCATAATATTCATAATTATAATTTATAAATTAAATTATGCATAATATGAATTGATGTAAGAAAAGAATTTTTTTTGTCAAAATAAATTAAAAAGACTAATTCATTTTTTATCATAGATTCTTTGTGAAAACTCTTGATCAGATTTTCCTTTTACTTTTGATATTTTCTTCTCTATTAAAAAAATATAAATCTATAATAATTCTTTTGAGAGTTTAATATGTATGCACTATCAATGGAAAAGTTTTTCCATCGTTAATACATATCTTATTTTCCTTCTTTTGAATTTTGAATGACTATTGATGTCATTATTATATTTTAATTGTAGGAAACATATAACCGTTAATTCAATGCAACTTTAAATAATTATGCACAAATCATAATAAGTGAGCAGAAATAATGAAAATTAAAGTACGTTCCTTTATTCATTAGAAATTAAAATAGAATATCTGGTAACAATATTTTCTTGATATTGCTAGATTTAATTTAGCTTCTATATTTTTAAAACATTAATTATTAAATATAAGTGAATACTACACATTGAAATTAAAGTACATTCCTTATAAATTTTTTATGGAAAATGATGTCCTTATTATATTTTAATTATAGGACACATGTAATGGCTAATTCAATGCAAATATTTATAAATAAACATAGATTATAATAGTGAGTAAAATATGAAAAATAAGAAGTAGGACAAATTATATATAAGATTGCTTAAATCGTAAATCAAATAATACAATTGAAACAATTTTCTAATATCAAAAAACTATGCATAATACAAATTGATAGGCATAATTATAAATTATAAAGATGTCAAAATGGGTCGTCCGGCCCAGCCCGGCCTGCGGAACAAGGGTAAAAAGCAGATTAGATTAGCCAACCCTAATTCATTATAGGCTACATTTTTTCTAGTCGGGCCAGACCAAAATGGCCTATAGTTTTTTTTCTCTTAAATTTGTATATATTTACGAGGAAAAAAAAAAATAAAAATATAATATCAAGCCAAATAGGCCCAATACTTTTTAGGCCTTTTTTTTATAGGCCTAGGCTAGCCTATGGCACCCATCGAGCCTGGAAAAAATTGGCCCTTTTTATTTTTGTGAAAATTTTAATGGCCTAGCTGGCCTAACTCGTTAGGCCAGGCCAATTTACTAGCTAGGCCTAGCCGGTCAACCTTTCTTCATTGACTGTGAAAAATACATCGTTGCTACCTCACAAGGAGAAGTTTATCACAACATGGATAGATTGGATGATGCATCTCAGAAGTAACAACAACAAATAGGTATTTGTAGTAATTACTATATTAATTTTACCTATATTATAATAATAATATGCCTTTTGACAATGCATATGTTTGTTAACAAGGTTGAGGTTGCACATGCAAAATTGAAGAGGTTATTTTGAGATAGCATGGAGAGACTTGTGTAATTTTTGGGATGTACTGAATCATATGCTCGTATTGCAACACATTAAAATAAAGGTTGTCATTTTAGAAAAGCATCAATGTATTGGAATGCAAGTTTAATAATAGATTCTATTAGAAGCTGCAAGGCTTTGTATCAACAAAAGCACAATTACTGATGTTTCATGAGTATAAACATGTTGACACTTTTGGTGTTGACAGTTGTGCTTGTAGCTACACATTAAGAACTACTCATGGATTACCTTGTGCGTGCAAGCTTGCTAGATATAGAAATATGTTTGGCTACATTCCTTTGTGATCCATTCATATGCATTGGAGGAGGTTATCACTTTTTGCAGATGAAATAAATCATTGTTGGGGGAATTATCGCTTTCACATGAGGTTGATGCATTGTTAAAGCGATTTTTAGAACTTGACATGAATTACATTGAAGACTAAAATCTGTGAACTAGCATTTCTAGATACCACTTCAATGTGTCCTCCTCTAGATAAGGTAAAAATGAAGGGAGCACCAAAGTTTAAGAAATCCACTAACCGTCTTCCTTCATTGTGGGAGTGAGTTGATGCAATGCACATGATTGTAGATAGTTCGTCACATCCTAGTGTGCATGGTAAAGTAGTCCATGACACTAAATGCAAAAGAGGTGTGTGATTTATTGATAAATTTCTTAATGAGTTGCATGAGTATATTGTTTGTACTGTTGATGTCAAAGCAAACAAGAATTGCGGTTATTAGGCAATTACGACATTGCTAGGTAAGAGTGAGGAATCTTAACCATTAAGGCTTAAATATCTTTTTTGTCTCTATAAAATGGGTCATTTTTGCTTTTCATCCCTAATTTTTTTTTTCATTTTGGTCCCTATAATATGTTTTTGTTTCAAAAAAGTCATTGCCATCAGTGGACATCCGTTAAGTGATGATATGGCCAACATTCGCGTATGTCATGTCGTCTACATGGTTAAATTAGTGCTAAGTCAGTTGCCAACTCATTTCTTATTTTTTAAAAACTAAAAAATCATAATATTTCACCGAAGGCAATACACATTTAAGTAACCAGTGTCGTATTGCATGAAGGACTATTACACAGAGGATTCAATAATAGAAAGACATTTTTTGTGGTCCAAAAAGCACTCTTTGTCTAGTCATTTGCACTATATTAAGTAATGGACTAAACTCATCATGGGGTTTTTTGTTTGCTTGTTGGTGACATGTTGCTTTTTGTGGGTTTTGTTGGAACTAAAGACGTAGAAGCGTCTAAACTCTCAATGTTTTGAAGATAACATGCTTATTAATGTTTAAATCTTGTGCGTATAGACTAACCCCGTCACAGTTAAGAAGACCGTCTAGTAAACATGTTAAAGACCTTCCAATAGACGTGTTAACAACTGTCCAGTAGATGTGTTAAGATCGTCCAGTAGACGTGTTAAAGACCGTCCAGTAGACTCGCCAAAGAGGACCTACCAATTGAAGAAACTGAAGGCGACCGTCTGATAAATAAACTCATAACAAGCCTCCAAGATCATATATTCAAACGGCTAAGTTTTTTAGTTTGAACGTCAATTTGATTTATGCTAAATCTTCCTTGTAACTGACATATTACTACTTCTGTGAACTAACATTCAAATTTGTTTGAAGCATTAAATAACATCAACATCATTTCAGTGCAAAAGCACAGCAGAATAGATAAAGTAAGTCAACTTATCAAGCTGCCAAGACAAATGAAGAATGTTCAGAAGAGCAGACCACTAGTGCAGTCCTGCACCTTCCTTTTTAGTGCAAGTCTAAAAACTGCCATGCCTGACCTTTCTAAAAAGATAGTTTGCACGCTTCTCATTGCATAACAAGTCAAAATCCCTTACAACGAATCTTTTTCTTGAAGACTATATATATATGCATGCACTAACAAAGAAGAATAGTAGTGCGAAGTGAATAGAGAAGGTGAAGTCTGTGAAAAAGAACAAATACATAAAGTCTTTTGTAATATTCTGATAGAAGCATCTAGTGGACGATAGCAAATATTTTGTAAAGATCCTCAAAGTGATCTTGAGCTTAATCTTTCAAATCCTCACTACGTGAGTTGACCTTTCTTTTTAAAACACTTGTTGTGTTGTGAAAGCCTGGAGAGGCTTAGTGTAAAAGAATACTTGGGTTAAGCATTCTAGGGTGATTGCATTGTAAAGCCTGAAGAGGCCACGAACAATACTTGTAACCTAAGGTTGGTTAATGGATATCTTCTAGGTGAAGGGACTGGACGTAGCTCAGGTTGAGTGAACCAGTATAAACTTTCTGTGTTTTCTTCTCTCTATCCCTACCCTTGAAAACGTTTTCCAGACTAATCTATTTGTTTCAAAAAAGTTTTTAAACGCACAATTCAACCCCCCCTTCTTGTGCGCTTTTTCTTAGTTCTTTGTTGACCGTGTGAATACGTTGGTGGTCCCTTTGTGTACAAGTAGCCTATTTGCAGTAGTGGTCCCTTTATTGTGTTCATGTTTCTAATTTATGGTTTTTTTTTACTGTGTATGACCGAAAAAGGGTTAATTTTTAATTAGGGTTAATTTTGATCAATCGAGGGTGAATTGGGGTTTATTCTGGCCAACACATTTAAGGTTCAAGTTAATTTAGGGATGTCATTAATGAAACTTATGAGTACCCAGTTCATGTTGCTTTACATTTAGGGTTTTTAAATTTGTGTTTATTCTAAATAATTTAATTAGGGTTTGTGGTCAATTTATGTCAATTAGTGCTTGTTTGGGGAATATATGATCTATGTTGGGGTTATAATGTCAATTTGGTTCAAATTGGGTCATTTAGGGTTAGGGTCAAGTTAGGTAGGGGTCAGGTAAGGTTAAAGTTAGTTTAAGTCAGTTGGGGACCTCCTAAACGCACATTATCAATTTAATTTTTTATTCTTTAACTAATTACATGATAATTTTTCTATGTAATTTCTTCAATTTGTGTCAATTAATATGTTATATGTTATAATGATACTGAAATTCACTCTAATGATTGTGAGTCCAGTAATGCAGGTCTTTTATAATGCAATTGAATAGGTTCTTTAACCAAACATGGATGTCATTGAATAATGTCATGTTGAGTTGAATGTAATGTCGTTATGTTAACCCTAACTGTGGCTTAATTGTAACTGTAGAATGAGTACTACTGCTTGCATACCAGTTCATATACATGCTTATAACATTTGTATGGCAGTTTTAAATTCTTACTGCCTATGAACTTGCTTGATGCATCTATATGTGTGGTCCTATCTATATTTATATTCAATATAAATAATGCCATTGTTACTTAACGATTTTATACATGCAAGCATGTCATTTTCTATAACAGTTCATCACAAGGGCTCACTTATAAGAGACCTCATACTACAATATTAGGATGGTGAAGTTGGTATTGTGCACAACATAGATCTAGACAAGTGATCATTTTTCAAAGCAGTTGGCATATTGAAGGAGGATTTTGGTTACTATGATCCATTGAAAATATAGTGGAAAGGTGGTGATGAAAAGTTAGAGGATAGGCTGAAGGAATTTGTTGTGGACAACCATGCTCTAGAATTAGCAACTTACGCAATTTCAAAAAACTGTGCTATTGATTTGTATGTAGAGTATAAGGGTGGCAATGAAGGCATAGTTGAGGATAATTTCAAAGTACTAAATGAAAGGAATGATGATGATAGCAATGATGACTCCTTAAAGGATTTACACATGGATGACAATGAAGAAGAATAGGCAAATGGTCTTGATGATGGCTTTGATGCAATTGGTTTAGAAGCAATAGCTTCAGAAGCACCACCTCCTAAACACGAAATATGGACGGGTAAAACATGTGTATCCAAAATTCCCGTGGCCTACATCGAGGTAAAAAGAAATGGAACAAGCAATGAAGAAGGGTAAGTACAAGTAATCATGTGTTGACAAAGCCAACAGTGTTAATGGCAAACTAAGTACCATTAGTGTGGGAGTGAAGTCAGGAAATGTTCAAGTTCATGTTGTTGATGTTGAATGTGAAAATGTAGAAGGTGGTAGTTCTTTGTAGGGTGGTGGATTTGAGACTAAGGAGGGTTGTTTGTAGGGTGGTGGGGTTGATGTTGCTGATGTAGGGTTGGAGCATTTAAGGGTTCAAAGGGCTGGTTTTGGTTTGCATAAGGATAGTGTTAATGTTGCTAATAATGGGTTGTAAGGAGTTGGGGTTACAAGTGTTGATGTTGGTTTGCAAGATGATAGGGCTAAGGGAGTTACGACTAAAGGTGCTGCTTAGCAAGGTGCTAGAGTTAAGGATGAGGATGGTGTTGGTTTACATGGTGGTGGAGTTGAGGTTATAGGTGCTGATGTTGGTTTACAGGACGATAGAATTGAGGTTAAGGGTGTTGGTTTACAGGGTGGTGGAGTTCAAGTTTATGGCATTGGTTTGTAGGGTGGTGGAGTTAAGGGTGAGGGTGGTGCTAGTTTGTAGGGTGGTGGAGTTGAGGATGTTGGTGCAGGTTTGTAGGGTGGTCAACAAGATGAGGGTGAGGAGGCTGTTGAAAATATTCAATCTAAAAAAAGACCTAAGAAGGGTTTTAAAAGAGTGTTTCAGTTTGGTAAGCCACATATAAGTTTTGTTCCCCCAAATTCGGAGCATGAAAATAACATTAAGGATGGATATGAATTTGAATTCTTACAAAGTAAAGATTCTAGTGATGAAAATTATAACGTTAAATATGACAAATTCAAGAAGGAGCTTATGTGCAAAGATTTTTAGTTCAAATAAGGCATGGAGTTTAGGTCTTTACTTGAGTTTAAAAGAGCTATGCTTGCACACTCAATCCTCAATGGAAGACGAGTGAAGTCTATCAAAAATGATCACTTAGGAGTAAGGGTTAAATGCAAACATACCTGTGACTTTGTAGCATTTGTTAGTAAAGTGGGAAATGTCAAACTTACAGGTTGAAGAATTTAAACCAGAAACATATATATGGAAGGGTTTTCAATAATTCAACTGCAAAGTTAAAGTGGATGGCTCAAGTGTCAGTAGTTAAAATGAAGCTACTACTTTTGAATTTACATTAACTGTTATATCAAGGGGCATAGGTGCAACTCCAATGTACCTTTGCAAACACCTCATTATCCTTTTTGTAGCAACCAAATGTGGTTTCCTTGGATCATCCATAAACCTGCAAATTAATCCAACTCCATAACATATGCTAGGTCTACAATTATAAAGATACCTCAAGGAACCAACAATCTGTTTAAATAGAGTGCCATCTACTACTTCTTCTTCACTGCTCCTCTCCGATTTAACATTCACTTCAATAGGTGTTGCTGCTATATTGCAGCCTATCATGTTAAACCTTGTTAAGACGTCACTCACATATTTCCTTTGATGCAACACTATTCCCTTTGATGTATTAGTAAATTCCATTCCACGGAAGTAAGTCAATCTTCCCAAATTAGTCATTTCAAACTCAACTTTCATAACCACCTTGAACTCCTCAATTTCTTTAGAATTGTTACCAGTAACCAATAAATCATCAACATAAAGGAAGATTAAAAGCAATTATGACCTTCCATGCTGGAATCTCATATAAACCCTATGTTCCACAAAGCATGTACTAAAATTGAGTTAAAGTAAGAATAAATCAATTCTTTTATTCCAAGCCTGGGGGGATTGTTTTAGGCCATATAGAGCCTTTTTCAATTTGTACACCTTTTCTTCCTTACCCGTAGTCTCACAACTTGGTAGCTGAGTAACACATACCTCTTCCTTTAAGGATCCATTAAGAAATGTAGATTTGACATCAAGCTGGAATAATGGCCGACCTCTTGAACATGCTAAGGCCATAACTAGCCTAATAGTCTCAATCCTTGCCACTGGTGCAAACACTTTTGAGTAGTCAAACCAATCCTTTGCAAAACACCTTTTTTCACCAACCTTGCTTTGTGCTTAGCAATAGATCCATCTCGATTTAGTTTTAACTTGTAACCCATTTGACAACAACTGGATACTTGTTTGGGGGTTAGACAGTCAACTCTCATCTTTGGTTCTTCTTAATGGCTCTCAACTCTTCCACCATAGCTTCTTTCCAAACTTGCTCCTTCATTGCTTCCTCAAAATTCAATGGTTCAGTATTAGTAAATAAGGCAAAATGCATAAGATCACCTTCATGAGTTATTGCTCTGTCAAAAAATAACTCATAATCAACAAATTAGGATTGTAATTGTTTATGTCTTTGTGATTTTTAAGTTTGGAATTAAGTTGTATTAGTGTTATCTCTTTCATTTAATTGGTCTTGTCACTGATCCAACAATGAAGGCATTTGTTTGAGGTTGTTACTCTATTTCTTCCAATCCCAGAATTCCTTTTCAACCACTACCACATCTCTACTTATCATTATTTTTTGATTCGCTTGATCATACAACCTGTATGCACCTGTATAATTATTCCTGCCAAGATCATAGCCTTACTCTTTTCTTGCAATTTCTTCTCTTCTCATTGGGTACATGTCTGAAGCATAATGATCCAAAAATTCTGAGATGACTCACTATTGGCTTCCTTCCTATCCACACTTCCTTTGGCACTGACTCCTTCTATCTCTTAGTTAAGCATTTATTCAACACATATAGTACTGTGGAGATAGCTTCTCCATAAAAAGAGTGTGGCAAGGCTTTCTACTTCAACATACCCCATGGCATGTCAAGCACTGTCTGATTCCTCCTTTCTGTTAAGCCATTACGTTAAGGGGTGTAGGGGGTTGTAACTTCATGTTGAATGCCATTCTTCACACAAAATTCCTCTAACTCATTTGAGCTATACTTTCCTCTGCCATCTGTTTGCAACACCTTTATTGATATCTCACTTTGTTTTTCAACTATCACTTTAAACCTTTGAAAGGTTTCAAATGCCTCTTTCTTGGTTTTAATTAGATACAACCACATCATTATACTAAATTCATCAACAAATGATATGAAGTATCGATCACCTCCCAATGAAGACACTTCTAATGGTGCACATATGTTAGAATGCACCACTATCAACAAGTTTGTTGCTCTCATTGGAAGGTGTGACTTGAAGGAATTTTGAGATTGCTTACCAGCCAAACACACTTCATATATCTTTTCTAGTACAGTAATCACAAGGAGTCTAGCAACCATTTGTTTGGAACCAAGTTGATTCAAACTTCTAAAATTTAGATGTCCAAACCTCGAGTGCCAAAGCCAACATTCCTCATCAGATTCAACAACCTTCAAGCACCAAATTTCAGTAGCCTTCATGTAGATTTGAAGGTCCTATTTTTTTTTTTTTCCGAAAGAGGCTCCTTTAAGATTAACTATGAGTAGAATCAAATATCTTCACAAAATCATGTTTCATAACCACCAAAAACCCTTTCTCTATTAGCTGTCTAATACTCAATAGGTTGCATTTCATCCCAGGTACATATAGCACATTCTCAATCAATGGTGATTTTCCATTTCTTCTTTCAATCACAATGTTGCCCACACCTTTTGTACTTAATGTTTTGTCATCTGCAAATCAAGCTTTTCTTGTTCTTGTTATATCAAGATCAGACAACCACTCCTTGTGATTGGTCATATGTTTGAGCAACTAGTATCAAGATGCCAAAGTTCAGACTATGAAGAATACTCACTGGTAGTCACCATCAGTAGAATTGGATTAGAATCTGAATCTTTTTGCCATTTGGTAGTGTTCGTTACTAGTAAAAAGTAATTAATTAGTTGTTTTTGTTAATTTTAGAAACATTTTAAAAAATAAATAATATTATTTCCTAGAATATAAGTTATTTCTAATAAACACTAGACCATTTATGAACATCCCTAGGTGCATATGAGAAGCATTAAAAAAATCATTTTGCTTTTAGTGAATACTCTCTAACACATAAGAAAGCATTAAAATTGTCCTTTGCTTAATTTTTACTTTTTTAAATCTAATTATCATAAATTTTATTAAAGATGTTTTCTAATTAAAAAATTCTTAAAAAAAATATACAAACAAGAAGGCTTTTATAAAATTTTATACTATTTTTTTCTTGTGGGACCGAAATGTATCCTTATAGTAAATTTTATATCTATCCATCCACCCACATTTTATTTGCTAAAATCCATTCTCCACTATCGGATATTTTAATTTAATGTTGTGGACAGCTAAACTTCTTAATTTTGATTTTGCTTCAGGTGATACCTGTAGCAGCAAATGAGGTAGCGTTCTCAGCCCATGCTGTTCTAATTACGGCAACAACCGTATTCCAGATTGCAATCTATGAAGTACATATTTTTTCTTTTTCATTGAGTTTATTCATTGTTAACATTTAGAATTCAAGATTGTCCTAAAAGTTGCAAATTTCCTATGTGGCGTGGAAGTTAAAAAGTCTCTAAAATAGCTTTTGGAATCGTCCTTGCTGTATGATTAAGTGCAACAATTTGTTTCTTCATAGCCTTGCCTCAACGTCGTTGGCTCTGGCTAGTTTCCATTTTCAAGTATGTTGTATCTCTTCATCTATTGTGTGGTCAATGGCATTAGTCAATTCCATATTACGAATTTGTGACCTATTTTAATCTAGGCAGGTACATTTGATGATTCAAAACCATAGAATTGTCATATATTAATGGCTAAGTATTAGATTTTTCTGATGAAAATTAAATTATTTGGGTTTATTTACTTTTATTTTCATTTCATGTTTTCATTTTTTCTTTTCATTTTTTAATTATAAAGCTATCACCTTATTTTCAATCTGTTTTTAATTTTTTAATATTTGTACAAAAAATAGAGAAAACAAAAAAAAAAAACTGTTTTCACTGTTTCATATACAAATCTTTGAAAACAAGAAACAAATTAAAATAAAGTGACAATTTTGTAATTAAAATATAAAAATAGAATCTCAAAACAGAAAATGAAAACAGAAGTAACGGATAATGTCTAAACTGGCCTAATAATATGATATATTATATAATATATTGAAGAATAAAATCTTCTGATTTTTTAAACTGTCTAAACTAGCCTAAAATCTAATTTACAAGCCCACTCAGTTGTTTTAGGCTTTTAGCATCATTTTGCCAAACTAGATGAGACTTTCATTGAGTTAATTTTCATAATGCCACTTCAGCTTTCCTTCTAACTTTTGTTGACATTGATCATTTTGCAGTGTCATCCAAGTTTGTTTGACAATTATAAAATATATTTCCCAGGTGAGGGATTTATCCTAATTTGCATTATGTTGTCCTTAGCTTATTTTTCCCACGTTCTATATATTTTAGTGCTTTTTGAATTTTGATATATAATTGTCTATTTGTCTTGTTTGCAATTGTATATTTGTCTTGTCTATTTTGTCCAAGTTTCTCGTTTGCCAATGTATGAATTAGCTTTCTTAAAGGTAACCTGGAAGAATAAGTTTAGCTAGTCTTCTCATCAACGAATCGTATTTTGGAATGTAAATATATATGATTTGAAGAAGGGCTAGTTACTTTTATTTATTTATTTATTTATAAGCAAATAACTTTTATTAATGCAGAACAAGTCTAGCACAAATTGTGCTAATGTGAACAAAAAAAAGCTCATTCACTACAGCCACAGCATAGAGCTTAAAGAAAAAACTTTGTAATATTTTCATTGAATAGAATTAATTTCACGTGTTATATATATATATATATATATATATATATATATATATATATATATATATATATATATATATATATATATATATCTTATTTATATTCTAAAAATAATTTTACATTGCCAATTAAATAAAATCATTTCTTTTCAACTCACTTATAAAATATCACATCCAAACACAAATCAATTTTATTAAATTTTTCTATCAAAATCAATTTCACTTGAAATCTAAAATAATTAGAACTTTAGTCAGATCTTAGGCGCGTAGATCACTTTATTAGCCCACATTTTCTTTTTCTCATTTATATAATTAGATTTAAAAGATGATAACTTCAACTTATTTATTTAATTAATTTGTATTAAAAAGTGAAAATTATTCTATTAAAAGATTTAAAATTAATTGTTTTGTAAGATAAATGCATACTCAATTATTAAGTAAGCTTAAAAAAGGGAAATTCAATAATTCTAATAATTCATCTTGACATAACTTCAATTTCATTAGCTCGATTCGTACATTTTGTGAGTTTATGAAACTATTATCTCTTAGCTATCCTTATTTAATAAATTGTGTTATAAATATAGGCAGTGATGAACTTCATGAGAAAAAGTACGGATGCCTGGAGTGTTGGCTTCACTCTGCTGGATTTTTCCGGAGGGATAGCAAACTATGCACAAATGGTTATGCAATCAGTTGATCAAGGTATGTTATCTCCTTTACCAATGTATCTTGCTGTCTCACATTGTAGTTTGAACTTTGAATTGAAACTTTTCACTTACATCTTCAATTTCCAGGTTCTTGGAAGAACATCTTTGGGAATATAGGGAAACTAATGGTATCTCTGGTATGAAAAGTAAAATATTATCAAGTTACATTATATGAGATATTTTTGCTTGTGTATAATTGCAATTATGCAAATTTAAATTAAAAACATACTTTTTGGACATTACTATAAACAAAATAAAAATTATAAATAATTATCATCATAAATCACTTTCTATTATCTACAAATATGAATAATATCAATCTCATTCTTTTCTTAAGAACATTCATAAAGAGGACAATTTCCATTTTTGGTTCATTAAGCAACAATACTTCTATGTTTCTATATTATACATGTTTCTATGTCTTGTATGTAGCTATATTAGATTTTCATAACTTTTTTTAAAGACTTGGATACTTCACCGATACGTATTAGTTAAGTGTCAAAAATACAATATTAGATACATATTGAATATGAATACGTGAAACAAATGAAAGTATTGGTGTTTCATAGCAGAGGAAGTAAATTTATTGAAAGGGCTAAAATTCAAATAGAACTTAGGCTATATTCAAATGACAATGCTTTTGATGGATTAATAATTGACCATGGCAGGTGTCTGTCTTCTTTGACATCATCTTCCTGTGCTAACATTATTTGCTATATACTGCAAAAAATAACAGATCAGAGACCTCTGCTGAACCTAACAATGCAAAGTCTTCAGATCAATCATTACCAGAAAATGTCTAAGGGGTAGTTTTATTCATGAATTAACCCTCCTGGAATGAAGCCAGCCTCCTATTGTGGTTGGACCTACAGTGTAATCCAGGAGAAATAGATGTGATAGAATATTTAAGAGGCTTTGATCACTTTTCAAATCTATTGCCTATGATTTGTAAGCTTCAGGAAAATTTCCAACACCTGTAAATATTTGTGAACCTACATTGTCATTATTCAACTAGATGTAGACGAGCTAACTGCACTAGTGCCATGTGCTTCTAAATTCAAGGATTAATGGGACACAAAAAGTACATGAATTGATAAGAATCATTATTGTTAAATGGCTGTGCCATGGCCGCTTTGGCAGATTTTTTGCTAACTGCCGTAGGCAATTTGTGAAGGGAGGCCCGCTATGGCAGCGCCATAAGCTGCAATGGTGTGTTTATATGGCGGAATTGTGGCCTTCCACCATCCACTATTGATAACACTGATAAGTATAAGAATAGTTTGTAATTTTTTTTATAAATACTATTTGAATGTGATTTTACCCTGAAGAAATCACAAGCTTTGTTGTAATTTAACTAGCAATTTGGTTTAAATATGATTGTTACACATCTAATATGACTGGTTAAAAAATTGTAAATTTTAACACACTCAGAAAGCTTCTGTTGGTAAATTTGTTTAGAGCTTCTCTGAATTATTGAATTATTCTTTGACACTGCATGAAGATGGTGATCAGTTACACTTGGAAAGCTTAGCCTTCTTGCTTCTCATTATAACATGTTCTACTTTTCTTTTATTTCTTTCTTTGTTTATTAATTTTTGTAGTTTGCTATCTAACTCTGCATCAAGCACAAGCTATCATAAAAAAATCAACTACTTTAGGTACGAGTTCCAACTTAAAACTTCCAGGGAAGGGTTTACTTCCTCAATTCTTTGTTTGAGTAAAATAAGAATCATCATAATTTATGCTCATGGAAGAACTACCTGAAAAACCTAACACTGTTATTTTTGTGCTTTTGAAATCAAAACAATCAACGCTAATGGTTAGAGCTTGGAAAGTATTTTGATGGGACCACAAGATTTTATTGACCATATGAGATTAAGTGTATTTGTTTTTCAGTTGCTTCCAACTGAATGCGAATTCGACATCCTCCTTCCTTCTACATTTTTGTCTTGGAAAGCGCAAAAGTTCTATTGAACGCCCCTCAAATAGTAAAACAAACACACCTTAAAGCTGCACAGCAATTACTTCGTCTGACAGCCAAAATTGGAATTGTTAGTGGATCTTCGACTATAATTTGTAGGTGGGTTCTTAAAGTTAAGAACAGTTTTCAATTGGATTCATCATTGGAGAAGAATGACGTGAATGTTATGTGTAAGAATGTTCTTATATAAGAACTGATTCTTAATCATTAAAAAATAATTGAAGGGTAATTTGTATAACTCGTTTTAAAGAAATAAAAAGATGCAAAATAACTTGTGAAACTTATTTTAAATTCTTAAAGAATTACACTATTGAGGTGAAAAGTTACTAAAATTGTTGCTAAAATTCTTGAAACTGACGCGACATGGTATGACTCAAAAAAGGAGTGAATAACCTCCAATAGTATTCACAATCGGAGATGCTCTTTACTGAAGACTTGCGATAGTGTGTGAAACAAGCTGAGCAAGCAGCCACATGACACGGAGCAGAACATTAAAGAGGAGGGAAGCGTAAGGTGTAACCATGAGGAGAAGATGGAGCAGCTGATTGACACACTTGCAGTTATACTGCAATAGTTGGCGGTGTTGGCAAAGTAACATTCATACCTAGCACAATAGCTGAGGACGACAAACAAGTATTCTCTAGAACACTGGTGACTTTAAGGAAGATAAATTATCAATAGATTTTGTCACCGATTTCAAATGAAATATTAAAATAAGATGGAGAGGTCTAGACTCTATGGCTAGACTAAGCATAAAGTTGAGATTGCTATCTAAAATCAGAGATTTCAGGATACACAGTAAAATATGGAACAATAAACCCTGATTCAGAGGAATGTATAAAATGATTCAAATGCTCAATCAATTTTCATTGAAACCAAAGCATAGTTAAATATCTAAACCCAAACTTGACTAGAAAACTTAAATCAGTTTCAAGTACGCATTAGGGCAAGTAAAATTAGTTACAGATTTACAGTGTTGTCTTTTGTCTGCGTTTGATACCATTGAACTTGAATTCTCTTGCACATTATCCAATTACTGATTGCTGGAGTAGGAAGAAATGAGAAGCACTAGTGCCCAGTTCCCCACGGGGGACAAAGAAAGCCCATAAGTTGTAGCTGCTGCACAAATTGTGTCTAAGCAATTTCCATGTCCGCTCATCCTTGCTTTTTCAGTAACTGTTGGTTTTGTGATTCTGAACTATTGAGATCATGTAATTTTCATTTTCTACAAGGATCAGTGAATCGAATAGCCTCCATGCTACTTTCCTGCTTCAACACATGGAGTCCAGTTTTTATAAAGGTTGTTGTGGCAGGAAAAAAATCTGGATATATAACCTCTGCATGGTTCCATTCATTTTCTAAAAGTGCTTCATCTAAATTTACTTTTTTCTCCCGCAGATCAAAAAGACATGTACAATCACTTTTCATACGCAAACTATCAAACAAATGTTTATTGCCATCGATAATCACAATGGGTCCAAATACCATGGTGGGTCTAAATGTACCACCATTTAGCAAGGCATACTTGCGTATCAGTCCCGTAACAAGACAAATAGCTATGGCTGGGAATTTGTTACGGAACCAGAAAGAAATTGGCAATCCCGAGCTTTGGAACTCAAACCACTCTGGAATCTTGGCTGCTGGTGCTGGCAAATAAAAGAAGGTGCTTCCAGCCTCACGCAATTCCTGTTTGTCATATATAATTCATTAAGTTTAGCAAATTAAATACACTATCAATGACCAAATCAAGTACATAAAAAAACAATACCTGATTCAGGAACATGCTTATACATGAGGAAGTCAAGGATAGGCATCCTTCTGCAGTGAAATTTTTCAAGTTTGGAGGAATCCCTCTAATTTCTCTAAGACGCTCACAATTATTCAAATTAAGCCTAGTTAAAAAGTGGCATTCTTCGAAACATTCAGGAATAACTGTGAAATTATTCCTTGATAGGTTTAAGTCCTTCACATTAGCAAACCATGAGACAACTACTGGAAAAAATTCATCTGACAGGTTGCAGCTTTCGAGATGAAGATATTGAACGTTTGCAGACACGGTTGTTGAGCTCACTTTGTCTGCACCCTCATCCTCTTTAGGCAGTAGCCACCCTTCCCATCGCCAACCTATAATCTCAACCAGTTCTGGCATCATGCAAATGCTCGAAAGGAGAATGCTATCGCAAACATTTTTATCTTGTAGACAACACAGACGTAATTTTTGAAGCCGAGTAAGATTTCGAAACGAAAGTGGGAGTTTTTTTACAGGAGTTTCTTCCAAGTCAAGTTCTGTTATATTTTCCATCTTTCCTAATATTTCTGGAAAACTCTTAAGGCTTTTACAATACAAAAGTTTGAGTTGCTCAAGAGAGGTAAAATGGATGGGGGGGAAACTCTTAAGCCTGGAGCAACCTTCTGCGTTTAAGATTTTAAGTTTTTCCAAGAACCCAACTGAATTGTGAATTGCAAATAAATTCCGACACCATCGAAATGACAATTTTTTCAAATTTGGGACACAAGATACATCTGGGATCTCTGTCAAACATCCACAGAAGTCAAAATTTAAACATGTCGTACTCACAAACTTCTGCAACATAAAAAGAGGAAAAAAAGAAGCAAATCAATAAACCAAAGGAGAATTTATTAATATAAAACATAAAAATAAAACAAATGAATATAACCTTAAAGTGAACATATTAAGATACAAAATCAAGGTAATGAACTCAATACACTCGCCTTTTTTAATAATGTACCCAACTCAAGTGATGTAAACCCACTGCCTTGTAACTAGCATATAGCAAGTTTCTTCGGGCGAAAATCATTTGGCAAATTATGTGAAGGATATCTCCACCATTCCAATACTCTTAAACTATTAGGAAGATGTTTGGGATCTCTGGAGAAATGAGCATTTCTGATAATAAGTGTTTTGAGATTTTTCATCTCCTTGAAGGCATTTCCATCCCATTCTATTTCTACTTCTTTAAATAAGTGGAAATCCATAAATATGATTTCAATCTGACTAGTTCCCTTTCAACAGAAAAATCACGAATCAACCACAATACATGCATAAATATTAGGACTTCAACATACATATTTAGAGAAATGTACATATTATAAAGCAAAAATAAAATAAAATTGTGACATGAGCATATAATAATCAAGAGAGATAATTCAAGGTTGAAGATGAAAAGCCAAACCATCCACATGTATCAATCTTATTTACCTTATTTTCGTCTAAAACTTCAACTATATCCTTAGGGATCCATAACCTGCTACGTTTCCCAGGCTCTTTGGGTGATTCTTGCCGGACAATTTCTCTACCCATGTCCTCTATCAAGTTATGTAGTTTCACCTCACCATCCAAACTAATCTTTATGAGAGATTTTTCAACCAACACTCTAATATGATGTTTCATGCAATTGCCATGATGAGAATGAAGTATATCTTCGACCTCTGTCAATCCCAATTCTTTAAAGCAACAAGCAATGTCAAGAAAAACAATTTGCTCATCTTCTTCCAAAGCATCATAACTTACTTTAAGTATCTCTTGGATCTCTTTATTAGGAATTCTTTCGTATCGATCTAAGGTAGATTTCCATTGTTCTATATTTCCTCCAAATAAATTGGAACCTATTACTTCTAAAGCCAATGGAAGGCCCGAAGCATAAGTTACTGCTCGATTCAAAAGATCCTTGTAATGTGGATCAACTTTTTCCAACTTGAAAGCTTTCCAACTAAGTAATTCAAGAGCATCTTCCTCATTCCATTCATTCAACTCATATGTTCTTTTAACATGGTGACATGCTAGCAGCAATTTGTCCCGAGTCGTGATTATGACTCTACTACCAGGACCAAACCAATGAGGTCTTCCAGCAAGCTTCTGTAGCTGTTCCTGTCTGTCAACATCATCTAGAATTAAAAGAACCTTCTTTTGCAGGAGCCTATGCTGTATTATGGAAATTCCTTGTTTGACACTTGTTAACTTAATCTCTCCAACTGTTTCAGAAAGAAGGTTGCTTTGGAGATGCAGTAACCCATGTTTGTTTGAAGTTTCTCTGACGTTTTCAAGGAAACACACAGCTTCAAAATGGTCAGCAATGGAATTAAAAACTGCGGCAGCAAGTGTCGTTTTACCTAATCCCCGGAGTCCATGGATCCCCACCATGTGGACAACATCATCAGATCCAACATCCAGAAGCGACCTTACTTTTAGCACTTGTGACTCTAGTCCAACTGGGTAATCCGCAACATGTAAAGGAGCTGGATTAATCTTGCTAGAGACCAACTTAACTATCCTCTGAATAAACTCATATTCATATCCGTCCCTATTCAATCAGAGAAATTTGTGAGAAGTCAAACTAAACGCCTCATGCCCCATGTCTTGATACGTAGGTATGCTGTTCAAGGTTATTAAGTATTTTCATCCCTTAAAATTTTAACATTAGGTTTAATTATTAATTGTAGTTGTCCAACTTATCCCAAGTAAAAATGGAATTAAACAACCCATTAAAAATAATTGGTGTAATTTTTTATATTGTACCAACCATCATTAAGTACATAAAAAATTACACTAATCACCATTTTTACGCGGGTAAGTTAGCAATCCCTTATTGATTTGGTCTCTATATTTCTCTACACTTCACCACTTTGACCCTATTAGTAAAAATTGTATATTTTAGCCCCTAGAAGAGCAAATTTAATATATTTTAGTCCCTGCAGGTTAGTTGTTCAAACTCGTTAACTTTGGCCCCTGTAACACTGCTACAAAATCTTTTTGGCAGTGTAAAAATTGCTAAAAATTTTCTCACAGTCTTCACAACAACACATAGTAATGGTGTTAACGGTAAGACCAAAACGTGTTAAATTTGTTCATATAAAAACTAAAACATACAATTTTTACATATAGGGTCAAAACAGTATAGTGCGAATAAGTATAGGAACTGAATCCTTTATATATATAAATTACAACAGTTATTTTGAATGAGAGCGTTTTTAGTTACTATTATTTAATAAAAATATTTTTAGCTATCATTCTTCAATGAGTATTTTTAGAATTTTTTTTTATTTTTTATCTCTTTCAATCTATTATTTTCAATATCTTTAATTTTAAATTAAATTTTATTTTTTTAAAAAAATCATCAATAATTAAAAATTAACATTGTATTACAATAATTTTAAAAATATTTATTTATTACAAATTTTAATTATAATATAATTTATATATTCAAAAGTATTTTTTATTATAAATTTAAGTTATATAAGATAAATATTTATTCTATAGGTTAAAATACTAGTTAATAATTAAACCTTAACATTAAAACATCATTAGACAAGAGAAAATTAAAAACCTAGTAAGATTGACCTAGTGATGGAAGGTTGAATAATTTACATGAGATCATAGGTTCTAACCTTGTTACTGTAAATCATTGTACACCAAAAAAACACAAGTGAAAATTAATGAATTAAAATAAGTTAAAAGACTGGCGAGGGAGGGTACTCATGTTTGAAATGGTAGCCAGACAAGTTAGCCGCTTGGTGCAGAGCCATCTTCCATGTCTGTAGCTTCTCCATGTTACACTTGAAAGTCTCCTTATTAGCGTTCAACTTCTTTTCACGATTAGCCAGTGCCTCTCCAAAACTACCTGTGTGGTGTCTCACATCGGAAGGATGGACCTCATAAAAAACTGGCAAAACCAACAGACCCTTCCCCTTAGTAAACTTAAGGATGTAATCAAGTTCGTTTAAGCAAAAGGAGGAAGATGCGTAGTTTTCGGAGAGCACGATGATGAAAATTCTAGACTCTTCGATTGCCTTCTCAAGTGCTGAGGCGATTTGGTCCCCTCTACGGAGCTGCTGGTCATCGATGAAGGTGTGAATTCCGCTGTCATGAAGAGCTTTGTAGAGATTGCCAGTGAAACCGTAACGTGTATCTTCCCCTCGGAAGCTGTGGAACACATCGTAGGTGAATCCATAACTAAAGGACGATTGCATTGCCATGAGAACTGAGAACAAAGGTTAGGTATGATTTTGTTTTCTAGCCCTGTGTAAGGCAAAAAGAACCGTCATATTTTATAATAACAATAAGATATTTTGCCCAACCTTGACTACGTCAGAGTGAGGTCGGTGTATTCGTCTTCTGGATGCAATGGCAATCTTGTATTGGACAAGTTATTTTTTAATGGTAATTTATATAATAAAAATTTGTGTTGAAGGTTAATATAATAAAAATGTGCACCGCGTAGAAGAATTGAGAAGCTTTTTATCAAAAAGAAAAAGAAAAAGAATTGAGAAACTATGTTCGGGTTCCAATTGACTCATGACCTTGTTAGATATCTGGGGGTCCTTTTTGTGCATGGGAGGAAGATAAGGGCCAAATATGATTATTTATTGGAGAAGACTCAATGGCGGTTGAGTACTTGGCACGCTGATTCCTTATCTTTTGTGGGCAGATGCACTTTAATAAAGGCTGTTGTGGCAGCCATACCTACTTATACCATGCAAACCACACTTCTTTCGAAGCAGATTTGTAACGAGTTGGAGAATATGGCACGCAATTTCGTTTGGGGAGTCGTTGGGGGCCACAGAAAATGTTACTCTATTGCATGGCATAAGTTTTGTCAGCCTAAAAAATTTGAAGGTTTGGGTTTCCGTGACTTACATTCTTTTAATCAGGCCCTTGTTATGAAGCTGGATTGGGGTCTGATTACAAACCCAGATGCCCTCTGGGTCAGGGTCCTTCGGTCTAGGTCTAACTGCTCCTCTGATATCATTCCTCATGTCAAGAAGGTACTTGATTGTTCTGATGTCTGGACAGGTATTTGCTCTACTTGGGATAAAACTTTGGAAGGTGGTAGATGGCTACTTGGGGATGGGCTGACAGTAAGATTTTGGAAGGACAGGTGGCTGCCCTTGGGGATCGTTCTTTGGGACATTGTTTCTCATTCTATTCCTTATGAATGTGCCTATCAGCTGGTGGCGCACTATGTGTCTACTTCTGGCCAGTGGTGCGTTGAATTGTTTCAACACCTTCTTCCTATGTGGATTTGTGCTGAGATTGGTGGCGTGCTTCCTCCCCAAGGGGATGGGCCCGATAGGATTATTTGGGTGGCTACAGCTGATGGTAAGTTCTCCACAAAAACATCTTATGATATTGTTTGTGTGTCCAATCCGTTGCTAAGTATGTCTCCTTGGAAGAAAATGTGGTCTAACACATTGCATTCTCGTCAACAATGCTTTCTGTGGAAGGTCCTCCATGATGACCTTCTCACCAATGTTTTCCGCAAAGACAAGGGGATGGCGAGTAGTTCCCTGTGTCATCTTTGTCACTTGCATGATGAAACTAGACTTCACGTGCTCGGAGACTGCCCTTTAGTAAAGAATGTTTGGATGTTAATTCATGATGTGTTGCCTCCAAACCTTTTTGATAATATCTTGGAAGATTGGCTGCTGAATAATATAACTGTTTTGGACTCGACTTACAAGGGTGTTCAATGAGGGTCATTTTCGCCAACATACTAACGAGCATTTGGCAGGCTCGAATGAATGTGTTTTCAAGAATGGTACATTTAGTGCCGGTGGAGTCTTAAAGGCTATTGACCTTCGAACGTCTATTGGGAGTGGCATCCGTGGTCCCTGGACTAACAAGGCTAACACGGATGGATCTGTTCATCTTGGTGGCTTACAAGCGTCTTGTGCAGTGGTCTTTAGGGATCATCTTGGTGAATGGTTAGGGGGCTTTATGAGGAACTTGGGTTCCTTTAATGTTATTTCCGCTGAGCTGTGGGGGGTGTTTACGGCGCTATCTGTAGCTTGGGATACAGGTATTCGGAAGCTCATTCTTGAATGTGATTCGGAGCTAGTGGTTCGGTTGGTGACTCATGGTATGACTCTGGATCATTCATATAGGCCTCCAGTTATTGCTGTCCGGAGATTGATCCATAGGGAGTGGGAGGTAGAGATCACGCATCTGTTTCGAGAGAAAAATGTTGTGGCAGATTTTCTTGCTGCAGCTGCCCATAAGCAGGAGTTGGGGTTGCGTTTGCTTGCTAACCCTCCCCCTGGGTGTGCCCAATTTTTTATTAGAGATGTTATGGGGTTGTCTATGCCTCGGTTAGTCAATGTGTAGTTTTGTTTTTTGGGGCTTGTCCCTCCTTAAGATCAAAAAATAAAAAATAAAAAAAATTATATTATTCTCTCATATTAATGAAAATTTAAATAAAATGTCAAATGTTAGAATATAATAAGTGAGCAGAATTAATACAAAATAATAAGTAGGGCAAATTGTGCATAAGATTGCTTAAATTATAAATTAAATAGTATGAAAATTTTCTATATAAAAAAAAACGTGGAAAAAAGGGCTTACAAATTTTTTCTGATGAGAATTGCGCTTTCATAAGTTAGAAATTAAAGTATATTCCTTCATAGGTTGGAAATTAAAGTAGAATTCTCTTATTACAATATTTTATTAGTGTTGTTGGATTCAATTTAGCTTTCTTCTAAATTTTTAAAATATTAGTTATTAAACGTAAGTGAATAATATATGTTGGAAATTAAAGTATATTCCATTATAATTTTAAATGACAGTTGGTTTCTTATAATATTTTAATTATAGGAGACATAAAGCGGTTAATTTAATGCAAATTTAAACAATTGTTCATAATTTATAATAAGTGAGTAGAATACATGCAAAATAATAAGTAGGAGAAATTATATATAAGATTACTTAAATTATAAATCAAATAATACAAATTGATATGATTTTCTAATATCAAAAAATTATGCATAATACGAATTGATATTAAAAAAAGAATAATTTTTCATCAAAATAAATTAAAACGAATAATTAATTTTTAGTCATAATTTGCATAATTATAAATTATAAATTAAATTATGCATAATATGAATTGATATAAGAAAAGAATAGTTTTTTGTCAAAATAAATCAAAAAGACTAAATGATTTTTTGTCATAAATTGTCTGTGAAAATCTCTTGGTTAGATTTTCCTTTTACATTTGACATTTTTTTTATTCTTTATGGAAAAATATAAATCTTATAAGAAATCTTTTTAAAGTTTAATGGATATATACTGTCAGTGTAAAAGTTTTTCCACTATCAATGCATATTTATTTTTCTCTTCTTTTGGATTTTAGTGACAATTGATGTCATTATTATATTTAAATTGTAGGAAACATATAACAATTAATTCAATAAAAATTTAAATAATTGTACATAAATCATAATAAGTGAGCAAAAATAATGGAAATTAAAGTATGTTCCTTTATTCATTAGAAATTAAAATAAAATTTATCTAGCAACAATATTTTATTGATGTTGTTAGATTCAATTTAGCTTTGTTCTAAATTTTTAAAATATTAATTATTAAACATAAATGTATACTATACATTGGAAATTAAAGTATATTCCTTGTCAAATTTAAATGGCAGATGGTGTCATTATTATATTTTAATTGTAGGACTCGTATAATGGCTAATTCAATGCAGATATTTATAATTATACATAAATAATAATAAATGAGTAAAATTAATGAAAAATAATAAGTAGGACAAATTATATATAAGATTGCTTAAATTATAAATCAAATAATACGAATTGATACAATTTTCTAATATCAAAAAACTATGCATAATACAAATTGATAGGCATAATTATAAATTATAGAGATGTCAAAAACATGTTGCCCAGCTTGGCCCAACGGGCCAAAGAGTGAAAGCGTGCCAGGCTAAGCTGGCTTGAATTCGTTATGGGGCTAAGCCAAAATGGCTTGTAGTTTTTTTTCTTAAATTTATATATGTTATAAAGAAAAAAAATTAAAAAATATATATAATATCAGGCCAAATAGGCCTAATACTTTTCAGGCTTATTTTTATAGGCTTACTTTGGCTCGTTAGGCCCATTAGGTCAGACCAAATTGGCTCAATTTTTTTTCGCTAGAATTTAATGGCCCAGCCAAGCCCATGGGGCTGGGCCAATTTTACCAATCGGGCCTAGTCCATCAACTTTTCCTCATTGACTATGTGAAATATACATGGTTGATATCTTACAAGAAGAAGTTTATCACGACATGAATAGATTGGTGATGCATCTTGTGATACCAATTCACATTAGACATAACTCGTACTTATTTAATTACTTAATTAGTTATTAAGTTTGAGTTGATGAAAATGCAAGTAAAATTTTCTTTTCCGTTTTGTTTTATGCAACCTTTAAAGTAGAAAAACTATATGTGAAATAAAATTTAAAAATGGGAGTAGAAGGTAAAAAGATAACGTCTTTATATATGCATTATGGATAAGTACATCATAGTTTTTGAAATACATAACGTCAACAGAATACAAACCAACTAAAATACAAGGTAAAGTCATTGTGATATAGGGAAAGTCAAAGTAGACATCCAAAATAAACACTAGCTACCCCAATATGTACATCAAAAAGAGTCCTATTCAAAGCAATATCTACCTATCCTATCCCATATACAAAAAAAAAAAGGCTGCCATCAGTTGCTGCATGGTATGCATGCTTATTGGGTACCTTATTAGGTGACCCAGGTCCATAAGAAGAGGAAAATGGAGAGGTGTGCCACCCGTTACGCATCCTTACCTCGTACTCAACCACGGAGGAGTCTACAAGTGACTCAGCTAGGACCACTTCCATAGGTAATCCCTCGTCCTCAATAGGTATATGCCTGTCTCCTGCTAGATCCTCAACTATTGACAACTCTAAAAGAGGAGGGTATGCATTCACATATGGTGCTACAAAAAGAATGCCTAGATCTGCTGGCAGTGATGGTGGAAAAAGAGGTGCATAAAAGAAGTTCGGCAACAGAGTCATCGCTACCGATATAGGTATGGTAAAAGACATAGAGGGCATAGGTACCCCTAAAACAACAGACAAGAATGTAATCGTCATGAGGCCTATGTAAGTAAGGTAATCAGTGTCCTCATGGTACATCCAAGTCCCCTTGTCGTGATACTCAATGTGGAGGTTAAATAGGACAGGCATTCACGGCCAATCATGCATAAAAGAAAAGATAGAGGAGTGACATAGTTTTATTCTAAAAATCACTTTCACATGCGTGGCAAGAAATCCTATCGTGAAACATAAATAAAACACAGCTGATAATAAAGAAAGGGGAACCTAGAGTTTTTATCTAAGTTGTACTAAACCTGTAACACCTATTCATATTAAATACAATTCATATTAATTTAGTTATTAAGTTTAAGTAAATAAAAATGCGTGTAAAATTTTTCCATTTTTAAAAAAAATTCCAAACTTAACAGAATTTGGAAATGGTAGTAAAAGATGAAAGATAAGACTGTATATACATATATATCATAAAACTGTACCTCATGGTTTGAGTAATACATAACAGTCAGAAAAATAAAAGTACATCGAAAAGACATATACTATATAGCCCAATGTATACATCAAAAAGATCCTATATAGAGCAGTATTTATCTACCCTATCCCTCATACAAAAAGAAAATACTATAGGTTTCAGGTCCTCCCCCGTTGAGATGTTCTCTATCTCGTACTCAGCATTGCAGAGCGTTAATGTTGTCTTCAATAATCACGATCAATCATGCACAGAAGAAAATAATGGAGTGAGGTGTTTTGTTCTAAAATCACTTTTACATGTACGGTAGGAAATCTACCATAAAACAAAGATAAAACACAACTGACAATACAAGGGATCCTAAGGTTCATTCTAAGTTGTATCCGACTACCCTTGACTAAGTATGGATTCATACTTCCCATTAGTGGGTAATAGTTCTCAATAGAACCTAGGAAGTGACTGGCAGTACATATACCTCTCTCAACATCATCACATGGTATAGTCCTCATTATCATTGAGGAAAATAACAGTCAGGATATCCATTTATAGAGGTATACTCTCAAACCAATCCTGGAATGTTGAGTAGTTGTCAGGGTTATCGAGCTTGGTCAGGCGAATATCCCGACTCAAGGGCACTACCCTGGCCATTGGGACCTTCGCCACTCAATGCCTACCCCCAAGACCTTCGTAAGTGGGTCCCTGCCTTTCATCCCTCAGCGTACCAAACTGCGCTTCCCTAACAAGGTGCCATGCCACCGCATGTCACTTGCTTTACATTACTCACTAAACTATCAATTCCTAACTTCTCAAGCAGAGGTTTCCCTGGTCTCAATTAATTTGAGCACCAGTACAATCAACATTTCTGTCTTATTTTGCAGAAATTGCACTATACCAAAATTTTAACAGAATAACAATTAAGTAATCATATAAAATTTTAGAAGAATAACAACATAGTAATTATAATTTAATTACTAAAATTTGGCAGAGTAACAACTAAATAAATGCATTTTAATTTTCTAAATTTGAGCAGAGTAACAGCTTAGCAAATGCATTTTTATGTTCTAAAATTGAACAGAGTAACAGCTTAGCAAGTAAAATTTAATAATTTAAATTTGAGCAGAGTAACAATTTAATAATTATGATTTAATAATCTAAATTTGGGCAAAGTAAAAACTTAGAAAAATTAAAGTTTTACATTAAACAATAATAACAATAATAAAACTTAAGCCTAAACGGGTTTAGGGGAAAACCCTTCCTACCAACATGTAAAGTAATAATAATTTAGAACCAACCCCACTCCCCCCATTACCTCTAAGATAATTGATGGAGAGGATGAAATTGTTGATGCAGAGCTCCTAGAAAGAGAATTTTACTAGTTGTTGGAAAACTAGTAAAATTTTAATATAAAAACAAAATAAAAGAAAAAAAAATTAGAGAGAGAAGCTCTTTAAGAATTTGGTAGCTTGAAAGAGAGGAAGATGTGTGAAAAATGACCAAGAAGCATGGGTATTTATAGAGGAGAAGGGTGGGTTAGGTGTCCCCAAGATGACACAAGCCGATGATGCAATAAAACTTATTTTTAATTTCTTTTTAATTAATTTTAGGGACACATATCCCCAATAGGTGGTGAATCACCTATTTTAGGGTTGGGGACGTGCTCCACCAGCTGTCCCAAGCCTCCATGTGTCAAATTTTATCTGTAGGTGAATTAATCGGTACCGGTAAAAATGCCTAAACTTGAAAAATTAGCTTTTAATATCAAAAAAATGCAATTAAATTTAAAACTGGACAAATACATTATTTTTCATCAAAAATAAAATTCTAATAATTAATTTTTATTTTTATTAATTTATTTCAAATTATATGTATTTATTTTGTATTTTTAAGCTAGAAAATCCATTTTAATTCAATAAATACCAAAAAAATTATGAAAATTATAAAATCAAATATTTTACCCATAAATAAACCAAAATTACCATTTTTACCCTTTTTAAATGTCAAACCAATACTGACTGGCTTATTAGACACCTAGGGGCATTTTGGTCATTTTACACAAGAATTCTAGAAAATTCCCAAAAAAATTTCGAAATTATATTTTAATATATATGACATAATTCCAAGCTCAAATTGACATTTTAATGTCAATTGAATCTTTTTCTCATGTCAGCCCTTA
Organism: Spatholobus suberectus; assembly: GCA_004329165.1. Classification (NCBI taxonomy): domain Eukaryota; kingdom Viridiplantae; phylum Streptophyta; class Magnoliopsida; order Fabales; family Fabaceae; genus Spatholobus; species Spatholobus suberectus. Next base: position 24,251,187 of record CM014737.1, on the reverse strand, counting down.
ATATTGAGAAATAGGGACAAAATCGTCATTTTCTAATTTCTCCGAGCTCCAGCTCGAAAAATTTATTAAAAATCATGATTAAATGGATCTTGAAATTCTGAGCAAAATAGTGGGAGTTAGAACTTCAAAATTCCTTTCGATTTTTCAGAATTGTATTGCCAAATATTAAAAAAAAAACAGTGGAATAACTGAAATGGGATTGTTATATTTTTCACTACTTTTCTTTCAAAATAAAGTTTTTATAATGAGAGATACTTAATATAAAATTTTCAAAATATTTTGAGGTCAAAAAGTCTCTGGTTGGTTCCCACAGTCAACTAGGGGTATTTTTGTCATTTTACACAAATTATCTCAATAAATTCTAGAAAAAATTTTAAAATTATTATTAATTGTTCTAAATACATTGATGACTTAAAAATTTTTTTTAAACATACAGAATAATTTAATACATAAAATAGGGGTGTTACAAAATTAGCTTTGACTCTGTTTATGAGTAATAGTTCTTAATAAAACTGGAAAGTAATTAGGAGTACATATACCTCTATTAATATCATCAACATGGTACAATTCTCATTATCACCAAGGAGTAGAGAAATAGCTCAAGATATCCATTGTCCATATGGAGGTATATCTCACACCAATCCTAGAATGAGGAGCAGTTGTTAGAGTTATCAAGCTTGGTCAAGAGAATATCTTGGCTCAAAAGCACTACCTTGACCATTGGAACTTTCACCGCTTGATACATATCCCTAAGACCTACCTTTTATTCCTCAACGTACCAAATTATGGCTTCCCATGTAAGGTGTCATGTTACTACATGTCCCTTGCATCACATTACTCAACTACCTAACATCTCATCATTTATCACTCTTATCTTTGAGTAGAGAATTTCCTTGGTCTCAACATTCCTAAGCACTAGTATATTCTTTCTTAAATGTCTTTACTTCACATTGTATAGTCTTAAGGCCAGTTTGGTGGCCAAGGTATGATAGGATAACTATTTTATCCTATTATAATTCGTTGTTTGTTGTACCAACAGGATATGATAATGTTATCCTTCCCTTACCATATCCTATTGCTCTAGTGTATTTCTTATCTTATGGGAGAGCTGGGTTAGGAAGCAACAAGATAGGATAAGATCTCCTTCTCCCTTCCCCTCCCTCGCTCTCTCTCTATATATATAATATAGTAATATATATTAATTTATATAATATATATTAATATAACAATATATATATTAAATAAAATTTGTATTTAGCATATTATATATATATATATATATATTAATTTAAATATTAAAAATTAAATAATTATTATTTAAATATTTTTTAAAGAAAAATAATTATAGTTTCAAAAATATTATATAATTTTTTTATAATTTTAAGAAAAGTAACTACATAAATAAAAAATAACATTATATACTTTAGTTAAAATTATTTTTTGGTAAAACTTAAAAGTTACTTTTAAAAAATTATATGTAATTTTAATGAAACAATAATTTTGTTAATTGAGCATATATTTTATATGTTTTCTTATCATTATCTGATTTGTTATTTAGTGTGTATCAAACATTAGATAAGATTGTAGCTTATCTTGCTCTTATCCTATCTTGTTCTTATCCTGCTCTCATACCATATCTCATCCTATCCTATCCTAACCACCCAACGGATCCTTAGTTTCTATAATTATCTCACAGTATAACAGATTAAAGTTCACACAATTGTACAAGATATTTACACAATCATAATTTAAACAATTTATAAATCATACATCTATGGACAAGGAAAACAATTAATCACACTTCTAGGAAATTAGTAATTTACTGGTAAATTTCATTTTCTATCTTAAGTACCTAATTAAAATTTTAATCTTATTTAGTGAAACTTTAAGGTTAACTACTTCATTGTTTAGGAACCCAAAATTCCTTAAGTAATCCACCCTATATATTAAATGAGAACAACTATCTTGAACGAAAGTGTTTTTAGCTGTTATTCTTTAACGAGAACATTTTAGCTATCATTCTTCAATGAGAGCGTTTTTAGAAATTTTTTAAGCTCTTGTCTCTTTCAATCTATCATTTTCAATATCTTTAGTTTTAATTTGAATTTCAATATTTTTTTAAAAGAAATTATCAATAATTAAAAATTAACATTGTATTACAATAATTATTTATTTTTAATTTAAAATATAATTTATATGTTCAAAAATATTTATTTATTACAAATTTTAATTATAATATAATTTATATATTTAAAATTATTTATTTATTATAAATTTAAGTTATATAAAATAAATATTTATTCTGTGCAATACACATGTTAAAATACTAGTTAGTCAATAAACTTCCACTTTAGCTTAACTTAGGTACTTATTAAAGATTTGAACTAAGTAATTGGAATTTTGAAAGAAAACCTAATTACCTTTTATTTTATTGAAACCGAAATTTGTTTAGACATTATCTAAGTTTCATAGTTTTGTTTTAATGTTTTAAGACTATTCTATCAAATTTGAATAAAATTAATTTTCATTAATTCTTAAAACTTCTTATAACTTCAAAGTTTAAATTCATCCTAATTTATAATTCACCAAGTTATCTTAAACTTGGAGTATTAGAGTAGTCTTAAATTAAGTGGGTATAAATTTCAATTTTACGCACTAGTGGTAAAATTTTAGCCGTTGATTATCAGCGTGCAACTCTAATCTAATTAAGCTAAGCATCTTAATTTTATTTAAGGAAAAACCTTAACTTATTTAAATTACTTAAGATCATGACATTTCTTTAAGATAATTAATCAAACTTTAATCCTTTTATTCTAAAAAAAAATTCACTAAGACATCCATTTATTTTATGAAAATTGTGGCCTTCAATTCAATTCAAGTAAGTTTAACAAAACTTTTTTCCTTTCCTCTCTTATTCAATTACCTTGAGGACCATTGTGTGAAAAAAATTGAAAAGTTACCCATTTAATTACTTGGGCCATTAGCCTATTAAGGAGAAAAGGATCATCCAAAATTTCGTTACCACAATAAACTAAGATAACCATAAGAAAAGTTGCATATTTCTCCTTGATAGAAACTAAAACCGTGATCTTAGGCAAGCTCAAATTCCTAACCATTTTTATTTTTAACTTAAATCCTCCATTTCCAAGTTTCCTTAATCATGAAAATTTTTGATAAGTTCTCCTTTGGCACAAAGAAAAAAAAATGTGAACTTCTAATGCCAAATCAAGACTAAAGAAAATTTTCTTTTAACCAAGCAAACACAACCATTTTTCCATATTAATACCAATCTCAAATCATTAACATTTTGCCATAAAAACTGTATTTACAGTAGCCACATTAGTGAGAAAAAAATTTCAATCTCCCTTTAGCAAGCTCAAAAATTCGTGAGCTTCAAGGCCAAGCAAGTGCAAAAATTTTCTTTTTAACAAATCCTATTCATAATACAATATTACCAACTCAATATAAATCTTGATTAAGGATGGCAAAGTATACCTAGACCCTATGGGCACCCGCAATAATATCCACAAATAGGTAGGTAAATACTTGCTTATTTGTCCAAGGGCGAGTATTTACCCATAAATTTTAATGGGGACGGGTGCAGGTGTGGGTACTATAGTATCCACCCACCCCCATATTATAATATAATAATTTAATTAAAATAACTTATATATATATATATATATATATATATATAATTTATTAATTATTAATTTAATTACTAAAACATAGTATTGATTATTGAAGACATGAATTATTTATGTGCTAATAATTTAATTATTGGTGCTTAATAAATTGTTTAATACCATTACATTATTTGCTATATTTGTGGTATATACAAGTTTCAACTTTGGGTGTGCTTGTGCACAACTTTAGGTGTCTATATACTAATTATCTATAATCTGTAACTATTTATCATAGGCAATATAATTATAAGATAATTAGGGTCAATGTCTTAGTTTTGGCCGGTATTGGAGAGTACCAATACATGATGTACAAGTTTCTAATAATTATGTTAAATAACTAGAACATTACATTTAAGAATGGTTATGCTAGATGATTATGTTTCTAATGTTGTTGGGTTATAACTTATGTTTGAATGATTTAAGGTTATGTTTGGATAATTTTAATGTTATGTTTGGATGATTTAATGTTATGTTTGAATGCTTTTAATGTTGTATTTGGATGATTTAAAGTTATATTTGAATGATATAAGAGTGAATTTTCAATTTAGTTGTAGCATTTTTTTTAATTAACATATTTTTATTGATTTATTGATTTTACACACAAATAAAGTGAGGGTAGTGGGTGCAATTATGGATATATAGGTATCCAACGACTATGGGGATAAAGATTAAAGTTGTTACCCACGTGGGTATAAGGGCGAGTAAGGGTATTCTTTTAAAATGCGGGCATGGGGATGAATACTATAGTACCCTACCCAAACCCTATCTATTGTCATCCCTAATCTTGATCCATTAATATTTGGTCTATTGAAAATAAATTTTAGCAGCTATTCCACAAGAACACCATCAACAACAAGCATAAATAACAACAACAATGAAAGAAATAGGAAGAATCCTTAAGATTACAACCAAAAAGAATAGGTTTGGGGAAAACCCTCCCACCATCACATGAAAGTAATCACAAAAGAGAACCCCCCGCCCCCCTAATACCTCATAAATGGATGAAGAGGAGAAGGAAGATTCGAGGTGGTGGTGGTCTCCTTGCTAGGTAATGGAAGGACCCTTGATGAAACTTGTTGGAGGTAGTTAATGGTGGATGGAGGAAGCTTAAAAAAAATTTATGGTGAAGGGAGAGAGAAAGATAACTTCGGCTAGCTCTTGGGTGAAGGAGAGAATGAGAAAACATTGTTTAAGTAAGGCCAATTTATAAAAGAGAAAGGTAGCGAGGTATCTGTTTGGATGATATCATATTTATGACATCTGTAACGCTGTGTTTTCTTAATGTTTGATTAAGTGCTTTAATAACTAAAAAGTTGAAATATAATATGTGATATTGGTGATTAAAAAGAATAAATGAGTTGTGGTTGTTGATTGTTGTTTTGTGTTGGTTGTTTTGGAATTCCTGTCTAAATTTAGGGAACTAAAGGAAAATGTTCTAGAGCCAAGGTGAGAGTGTTGGTTATGTTTATGTGGGTTAGTGAAAGAAACAGCAAGTGTTAGATGAGTTGTGAGTAATGGGAAGTCGGTAGACAGACCATGGGCTTTAATGGGCTCGTAGCCTATGTGAGGCCTAGGGAGAGTTTTTAGATGCTAAAAGCCCCTTTTCTTTCTTACTCCACCATTCTCTTAGTTCTCTTACTCTCTTACTCTCAAACTTTTTCATTCTTTCTCAAACCCACCAAGAGTACAGCAAGATTTCAAGCCTTAATCCCGTGCTCTTATGTTGAGGAGGATAGATTTCTTGAGGAGTGGGCTCAAGAGCTAGTTTTCTCACATCTTCCTCTTCCCCAAATTTCAGATTTGAAACTCCTAGAGATAAGGGAAGCTTACATTTGTTGAAAAATTGTTGTATGAACATAGTTGTGTGTTAATGTGGTCATGGTTTGTACTGAAAATTGAATTTAAATGAGTTATGTTGAGTTGTTATGTGGAAATGGGTTTCCTTCGAATTTGTTGAATGTTGTATGGTATTCCAAAATACTTGGAAGCAATTCGCTGAGCGAATCCTGAGCTCGCTGAGCAAATCCTAAGCTCGCTGAGCGAATTAGGGCCCTAGAATATTGTTGCTCTCTATTGCAAGTGAGTCGCTGGAAAAAACAACAGGTTTGTTAAGCGAGGAGTGTGTGCAGGTTCTGGCTGCTCCCTAGAGTGGCTCATTGTTGAGAGAGTAAGTGACTCCTTGAGCAAAATGTGGTAGATAAAATTTAGATAAAGCCTCTGGAACGAATTCGCTAAGTGACTCTAGTTGTCATTAAGCGAGTGACCTTGATTTGTTGAGCGAGACTCATGGTCACTGAGCAAAAAGCCTTCGCAGGGGAAGTTGGTCCTTTGTAAGGAAGGTCTTCGCTAAGCGAGCATGTGGGTCGCTGAGCGAATGCAGAGTTCTGCAATTGATCAATTTTGAAAGTGTAGTTGTGTGAGACATGGTTGAGAAGGACATCTAGTGTGAGTCTAAGGTTGAGAATGTAGGAGGAGTGGTAGGTTGTTTGGATAGGACCTCCAGTTGTCGTAAGTGTTGTTGTTTGGGTTTTAACCATGGGATGTCGGCTGCTTGGATAAGGCCCTGGAGTGACAGGTTGCTTGGATAGGACCTCTGCTTGTCGTAAGTGTTGTTGTTTGGCTTTTACCCATGGGATGTGTGCTGCTTGGATAGGGCCCTAAAGTGGCAGGTTCCTTGGATAAGACTTCCACTAGTTATGAACAAAACTATTAAGTAAGGTTTCTCATGAGGTATGAGCTGCTTAGATAGGGCCTTACCTGTTGACTATGCTTGAGGCTGGATTGGGCATGCATGGTATTGGTAGTTGTTGTTAGACCTCATGTGGTGCTGGTTAGGCCCACACGGTGTTGTGTTGCTATAATGTATATATATATATATTGACTTGTTATTGTTGAGTGGGTGTGGTGTGGTGTGGTGATACATGCATTTTATGCATATGTTGTTAGCTAAGGTTGTGTGATAGGCCTCATGTCATTGTGCGAGCAGGTACGTAAGTTGGATGGTTGAAAGGAGTTACGACTTAAACGGGCCTCCAACCTAGTGCTTGAATAAGACGTGGGGTCTTAAAGATGGGCCTTTTGGGATGAGTGGATGGGTGATCCCACAGGGGGCCAAGGCAGTGCAGGCCTTGTGTCGTGGTGAGCCACCATCCACATACACTTATGCTGACACACTACTAAGCTTAACCGTGAATCAGAGTTTTGGCAATCCCTGAATGAGTGCTAGATCTTCATGGTAAGGGATAAGACCTGACTAATCGCTCGAATTGTTGTGAATTTCTTTAGAGTCGTGTCATCATGCATTGACATAGTCATGGCAGATTGGTTATGATGTGGGGTTTTGGACTGAGAACTCTTTTCCATATGAATGAATGCTATATATACATATATATGTATATATATATGTATGTATGTATGAGTACAAATGTTGAGAATTGTTGATGGTTTCAGAATTCATATACTACGATTGTTGTTTTAGTAAGCTTACCCTTGCCTCGTTTTATTGTTGTTGGATGTCTTGTTGTTGTTGTTGTGCTAGTGTGACTGTGATGATCACATCCTATGACGTGGGAGCAAATGGAAATGTTTCAGTGGACCCAGTGCGAGCTAGAGATGTTTGGCTTGAGGAGTCAAGCTTTTGTTTCTTTTGTTATGTTTTAGTTTCATTCTTTTATTGGGTGTGAACACCCAATTTTATCCGAGTAATTATAGCTTAAAATAAATAAATAAATAAATAATAATAATAATAATTGGGTTAAATATGTTTATCTTTTATTCTTATTGGGCTAGAACTGTCTTGCTCTGTAGCTAATTTTCTTGTTAAATTAAAAGTTTTAAGCCCATGACCATACATATTTATTTATAATGGTACTTTAAGAGTTCATCATAATCATAGAAATAAATGCAAGATAAATAATAATAATAATAATAATAATAATGAAAAGAAGAGAAGAGTCAAAAAATGAAAACAGTTACAAAACCCCTATTGAAGATGGGATCACAAATAGAGAAAAGAAAATGAAGGGGTGAAGAAACCATAAGGAATGGGTATTGGGTTATGGCTTATAAATAAGGAAGAGAGGTCACGTTGAGAGGAGGGAGGTTGGAAAAAGAATAGAGAAGGGAGAAACGTTGTGAGGAAGAGGAGAAAACGAAAAGAGGAGGAGGAGGGGACACATTTTTCTGCACACTCATCCGTGGCTCTTTGTAAAAAAACAACAAGGGAGAAAGCTGAAAAGACGTGAGGAAAGGTCTGGAGACTGAAGAAAAGGAGACGGAGAGGCTGCCAAATTGAAGGAGAGGAAGAAACATTGTTATGTTGCTTGAGTGAGAAGAGAATTGGAAAGTGTTGTTTCTGCCAAATTGCAGAGAAGGCTACCTTCTACCTTGGTACTTGTAGTGAACTAAGAAACAGAGGGACATCACCACATAGAGAGAGGAATTCAAACATAAGTCATCTTCGTGCAAGTGGGAAGTTCCCTGGAGGCATTTCCTCTCTCTATATACATCACCTGGTTCATAGTCTTTTGAGCATTATCATTTCTTGAATATTGTGGATCTGTGTTGCATTTATATATTTACTTCCGTTTGCGATTTTCGATTTTGTTCCTAATATTGATTTGCAATTAGTTTCAACGTTGTTATCCTCCTCATCATCTATCTTAAGTCATGATAATAAACTTGCATATTTGAATCTCTTTTTTTGTCGTTTATGCAATGTGTGTCATGTTCATCCTGTCTGATACACTCACATCACAATAACTCACTCGCATATGTATATGACAGATTCACCATTCCACACAAGACCGAAACAGTTTAGCACTCATTTTTTTAATTTCGAATTCACATTTACTACCTTACACGTATACGCATCACCAAGAACTCTCAACAGAGTTTCAATTTTCACAAGTAAAAAATCGAAAATAAAATAACCAGTAAATAAGAAACAGCACACACGCACAATTCCTGAAGTCGTTTTTGTTGTGCGATTTCGAACAACGGCGAGCATGGGTTTTCTCGCGTCGATCTCCCCGCGACTCAGTGTATTCAAGCCGCGTTATTTTTTTATTTTTTTATTTTTTGCGATTGGAACCTGTTTGCGGATAATGGTGTTGAAGCACTATTCCTGCAACATCTATGTGAAGAGCATGATGCTGCCGCAGCACTGAGAGAGATTGGGAGCGAAAGCGGAGTTTTCACCATCACGCGCCTCCATGGCACTGTCTGCCTCACGAAGCAAAAACGGAAAAGAGTTACGAAGTAACTCGTCGTCATCGCTAGAGAGCTGTCAATGCCCGCGGTGTAGCAACAAATCAGAAGAGGAGTAAGGTTTGGCAGGCAGGATCGCTTGAGCGGCGTTGTGGCTTGGAGACTTCCGTTTACGGGTTGAAGTACATGATGGGCCAGGCCCATTTATTTTGTCACTTTAAGTCTTTCGTTCATTTGCAGAAATATACATATATATGAAGGCCAAGGTTAATGCTTTGTGAAGATTATATTGGGCCATACGTTTTCCTTCGAATTCATTAATCCCAAATCTGTTTTAAATAATAATAATAATAAATAAATACAATAATAGCAAAAAGGGAGACTAAATCAACGAAAGCAGGATTTGTATTGTGTCCATTTATTTCTCCTTTATATATATATATATATATATATATATATATATATATCCTAGATTTTAGGATTTCGGTTAAAAGGCAAATAAAATGGGGGGATAATTAAATATTTGTTAATGTAAAAACTATGCTGGAAAGGGAAAGTGTTTTTTTATCCGTTTGCTAAAGCTTCCGAATTTTGTCTTCAATATGAATTAATTAATATTTTTATTAACTAATAAATTCTCTTTAAATAACATAATAATTAAACTTAATAATGGCCAATGTGGATACACTTCCTATTTGGACATTATTAAGTTTTAAAATGTTTAATGATGGTCACTTTAGATGCACTTCTTATTTGGTTATCATTAAAATCTTCAAATAAAATATTAAACCTTTTCTTAAAAGAAGTTTTAGTAATATCCACTTTGGATGTACTTCCTATTTGGATATTGCTATAACCTTAAATGGTGTATTGATAATCATTTTGGATGCACTTCCTATTTGGTTATTGAGTAAGCCTTTCAAAATATTAAAAATATATATTAAAAAAAAATCAACCAACAAAACATTTTTCTACCAAAGAACTATGTGAGTCTGATTTCCTCATTGCACTAGAGGATATGTAGGAGCAGGAGTCCACTCCTGTCGATTTCAAAAACAATAAAAATAAAATAGTAGTAATAATAATCTTTTTTATAAATATCAAAAACCATAAAAATAAAATAGTAATAATAATAATATTTTTTAAATAAAATAAAATAAAATAAATCTATAATTCAAATAAAAATAAATAATAAAACAAAAAATAGGATTAATAATTTTATAAGCAAGAGGATAAGACAACTAACATTTTCACACATCAAGTTAAAAGGTAACCGTTTTTATAATGGAGGTCGTAGGGTGCTAACACCTTCCTTACGCGTAATCGACTCCTGAATCCAATCTTTGGTTCAAGACCATTTTTCTTAGGGTTTTTCCATGTTTTCCCTTAATAAACCATGGTGGCGACTCCTTTGTTTTTAATCATCATTTTCATCATCCCATCGTGACCCCGGTTGCGACATTGGGGTTGTACAGTGTGACCAGCTGTAGGGAGTGCGTTTTGTATCCCCCTCCCCTGATGATGGACTGTATATATTTCTTTTGATATGACCTGGTGATATCCCCATTCTTTTGTTAGATAAAAGTTGTAAGGACAGTGATGTATGGTAGTGGGAAAGATGGATGGATCTCTCAGCACGTGTGCGTTTAATATATATATATATATATACATATGTACATATATATGTACATATGTATATATATACATACATACATACATACATACATACATACATACATACATACATACATACATATATATATATATATATATATATATATGTATGTATGTATGTATGTATGTATGTATGTATATATACATATATAGTGTGACCAGTTGTAGGGAGTGCATTTTGTATCCCTATCCCCTGTTGATGGACTGTATATATTTCTTTTGATATGACCTGGTGATATCCCTATTCTTTTGTTAGATAAAAGTTGTAAAGATAGTGATATATGGCAGTGGGAGAGATGGATAGATCTCTCAGCACGTGTATGTTTAATATATATATATATATATGTTATGTTTTTATTCACGTTTATGTGCCATGAGTGAGATTAGTAGGGTTGTTTAGTAGCGACAATTGGGTCGTTACAATGTCATCCTTAATGATGTCATCTTATTAACATTTGTTAATTGTGCATGTCCATTTTAGTCCCTGACCTTGCAAAGGTTTCTTTGCATTGCCTTACAAAGGTTTCTTAAGAGTCTACATTTAATTTTAATTTATTAATATCAAATTAATGAATTTTTGAGTGAAACTTGATAGAGATATTATTTTCCATTTAAAATTAATTTTTAGAAATAAAAATAATTTTTTATAACTTTTTTCGAATATTTAATAATTTAATTTGTATTTTTTAGTTAAAATTCATATTAAATCCATTTTAACTCAATAAATTCTAAATTTTTTCTAATTTTAAAATTAAATATTTTACCTAAAAATGAATTGAGATTGTCATTTTCATCATTTCTATATGTCAAACCAATACTGGTTTGGCTTTGCAAATAATTAGGGGTATTTTGGTCATTTTATATAAAAAATTTTGAAAATTCTCAGAAAATTTTGAAAACTATATTTTAATATATATGACATGATTCTAGGCTCATAATGATATTTTCTTATTAGTTGAACAATTTTCTCATGCCAGCCTTGATGTTGAGAAATTAAGACGTAATCGTCATTTTTTCATTTCTCTAGGCTCCGGCTGGAAAAAATTATTAAAAATTACGATTACATAGTTTTCAAAATTCTAATCACAATGGTGAAAAACAAAATTTTGAGATTCTTTCTCGATTTTCATAAATAAATCATCAAATATTAGAAAGAACAATCGTAAAATTAAGGTAGGGGTGTTACACATCTTAGAAGTACAACAATAAATAGGTATTTATAATAATTTCTATATTACTTTTACCTATATCATTTATAATAATATGCTTTTTTGACAATGCATATGTTTGTTACAAAGGTTAAGGGTGTACATGCAAGATTGAAGAGGTTATTTTGAGATAGCATGAAAGAAATGTGTAGTTCTTGGGATACAATGAATAATATGTTTATATTGCAACACACTGAAATAAAGGTGTCATTTGAGAAAGGCATCAATGTATTATGTTCTTTCAAACTCTCCAGAGTCCCTAATCTTAGCAAACTACTAGGGTTGTCCTTGTAGTTGGTGTGTAGAAGATACCCTAGACCTAAATTTGAGATTTACTTATGTTGTGGAGGGCAAAGATCATGGTCCCTAAACATTTTCGCTTATCTAGACTTTCCCTTATTGAACCTTGTTAGGAAGGATATCGTGGTCTTCAACTATCATGCTCGGGGGTCCTTCCTTTCTTAGGGCATCTTTGGCGAGAAATCTAGGTTTCCATGTTTGGCTCCACAAGGGTCATTGGGGGGACTTCAGGTTAAGCCAAGGTGGTCATTTCAGGTTGAGTCGAGTGCTTATGGGCCAACCGAGGCAAGTCCGTTACATAGCCTCGCAAAGCCATAAAAACGAAGTGGGAATGTGCTAGATGTAGGGCCAACCGAGGCAGGTCCATTACACAGCCATACAAGCCACGAGAATGAAGTGGGAAGTGGTTTGATGTAGGCGCAACTAAGGCAAGTTCGTTACACAACCACGCAATCTACGAGCATGAAGTGGGAAATGGCTTGATGTCAAGTTGATCAAGGCAAGTTCATTACATATTTGAACATAAATTTAATAACAGATTCTACTAGAAACTATAAGGCATTGTATCAATAGAAGCACAAAACATGATGTTTCATGAGTATAAACATGTTGACATTATTGGTGCTGACAATTGTACTTGTGGCTTACACACTAAGAACTAATCATAGATTACCTTATACATGTGAACTTACTAGATATAGCAAAATGTTCGACTACATTCATCGCGATTCATTCATGTTCATTGGAGGAGGTTATCATTTTTTGCAAATGAAATGAATCATTGTTAGGGGGAGTTATCACTTTCACATGTGGTTGATACATTATTAAAGTGTTTTTTAAAACTTGTCGTGTTTGGAAAAATTACATTAAAGACTAAAGGTCATGAACTAGCATTTTTAGATACCACTTCAATGTATCCTCCTCTAGAAAAAGTAAAAACAAAAAGGGCACCAAAGTCTAAGAAATCCATAAACGTCTTCCTTCATTGTGGGAGTAAGTTGATGCAATTAATGTACACGGTTATAGATAGTTCATCACCTCCTAGCATGCATCGTGTAACGCCTGGCTACTTTTAGGATCGACGACTATACCCATAAACTAACATAAGACTTTTCAGCGTGCTTTATCCTCACTCACAAGACTTTTTAGCTTGTTTTGTACTTACTCCAAGTTAAGCACACCTAATTATGAAGTTCTTAAGTGATAGGCTATTGAAAAATATATGTATCTTGTTGGTATAAGTAGTACTAATTAATTTCTTTAAGTTATCCTTAATTGTATAGTCCCACACCTACATAACCCGTGGATCCCTCTCATTCCGGCATGTATTCGATTCATTCATGTGTCCTTCCTACTAGAAGCCTTCCAGGAGTCACTCCTTATCTATGTCTTATCTCTTTTGCACTGGTGATAACTCCTTACCCTCGTTAGTGCCTAGGATGGTACACATTGTAAATTAGTCCATGGCACTAAAAGCAAAAGAGGTGTGCCATTTATAGATGAATTTCCTAATGAGTTGCATGAGTATATTGTTTATACTGTTGATGTCAAAGAAAATGAGAATTGCGGTTATTAAGCAAATACAACATTGTTAGGTAAAGGTGAGGAATCCTGGCCTTTAATTCGTGATGATTTGATTCTAGAACTTCAGCAGTAACAAGTGGTTGAATTAAAGACCTCTTTATGTGTTGACAAGGGCACATTAGCAAATTTTGATTAGTGGATGACCATTCCTGACATGTGTTATGTTATTGCTACCTAGTATAATGTTGTGTTGGTCCATTTATTGAAGTTGCATTGTTGGACTTTTTTTTTTTGCTAAGCAGTTAATTCTCATCTCCTTAACATCACTAGCTTATTGTTATTGGATTTATTCATGATTGTCATTTTATGTAGGTATCCAATATAATTATTATATTATTTAGCACTTTAAATGAATGTGTGGTTCACTAAGTTTATTTAATTATGTCTTCTTATAGGTTTATTTAAAGGATGAAGCTCCTCTACCTTTTGTCGCACCACAATGGCATAGATACTACAATGAAGATGCTCGTTCATGCCAAATTCCATACTTAGATCACATACAACTTTAGTTCTTTATTTCTAACTAGGGAAGATGAATATGTAGTAGATATTACTAGCGACCCATTATAATCATATATAATTTATATCTACTTTTTATATCACATGGACAATTTATTATCAAACTAATTCATTTTATGATGATCCATGTACTGGTATTGATTACTATTTGATATTGTTAACACAGGTTTCTGTTCTGTTATATGATATGTTATGTGTTGTCTAATCTGTCTGTTTGAAATGTTGTCCATTATGTTGTTATGATTTGTTGTCTGTCAAAATATACAACAAAAACATGTTTCCTATAACACCTTTACCTTAATTTTTCAATTATTTGATGATTTAATTTTGAAAAATTGGGATGTTCCCCACTCTTATGTTCAAAATTTTGAGAACTATCTAATCGTGAATTTTAATCATTTTACTAAGACAGAGCTTAAAAAAATGAGAAAATGATGATTTTGCCCTTATTTTTTAACATTAAGGACTAATATAAGAAAAAGATTCAATTGATAGTAAAATGTCAATTTGAGCTTGGAAGCATGTCATATATATTAAAATATAATTTTAGAAAATTTTTGGAAATTTTTTGGAATTCTTGTATAAAATGACCAAAATGCCCCTAGGTGTCTATTGAGCTAAGTTAGTATTGGTTTGATATTCAAAAATGATGAAAATGATAATCTCAATTCATTTTTAGGTAAAATAATTGATTTTAGAATTTTCATAGAATTTGGGTATTTATTGCTCTTAACTTAAAAATAATAAAATAAATAAATAAAAATTCAAAAAAATTAAAATTAATTATTAGAAATTAATTTTTGATGAAAAATAATGTATGTGTCAAGTTCCATATTAAAATTCATTAATTTAATATTAAAAGCTAATTTATTTAAGTTTGAGCAATTTTATAGGTTCCGGTCGATTTAATTGTAGAGAAAATAAACACAGAGAAAGCTGGACAGCTCACTAGGACACATCCAACCCTAGTCTTAGGTGACTCAGCCACCTATTTTGTTTATGTGTCCTTTAAATAATTAAAAAGAAAAATAAAAATGGATGTATTACATCACTTAATGATGTAATTGGGTGGACACCTAACCTCCTCCATTCTCTATAAATAGCCAACATATGGGACAAATTTTGATCATCCGTCTCTACCTCTAGTTGGCCGAAATACATATGAACAACCCCTCTCTCTGTAAAATTTTTTTTACTCTATTATTATGCCAAAATTTTACTAATTTTTTTTATCATCTAGCAAACCTCTCTTCTTAGGAGCTTGGAACCCACATTTCCATCAACTTTTCTCCACCTTTGAAGCTACTTAAAAAGGTAATGAGGGGAGTGGGATTGGTTCTAAATTATAGTTATTTTACATGTTGGTAGGAAAGATTTTTCTCTAAACCTTTCAATGCATAAAGTTAGTTATGTTCCCTTTATAGTTGATGATAAAATCTAATTTTTACGAAGTTATTATGCTACTCAAATTTAGATGATTAAAATATAATTACTAAGTTGTTATCCTACTCAAATTTAGATAATTAACATGTAATTACTAAGTTATACTGCTAAAATTTAGATAATTAAAATATAATTACTAAGTTTTTATACTGTCAAATTTTAGTAAAACTAGAAAAGTTTAGTAAGAATAATATAAGAAACTTTAGTACCAAATACCCCTATTATTTTAGGTTCATGAAATTTTTACTAATAGAAAGATAATAAAATTTTAACCAATAATTCAGTTGATTATGTAAAATACAAATTCAATTAAGAAATTTTTATACATGAGCTCACGGCCCATTTTAAAATAAAATAGTAAATTTTATAAATTTTAATTAGCAAATTGTATTTTAAAAATTAAAAATTAGACTATGATCATTTAGAAATAATTTAAACTTAAGTCATTGAATTTTAAATTAGAATATAGATGACATACCTTTAATCTTATTGAAATAATGATTAAAAGTAGAAAGTTTAAGAATCTAATTAAATATTTACTTGTTAGAATTATAATTATGTTTTTAAATGTATGAATTATAAATTTTTAATAACTATTTTGCATTTATTTACAAGTATGTAATTTTGCAATATATATATATATAAATGATATAGATTTAATCTCTGTAATATAAGGTAGAGATATTAGAAAATATTGTATTGGTGCTCAAATTACATGAGACCAGAGAAAAGCTTTGCTTGAGAAATTAGAAATTGATAAGTTAATGAGTAATGTAAGGCAAGGGACATGCAGTGGCAAGACATCCTACCAAGGAAGCCATAATTTGGTATACTGAGAAATGAAAAACAAAAACCCACTTGCGAAGGTCTTAGAGGTGAGGTATCGACTGGTGAAGGTCCCAATGGCCAAGATAGCACCTTTGAGCCAGGATATTCACCAAACCAAGCTTGATAACCCCAACAACTGCTCAGCATTATAGGATTAGTATGAGAGTATACCTATATATGAATAAGGAACGTCCTGAATTGTTGATTTTGTTCCTCAATGATCATGAGGACTGTACCATGTGATGATGAAAAGAGGTATATATACTCCCAGTCACTTCCCCATTCTGTTGAAAACTATTACTCACTAATGGGGAGTATGGATCCATACTAAGTTAAGGGTAGTCGAGTACAGCTTAAAATAAACCCTAAATTCCCCTCTACTGTCAGCTGTGTTTTATTTGTAATTTATGGTAGAATTCTTATTATATATGTAAAAGTGATTTTAGAACAAATCACCTCACTCCATTGTTTTTCTTTTATGCATATTTGATTGCGATTAATGAAGATGGCAATGCCAGTTCTGTTTAATCTACATATAAACTACCAGGTTGGAGGCACATGGGAGTATCACAATGATACAGATATTCTTACATATCTTGATTTTATATTTGTTACCTTTTTATCTCTCATTCTTGGGATTCTGATGCCTTATATGACTGACATACATGATACCTATTCTTTTAGCAACAACCTCATTGCCAAACTTTGTTTATACTTCTCCTGCACGACCATCACCACTTGAAGACCTTGATGTTCTTTTTGTCGCACCATATGTGAATGCCTACCCACTGCTAGCAAAGTTAACAACACTAGTCGCTAATGAACCAGCCCAATGCCAATAGGAGGTGATGGATCACCCATGGGGGTGGTTCTTATTATGTCACTTATTGACTCCCCCATGGTTGAGTATTAAGTGGGGATGGCTAATAGGCAACGCACCTCCCCGTCATTTTCTTCTTTAGGACTTGGGTCACCTCATGAGGTACTTAATGGATACGCATTCCATGCTTTTGAGGATGACTTAGAGGATACTCCTACAAAGGAGGACCTATAGATCTAATTTTATAGTATTTTTTTGTATGAGAGATAGGATAGACTGACACTACTTTGCATAGGATCTTTTTTATGTATATACCGAGTTAAGTAGTGTCTATCTTTTGATGTACTTTTGGTCTCTCTATATTTTAGTTATTTTTCTTTTATTACAGACATGTACTATGAAATCATGATATATATATACATATATATATATATATATATATATATATAGAGAGAGAGAGAGAGAGAGAGAGAGAGATGGACTTTATCTTTTATCTTTTACTACTCTTTCTAAATTCAGTTAAGTTTAAAATTTTCTATTATAAAAAACAGGTACAAAAATTTACTCGCATTTTCATCAACTTAATTTAATAATTAATTAAGGAATTAAATTAATATAGATTATAATCAATGTGAACGAGTGTCACATTTCTGTTGTGTATAGTTCTATGATACACAAAGAAACGAACTTTGACACACAACAAAAACATATTTTTGTTGTATATAGTTCTACAATACACAACGAAAACGTATTTCTATTATGTTAAAGGGGTGTGTCTACCCTATACACAATGGAAACACGATTCTATTTGGCATATACACAATTGTGTTTCTGTTGTGTATCAAAGCCAAACCCCTTTAACACAACAAAACATGTTTTCATTGTATATTGTGTATAATGAAAACATGTTTATGTCTAGGATATTTTTGTCAAAAAAATTTAAACAAATGATGGGTGAAGTTAGTAGAAAGCAAGGTAAGAATAACAATTCCCCAGAAAAAGATGTTTCAAATTAGTCCAATAAAGCAAAGCCTAATAAATATTTGGTCAAACATGGCTGAGTTTTGTCAATTGTCATAAACAATCCAACTTCTGAAAAGGTTTAACTCCTAAAATTTGCAATTGTTGTGCTAGTTTCTAGAATATTCAAGTTTAGCATCATTGATGGCTAAAATACAATCTAATTAATCTATTAGGACAACTCCTTGTTGAATTCTTAAAAATAAAAACTTATTCTTATGGATTTTTATTATTAGAGTTTACTGACGTAGTAGTCAAGTGTGGAACCCATTTTCATATAAAAATTGGGTTTTTATATAAGAATCAAATTTTTAACATTAAAAAATTATTTTGTTTGTCAAAACCAATCAAAAAATATAAAAATGTAAGATCTATTATGTAAGGACCCAATTAGTTAGGATTAGAATATAACTAGGATTCATTTAGTTTCACAAAAAATAAAACGTGCTTTACTTTAAGTCAATGAAAAAGTGGATAAATTTTTTGCGTTAATGTAAACCTATATAATAATTTTGTAAAATATGGGACCTATAGCAAGAAAGATAGTTTACAATACCCTCACATAGGGAAATGAATAAAAATTGGCCACTCAAGGTGACCATGTCTGCAAGTACCTAATAGATAGTTGATATGTACACAATTGTTAATCAACCAAATCAAGCAAGCGAGTATAATGCACAATAATCAAAAACATAAAATAAAATACTTTAAAACATAAAGCTTTTGTTCGTCAGTACCTAATAGCAATTGTATATGGGGTATTGGGAGTAGGAATGCAAAAATCTTAAAGCATAAATAAGGTCCCATACATAAATCCAAATTGAATAGAAGTTATTACATGTTTACAAAGTTTCAGAAATAAATGTCCAAAATATACGATTACAGTTATCCAATAAAACTACTAAATCCTATCTTAACAGCCAACAACACAACTACGACCCTCTAACCCCTCTAGCTTACCTAACTAACCAAGAACTGTCACACATGCCACTAACCTTACTAGTTGGGAGGTTGGCGACCTTGCCCTGCAAGCTGGAACATGCTAAGGTCACTAACATAAAGGGGAACATCAGAGGAATCCCCACTACTCGTACCATTGTTCTCATAAGCTCTTATTCGAGCCACAGACTCAAGGGTGTCTCTAGATACCTTCTTGAGACTAGCAGTCCTAGAGGAGGTAAAGCCACGAGGTATAGTTGACTTCCTCAAAGTCATTCAAATCCTAGGTCCCTTGGGTCCAATGTTTGGGGGTACATGTGGTTCTTAGGGAATAAGGCCCGTCACTAGTATAGTCACTCTAGTAGGCATAATAGGAGGTGATAGTTACCCATAACTACTGACTAGGGCCCTAAGATGGTACATATAAGGGTCACTAGGCATTGAGGAAACCATCCCCTCTACCATTGGAATTTCTGTATAAAATGACCAAAATGCCCGCAGGTGTCTAATAAGCCAGCCAGTATTTGTTTGACATCCAAAAATGGTGAAAATGGTAATTTCAGTTTGTTTATAAGTTAAATATTTAATTTTATAATTTTCATAACAATTTTGGTATTTATTGAATTAAAATGAATCTATTATGAATTTTTTTAGCTTAAAAATACAAAATAAATAGATAAAATTTGAAATAAATTAATAAAAATTAAAATTAATTATTAGAAATTTATTTTTGATGAAAAATAATGTATTTGTCCAGTTTTACATTTAATTTCATTTTTTTGATATTAAAAGTTGATTTTTTTTAAGTTTAGACGATTTTATCGATACCGGTTAATTTACCTGCAAATAAAATTGACATCTAGAAGTTGGACAACTAAGGGAGCATGTTCACAACCTAGAAATAGCTTATTCATCACTCTAACTTTGATATGTGTCCCTAAATTAATTAAAAATAAATCAAAAATGAGATTTATGACATAATGGCTTATGTTATCAAAGTGGACACCTAATCTCATTTTTTCTCTATAAATAGGCATGCCTTTGGACAAGATTTTCACCATTCTTCTCCTCCACAAGCTAAAGAGCCTCTCTCTGTAAAATCTTTTCTCTCTAGAAATTTTTCTTATTTAGTTTTTATGTTAAAATTTTGCTAGTTTTCAACTAGTAGAATTTCTCCTCCTAGAAGCTTTGCACCAACAATTTCATCATCTTCATCAACCACCTTAGAGGTAATGAGGGGGAGTGGGGTTGGTTCTAAATTATTATCACTTTGCATGTTGGTAGGAAGGGTTTTCTTCTAAACCCATTTAGGCATAATTTTAATTACTATTACCATTATATTATGTTTGATGTTTGGTGCTAAACTTTAATTTTTATTAAGTTGTTACTCTGCTTAAATTTAAATTATTTAATTATAATTGCTTAGTTGTTACTCTGCTCAAATTTAAATTATTAAATTATACTTGTTAAATTGTTACTTTGCTCAAATTTAAATTATTAAATTGTACTTGTTATGTTGTTACTCTTGCTATGTTGGTAGTCTCCCATAATTACCTTAGTTCTTGGAAGCTTCGAACGCATCGAATCCTATAACGGGTAAGTAGCAAAAAATCTCACTAGCTATAGCCGAAACGTAGCTAGGTGCTCTATATGCTAATGTATATAATTAATTAAAACTTCTTATATAAGAACTTGTAAATATAATTTAAAACTAGTATAATAAAACATATAAGTATATAAAACTTGAAATTTTGATTAAAATGCTTGTTTCCAAAAACCAAATTTATAAAAACCTTATAGCAACTTGATTTAATTTTTTTTTAAAAAAGGTTTATTTTAAAAGATTTTGTACTCTCATTCATAAATCAAGTTGTTATAGCAATATGTTTATATATGTAAAAAGCATATATTTATAATAAAATATTTGTTTTAAGAAAACACGTTTTTATGAAATCCTTATAGCAACATACTTTAATCCCAAAACGTCCATATCAAGTGTTCTTATGCTTAAACTCATAAATTAAGTTGCTATAAAAATGTATAGTTTGAAAAAGAGTACTTTAATTTAGAGATATATTTCCCAAAGTAATTATCTTAATTTAAAACTCCATTAATTATCATTAGTTATAGAAAAGGTTTAGTTATAACTCATCATAAAAACAGTTGCTATAGTAATTATAGGTTACTATAGCAATGATTTTAACTCAATTAAAATTACTTGTGAAGGTATAACTCTAATTTTAAAAGCTACATTTATTAAATATAAGCTAATAAAATGAAAACAATGGCATATTAGTCCTTTTTAAAATAATAGAAGATATCATTTATTTAACAAAACTAAGCTTTTATAGCTTTAATTACTATAAGAGAATATTCTCAAACCATGCTCTACTATCCCATTTATACATATATAAAACAAACTTCAATTTTTAAGAAGCATAAAGATTTTTATAGAAAAACCTATGTGATCAAGTATAAGATAGTTATATGTGTGGAAAAATCATAATAACTTAGAAACTCATTTTATGCCTCTAGTATAGTTTTTGAGATAGTATAGAGACTACATAGCGTACCACCTAGAATAGTTTTTGATAAAGATCCTAGGTTTACCTCTAGATTTTGGGAGAGTTTGCATAGAGCTTTAGGGACTAAGCTTGGATTGAGTTTAGCCTACCATCCACAGATGGATGATCAGACTAAGCAAACCAATCAATCCCTAGAAGGCCTTTTGAGGGCTTGTGTGTTAGGGCAGAATGGTAGTTAAGGTAGTTTCTTATGTGCATCCCTATTTTTGCCTATCAAATTATTTTCCTAATTATTCTGTATATATTTTTGGAGAATCAGATAAGAATCTTAAATATTTGATCTCTATGATTACATTTGTATTAGTAGTACTTAGTTTACACTTTTAATAATTTTTGGGATCGAAGCTCAAAATTTTGTAAAATAACTATTTTGTCCCAAAAAGTCAAATAACAGAATAATAATAAAAATAGTTAAAAGTGTTTACAAATTGTCAATTAATAACAAATTTAGAAATTTTTCGAGAATTTATTGAGATAATTTTTGTAAAATGACAAAAATACCCCTAATTGCCTGTGGGAACCAACCAGAGACTTTTGATCTCAAAATATTTTGAAAATTTTATAAAAAGTACATTTAATTATAAAAATTTTATTTTGAATGAAAAATAGTGAAAAAAATGAAATACCATTGTTTCAATTTTTTAAACTATTTTTCTAATATTTGACGATTTGATTTTGAAAAATTGAGAATGAATTTCAAAAATCTGATTCCCACCATTACACTCAAAATTTCAAGAGCTATTTTAATTTTGATTTTTAATAATTTTTTCGAGCTGAAGCCCAAGAAATTAGAAAATGATGATTTTGTCCCTATTTCTTAGCATTAAAGGCTAACATGAGAAAAACATTCAATTGATATTAAAATGTCAACTTGAGCTTGGAATCATGTCATATATGTTAAAATATAATTTTAAAATATTTTTGGAAATTTTCTGGAATTCTTGTGTGAAATGACCAAAATGTCCCTTGGTGTTTGATAAGCCAGTCAATATTGATTTGACATCCAGAAGTGGTGAAAATGGTAATCCTAGTTTATTTATAGGTAAAATAATTAATTTTAGAATTTTCATAAAAATTTTGGTATTTATTATGTAACAGCCCAAATTTCAAGTACTAGAAATAAACCACGAGGTAGCTTTTAGTAGAACCCTTCTCATATGTTATTAGACAAAAGATGTCTTAAGAATTATTGTTATTATATTTCCTATTATTATTATTGTTATTATTATTATTGTTGTTGTTGTTGTTATTATTATTATTATTATTATTATTCTTATTATTATTATTGTTATTAATACCTTAGTATTATAAATTAGTAGGAATATTATCATACAACCCAAAAGAGCATCTAGGGCCCAATAGGGGACTAAAGCCAACTAAGCCACATACCCACCCATATGTTATAAGAAGGGAATAGAGAAAGAGGGTTATGTTTAGCCGTCACAGAATAGAGGAAGAAAAAAGTTAGAGAGAATGAGGAAAAGAAGAGAAGAAGAAGAGGAAGAGAAGGAGGAAGAATAGAAACCGGAGAATCCAAACCCTAGAACTCAACTTTGCATGTCCACAAAGGTAAGTGCTCTCCCCCATGTCCTTCCTTGTTCTTGTTCATCTATTTATCTTTTCCCTCCTTATACCTAAATTTAAGGATTTGATGGGTTTTGAGGGGATTGTGAAGGAGTAAGGAAATTATAGATTAGATTGACCAATTATCGATGTAGAAGAGTGATTAAGAATCTAATTATTTATCTTGAAGCATTTAGAACCCAAAGACAATAGGAAAAATAAATTAAAATTAGCACCTCGGATCCGCCTGGTGGGATTAGATAGCCGCTGGGCGACTTTTCTTCAAAAACTGGATTCTGCATTTACGCTAGGCACGCGGAGCCGCTGGGCGGGGTGAAATACCCGCTGGGCGGGTTGGGTTCTGACGCGAACCTGCTGGGCGGGTTCGCTGGATCGTTGGGCGGGACTTCCGTCCTGCTGGGCGAATACAACTTTTGTTATTCCGTTCTTTGTGTTTATGAGCTTCTCTTTACAGTTTTTAACTCATTGTTGTTTGTTTTCTTATGCCTTGTTGAGATTATATTGTATGATTATTATTTACCTTGAAAAAAACTGAGTGTGATATGAAATTGTGTCAATGTTTCATGATAAAAGTCTATAAAAAGTTGTAAGCATTATTTGTGACCATGCATCATAACATTTGAGTTATGTGATGAGGAAAGTATGTAGGAATCTGACTGGTGGAGGCCGTGATGGGTTGTCTAACCTTAGCCTTGGGGGTTATTCGGTTGGGAAAACTCCAATGGTCCATGTTGATCCCATAGAGTCGGGGCGTACTGGCAAAACTGGGTAACCTTGACTAGTCACCAGGGGATATCATGCTAGTTGAGGGTGCGAAAGCCGAAGGCATCGGTACCGATGACGCTTCTTATGGCCTGCATTTACTCCTAGTCTACTTTCTGAAAAGTTTAGGTTGGTACCACATGTGCATGAGTAGTGGTTTAGGAACATAGCACGCATATGTATCTTGTTATAGTGTGATATGTTAGAGTGTGCTATGTTGTAATTATGTGAATTCTATGTGACCCTATTTATGTGAATTCTATGTAAGAATGCAATTGTGCCTTGTGATGAAATGTTAAAGTTGTGGACATGTGATCATATCTTGCACGAGTGTCGTTCCTGTTTGATAAAACAAAACGAGGTATATGTCTAGTTACTAGACAAAGAATGTGAAACAATTATATGCTTGTAATTGGAATTGTGTTTGCCACCTTAAGGATAAGTGAGAGGCTAGACCTTAGGATAGTGTTATGAGGGTTCTAGTTGGATAATAATATTTGTGAATAAGATAGAGGAAGGGTGAATTCCCTCATGGCGTAATAGAAAGGTATAAGACAAGTAAGAGAGGGAATGAAATAAGAGTATTTTAAGATGTCTGTAACCTTAGACTTGACCCTAGGGGACAGCTTTGAATATTAAAAGGAAGAAGAGTAAATTCTAAAGAGGGTTTTGGGTAAGAAAGTATAAATAATGAGGATGAGTTCTTAAGTTAAGAATGAGATAGTAAACCAATATAATAGTTGTGAGAATGAGAGAGCAATTAACTAGGAGTATTGACTGTTGAAAGGTGTAAACTCAACCATAGGTATGGATAATTATGAGAAACTCAATGAGGCTAAAGACATGAGAGATAAGTAATGAAGGTTGTCCGAATAGAAGAGTCTAACCCAGCCGTAGAGTCCTTAGAGCACTCACTGAGACATTATGTCTCATTCCTTTAAGTTTTCCCTTTTTCAGGATACAGGTGAAGACACGCGTAGATGGAGCTTGGAGTCACGTGCAAGAAAACGTAGTCTAGTTTATATTATGTTTTTGTATTCTTGTTTATATTTTGTACGATACCTTCAGGTAATAGATGAGTTATATTTGGCATGTATGTTTTTTTTATTGTATTGTTCGTATATAATATTCAATTATATTTATGAGTAGTATTTGTATGTTGTTTCTACCTTTCTCAGTTTGTTTTTTTAAAATCTAGACCTAGTTACGGTAATGCCCCTTAGGGTGTTACATATTGAATTCAAATGCAATTATTATGAATTTTCTAGTTTAAAAATACAAAATAAATTATAAAATTTGAAATAAATTAATAAAAATTAAAATTAACTATTAAAAATTTATTTTGATGAAAAATAATGTATTTTTCCAGTTTTATATTTAATTACATTTTTTGGTAGTAAAAGTCAATTTTTTCAAGTTTAGGCGATTTTATCGATACCGATTAATTTATCTGCAGATAAAATTGGCACATAGAAGTTGGACTCCTTAGGGAGAACATTACCAACCTAGGAATAGCTGATTCATCACTCTAATTTTGATATGTGTCCCTAAATTAGATTAAAAACAAATAGAAAACCCAAATTATGATATCATGGATGATGCAATTTTGTGGACACCTCACCCTTTCCTTTCTCTACAAATAGGCACCCAAAATTCAGATTTCTCAACATCCATTCCCCCATAAACCAGCTGAAATATATAGAGCTTCTCTCTCCCTCTCAATTTTTTTTCTTTACTATTATGCTTAAATTTTTACTAGTTTTCCATCAACTAGTAAATTTATCTTTCTAGGAGTTTTGTACCAACAATTCTATTCTCTTCATCAACTACCTTAGAGGTAATGGAGGGAGTGGAGTTGGTTCTAAATTATTATCACTTTGAATGTTGGTAAGAAGGGTTTTCCCTAAACCCGTTTAGGTTTAAGTTTTATTATTATTATTACTGTTATATTGTTTGATGTTAAACTTTAATTTTTATTTAATTGTTACTCTGTCCAAATTTAGATTATTAAATTATAATTGCTAAGTTATTACTTTACTCAAATTTAAATTATTAAATTATATTTGCTAAGCTATTACTTTGCTCAAATTTAGAAAATTAAAATGTATTTATTTAGTTATTATTTTGCCAAAATTTTAGTAATTAAATTATAACTACCACGTCATTATTCTTCTAAAATTTTATGTGATTAGTAAATTGTTATTTTGTTAAAAGTTTGGTATTGTGTAATTTCTATAATATAAGGCAAAAATATTAATTGTATTGGTGCTCAAATTAAATAAGACTAGGAAAACCTCTGTTTGAGAAGTGAAAATTTGATAGATTAGTGAGTAATGTAAAACAAGTGACATGCAATGACATGTCACCCTACTAGGAAAGCTACAGTTTGGTACGCTGAGGAATGAAAAGTAGGACCCACTTGCGGAGGTCTCAGGGTTAGGCATTGAGTGGTGAAGGTTCCAATGGCCAAGGTAGTGCCCTTATGCTGGGATATTCGCTTGGCCAAGTTCGATAACCCTGACAACTGCTCAATATTCCAAGATTGGTTTGAGAGTATAACTTTATAAATGGACATCTTAATTGATATTTGTTCCTCATTGATGATGAGGACCGTACCATGAGATGATGTTGATGAGGTATATGTACTCCTAAGCACTTCTTAGGTTCTGTTGAGAACTATTACACACTAATGGAAAGTATAGATCCATACCAAGTTAAGGATAGTATAACTTAGAATAAACCCTAGGTTTCCTTTTATTATCAATTATATTTTCTCTATATTTTATGGTAGATTTCCGACCATATTTGTGAAAGCGATTTTAGAACAAATCACCTCACTTCATTACTTTTTCTTTTATGCATGATTGATCGTGATTAATGAAGATCTAGTTGTTGATGAGGACCTATAGGTCTAGTTTGATGGCTTGTTATTTTATGGGATAAGGTAGGCAGACACTACTCTAGCTAGGATCTTTTTGATGTATTGGGAATAAGTAGTAACTATTTTGATGTATATTTTGATTTTCATGTATTTTAATTATTTTTTTGATTATGAAATCATGATGTACAGTTCTATGATGAATATATACAGATCTTACTTTTTTAACACCATTTCCAAATTCTATTAAAATTACAAATTTTCTATTATTAAAAGTTGAGAAAAAAATTTACTCATATAATTAATTAAGTAAATAAATACGGGTTATGTTCAATGTGAACGGGTGTCAAATCTTATCCCTTAAAGAGTTCACCTATAGTAATAGTTACCATTCTAGCATTGGGACGATACCTTATGAAGCCTTGTATGGGAGGAGATGTAGGACACCTTTGTGTTGGTTAGACATGGTGAAAACTTAATGTTAAGACTTGAGGTAGTTCAACAAACTATTAAGAAGGTTAGAATGATCCAAGAAAAGATAAGGGCAACCCAAAATAGGTAGAAAAGTTACCATGATAAGAGAAGGAAGGCTCTTGAATTTTAGGAGGGAGATCATGTGTTCGTGAAAGTCACCCCGTGGACTGGGGTTGGTTGGGCGTTGAAGTCCCATAAACTTACTCTACATTTCAGTGGTCCTTTCCAAATCCTAAATAGAATCGTCAAAGTTGCCTGTCAGATTGCCGTACCTCCATCTCTTTCAAATCTCCATAGTGTCTTTCATGTTTCCCAACTCAGGAAATATGTCCATGATCCATCACATGTAATTGAGTTGGACAATATCCAAGTGAAGGAAAACCTAACTTTTTGAGACATTACCATTGCAAATTAAAGATCGAAGGGTGAAATAGCTAAAAGGGAAGGAAATTCCCTTAGTTAAGCTTGTTTGGGGAGGAGCTATAGAAGATAGTACAACTTGGGAGTTAGAGAGTTAGATGAAGGAGTCTTATCCGAAGCTGTTTGCTTTAGGTAAATTTCAAGGATGAAATTTTTTAAGGAGAGGGAGTTGTAACATCCCAACAATTCTTTTCTTACATATATATGTAAATATATGGTTGTGATGCTTGTTCTGTGTATTTTAAATAAAAAAGTATTTTGGGAGAAATAATATAAGGAGATTAAAAGGGGTTTTTAAAATTGAAATGTCTTAGAAAGTAGATAAAGATTTTAAAAGATTAAGCTAGTTAGGCCTTGTCTTTTTCAATTAACTTATCTTTAAGAGTGCTTATAAAGGTCTCCTAGACCTAATTCTCTATTCCCTACCTCATTCTTGTTTTCTGCCTGAACCTGTGTTATCGTAACACTAAGCTATGGAAAGAGAAAAGTATGTAAGAATCTGGATAATGGAGGTTTTGATGGGTTGTTTAACCCTAGTCTTGGGGGTGATCATACTTGGTGTGGATACTCCAATGGTCCATGTTGATCCCATAGAGTTAGGGTGGACTAGCAAAGCTGGGTAACTTTGACTAGCCACTAAAGGATATCATTTTAGTTGAGGTGTGAAAGCTAAAGGCATCGGTACGGTGATGGTGCTTCTTATGGCCGTGTACTTACTCCTAGATTACTTTCAGAGTTAAATTGGTACCCCATGTGCATAAGGAGTAAAAACTAAGTTGCATTGCATTATATGTGCATCTCATGATGCGATGCTTGATTCTTGCAATTAGTATTATTCTAAATTCATGTGTGTGTGTGTGCTCTACCTATTTTCATTGTCAAACTTTGAGCATGATGTAAGATGTATCTCACTCCCTTATATGCTGGTGTTTTCTGTATATGTTTGCAATGTATAGGTGATGTCTAGGAAGATCTTGATGAAGAATCTTAAAGTAGAGGCATTAACCTTATTGTAGTTATCTTTATAGTTTGTTTTGGGTTTTGTATGCTTTAATAAGATTGTGACATCAGGGCTGCATTGATACACTTTATTTGTAGTTTGATTTTTAGTATTGTTACAATATGGTTTTCAGCTGAGTTTTCCTTTTGAACAGATTGAGAGCCAAAGTTGTCTATTTTAATTCATGAAATTTTGTTTAATTGTGATGAGTTTTGCATGTGATGCCCTTTACCCTACGAAAGAAATAGTTTTAAAGTGAACCTTATTTCATAAAATAATAACTAGCTTCCACAATGAATATTATGTGGTAATAAGTGTCTTGGGACAAATGTGCAATAAGGCACAAGGCACTTAATCGAGGTTATTTTCCTAGGATTAAAACTTAGGATATTATATATTATAGAACCCATTTTAAGTTATGTTGGCATTAAAATTGTGCAAATAGTCATTTCCTATCAGTTATTAGATAAAGCCTATTAGTTGACAACTAATTTAACTGATGGTTAACAAATTATCCCAGGCTTGAGTCGAGTATAAGTGTCTAAGGCCCAAAAAGGGGAGCCCAGTGACAAGCCTCCAACGTTGGAAGGAAAATTTTGAAAAATAAAAGTAGCGTGAAGACAATTTTCATGCACAGCTATCATGTACCCCGAAAATACGGGAGTGTGTAGTTATCTGTAGGTTTCAGCTGTTTGTCAACATTTAAATAGTTGTCTTTCTGATGTAAAACAGGTTCTTGACCAATTAATCAAATTTATCCTTCCAGTTACTTATCCTTTTGCACTTTACAAGCTTTATTTATTGCTTTCTTTATAACTTTCTTTACCACTTTCATTTATTTTCAACCGTTTACAGCCTTTCTTTCCCGCATTTCAACTTAGGAGAAGTGTAGCGTAGAAACCTCAATCTCATATTGCTAGGAAGCTCTTTGGAATGGATTAGGAACCCAATCGAGGAACAAAATCCCTTCCTCGAGACAATCACCTGATAAGGAGAGTCATCCGTCGATGATTAGTTATTCCCACGGCTAGTTAAGCAAACTTTTCACACTACATAATCTTGGCACGCCTACTGGGACCCTAGTTTCACAACAACTAAGGTTTCCCTTATTTCCTTTGAATCACCCCTAACGTATGCATTTGCAATCAAGGACCTTACGTAAATAGATTTGACTCCTGGAAGGAAGCTGGTAAGTGCTAGGCATAGGGGGCAATCAAATATGACATTTGTGGCTGTTGCGATGCTTGTAATGACTGTTGGTGCTACTTCGGTGGCTCACACAGCAACCATGCAAGGAAAGCCATCTTGACCTCCCCCAAATGTGGTTTTAAAGGAAGACACGACTAGCAATAAAGAGATTGACCCATTGGTTCATGTCACTACCAGTTACCCTTATTGTATGCTAGTTGAAGAACAGGAACTAATAGTGGTTCCTCTTTCTATTAGGTAACAAATGGAGATGGGAGTGCACAATATCGTGCTGCAGATCTCCAGGCAGTTAGTGGATACTATTAAGCCAATGGTGTTGAATGAGATACAAAAGGCTCACGAAGAAGAACATCGGCAACATGACTACCTGAAAGCGTCGACTACCTTGATTTATAGGAACCAGTTTGGACAGTCGTTGTCTTTTTCTTTGGTACTACAGGGAGCAAAAGTCGTTGGACCACATCCTTTATAGTTTGGCACTGTATAGATGGATCAGAGACCTCCAAATGTTGTTGGAACTATTGGCACCACATAGTGATGGCACCTAACCTGGATTTTCAGGCCAAGGAATTAGTGTGGAGTAAGGCAGTACAGTCGGAGAAGGCAAAAATATGCAATTGATGGATTACCAGCCACCTCTTGGGGGCAAATCAACTACTAGCCTTCCTATGAATCTCAAGCATTCCAGTCAACTGTCCAAGCAATAGGTAGATAGCCGAATGCCATGGCTACATCAGGAACTCCTAATCCTATCTAGGTAGAATCTAGGCCCACTGCCTAGTCTATTATAGATCCTAACAAGATTGCTAAGGTGATTAGAAAGCATTTTGGGGTTCAGTTGAAGCTGATTGACAGGTCAATATATAGGAAACCTATCTTGAATAGGTGAATAGGATGGTGCCTTTGCCGAGGGGTTTTAAAGTCCCTAACTTTGCAACCTTCTTTGGTGTGGATGGCAAGTCTACCATGGAACATGTTAGCCATTTCATGACTCAATGTGGGGAGACTAGTCAAAACGATTATAGATTGCAGTTATTTCCTTTGTCTTTGACTGGTATTGCTTATACATGGTATTCAACTTTGCCTTTAAATTCTATTCAAAATTGGGCAGACATGGAATATTGTTTCCACGACAAAATCTACTCATCCTTACCAGACGTGTTGGTTGCTGATATGATAAATACACGATAACAAACTAGTGAAATGGTTGCAGAATACTTGGAGCACTTTAGAAAGGTGAGGAGTAAGTGTAATGTTCAATTCCCCGAGGCTGAGTATGCTAATATAGTCGTTAGTAACATGCATCCTTAGTTTAAGGAAAGGCTAATTACTTAGGATTGTGTGGACTTGGCTTTGTTAGCTGCCAAAGCAAATGGGATTGAACAGTTTATTAAGGAGAGAGAACAACGTAGGGCGTACAAAGGTGCCAGAAATCCTCAGGCTATATCCATGATAGCAAGGGAGGTGGAAGAGTCGTCAAAAAAAGATTCATTGACTAAATAGATGGCAGCCAAGTTACTTAGAAGGAATCCTTACACATGCTCTACTTTGAGGCCATCAAAGAGTAAGGAGGCCAAGGGTAAAGAGCCATATTTGTTCGATATTTCAAGTGCTAACCAGATCTTCAACTATTTGGTGAGGGATTAGCAGATCAAATTCCCAGAGAGGTGGAAATGACCTTCACAGGAAGAGTTAAAGAACAAGAGATATTATAAGTGGTACAATGCTTACAGTCACTCTACGGCTAACTACTTGGTTTTCAAGAATACTATTCAAAATGTTTTAAAGGAGGGAAGGCTAAAGTTGGCCAAAAAAAGGGTGAAGTGAACATTGATACTGATCCTTTTCCAGCAATTGAAGTGCATATGGTGTCAATTATCATGGCTAAGCAAAAGCAAAGGATGCTTCGAAAACCTAGGGGGCAACCCAAGTATCAATGGCAACTGGAGCAAGCTAAGCTTAAGGGCGAGGTGGCAAACAAAAAGGATGAAAAGCCCCTAAGGGAGTCAACCTTTTGATGACTGCAATGCCCTTAATCAAGTGATAGGTAGTAGAGGCGACCGTCGATGCAACTTAGGAGTGCATCTTCATGCCCCACTGAAAGGCATGTGGCAGAAATGAACATGAGAGGAGGAAAGTTAATCCTCAGAGTTACCCTTTTGGATCGGGATAATTTGAAGAAGGCCAAGGTGAGGAAACCAAAGGCTGAGGTAAAGAAGGGGAAGTGGTTCTTGAATAAGTGCATCAAAACCCAACCACTTGAAGACAAGCCTTTGACAAGGACTCTGAAAAGAAGGTTGCACAAGAAACGAACGCTGCAGAAGATGAGAGGACTGATCGGCATGTTAGCTAACAGCCATCAGTCAAAAGAAAAGAAGTACAATCCCTTAAGATAGCCAACAAGAATAAAGAAATCACTAATGGGGAAGGAAGGGGCTTTTCACTGTAAAAACTACTCATCCAAGTCGAGTGATCTTAGTTCTTCTTTGGAACTAGAAGAATATGAATTGGATGGTTTATTGTTTGATGATGCACCCATTCCCATGGGAATTGTTGGGGTGCTTTCAGTTGAGTTTGCTAGCCAGGTTGAGTAGCCATTTATCCTTGAGGGTGATGTGGAAGCTAGCGAAAAGGAATGGCTAGTTTGGTTGAGGAGGCCATATTTGAAGAGGTAGTTGCCAAGCTATGCAAGCCTATTGACAGTAAGGCAAAGCACCTTAGGCCCATTTATGTTAAGGCCACTATTAACAGTAGGCCCTTCAGTCGGGCCTTTGTGGATAATAGAGCGTTCTTGAATGTCATGCCTTACTCGACTGTGAAGAAGCTAGGCAAGTCAAAAGAAGACTTGTTGAAGACCAATATGAGAATGACTATCTTTATTAGGGACCCAACAATGGTTATAGGGATACTGATAGCCGAGATCATAGAAGATCCTAAGACAAGCACTTTTGCTTTCGTTATGCTAGATGTGAATCCTTCATACCTTGTGTTGTTAGGCAGGGACTAGCTGCATCCTAACTTATATGTGTCATCTACCTTGCACTAATAAGCGACAAGGTGGAAGTGTTGCTAGCTGATGATAGCCCATTTTCAAGTTATTGAAGCAATAGTGGAGGCTACTCTCTATTCACCACAAGTACAGTTGATTATGGGAATAGCCACACTAGAGGAGTTTTGATTTGCCTTTTGTGTGAATACACCTCACAAGGTTTTCGGCTAAAGAAACAAGCCGATGCACGGCTTGAAGGAGTAGAGGAGGCCAATGAAAGTGCTCAATGATCTAATCCAAAGGATAAGCTAGTAGTTCCTAGATGGCATAGCCGATTAAGTGATAAAGGAAATACTTGGGGGGCAAGTATAGTCTATGGTTGAGGATCATAGCGAGCTAATTCAACAGTTGTTGCCTTCGTTTAAAGCTTAAGATCCATTAAGGGATATAAACTTGGAAACGACTGATAACATGCAACTGACTAAGGTTAATGGATTATTAGTAGCAGAGGAATGGTCCAAATCCATGCAATTGATTACTCAATTTAAGGATTATTTTGCTTGGGATTTTCATGAGATGCCAAGGCTGTGAGATCTTTAGTGGAACATCGACTGCCCACCGAGGGAGGTTACAAGCCATAGAAACAGCCCCTAGGCATTTTAATCCAGAGTTGTTACTCGAGATAAAAGCTAAGATTGAATGACTATTGTCAATAGGGTTCATTCACATAGCTAAATATATTGATTGGTTGTTAAACATAGACCCTATTATCAATAAGAATGGGCAAGTTCGGGTATGTATTGACTTTACGAACTTGGATATAGCTAACCTTAAGGATGAGTATGCCATGTCAATCACAAACATGCTAGTTGATGTTGCAGCTAATAATGGCATGCTGACCTTTATGGATGGCTATTCAAGTTATAATCAAATTTATTTAGTCGAGGAGGATGTCCATAAGACATCCTTTTGATGCCTTGGGGCCATTAGCATTTTTGAATGGCTAGTCATGTCGTTTGGACTTAAGAATGTTGGGGCCACTTATCAAAGGGCTACAAATCTAATCTTTCATGATCTTATTGGCAAAAATATGGAGGTGTACATCGATGACATGGTGGTGAAGTATGCCAATTTTAACAAACACTTGGCCGATTTAGGGCAACCCTTCATACAGATGAGGATGCATAGGTTGAAGATGAATTAGACTAAGTGTGCCTTTGGGATCACCATAAAAAACTTTGTCAAATTTTTGGTACACCAAAAGGGAATAGAAGTGGACAAAAACAAAGCCAGAGCTATCATGGAAGCGTCTCCCCCATGAAACAAGTTAGAGCTACAGAGTCTCATTAGGAACATCAACTTCCTCAGGTAGTTTATAGCAAACTCGACTAGCATGCTCAAGGCGTTCTCACCTTTATTGCGATTGAAGAAATAGGAAGATTTTATATAAGGAAAAAATAACAAGCAACATTTGATCATATCAAGCAGGCGTTGGCCACACCCTCAGTGTTGTTCCTTCCATCAACCGCAAAGCCACTAAAGCTTCACATATCAGTCGTGAATGAGTCTATCGGATGCCTACAGATGCAGGATGCCAAGGATGACACAAAATGAGCTGTGTATTATTTGAGCAAACTAATCCATGATGTTGAAACATGGTATATCGTGATTGAAAAACTATGTCTATCTTTGTTCTTCGCATGTATAAAACTCAAATATTATTTAATGCCCAAGGAGGTATACGTGGTATGCAAAAAGGACATAGTTAAATGGGCCGTAAAATTACTGAGAGTTATCAAAGGATAGGCTTTGGATGATTTCCTAGTCCAACATCCTTGCCTTCAAGTTAAGGATCCAATCAACAGGCTTGACACCTACCTAGGGACAAAGCCATGGATCATGATGGTTAACAGATCCAAGACTCGTTCATCCATAAGGGTAAGATTGGCGATTACTAGACCGTGCGGCTAACTAAGGAAATTTAGTTGTGAATTACCAGCCAATTGTTCTAAACATATGGCTGAATATGAGGCATTAATACTGGGTCAGAAGATCTTACAAGCCGAAAGTGCCCAATTGATTAAGGTATTGGGCAACTCCCAGTTGATAATCAAATAGTTGATCATGTAATATAAATGTTGTCACCCAATTTGGTACATCTCCATGAAATGACTGTTCATTTACTTAGGCAGTTAGTGGATGTCGAAGTAGTGTATATACTAAGCGAAGAACATGAAGAAGTCAATAGCCTCACTCAGCATGCTTCCAAGTTTAAGGAGTTAGAGGTGTTGGAGATGACTACCAGTGGCTAGTCATGGCATCAAATGGAATTGCAGCAGTGGCGCAAGACTTGCAGCAAGAGTTGAGAGATTACTTGGAGAATTCATCGGCTAAGGTTGATTTTGCCCTGAGAATGAAGGCTTTGAAGTATTTGTTTCTAGACGGAGATGTGTATAAGCGGACAACCGATGATTTGTTGTTAAAGTGTATAAGTGCTGAAGAAGCTATGAGGGTGATGGGTGAAGTACATGAAGGACTTTGTGGGTTTCACAAGTCAGGACCTACAATGAGGTGGCTTATTTTTTGACACAGTTACATTTGGCTCACCATCTCAATTGATTGCATTAGATATGCTAAAGGGTGTGAAGCGTGTCAGAGATTTAGGCCATGAAGTAGAGTTCTAGCTGAGGAGCTCCACAATGTGATCAAACCTTGGTCATTTAAGGGTTAGGCCATGGATCTTATAGGTGAAATTCACCCAAGTTTGTCAAAACGGCAGAGTTTTATCACTATTGCCACAAATTATTTCATCAACTGGTTGGAAACCCAGCCAATGGTGTCCTTTTCTCAGCTAGATGTTATTAGATTTATCCAAAACCAAATTATTTGTAGGTGTGGAATTTTGGAGACCATCACGGCTGACCAAAGCACTATGTTTATCAACGACAAAGTGGTGGCCTTTGTTCAACAATTTGGGATAAAGCTAATCTACTCTACACCTTATTGTGCCCAAGCGAATGGACAAGCGGAGGCTACCAATAAGATAATCATAGATTTGATCAAAAAAACTACTAAGGATAAGTCGAGAAAGTGGCATGAAGCATTGCCAGAAGTCCTTTGGGCTTACAGAAATATGAAAAATAACGCAACTGCCACTACTCTTTTTTAGCTTACTTATGGCTAAAATGTTGTTTTGCCTTTAGAGATAAACATCAAGTCTTTGTGAGTGGCAAAACAAAATCAGTTTTTGGCTAACGATTATTAGTGTTCCTTAATACTAGAATTGAAGTCAACAGATGAAGATCAATTAATGGCCCTTGAAAATATTAAGCGAAACAAGTAAGCATGTGCAATAGAGAACATTTGCCAAAGGAGACTAAGTGTGGAAAATAGTATTGCAAATTGGTCTCAAGGACCCACAATGAGGTAATGGTCTTCGACATGGGTGGAGCCATTTATAGTTGGCCAAATATTGGCTAATGGCACATGTAGGCTAGTCAACATGCAGCGTAATGAACACAATAAGAGTATAAATGTGAGATTTCTAAAGAAATATTATCCTAGCATTCATGAAAATTAAATTAAATTGTTCAAACGACTACAAGCCAGCTGTCATAATTATCCAAGGCGCACAAGCCCAAAGAAGCTTATTTGAAGAAAGTGCAAAAAAAACTAAGAACAGAAAAGAGGTTTATGTTTTCAAGGTCAAGCTACCTACACCTGTTACCTCTGCCTTGTCGCCTGATAGAGAAATAGTTGAAGAAATTGACACAGCTGCTAATGGCTATTGGGCTTGTAATACTATCTATCGAAAGCTGGCCCACTCAAAATCTGTGTCGACAAGGCCCTTGGAGCTGGTATCAAACTCATTTTGGAACACCTCCTTTTGCTCAACCAAACAGTGTATCTCGTCATCCAATTGTCGTGCCTGTTAATAAAGCTCTATTCTTTTTTCATAATGGTTATTGAGGTGAATGACATAATACCCTCATTTTAGTACCATTTTTAATTTTTTTATATCTATAAAATTGTCTTTGATAAAGCGAAAAATTAAGAAACTAACAATTATTCTTAATTCCTCTACACTAGAGGCTAGCATGAGAGAAAGGTCTAAATGACTATGAATTGTCAAAGCTTAGAAACATGTTACATATATTAAAATACAATTTTGAGAATTTTCTGAGATTCTTGTGGAAAATGACCAAATTGTCCTCCATTGTTTGCTAAAATCATAACCAGTGTAGGCTTAACATATAGGAGAGACAAAATGATCACCCTCAGTTCATTTTTGTTTACACATTTAATTTTATAATTTTCATAAAAATTTTGAAATTTTCTGGGTTAAAATAAAATTTCTATGAATTTTTTTAACTCAAAAATACCAAATAAATATTTAAATTTTTGAAATAAATTGTTAAAAAATTATTTTAAATTCTAGAAATTATTTTTGATCAATAACTAAGGTGTTCACAAATTTTCAAAGAAAACTTCATTCATTTGCTATAAAAATTAAAATACCAAAGTTTAAGTCATTTTTATCAAAATCGATTAATTCGTCTGCAGAGAAAACAAAAGGCGAAGACTTGAGGGAGCAAAGATATGACATGTCTAACATTGCTCTGTAGGCCCACCCACTCTTATTTTTCACATGTCATAAAAAGCAAATCCAAAAAGAAAAAGGAAAAAAAGTAGACTTACTTTTTTGCCCCCCTTTTTAACAACCTATTCCTTCATCTATTTAAAGCTACTTGGGACAGATTTTCTTCACTTTCTCTTTCTCCCTGAGCTCCATTTAAAAATTTTCATACTCCTAAATCCACCATTCTCTTCCTCCTTCAATCCTCCTCCAAGGCTACCACCACATACCACCACCAAGGAGCTTCAAAATGTTAATCTTCTCCTCTTCTCCAAAGACCCACGTGAGGTATAAGGGGGGAGTAGGGTGTTCTTAAATTATTTTCTTTCATGTAGATGGGTTTAGGGTGGGTTTTTCCCCCAAAACCATTAGCACTTTGTTTTTCCACTACTTCTAGTATTATTTTCCCTTATTGTTGTTGCTGCCTTTATTTATATTATTGCTTATTTCTTGATCTGTTGCACTATCTCATTTTTATGGTTGGAAGTTCTTGTTTAATGTTGCTATTAACATTTTGAAGTTGGTTTATGTTATTACATTGTCATAAAAGGGTAAAAGTTTGGTTAAAACGCCTAAAATCTAAGAACAAAAATTTAAGGCTTGTAAACTTTTTTTAACTTAATAAGAAGCCCAAAAAGGAAGACTTTTTTTGAACCTTGGACCCTTTGGAAACCCATGGACAAGTTCTTTCAAAAGAGACTTAAAGATAGTCACTTTCTTAAGACAAGCTTGAAGCTTTACCCATCAACAAAGGACCCTAGAATAATAAGAACTTGAAAGGACTTTTAAAATTGAACCTAGGGTCAACTGACACCAAGTGTTGGTATTTTTTTTTTCTCCCCAATAAGTCACAGTTTTAATGAAGAGTGAAGAGAATTATTTTAGCTTTTTATGTACCTAAGAATATTTAAATTTTGTTTTGGCCATTTAAAGTTCATAACTTGATAAAAAGAGTGATTTTTTTTTTAAGACGTATTTAAGTTCCAATAAGCTATTTTCAAATTTTGTTTGAATACTAGTCACTGTTTTTGTAATATTTCAGGCTATACTCAATCTTTTTAAGTGCTTTTTTGAAACTAGAAAAAATTCTCTTCGAAATGGGCACAAGAAGCATTTGAAAAAGTTGAGAAACGACAAAGTTACACTTTTTAAAAGTTGGAGTTGATTTTTTGAAAACGATAACTGACAATGTGCACGAAAAACTGATTTTTGAAAGTTCTATTAGGTGTTAACTAAGATACCTAAAACAATTGGAAAGTAAATTCACTAGGCTTTTCAAGGATGTATAGTTTTCCTATATTCATTATTGTTTACTATTTTTAACAAATTTTAGAATCTAATGTACTTTTCTCACGGGTAATGCCTTTTTACAACTATAAAATTTGAAAAATCACTATAATAGTATAGACCTTGGTTTTTGGAGTTCTTGGACTTTTTGGAAAGGATTTTTAATTTATTTTCTGAAAAAAATTGGGTTGGTTGCTGAAAGATTAAGATGAGATGCAAATATAGCAACAAAGAGCTACTGCTCCTCTAGTAGGGTCTTCTGACCTCCTTATTTTTTATTTTTTATTTTGTATCTATTTTTTTAGATTTTTGCTTGAGATAACCCTTGATTGTTTAGAAACTATAAAGAAATAGCTTTCCAACAAGCTATGGATCATGTCAAACAAAAATTGTCTGCCTATCCAAATTAAAAATTCAAAACCTAGGCACAAACCTACTATCTCTAGAGTCTATTTTGAGCTAAAATAAATGACATTTTTTTTTCTAGTTTGCAAAATCCAATTTTTCTTTAGTGCTTAAAACTAAATGGTGAACCCTTTTAGTAAAAGTTAAACAAATTTTTCTTAAAAGAAATATGACATTATGTTTTTATCCAATTAAAAGAGTCCTTATAAATTACTTTCTTGGTTCAAGTTGCAAATAAATTAGTCTAACTAAATTATTTTTGAATCATGGCTAACTACCAAAGTCAATTTAATAAAATGAATTAATGATGGCATTTAGGACCTTAGGCAATTCAATCCCTAAAATGTGGAGTTGATTACACACTAAATCTTAATTAACTAGTTGAATTCTTTATTAAGTACCTAAGTCTCTACTCAGTTTAAGGATTTAAAGAATCAAGTCTAAATTATTAGTGGCTAATTTAGGATTTCCCTAAGTAAGTTTAACTTTTAAACTAGGTACTTAAGGCGATTAAGACAAATCAAAGTTTGATTGCTAATTTCTCTTTTATTCTCTTGATTTCTTAAATGTATACTTAGCTCTTTATAATCCCCATGAATTATACTATGATTAAACTCGACCTTTGCATTAAGAGGCAAAGATATTGAGTAGAGACTATGTTGGTGCTCAGATGTACTGAAACTAGGGAAACCTTTGTCTGAATTATGAGTATTAAGGACAGTAAATAATAAATAAAGTACAAGTGTTGTGTGGGACATGCGGAAAGTTATGGTTGGTCCGCTGAGAAATGAAAAATAGGGACCCACTTGTAGAAGTCTTAGGGGTACGGTGTTCAGCGTTGCAGGTCCCAATGACCAAGGTAGTCCTCTTGAGTTAGGATATTTGCCTGACTAAGCTTGACAACCCCGACAACTATTTAGTATTCTAGGATTGTGCGAGAGTATACCCCTGATGGATGATGAATGTCCTAAGTCATTGCTTTGTTCCTCGATGATGATGAGCATTGTACCATGTTAATGATATTGAGAGAGGTATATAAACTCATAATCGCTTCCTAGTTCTGTTGAGAACCATTACTTATCAATGGGAAGTATGGATCCATACAATGTCAAGAGTATTTGCTACAACTTAGACAAAACCTAGGTTCCCCTTTTTTTCTCTATTATCAACTGTGTTTTATCTGTGTGTGATGGTAGGATGCCCTTTCATCTATGTGAAAATGATTTTAAGAACAAAATTGCCTCACTCCTCTATTTATCTTCTTGATGCATGACTATTCGAGTTTGATACTTGAAGATGGCTGCGTTCCCAATCCTGCTCAACATGCACATTGATGCAGGGATATGGTTTTACGAAGAGGCGACTGATTACTTGACCTTTCGAGGCCTCACTAGGATCACCTTTTTATCCCTTATTCCAGGAGTGCATATGCCTCCCATTTCATGGACCTTTCCGATTTCTGTCTCCTTTTCACCGCTGCCCAATTTCGAGTATGTTCCTCTCACCCCGCCTATGCCACCAGAAGATCCCGCCATACCGTTTATGGCCTCCAATGTAGCCTTCACACTGCCTGCTGAGTAGCCATCTATAGACGTACCTCCTGTGCACAACTCATGCTTGAGGAACCTGAGGGATCTCCTATAGAGGTCGTCTTAGCCGAGTCACCTATAGACTCCCCGATGGTAGAGTATCAAGTACGTGTGGCCAATGGCTCACACTCATCGCCTTCATTGGCTCAACCCAATGTTGGGTCCCCTCAAGGGGACAGGTTCATCATTCAAACTCAGGTGACTCCGAGGCAACCTAGACCAATGAGGAGTGACAGTAGAGGTCGGGTTTCATTTATATATGGGGACTAGGAGTAGGATATTTTGTAAGTATGTAGTTAGGATGGTTGGTGTCTTTTTATGCACTTTTTGATTTCCCTGTACTTATGACTTCAAATGTATTTCAGTTCAAACTCAGTTATATTCAACTCAGACGTATTCAGAAACCTGTGTACTCTGTTCCGACTTATGATTATGTGATACAACTTACTTTTTTGTCTTTTACTTCCATTTTCAAATTCTGTTTTAGTTACAATTTATCTACTTTAAAGAATTTTGCATGACGATCGCACGTAATATGAGCCGCACGAGAAAAATTTTCTCATTTTTGCTAACCCAAAATTAAAATAACTAATTAAGTAATAAATTAAACATGGATTGTGTTCAATATGAACGAGTGTCACAGACGATGGCCCTAGTCAATATAGATTGGAGACCACTGATTTCTCTCTAAGTCTCAGCCAAGTCTCTTTGGAGCTCTTCCAAGTGGGTATTGGTGTCAGCTTGTAAACATTGGTCTACTTGTCGTTTCACTTCAATGACGTCAAATTGGGCATCGACGTTGTCTTTGCTAGCTTCAAGTTTAGTTAGGCACTCTAGTTCCATCCAAGTCTTCTCTTTGTGTTTGGCATTCACCTCATATTTTGTTTCCAAGTCGCCTAACAGCAAAGTTATCTGGCCATATAGCTTACGTTCCAACTCAGAGATGATTTGAGAGTCAACAACTCCATACAACTTTAGAAGGGATAGTCATAGAGTATATATGTGCTTAGGATCTTCAAGGAAAGCAGTCGCTAGTCGTTCTTGGACGTAAGTCGTATGTTTAAGTAACAGCGAGCCATCTTTCAACACAAGAGGACTCGTTAAGGGCGAACTGAAGTAATTAGACAAGACCTCATCAGGAATATTGGCTGGCTTCAATACAGGTGTGGGGGTAGGCTTCCTAACTGGTGGATCAGCCAAAGTCTTCTTAAGGACTCTTAATAAGTGTGATTGGGGAATGGCAAGAGGCTCATTGGACTTTTCCTTTCTCTTTTCTTTATCCTTCTTTTTCTTCTTTTCTTTAGCCTGTAAAATGCAAGGTCAAAAGACGAAAGTGAAAGTGAGTGTGAAGGTTATGTGGAAGAGATTTTTACCTTGTCAAAGAAAGGGCTTACACAGAGGCGTTTCTGGGCTGATCTAGAAGTCAAGGTGGCCAAAGTAGTAGATAATCGCGTGAAACAACTAGAGGGCTTAAATGGATGGCTAGTCATTTAGGTAGCACAGGAATCTGGCAAGGTGTCCACATCAACAACGTGTAAGGATCTAATAGGACTGGCTAGAATACTTGCCAAGAATAAGAAAATAGTTTAGGGTGGTATCAGACTAGTCATATGAAAAAGAAGGCGTACGGGACTATACCTCAAGAACTAGTGGAGCTTGTGGGTCTAAGGGTCAAAGAAGGCTTGGCTAGATTGGGAGGAGGCTGATCATCAAATTCATCAAAATGTTCATAAATGAAATGGTCTAGATAATTAGCAGCCATCTTGGTTAAGATGGTAGCCATAATGATGCTTGACCATTCACAAAATGCCTGTGTTAGTTTGGGACAATTAGCAAATGGGTGGAAGATGAAAGTATTTAGCTTATGATTGGTATCCTTGGTTGTCGTTATGACCTCGAAGGCTTGACAATATACTCTAGTCCCTAGTGAAATGGCCAATGGAAAAGTGAAAGGCTTGGGTACAGCTTGGAGTAAGCCAAATTGCCATGCAAAGAATTGAGGGAAGTATCCCTCAATGATACCTTGTTATGGGTAGTCAGCTTAATGCCACACAAGAGGGCCCCAGAGGTCAAAGTAGAAGCCCAATTAGCCTGAGTCACCGAGTAGTCCTCTTTGATCTTGGCAGTTCACACAAGTTCATATAGGACTAATTAGTCTCCTTTGCAAAGAATGAACGTAAATGAATTCAGCTTTATAGAGCCAATTTGTGATGCGAAAAGCTGAAGCCTTAGAATGTGACAGTCGAGAAAGAGCTTGTGCATAGTACGTGTCATTTTGGGGCAGTGCATAAAGAGGGTAAGTTAGGATAAATGGCATTACGGAAGTATAGTCATGTCCATAAGACTAGGAACCGCAACGGGCCAATAATTGTGTTAAATTCTCGGCCTTCCTCGAGATTGTTGAGAAGGCCAAAAATGTTGTGGCATAGAGTGGAGAGAAAGAGCAAGCCTAAGGCTAGCTTTTGGCCAAATGAAATAGCCAATATGAACTCGCTATATTCAGCCACCACACCCACAGAGCCTGTGCAAGTGAAATTTCAACAA
The DNA here is from genome assembly GCA_004329165.1 of Spatholobus suberectus. Taxonomy (NCBI): domain Eukaryota; kingdom Viridiplantae; phylum Streptophyta; class Magnoliopsida; order Fabales; family Fabaceae; genus Spatholobus; species Spatholobus suberectus. Next base: position 24,207,596 of record CM014737.1, on the reverse strand, counting down.
AACCAAAATAATAAGAAGGCATGGTGCTCACCTACGGGCTACAAAGCCAGATGATTGGGCATTAGCCTAGATGAATTTCTTATAAGTTGACTTGTGTTTGGAAAAATTGATACCTAAAGATCGAGTAGTAGCTGTAAATGTCACATATAGCGCGAGAAGTTCCTCGCCACTGATCGACAAACCAAAAATAGCTGCAATATCTAGAAAGGTGGGAGTAGCTATGCTATGGGGAAGATACAACCATTGATAACTGTTAAATAAAATCCTAGTATGGCCATCAAGACATCAAGATTCTAGGAGAATTCAATTGCAAAGATCATTATGACGTTGTATAAGCCCTAACTCTTCCATTTGGTGCCCTTAGTAGTTGCAACTCAATTCAGCCAAGTGATATACTCGGGAAAAGCCGTGGACCAGGTGTGTAAATCTTTTTCAAAAATTGTTGAAGTGATACCAATCGCAATGATGGGGACAGGGCAACTATCAGGTGCAAAAACAACATGAAAAATTGTCTCCTTTTCTTCATCCTCAAAAGTTAGACAAGGTCCCAAAAGGTATTCCTTTTCCTTATCATCTTCAAAGATTAGGGTCGGAGTAGCCAACTGAGAAACGGCTTTGAGGAGACATTGGAAGGCTTGGATTAGTTGCCTGGTTGGTTCATGTCACTTGGGGAAGATTCCTCTTGGTTAGGGAAGTGATCATGGTTTTGAGAATCGGAGCTAGAAGGTGTTGACATGATCTTCACAAAAAGGAACTTAGGAGAATGGAAATGCATGTAGAGAAGAGTGGGCGCTAGGGTTTTATGTAGCTTGGCAAATAACTAATTGTTGGTTATAGAGAAGATTAAGGATGAAAAGATAATTAAGGATGCAAGAATTCAAATTTTAAACCCAGATATTAGAGTCGTTGCTTCAGGAAGCCATGAAGATGAAAGGATTTAGCACTGATTCAAGCTTTTTCGCCATCATTTTGTTGCTCATTAATGATAGAGTCGTTGCAAATTAAATGACGCGAAAAAAGAGGGCAGTTATGTTGGCACTAAAATTGTGCAGATAGTTGTTTGCTATTGGCTATCACACAAAGCTTATTGGCTGACTATTAATTTAGTTGATGGTCAACAAATTATCTTGGGCCTGGGTCAAATATAAGTGTCTAAGGCCTGAAAAGGGGAGCCTAATGACAGGCCTACACCATTGGAGGAAAATTTTGAAAGATTAAAGTAGTGTTAAGGCGGTTTCCATGCACGCCTATCATGTACCCCAAAAATAGGGGAGTGGGTAGTTACCTGTAGGTTTCAACTATTAGTTAGTGTTTAAATAGTTGTTTTTTCTAATGTAAAATGGGTCCCTGGCCAATCAATCAAATTTATCCTTCTAGTTATTTATCTTTTCTCACTTTACAAGCTTTATTTATCGCTTTCTTTACAGATTTCTTTACTATTTTCATTTACTTTTCAGTCATTTATAGCCTTTCTTTACTGCATTTCAATTTAGGAGTAGTGTAGCGTAGAAACCTTAATCTCACGACTGCTAGGAAACTCTTTGGAGTAAACTAGGAACCCAATCGAGGAACAAAATCCCTTCCTCGAGCCAATCGCTTGACAAAAGGAGGCATCCGTTGGTGACTAGATGTTTCCACAACTAGCCAGGCAAACTTTTCACATCAACAAGTTTTTAATGGCTTTACCATTAAAATGAAAATTTATTAAAGTTCTTAAGTTCTTTATAACAGTATAGGATCCACTAAAAATAATTTAAAAACTCAAGAATGAATTCTCCATTTAAAATGCTCTTAAGGTGGCAACAAAGATCACCTTTGCCCCCATGTTAGTGACTCACTCACCTTTTCCTTCTATATCAGCTCAAGCTATTTTAGGTATGCATCTAATCTTTATTATCGTAATATACATTATTGACTTAAGTTTAAGGGTGTTTTTTTATAGGTATCCCATCATCGCACTCAGCTATTTGTGGACACCAAAGAAAAACTCCCCTCAGCAATAAAGGATTTTGACACTATTCAATTTATACTGCAAATTTAAGAATATTATAAAGGTTAAACTATTAAGTAGGTCCCTAAACTTTTAAGTAATTTTAATTAGGTCCCCATACTAATTTTTTTTCATTGATTTCTTAATCTTTTAAATTGTTTTAATTGGGTCCTTGAGGTTAAATTGCTGAGAATATTCTGTTAACTTGAATAGAATATTTCTTGATAAGGACTCAATTAAAAAACATTCATATAGGGACCTAATTAAAAATTACCTAAAAGTTTAGGGATTCACTCAATAGTTTAACCTTTTTTTTATTTTTTTATCTTGATCTACCTTTGTTTTATTTTAGAAAAAAAGGAAAAATTATAAAAAGGGGCAAAAAGCATCTCTCAAAATTCAAATGCTATTGCATTATTATTATGTGGCTAAAATTCAAGAGACCTAAGCATTGACTTGAATGAAACATAGTGGAATACTCGCATAGACATAATTTATACAATAAATTAATAATAAATTAAATTGTTTAAATTAAATGCTTTCATAAATTTTTTGTATGAATTGAAATTTTTTGTTAATTAATTAAGTTTATCAAATTATATAAATAATGTTTATACAAAGACTATATCTTAGTAATGCACATATATTTTCTTTATTTTTACATGTTATATATTTATTTTGTTCTAAATAGTATATAGATGGACAATTTGGTTATTTTAAATTAATTTTCCACTTTATAAAACATAAAAAATCCCTACTTTATAAACAAAAAGAAACAAACTTAATTATTGATGAAAAAATTAAACTTTTGTTTGGCTAAATTGCACTTTTGATCCTCCTATAATTTTCAATTTGTGATTTTCGTCCCCTAGTTATAATTCTACGATTTTAGTCTTCCAATTTTTAAAACTTTGTGATTTTGGTCCCCCTATTTTTAATTCCATGGCTTTAGTTCTCTAATTTTTAAAAATCCTCAATTTTAGATCCCCTATTTTTATATCTGTGATTTTGGTCCCTAAATTTTAAAAATACACTATTTTAGTTTAACTGTTAAAAATTGCATATTTTTAAAATTTAGGGAACCAAAATTGTAAAATTAAAAATAGAGAGACTAAAATTACAAATTTTTAAACATTGGAGGACTAAAATCTCAAAATTAAAAATAAGGAAACCAAAATTGCGGATTTTAAAAAATTGAAGGATTAAAATTGTGGAATTAGAAATAGGAGGACTAAAATCGTAGATTGAAAATTATAAAGGGACTAAAAGTGTAATTTAGCCTCTCTTTTTTGTTATCATATTATAAGTGTGAAGTATTTATTAAGTTTATCAATGACTAATCTTTATCGGAGAATTTGGCTAAAACTTTTAATAAGGTCTCTTATCTCAACCATATTTTTTTCATCCATAAGGCTCAAACCAAGACTATACTGGACTAATATAATGTTAATAAATTAAAGGTTAAAATATTAAGTAGATCGTTAAACTTTTAGATAATTTTTAATTAAGTCCATATACTATTTTTTTAATTGAGTTCTTAAACTTTTTTTTTTTTTAATTTGGTCCTTAAAGTTAACTTTGCAAAAGATAATTAAAAAAATTAGTACAAAAATCTAATTAAAAATTACCTAAAATTTCGGGAACTAGTTTAACATATTATAGATAGATGTTGCCTTTTTCAAAATAGAAGGCGAAGAACGAAAGTTTCTTGCTTACTGGCACCACACGCAAGGAGGAATCTAGCTAGTTTCTTCGACCAAGTGCATGGAAACCAAGGTTCTCCAAGAAAGTCATCGGGGTAACGCAAGGGGAAAAAAAATATTATAGGCAACCAATGACCTTTCTTTCAAAAAATACAAGTCTCCCAACACGTTAGCATTAGGACACAGCAGCTGAAGTAAGCCATGGAATGGAAAAGTCATGAGTTCAGTCGTTGATTGAAAATTTTAGATGGTTACAAAGAGAAATAGTAATTATGTATTCTTAAATATATATTTTTCTATAATTAGATTATATTTCAGAAAGCTAATATTTAAAAAATAATTAAAACCCAAATATTTAAAAAATATTTACAAAATAAATAAATTATATTTAAAACCCAAATTAATAATAAAAGTATATTAAAAATAGGAGTGATGTTATTTTTATTTAAATCTACAACAGAATGAAATATAGGTAAAGGAGAAAAAAAAGTGTGAGATAAAATGAATAATTTGATGAAGAAAGATAAAAAAAATGTTGGAAAAATTACTGTGAAAAAATTAAGTAAAAATAACATTACTCTAAAAATATATATTAAAAAGAATGACTTAATAGTATTACTTTTTTGATAAAGTATATGTATATGTATAAGCATAATAATTTATAAAGTTAACCAATATGTGTTCATTCCAGTGGAAGAGAATCGAAATCTTTAAAACGTGTTAGTGTCTATAAAAGAATTATTTATTTTTAGATTCTACATTTAACAAAATAACGTGATTTTAATTTCTCATTTAAGACTAAAACTATGAGCAATGAAAGACTAAAAGTATATCATTTTATTAAAATTGAGAACTACAAATGAATAACATTTTTATAAGGACTAAAACATAAAATTATAATATTTTCAACAACTAAAAACAGATAAATTTTAAGATGAAAGACCAAAAAAGTCCCTTATCCATTTGGGGTTAAAAGTAATCATCAAATATATTGTTAACATAAATGAATGTTAACAATATATTTAACGATTACTTTTAACTCCATATCAGTTAGGTGCTTTTATGATCTTTACCTTAGAATTTACCTTAAAAACGTATTTAAACAAAAACAGTTATAAAGTTGTTAAATGTGAACGAAATTCAGTCAAAGTTGATACATATTTGAACGGTTCCAACTTCCTTTTTTCGTTTAAAAAACAAGAGAACATATTGCTTCCCCTGTGCCAGAAACAGAGACACAGAAATGGTTCCCTGGAACTCATTTCCGTTAGAAGTCATCTACCAAGTGCTGGGTTGGTTAGCTTTCCTTTCTTGGTCAGTTGGTGGCTACCCACAAATCATCTTGAATTTTCGTAGAAAAAGGTTGTTTTTTCATGTTGTATATTCATTTTCTGTTTCTGTTTTTCCTTTGGGCTGGGTTCTTAAGTGTTTTTGGTTGGTTTGGTAATGTAACTCAGTGTGGTGGGATTAAGCTTGGATTTTGAGATTCTGAACTTCACCAAGCACTGGTCCTATCTGATATACAATGCCTCCCTTTTCTTTAGCCCTGCTATTCAGAAACAGTATTTTGAGAAGTATGGTTATGGCCAGGTATGTTCTTTTCAACTGAGAGTTTAACTTTGATGTAATGGTTCATAAGTTTATACTATTATTTAATGATGTAATTTGATTATGTTAACAAGTTAAACTAAGAATCACTGTGAAAAAATTTATACCGTTAAGTAATCAGAAATTAATTTGGGTATGATTGAGTTTATCAGTATAAAAAAATTTAGACTTTCTGATAGAGAATTACAGTTAGTTATATGTTAGTTAACGCAGTTACAGTATCTTATCTTAGGTCAATTATCTTATCTTTTGCTGTTGTATATAAACATCCGTTCTCACTGAATAATATTGAGTTTTCCTTTTGATCTATCATAATATGGTATCAGTAGATATCTTTTCTTTCCCACTTCTTTCTTCTCTTCCCTGAAATTTTTCTTCTGCTCCGATGGCCTCCTCTATACCATCCTAACCTCCCCAAGATCCAACCAGTGACTTTTATGTCCACCCCAATGAGAATCCATCTCTTATCCTGGTCTCACCAGTCTTGGATGGTCATAACTATCACAGTTGGAGCCACGCCATGGAAATGGCTCTAGAAATGAAGAGCAAATTCAGTTTCATTAATGACACCATAAAGAAACCAGCTGATCAGGATTGATTGTTCCCTGCTTGGAAGCCATGCAAAACTCTTGTTCTTTCTTGGCTTATTCATTCTATGTCTCAATGAAATTGTCATAATACTTTCAATCAATCAAAAATCATCTCAGATATGATTTTTAAAATTATAATCAACTGATAATGAGAAAATCAATATTTTTTTTATCCCTATTATATCATACATGTGTTAGGACCTCCAAGGTATGACTTTTAAAATAGTCAACAAAATCAATATGTTTATATCCCTATTATATCATATCATGTGTTAGGACTTTGGATATGGAAAAAAAAAAATCAATAATATTACTCCTCTCTCTGGCTTGTTTGTAAGACTTAAAACACAAATTAACTCAAAGACTTTATGAATTTCAATGGCAAGCAATGTGCGACTTAAACTGTTGAAATAACTACCAAAATAATACAATACAAGACACTAATGTATTGCCAAGAAATATGTAAATCAACTATGTCTCTTTGTCCAAAATCAAATATGTAAATCAACTATGTCTCTTTGTCCAAAATCATTAGATATTCACATTATCTAGTTTTGCTTTATAATCTCTTGTTATTGCAGATGATTCCTGTAGCCGCTAATGATGTTGCTTTCTCCACTCATGGAGTCATAGTAAATCTAATTATATTGTCCCAAATTGCAATGTTTGAAGTAAGTATTATCAACAGTTCTTCATAAGAGATTATATTTTCCTCTCATGGCCATACCTTTTAGCTCTTGTTAACTCAAAGATAGTAAATGATCTCTGATTTGCAGCGTGGAAGTCAGAAGTTCTCTAACTATGCCATTGCAATAGTTGTTGTAGCGTGGTTTAGTGCTGCTGTTTGTTTTTTCATAGCATTACCAAGCCAATCTTGGCTTTGGCTAATCTCCATCTTCAAGTAAGTTTTACTCTTATTATGACTCAATTTTTTTTAAGGTTTAAATAAGTTTTAATTTCTATAATATAAGGTTATTTTTCATTTTACTTCTCTTAATTTTTTTTTATTTGTGTTCTTATTAAATGTTTTTTTTCTTCATTTTAGTCCTTTATCTTATTGTTTGAGTCCCTGTAAAATTATAACTTAAAATATAGGTCCCTCTTATAACAGAAGAGTTTCATTTTAGTCTCTCTTATGTAAGAAATATCAAGTTTGTTTTTCAATGAAAGACTAAAATGGAAAAAAAATCAAGAATACCAAAATGAAAACAACTAAGTTATTTAAGTTTTTTTTAACCTATGTAGAAGGATTTGAATGTTAAATAAGCTCTTTGGAGTACTTGCTTCATTAAAGATCTAATGATACAGATAAATAAAATGCCATGAATATATTCATTCTTTCCCTTTTGAAACCATTGCTCCTACTGTGGCTGCTTAGCGTTCTTTGGGGTGATCCTGCCTGAACATTTTTCACTTTATCAGAATCTCAATCTGCTAGAGAAAATACATCGAGAAAACTACCATAAATAAAGTCATATATATATTTTTTTTAAAGAACCACCTCTCTTACACACAAATCATCATTTTTGTTCCTTTATTGTCATGTTTTTATCATGAATTATTTTTCTTTAATTTTCACTGGGGCTCAAACATGAATTTATCGTTGTTGACAACTAGCCATTATGCAAGTCTTCATATTAGCACTCAATTGAGATTCACAAATCACAGGCTCTCTTTGTGCTGTCCAATTTACCGAGTTTGAGTAATTCATCTGAATTATTAGATATATTTTCTCGCCAATTAACGTTTCAAGCAATTTGATATTTCATATACTTGTTTTCAGTATGAGATTATTGCACTTGTTCACTTTCTAAGATTCACATTATATATTTATATGTATCTGAGTCAGATGCCAATGGACTTAGAAAATTAATGGTCAAGCTCGATCTAGGCTTAAAGAAATTTTGCAGAACTATGAAGTTGAGGCTATGGTTAAATATTGTGCAGTCTCTTCTTCACATATCTATATATCACTTTAAGAGTTTGAACATATACATTTTAATGTCTTAGTTCAACCTTATGTCCATAGTCTCTTTCTCTATGAATCATTTATCATTGAGGTTTCCTGACTTATTCTAGAGGGATGGTATCGTAAATTGAGTTTGGTTTCGTTTTGGAAAAGTTTTCAGTCATTTCTGTGTACTACATTGCAAAATATCAACCTCTTGAAATGCCTTTGAATGGAATGTTGATATTCTTCTGCCTCTTCTTATTTCTTTATTTTAATATAATAATTTGTTAACATTATAGAGTTCTTTTTTGCTGTGCTATGATTTGATTTCATTCTAATAATTTGTGGAAATCAATTAATACTGCAGCACAATTCAAGTAGGCATGACCGTCATCAAATATTTTCCCCAGGTCAGAATCACAGAATGTCTTACCCTCCATATTATGCTCTATATGATCTTCTTGGAATTTGGCTATATTTGCCTACTTCACTATTTCATACTTTTGCTTCATTGGTAATAGACTGACAAATTTTATTGGTGTTTTCCTAGTACTCATCTTGGTAACTTCTACAATGTTTGAAGTTTAACAGAAACACACAGACAAACAAAAATAAGGAAAAGGATATTTATTTGATTAGACATCAATATTTAGTTACTGAGTTATGGTTACTTTGTTTTGAAATATAGGCATTCATGAACTTCTTGAGAAAGAGCACAGATGGATTTAGCATTGGCAGTGTTCTCTTTGATTTTTCTGGAGGGGTCTTTAATTACTCACAAATGGCTGTGCAGTCAATAGATCAAGGTTTGTGATTTTTACAAGTAATTATGAATTAGACCGTGCAATCAGATTTTATCCTTTTTGTGTATAATGAATTTCAACTTTATCTAAATATAGGTTCCTGGGTGAACTTCTATGGAAACATTGGGAAAGTACTTATATCCTTGGTATGTAATCCTCTGCTACTTCATATCCTTCTTTGAAAATGATTGATTTCTGTTCGCCTCTCACAAATTAAATCATGCATTAAGTATTACATTTCAATTCTTTTTCTTTTTGATAAAACTAAAAATTTATTGAACATATTATACTTTATTATTACATATTTTCAAGAAGTATGCCTCAGTCCTCAGAAGATAAATGACAATGAATGCAATAATTAATTTCTTAAACTATAAATATTATGGAAGAGGTTTGTTACATAACGTTTGTGAAAATTTTTAATGACTTTACCTAGCTTACTAATATTGATAAATGCATTCTGAATTTTCTTTTTTCTTTTTTTGAAATAAAAACCATTGCAGGTAACTATATTCTATGATTCTATTTTAATGTGTCAACATTATGTACTATACCCTGACAAGAAAGGGCTTACTTCTAAAATTGCCGAAGAAATCAAGCAACCACTAATCTGTGCAAGTCCAATAGATCAACAAATCAAAGGTTCAGTTAAATCTTCACATCAGTCTCCAGCAGAAGTATAGATATATATAACTTGGATCGTGTAGTGTAGAATATCAATATACCATGTCCTTAAATCAGGCACTATAAATGTATCAAAGGATGGTAATTTAACAGCCTCGCTATTACCACAGCTATGTAAATTATGCAAAAATATATATTTTTTAATTAGAAAGAATTTTTGTTTGTTTGATAAAATTAAAGGGAGTGTCTATTTTATTGTTTTTTCTTTTGAGGTACGCAGTAACAAGGTTAAAACCTAAAACTTTGTGTACAATGTTGTCAAAATCACATGCAAGATCAGAGGATTGCACGATCCTACCATTTTTCTCCTGTATCACATGCTGAAATGGATGAAGGATCGCACCAAATCACGATCATCCTCTTGCAAAATTGCATTTTACGATTTGTGCCAATCTTTGCGCGATGAGTCTTTGGGTCAAGTTTCATTTTGAAACCCATTCGTTACCCAAATCGCAAAACTGAAACCCAAATTTTCATGGTTTTCTATTTTCACTCTCATGCAATCTGCTCTAATTATTGTGAAACAAAGATTTTTTTTTCATCCAATTACCAAAAAAAATTATTGTGAAACAAAGAGAAGGAATAAACTATCACTCCTGTGACGACCCACAAGCCAACCCTCCACGAGTCATCACAATGGACAACAAAAACAGAAAAGAAAATCGTGTAAGCTAACTGTCTAGATTGATTTTAAATTCAATTAGGAAAACTCTGATAGTTTACTTGCTTATGAAAATACGAGTAAATTTAAATTTTTCTTTCTTTCTATGTGACCAATACTCATCATAAGGTGCAACGTAAAGAGGAACACATCAACAAGAAAGCATAAAATAAGAAACATAGTCATTCATAAACCATCATATCCAACATAGCAATGTACGGTACCATAACCAAGTACATCCCAACATAACTGAAAGCAATACATAGGATAGTGAGGGGTGTGTGATAATGAACCCAGATATACAACTCAAAAGGGGGAGGGGATACATAACTCACTCCCTAATCTGGTCACCTCTATTCAAAAAAAAAATAATCAGAAACTACGTCACCTTCTAAAGGTAGCGAGGAGAGGTAGAGGGTGCATCGTCATCATCATCACCACCTCTAGCAAAAGAAACACGGCTAGAGTCTCATCCATGTCCATGTCCACGAGAAATTCGAGTGCTGAATAATCGTTGATACTCCCGAGTGTACCCTACTTGGCGAGGAGCAAGAGCAGGAGTACGTGCAGGGACAGCAGAGGGAGGGTCGAGTACCTCACGATTGAAATCAGACAAATCCACTCATATCGAAACTGGGATTGTAGAGATCAAAACGTTGCGTGGTGTGTAACGTGTGAGGAGCAGACCGTCAAAACGAGCTAGTTGGGCATCAGCATCGATGGTCCATCCATTGCGCCCATCATGGATGGTCGGTGTCAACTCTACGTTGAAAGCATCACTCCGCGAAGGGAACGCCATCTGCTCCCGCGATCAAGCAATCGTGATCATCACAGTCACGCACACACATAACACACAAGCAAGGATAAGCTACCCGAAAGGAAACATATATAACTTTCCAGATACATAATATACATTCGACAGGATAACACATAATTCATCCAACACACATACAACAATTTCTTCATTTATTAATCTTATTTAAAGTGTGACCAAGAATGCAATGCAGACCAGGAGTCCTAGACTCTCTATGGAAATCTAAAAACTCGAGCGACCAACCTAGATATTCCTTAACAATGGTATAATAAACACAAATACCCTCACCAGGGTTTTCAAAGCGGCACGTACCTAAACCATTTGGGGAATACCAGTAACTAATCATGGGAACCAATGCACTTTGTTAGGATATCCGTATAGGGGTACCGCCACCACGACACAGGGTTTGCAAGGTCCCAGCCTCTTGTGGAATCACGTCATCTGTAGTCCTCAAGCTTTCGCACCCGGCTAGCACCACGATCCCGTGAATATCGACACCTTTGATACCACATGCTCATTCACCAATGCATGTATGCATGACACTCAATTCTCATACACAGACAATGATGGCAATATACATTAACATCCAGCTATCGTTCACTCCCGAATAGGCATTTTATTATGTATCACCTATCTTTCACACCCAGATAGGTATTTTATCACTTATCTTTCACACCAACAGATAAGCTTTTTGTTTAATAAATTATAACATAATTCACCATGCCATCAAAAGTCACAACATTCATCAAGTCATGCATTCAACAATTTCTTACTAGGAAACTCATTCGAATCCAACACTTACCAAGCTATATATGTATAATATCTCCATAATTAGAATAACAACGTATGAAATTTAACAAGAAAACACTCTTATGAAATCATCGAATTCAAACTTAGGTTTTAGCTCTTTTGGAAACATAACTTTGTAGTTTTGTAAAAATATCTTTTATTATTTTCTCCAAATATATTTATGAATTTGTAAACTTTAGATATTATATTTTAATAAAATATCTATATTTAATTCATTTATTTTGAAGGAAACCACCATTAAATTGTATCATAAAAGATAAGACTATTTAGGGTTAGGCATAAGTTATTATATCCATTATTCTAAAACCGTTTTCCAGAGACTTCCAGATTTATGTCTCTGTTTCAAAAATCATTTTTAAATAGCAAACGATTTTTGATTAACATGTTCTATATATGGTTGAAAATATAATTTTGTCTATTTTCTAAAATGATATAGATTGACTCAATCAAAAATCTAAAAATAAAGATATAAAAATAACAAGACAGAGAGGTCAGTGCTGCCTCCTGAAGGACCCACAAACCAATCTTGCTATTTTTCACTTCTAGAGAAGTCCTCTCAGAAGTAAAGTTTATTTTTTTTCTAAAATTACACTTAAAAGCCTTTTCAAAAAGTCTAAGAACTCCAAAAACCAAAGTCTACACAATTTTATATGATTTTTGAAAGTTCACAGTTTCTAAAACCTCCTTCAGCAGAATGCAAGTACAAGTTCCAGTTTCCAAAAATCATTAAAAATATCAAAACAAACCAAATATAGGCAAACCATGTATGCTTGGATATATTTTTGTTTCTAATATTTACTCCTTGAAGTAGTTTCCCGAAATACAAAACAGATTTTTCCAGAATCACGTTTTACTGCCCACTGTCGGGTCAACGTTTTTAGACAACATGCTCAACTTTCAAAAAGCTCAAATTTTTCGTTTCTTAACCTTTTGGTACGTTTCTTGTGTCCATTTTGGAGGAAATTGTGTCTAGTTTACAAAAAAACAACAATCACACAAAAACATTCACCACAGATCCAGTTATGGTAAAAACAGTGAAGCATGTTTAGTTCGAAAATCAAACAGAACCAAAAGCACATCACCAACTTGCACAAAAATGAAACCTTTCATCAAGTTTAGCACTTTTAAAAATACCAACATCATACTTAGCAACAAAACACACCCAAATAAGTAAATCACAGATTCAAATACACAAGAAAAGGGTTAGCTGTCCTTACAATGTGCTTAGCTTCCTTCTAGTTACTAGAGACTTTGGGAGCAAGTAGGAGACTTTCTTCCAACTTTGAGGAGGTAAGCCATCAACCAATCACCAAAATGGTTGATTTGAGACATACACATGAAAGAAACAAACTTTTAAAACCAAGAGTATAAAGGGACCAAAATAACTTTGGTCTTGAGAGGAAAAGAGAAGATGGAGAAAGGAGAAAGTGGAAAGATTGGAGCTTGCTTACCTAGAACCCTTCCTTTGAGAAACCCTAGTTCCTCCACTCTCCACCAACACTCAAAGACTTGCACTAGCTCTCTCTACTCTCTCTCAAACTCACAGCCAAGTGTAGCAAAAAAGGGGAGGATTGTTTGCGCTTGGAAGCTTTTTATAGAGCTCATTTAGGAGGGGTAAAAGGGTAACTAGCAAAAGGAGAGGATGATTTGAATTTAAATGAAAACAAAAATTATTTTCCCTTCAACCTAGGTGGTTGACAGCCAGCTCATGGAAACCAAGGGGAGCAGGTGGTTTTTGCATGCTTTTAGTACACTTAGACATGACTAGTAGTAGGTTTCATGAAGAATGTGTAGTTAGGTTTCAACTAGTTTAGTTTGTTTAGGACAATAGGTTACTTTTAGTTTGGTTAGGCTTAGGAAAATGTGTAATTGGTTCTAGAAAGAAAATACTGTATTTTCTCACACTGTAAAAGAAGAACACAGTCAAACATCGAGGCCTGTACGAGTAGGATTTTAACTTTTAACTTTCTAACACTTGAACCAATTAAAACAATTTAATTGATATTGGAGTCTAAATGATCTATGACTCTTTTAGAATTTCTCAAGTCATGATTAAACTGGCTCTTGTTCAAATCAGACAGCTGCATATACTTTATCTGACAGAATTCTAGATAGACTATTTAACAGTCGAAGGAGAATTTAGCTCAATAGCAAGGAAAGCCACCATCTTCACTAGAATTTAATTATAATTAAATTTAATTAACTATAATTAAATTTCTTTAACCCTACACTGCCCATCAACAATCCACAGATATATCTTTACTTATCTATCAGTAGTGTAGATCTAGTTCTTGTAGAATCTTCCGTAGAAACTCACACAGGCATCAAACAAATGTTTTAATTAAATCTTTTCAAGAAAAATTAAATTAAATTTCTCTTTTTAATTATTCAAACACTTATTCATAGATTATCAGGGAACACGCATTACAACTCCCACTCATATAATAAAAATTAAATACAATACCAATGCTTTTTCGAAAATATCAATTTATTCATTAAATTGTTAATATTTTAATATTTGATAAATTATCAATATACAGTAATGTTGCCGTTTTTTGCGCATCAATGCTGAAATTTTAATATCACGTGCTTGAATAAGTGAAACGGAACATGAAAGAAAAATAAAAAGAAAATAAGAACATGTTTATTTTGAAAAAAAAAATCCATTTTTATTTTTATTTTTAATTATAAAAATGTTGCTTTATTTTATTTTTAATGATTTGTTGTATGAAAAATAGTGAAAATAATTAAAATGAGAAAATAAAATAGAAATAAGATGATATTTTTATACTTAAAAGTAAATGTTAAAAAATAAAAATCATTTTCTCACATTCATTTCACAAAAATTATTATTATGCATAATTTTGCGTCTTTTGATAAGATCTTATGATCCTTCAATTTATGATCTTTTATCCCCCAATCCTGTATAAGATCTTGATTTTGACAACATTGCTTGTGTATACTATCCAAAACTTTCACCACCAAACCGACTTTTGTGGGTTGTCAATTTTATTGTTTATCGTCACTTCTTTTCAACTCTTTCTATCTTTATCTTCTTAAAATATCCTTAATTAAATTTTTTTGTTATATACTTAAGGCCTGTTTGGTGGCCAGGATATGAAAGGATAACTATCCTATCTTGTTCTATTCCGTTGTTTGTTGTGCCAACAGGATATGATAATGCTATCTTATCATTTATCATATCCTATTGTTCTAGTGTATTTCATACCTTGAAGGAGGAGTTGGATTAGGAAGCAATAAGATAAGATAAACTCTCGCTCGCTCTCTCGCTCTCTCTCTCTCTCTCTCTCTCTCTCTCTCTATCTATATATATATATATATATATATATATATATATACACGTTGAATATTAAAATAAATATTATATATATAAATATTATTATTTATATAATTATATAATTATGAAAAATCTTATTATAAATATATTATTATATACATAATTATATAAACAGATATAATATTATTATAAAATATATATGTATATATGTATATATAATAACAAAATATATATAATATATATTAATATTATATAAATTAATATATATTAATATATATGATATTTACTATATATTTTTTATTTTTTATTTATAGATTTATAATAATTTTGACATGTAAATTTAAAGTATATTATTAATTAAAATATTAAATTTAAATAATTGACATTTAAATATTTTTTAAATAACATATTTAAATAATAATTACAATTTTGAAAATCTAATATATTTTTTTTAATTTTAAGAAAACTAAATATATAAATAAAAAATATTTTTGTATAGTTTAGTTAAAATTAAATTTTTTGTAAAATTAAAAAATTAAATTAAAAGTCACTTTCTAAAAATTATATGTAATTTTAACAAAATAGTACTTTGGTTATTTGAATATGTTTTATATTTTATTCTATCATTATCTCATTTGCTATCTAATGTATACCAAACATTAAATAAAATTATAACTTATTTTGCCCTTATTCTATCTTGTTCTTATCCTACTGTTATATCCTATTATATCCTATCCTATCCTGACTACCAAGTGGCCCCTTACAGTCTATTACCACTCTTGGTGGCCAAGATATGATAGAATAGGATATCCTAATATAATCTATTGTTTGTTGTGCCAATAGAATATGATAATGCTATCGTATCTTTTATCATATCTTATTGCTCTAATGTATTTCTTATTCTGAGGAGGGAACTGTGTTAGGAATCAATGTGATAGGATAAGCCTTCTTCCCTCTCTATCTCCATCTATCTGTTTATCTATCTATCTATCTATTCATTATATATATATATATATATATATATATATATATATATATATATATATATGTATATATGTATATATTATGCAATATGTTAAAAGTTACTATTAAAAGTATTATAATTATAATATTAAAAATTAAATAATGACTTTTCAAATATTTTTTAAGAAAATTATTTGAATAACAATTATAATTTTAAAAATAATATTTTTATAATTTTAAGAAAAATAACTACATAAATAAAAAATAATATTGTATACTTTAGTTAAAATTATATTTTTTTTGTAAAAATTAAAAAATTAAATTAAAAGTTACTTTCAGAAATTTTATGTAATTTTGATGAAACATTAATTTTGTCATTTGAATATAATTTATAATTTATCCTATCATTATCTGGTTTGTTATCTGGTGTACATCAAACATTAGATAAAATTATAATTTATCCTACTTTATCTATCATTATTATCATGCTCTCATGTCTTATTCCATCTTATCCTTTCCTAACCACCAAACAGAATTTCTAATTAATAATTATACAAATTAATATTAAATATAAAAATCAATTGGAATCAACTTTTATGCACCTTTTTAGACTAAAATAAGATTCACTTATTTTATTATTATATATATATATATATATATATATATATATATATATATATATATATATATAATTATGATTCACTCTAACTAATTATTTAATATTGAATGTATTAAATGTAGCTCTAAATACAAGGAGTAATATTTATTTTATGCACAGAAAACATTATTATTTTTAGATTAAGTTAATGTAAATATGAAGTAAGTATAAAGTTTTGAAAATGCTTTTAGCTAGAGGGTAGTTTTTCGGTTGATTAAATTTAACAAAATTTGAAAATGTGCTAATGATTTAGATATTTGATGCTTAAATTTAGACATTTAATCCGTTAGTAACAAGGGTTTTTTTTTACGTTCATAAAAATCTAAGATTTAAAAATAAAATTAACAAAAAAAAAAGGTGGACTAGTGAGTTAGTCTGTTTAATTTGCAACTTGCAAAGGGTAAAACTGAATTATCTATAATCTATACTATTATAATGATCATACGTACTTCATCTTTACACTTTTTGGACTATTTTTCCCCTTAATAAGCATTATAAACTACACCCATCTTATGTTTTAATTGCGTATAAAAAAAAAAAATCACCCCACTAACTACATATAAAAAAGTCTAATTTCAAAACAATTGTGCATTTTTATTTCTTATTTAACCTTTACTATCTCTCTCTTTTATATAATTTTTTATTTTTTAAAATAATATAAAATTATAAGAAATCAAGATATTAAAAATTATAAATTAATATAAATGGCTATATATATGTTTAATAAGATAAAAAGTTCATAACAATTGACAAAATAATTTATATCTATGTGTAATTCCTAGGTGTGTGTTTTTATTTATCTTAAGAATATTTTAGATTAAATTAAAAATAAAAAAGATTAAAAAATAGAAAATGAAAAATTATGAAAAATAGCAGTTTGAACCAATTTCCTACACCGATTTTGGGCTAGTTTGACCAATTCTTTACAGATGCTCACCGATTTTGAATTGAGTTAGTTTTTTGGAGCTAAGAAACTAGTCACTAAATTAGTTCCTAGTTGGACAAGTCAAACCGGATGATTTGGTCTGATTTTTAAAACTATGTTTAAGCTTTACTAACAATGGATAACCATAAAATTCCTAAGCCAACAAAGGTTGGCCCAATTAATAAGGATACGCTCATATCTCACAAGGATGTGAGTCTAAATCTCATTGCCGGTGTGAAGACATCATTGGTAGGTAATCTATAAGTACTTTTGTAAGTGTTTTTTAAACCTTAAAACTTGTTTTGACCTTGATAAGCTCCCAAAATCTAACTCACCTAAACTATTCTTTCAAAAAAGAATCATAAAATTCCTAAATCTTTACTCAAATCCCTAAAGTATTTGTACCAAAGTTAACATATATTAAGGGCCGTTTGAATTAACTTATAAACAGCTTATTTAAATTTATTTTCCAACATAAGCACTTATGAGTGTTTGGAAAAACTTATGAAAATAACTTATCACCCCCACAAGCTGTAATAAGCTCGTTAATATAGCTTATTCAATTTACTTGTACAGAGGTTATAAAGTGAGTTTGAATTCGAATCCCACTGAGGCATTTTTCTTCGTCAGTAGCATTCTCACTTTTTCATTCATTCTTCACATCACCTCACGTCACCCACAAGCCACAACTCACCATTGCACTTTTTTTTTTCCTCTCTCTCAAATACAGACACAACATACTCCTTCTCTCCCATTATCACACATCACATCCGTTCATTAATTCATTGTCATCACTCTTTCCTCACCTCATTCTCTCAACCCCATTTTTCTCTCACGCACAGTACACACACTTTGGATATGCCTCACTCTTACACACTCAACAGACTTTTATTCATTTGTTTTACTCACTATATAAATATCAGTAAAACACAGAACTCAACATCTTTTAAGCCATCCTAGCGAGTCACAAACACTGCGCTGCATCTTGACGTGGCTACCATGAATTCATGCAACATTAGTACACAGAAATTTAACATACATGTTCATGAAGACAAATCATATAGTCCAACGATTGGATTGGTTAAATTTGCATTCTATAAAAAGTTATTAAAAGTGTAATTTGATTAACTTTGACACCTAGTATCAACGGATCCTGACCCATATATATATATATATATATAGGATCAAATTACACTGGTATAACTTACACCAACTATTACATAATGTTATATAATGTTATTTTTTAATTACTTAGTTATTTTTAAAAAATTATTTTTATTTTTTATCATGATTTGGTTTTCAAGTTTTTTTAATTTTTAAAATGAGATAACATCTTATAAGTACTTATATAACAATATATCCAAACACTTTAAAATTGTGTAAGTGTTTTTCAATATACATACCCAAACGCAATAACTTATTGAATTTTAAGTACTTATAACATAAGTTCTTATTTAATAAGGACTTACTAAATAAGATCTTAATTAAACTATTTATCTAAACAGGCCCTAAAAACACAATTTTCAAAAATTTGAGTTGTAAATATACTTTAAAATCCAAATATTTATTTTTTAAAATAGTTAGCATCATTTTCCTTCTTTAATGACATTATCTCTAACTCTAGAAAATTTTGCATAGATGTCAGATGAAGTAAAATATAAGTGAGACTCGAATTTTTTTTCTAAAATCGCAAGATGATGGTTTGAAATAAAGAAATTGGAGTAAAATCATGGAAGAGAGGGATGAAGAAGGGATGGGTTGTGCAAATGAAGAAAAAAAATGTTTTTGAGAAGCTTCTCAGTTGAGAAATTATAGATATATTTTCTTTATTTTTATTATTCTTTTGTTAGGAGGAAGACGAAGTTGAGTAAACTTATCTTATTTTTAATATATACTTTATTATTTAAGAAATCAAAATAATAAGGTTATATAATTTTTATAAATGTATTAATTAATAATTAAGATTTAATATTCATCAAATTTTCATAAAATTTATTATAAAAAAAGAAAAATAAATAATAATAATTTTTGTGACCTTTTGAATAATAATGACAATTGTTAAAAAGAAGGATAAAATTGAAAAAAAAATCAAAGATAGTAACCATCTTGTCTCTTTTTAAATAAGGATAACAATTATCAAGAATAAAGATAATATATATATACACACACACACACGTGTGTGTGTATAATAACAATATGTATATAATATATAGTAATATTATATAAATTAATATATATTACTATATGTTATATTTACTATATATTTTTATTTTATATTTATATATTTATAATAATTTTGACATGTAAATTTAAAGTATATTATTAATTAAAATATTAAAATTTAAATAATTGATATTTAAATATTTTTAAATAAAATATTTAAATAATAATTATAATTTTAAAATTCTAATATATATTTTTTTTTAATTTTAAGAAAAGTATTGCCAACGGATGACATCCATCGCCTTCATCAACTCCACCCAATGTTGGGTCCCCTTAGGGGTTGTCCAATGGACAAGCTCATCATTTAGACTCAAGCGACTCCGAGGCGACTTGGACCAATAAGGAGTGATAGTAGGGGTCAGATTTCTTTTGTATATAGGGACTAAGAGTAGATTTATAGACACTGCTCTAATTTAGGATATTTGGTATGTGCGTGGTTGGGATGGTCGATGTCTTTTTATGTACTTTTTGATTTTCCTATATTTATGACTTTAGATGTATTTCAGTTCAGACTCAATTATATTCAACTCAGATGTATTCAGAAACCTATGTACTTGGTTCTAACTTATGATTATGTGATACGACTTATTTTCTTATCTTTTACTTCCATTTCCAAATTCTGTTTTACTTACAATTTATCTACTTTAAAGAGTTTTGTAAGACAATTGCACGTAATATGAACCGCAAGCGAAAAATTTCCTTGTATTGTTACTAACCCAAAATTAAAATAACTAATAAAGTAATAAATTAAACATGGATTGTGTTCAATATGAATGAGTGTCACAAATAATGGGCCCAGTCAATATAGGTTGGAGATGAAATAATAAAAAGCACACAAGAAGAGGGGGTTGAATTGTGCGTTTAAAAACTTTTTCGAAACAAGTAAATCAGTATGAAAAACGTTTTCAAGCGTGGGGATAGAGAGAAGAAGAACGCAGAAAGTTTTATACTAGTTCACTCAACTTGAGCTACATCCAGTCCGTTCACCCAGAAGGTATTCACTAACAAACCTTAGGTTACAAGTATTGTTCACGGCCTTTTTAGGCTTTACAACGCAATCACCCTAGATTACTTAACCCAAGTATTCTTTTACACTAAGTCTCTCCAGGCTTTCACAACACAACAAGTGTTTATACAAATGATATCAACTCACGTAGTGAGGATTTGAAAGATTAGGCTCAAAAACGCTCTGAAAACTTTACACGATTTTTGCTATCGTCCACTGGACGCTTCTATCAGAATGTTACTAATGTCTTTTTGTTCTTGTTCTTTTTCTACGTCTTCTATCTTGCTTCTTCATTGGTGCATGTATATATAGTCTTCTAGGACAAGATCCGTTATAGAAGACTTTGACTTCATTATGCAATGAGAAGGGTGCAAACTATCCTTTCAGAGAGGTCAGGCGCGACAGCTTTTAGACTTGCACTAAAATGGAAGGTGTAGGACTACGCTGGCAGTCTGCTTTTCTGAACATTCTTCATTTGTCTCGGCAGCTTGATAAGTTGACTTGTTTTATCTATTCTACTGCGCTTTTGCACTGGAATGATGTTGATGTTATTTAATGCTTCAAGCAAATTAAACATTAGATCACAGAAGTAGTAATATGTCAGTTTCAAGGCAGACTAGCATAAATCAAATTGACGTTCAAAATAAAAATTTAGCAATTTGAATATATGATCTTGGAGGCTTGTATGAGTTTATTCATTAAACAGTCGCCTTCAGTTTGTTCAACTGGACAGTCCTCTTTAGCGAGTCTTCTGAACAGTCTTTAACATGTCTACTGGATGGTCTTTTTAGCTGTGACAGGGTTAGTCTTTAAGCACAAACTTGAACATTAATAAACTTGTTATCTTCAAAACATTGAGGGTTTAGACACTTCTATGTCTTTGGTTCCAACAGGAGATAGCTGATTTCTCTCTAAGTCTCAGCCAAGTCTCTTTAGAGCTCTTCCAAGTGGGCATTAATGTCGGCTTGTAAACGTTGGTCCGCTTGCTGTTTCACTTTAACAACGTCAAATTAGGCATCAATGTTGGCTCTGCTGGCTTCAAGTTTAGTTAAGCACTCAGCCTGCTTTTTATGTTTGGCATTCACCTTATATTTTGTTTCCAAGTCGCCACAACAAGTATCTATGTTCAGACTTAGAGATGATTTGAGAGTCAACAACTCTAAACAGCTTTAGGAGGGGTAGTCCCAGAGTATATACATGCTTAAGATCTTTAAGGAAAGCAGCCGCCAGTCGTTCTTGAACGTAAGCCTAATGTTTAAGTAACAGCAAACTGTCTTTCAGCAAAAGAGGACTCGTCAAGGGTGACCTAAAGCAATTAGACAGGACCTCATCAGGAATATTGGTTGGCTTCAATGCAGGTGTGGGGGTAGGCTCCCTAACTAGTGGATCAGCTAAAGTCTTCTCAAGGACTCGTAGTGGGTGTGATTGGGGAGTGGTAGGAGGCTCCTTGGACTTTTCCTTTTTCTATTCTTTATCCTTCTTTTTCTTCTTTTCTTCAGCCTGCAAAATGCAAGGTCAAACAATGAAAATGAAAGTGAATGTGAAGGTTGTGGAAGAGATTTTTACCTTGTCAAAGGAGTCAAGGCTTACACGAAGGCATTTCTGGGCTAATCTAGAAGCAAAGGTAGCCAAAGCAGTAGATAGTTGTTTGACGCAACTACAGGGCTTAAATGGATGGCTAGTCATTTGGGTAGTAGAGGAGTCTGGGAAGGTGTCCACATTAACAACATGTAAGATCTAATAAGACTAGCTCGGCTACTTGCCAAGAATAAGAAAATAGTTTAGGGTGTTGTCAGATTAATTATGTGGAAAAGAAGGCATAAGGGACTATACCTCGAGAACTAGTAGAGCCTATAAGTCTAAGGGTCAAAAGAAGGCTTGGTTAGATTGGAAGCAAACTAATCATCAAATTCATCAAAATGTTCATCAATGAAATCACCTAAATTATTAGCAGTTGTCTTAATAAAGATGGTAGCCATGATGATGCCCAACCATTCACGAAATACCTGTGTTAGCTTGGGACGATTAGCAAATGGGTGGAAGATGAAAGTATTTAGCTTATGATTAGCATCCTCGGTTGTCGCTATGACCTTAAAGGCTTGACAATATACTCTAGTCCCTGGTGAAATAAGGCTTCAGTATAGCTTGAACTAAGCCCAATTGCCATGCAAAGCATTGAGGGAAGTATCCCTCAACGATACCTTGTTACGGGCAGTTGCCTTAATGCCACACAATAAGGCCTTAGAGGTTAAAGCGGAGACCCAACTAGCCTGAGTTGCTGAGTCATTCTCTTTTATCTTAGTGGTATTCACACAGGTCCATGCATGACCAGTTAGTCTCCTTTGCAAAAGGGTTAGAGAGTGAAAGTAAATGAATTCAGCTTTGTAGAGCTAGTTTGCGATGCTGAAAGCTGAAGCCTTAGAATGTAGAAACCAAGAAAGAGCTTGTGCATAGCAACTATTATTCTGGGCAGTGTGTAAAGGAGGTGAGTCAAGATAAAAGGTAATAGGGAAGTATAGTCGTGCCCATAAGACTAGGAACCACAACAGGCTAGTAATCATGTTAAATTCTCAACCTTCCTTGATATTGTCGAGAAGGCCAAAAATGCCACGGCATAGACTGGAGGGAAAGAACGGTCCAAGGCTAGTCGTTGACCAGATGAAATAGCCAATATGAACCCGTTTTATTCAACCATCTCGGCCATAGAGCTCGTACAAGCAAAATATCTACAGAACCAAAACAATAAGAAAGCATAGTGCTCACTTGCAGCTATAAGGCCAGATGATTTGCCATTAGCCAAGATGAACTTCTTATAGGTCAACTCTTGTTTGGAAAAATTGATACCCAAAGATCAAGTAGTAGCTGTAAGTGTCGCGTATAGCGCTGGAAGTTCCTCACAACTATGCCATGGGGGAAGATATAGTTGTTGATAGCTATTGACCAAAATCTTAGTATGGCCATCAAGACATCACGATTCTAGGGGATTTCAATTGTAGAGAGCATTATGACATCGTATAATCCCTAACTCTTCCATTAGTTGGCCTTAGCACTTACGACTCAGTTCAGCCAAGTGATATACTCGAGAAGAGTTGTGGGCTAGATACGTAAATTTTTCAAAAAAATGTTGAAGTGATACCAGTCTCAATGATGGGGTTAGGGCAGCTATCAAGTGCAAAAATGACATGAAAAACTATCTCCTTGTCCTCATACTTGGAAGTCAGACAAGGTCCCAAAAGGTATTCCTTTTCCTCATCATCTTCAAGGATTAGGCCTGAGTAGCCGATTGAGAAACGGCTTCTAGGGAGACATTGGAAGGCTCAGATTGGTTGCCTAGGTTAGTTCATGTCACTAAGGGAAGATTCCCCTTGGTTAAGGGAATGATCACAGTTTTGAGAATCGGAGCTAGGAGGCTTTGACATGATCTTCAAGAAAAAAAACTTATAAGAATGAAAGTGCACGAAGAGAAGAGCAGGCATTAGGGTTTTATAGAGCTTGACAAATAACTGATTGTTGGTTGTAGAGAAGATTAAGGATGAAAAGATAATTTGGATGCAAGAATTCAAATTTTAAACTTAGATATTAAAGTCGTTGCTTCAAGAAGCCATGAAGGTGAAAGCATTTAGCGTTGATTCAAGTTTTCCTGCCATCATTCTATTGCTCATTAATAATAGAGCCATTGCAAATTGAATGATGCGAAAAAGGGGGCAGTCATGTTGGCACTAAAATTGTGCAAATAGCCACTTGCTATTAACTATCACACAAAGCCTATCAGCTAACTGTTAATTTAGCCGATGGTCAACAATTTATCCTAAGCCTAAGTCAAGTATAAGTGTCTAAGGCCAAAAAGAGGGAGCCCAGTGACAAGCCTACACCATTGGAGGAAAATTTTGACAGATTAAAGTAGTGCCAAGGCGGTTTCCATGCATGCCTATCATGTACCCCAAAAATAGGGGAATAGGTAGTTATCTGTAGGTTTCGTTTATTAGTTAGTGTTTAAATAGTTGTTCTTCTAATGTAAAATGGGTCCTTGACCAACCAATCAAATTTATCCTTCTAGTTATTTATCTTTTCTCACTTTACAAGCTTTATTTATCGCTTTCTTTACAACTTTCTTTACCGTTTTCATTTTCTTTTCAATCAGTTTATAGACTTTTGTTATCGCATTTCAACTTAGGAGTAGTGTAGCATAGAAACCTTAATCTTACGACTACTAGGAAGCTCGTTGGAGTAGACTAGGAACCCAATCGAGGAACAAAATCCCTTGCTCGAGCCAATTGCTTGACAAGGGAATCATCCGTTGGTGATTAGATGTTCCCACAGCTAGCTAGGCAAACTTTTCACACCAACAAGTTCTTAATGGTTTTACCATTAAAATGAAAATTTATTAAAGTTCTTAAATTCTTTATAATAGTATAGGATCCATCAAAAATAAGTTAAAAACTCATGAATGAATTCTCCATTTAAAATGCTCTTAAGGTGACAACAAAGATCACCTTTGCCCCCATGTTAGTGTCACTCACCCTTCCTTCTATATCAGTTCAAGCTATTTTAGGTATGCATCTAATCTTTATTATCATAATATAAATTATTGACTTAAGTTTAAGGGGTTTTTTTTTACTGGTATTCCGTCATCGCACTCAGCTATTTGTGGACACTAGAGAAAAATTCCCCTCAGTAATAAAGGATTCTGACATCATTCAATTTATACTCCAAATTTAAGCATATTATAAAGGTTAAATTATTGAGTATGTCCCTGAACTTTTAGGTAATTTTTAATTAGGTTCTTATACTAATTTTTTTTAAGTTGATTTTTTAATCTTTTTAAAATTTTTTAATTAGGTCCCTGGGGTTAAATTACTATGAATATGCTGTTAATTTAGATAGAATATTTCTTGATAAAGACTCAATTAAAAAATATTAATATAGGGACCTAATTAAAAATTACCTAAAAGTTTAAGGACCTACTAAATAGTTTAATCTTATTTTTATTATTTTATCTTGATCTGCCTTTGTTTTATTTTAGAAAAAAAAAAGGAAAAATTATAGAAAGGGGCAAAAAGCATCTCTCAAAATTCAAATGCTATTGTGTTATTATTATGTGGCTAAAATTCAAGAGACTTGAGCATTGACTTGAATGAAACACAATGGAATCCATAGACATAATTTATACAATAAATTAAATGAATTAATAATAAATTAAATGATTTAAATTAACTGCTTATAATTTTTTGTATCACGTGGTATTTTTTGTTAATTAATTAAGTTTATCAAATTATATACAAAGACTATTTCTTAGTAATGCACATTTTTTTTTTTAACATGTTATATATATTTTTTACTCTAAATAGTATATAAATGGATGATTTAGTTATTCTATATTAATTTTCCACTTTATAAAATATAAAAAAAAAACCCCACTTTATAAACAAAAAGACGCAAACTTAATTATTGATGAAAAAATTAAATTTTTTTGGCTAAATTGTACTTTTGGTCCCCTTATAATTCTCAACCCGCGATTTTTGTCCCTTATTTTTAATTCTGCAATTTTAATCGTCCAATTTTTAAAAATTTGTGATTTTGGTCCCCTTATTTTTAATTCCATGGTTTTAGTCCTCTAATTTTTAACAATCGTCAATTTTTGATCCCTTATTTTTAATTCTGCGATTTTAGTATCCAAATTTTAAAAATCTGCAGTTTAGTCTAACCGTTAAAAATTGCAAATTTTTAAAATTTGGCAGACAAAAATTACAAAATTAAAAATAGGGAGACTAAAATTGCAAATTTTTTAAAATTAAAGGACTAAAATCGTGGAATTAAAAATAGAGAGACCAAAATCGCGAATTTTTAAAAATTGAAGGATTAAAATTGTAGAATTAGAAATATGGGGACCAAAATCGCACATTGAAAATTATAGGGGACCAAAAGTGTAATTTAGCCTTTTTTTGTTATCATATTATAGGTTCGAAATATTTACTGATTTTGTCAATGACTAATTTCTACTGAAAATTTGGCTAACCATGTTTAATGAAGTATCTTCTTTCAACCACTTTTTTTCATCCACAAGACTCAAACGCAATACCTTACTAGACTAACATAATATTAATAAATTAAAAGTTAAACTATTGAGTAGATTGCTAAACTTTTAGGTAATTTTTAATTAAGTCCTTATACTATTTTTTTAATTGAGTTCTTAATTTTTTAAATTTTTTTAATTTAGTCCTTGAGGTTAATTTTGCAAAAGGTTAAGAATTTAATTAAAAAATTGGTACAAAAATCTAATTAAAAATTACCTAAAAATTTAGTACCTACTTAATAGTTTGACATATTATAGATAGATGTTACCTTTTTCAAAATAGAAAGCAAAGAACGAAAGTTGCTTGCTTACTGGCACTACACGCAAGAAGGAATCTAGCTAGTCTCTTCGACCAAGTGCATGGAAACCAAAGTTCTCCAAGATTATCTGGGTAACGTATGGGGAAAAAAAATACCAATGACTTTTCTTTCAAAAACATACAAGTCTCCCAACACGTTAGCACTAGGACCCAGCAGTTGAAGTAAGCCATGGAATGGAAAAGTCCCACAAAACTATACATTATATGAGTTCAGTCGTTGATTGAAAACTTTAGATGGTTACAAAGAGGAATAGTAATAATGTATTCTTAAATATATATTTTTCTATAATTAGATTATATTTCAGAAAGCTAATATTTAAAAAAATATTTACAAAATAAATAAATTAAATTTAAAACCCAAATTAATAATAAAATTATATTAAAAATAGGAATGATGTTATTTTTACTTAAATCTACAATAGAATGAAATATAGGTAAAGAAGAAAAAAAAGTGTGAGATAAAATGAATAATTTGATGAAGATAAAAAAAAAATATTGGAAAAATTATTGTGAAAAAATTAAGTAAAAATAACATTACTCTAAAAATATATATTAAAAAGAATGCCTTAATAGAATCACTTTTTTGATAAAGTATATGTATATGTATAAGCATAATAATTTATAAAGTTCACCAATATGTGTTCATTCAAGTGGAAGAGAATCGAAATCTGTAAAACGTGTTAGTCTCTATAAAAATTTTATTTATTTTTAGATTCTACATTTAACAAAATAACGTGATTTTAATTTCTCATTTAAGACTAAAAACATGAGCAATGAAAGATTAAAAAAATATCATTTTATTAAAATTGAGAACTACAAATGAATAAGAATTTTATAAGGACTAAAACATAAAATTATGATATTTTTAGCAACTAAAAACAGATAAATTTTAAGATAAAGGACCAAAAAAGTCCTTTATCTATTTGGGGCTAAAAGTAATCGTTAAATATATTGTTAACATAAATGAACGTTAACAAGATATTTAACGATTACTTTTAACTCCATATGGATTAGGTGTTTTTATGACCTTCACCTTAAAATTTACCTTAAAAACATATTTAAACAAAAACAGTTATAAAGTGGTTAAATGTGAACGAAATTCAGTCAAAGTTGATACATATTTGAACGGTTCCAACTTCCTTTTTTCGTTTGAAAAACGAGAGAACATATTGCTTCCCCTGTGCCAGAAACAGAGACACACAGAAATGGTTCCCTGGAACTCATTTCCATTAGAAGTCATCTACCAAGTGCTGGGTTGGTTAGCTTTCCTTTCTTGGTCAGTTGGTGGCTACCCACAAATCATCTTGAATTTTCGTAGAAAAAGGTTGTTTTTTCATGTTATATATTCATTTTCTGTTTCTGTTTTTCCTTTGGGGTGGGTTCTTAAGTGTTTTTGGTTGGTTTGGTAATGTAACTCAGTGTGGTGGGATTAAGCTTGGATTTTGAGATTCTGAACTTCACCAAGCACTGGTACTATCTGATATACAATGCTTCCCTCTTCTTTAGCCCTGCTATTCAGAAACAGTATTTTGAGAAGTATGGTTATGGCCAGGTATGTTCTTTTCAACTAAGAGTTTAACTTTGATGTAATGGTTCATAAGTTTATATTATTATTTAATGATATAATTTGATTATGTTAACAAGTTAAACCAAGAATCACTGAAAAAATTTATACTGTAAACTAATCAGAAATTATCTTGGGTATGATTGAGTTTACCAATATAAAAAAATTTATACTTTCAATCAATCAAAAATCATCACAAATATCACTTTTAAAATTATCAATTAACTGATAATCAGAAAATCAATATTTTTTTATCCCTATTATATCACACATGTGTCAGGACCTCCGAGGTATGACTTTTAAAATAGTCAACAAAATCAATATGTTTATATCCCTATTACATCATATCATGTGTTAGGACTTTGGATATGGAAAAAAAATCAATAATATTACTTCTCTCTCTGGCTTGTTTGTAAGACTTAAACACAAATTAACTTAAAAGACTCTAAGAATTTCAATGGCAAGCAATGTGCGACTTAAACTTTTGAACTAACTAACAAAATAATACAACACAAGTCACTAATGTATTGCCAAGAAATATGTAAATCAACTATGTTTCTTTGTCCAAAATCGTTAGATATTCACATTATCTACTTTTGCTCTATAATATCTTGTTATTGCAGATGATTCCTGTAGCTGCTAATGACGTTGCTTTCTCCACTCATGCAGTCATAGTAAATCTAATTATATTGTCCCAAATTGCAATGTTTGAAGTAAGTATTATCAACAGTTCTTCATAAGAGACTAACTATATTTTCCTCTCATGACCATACTTTTTAGCTCTTGTTTATTCAAAGGTAGTAAATGATCTCTGATTTGCAGCGTGGAAGTCAGAAGTTCTCTAACTATGCCATTGCAATAGTTGTTGTAGCGTTGTTTAGTGCCGCTGTTTGTTTTTTCATAGCATTACCAAGCCAATCTTGGCTTTGGCTAATCTCCATCTTCAAGTATGTTTTACTCTTATTATGACTCTTTTTTTTTTAAGGTTTAAGTAAGTTTTAATTTCTGTAATACAAGGTTATTTTTCGTTTTACTTCTTTTAATTTTTTTTATTTGTGTTTTTATTAAAAAAAAATCATTTTAGTCCTTTATCTTATTGTTTGAGTCCCTGTAAAATTATAACTTAAAATATATATCCCTCTTATAACAGAAGAGTTTCATTTTAGTCTCTCTTATTTAAGAAATATCGAGTTTGTTTTTCAATTAGAGACTAAAATAGAAAAAAAAATTAAGAATACCAAACTGTAAACAACAATGTTATTTAATTTTTTTTAACCAACGTAGAGGGACTTGAATGTTAAATAAGCTCTTTGGAGTACTTGCTTTAATAAAGATCTAATGATACAGATAAATAAAACGCCATGAATTTATTCATTCTTTCCCTTTTGAAACCATTTCTAGAGGGATGATATTGTAAATTGAGTTTGGTATCCTTTTGGAAAAGTTTTCAGTCATTTCTGTGTACTACATTGCAAAATATCAACCTCTTCAAAGGCCTTTGAATGGAATGTTGATATTCTTATGTCTCTTCTTATTTCTTTATTTTAATATAATTGTTTGTTAACATTATAGAGTTCTTTTTTGCTGTGCTATGATTTGATTTCCTTCTAATAATTTGTGGAAATCAATTAATACTGCAGCACAATTCAAGTAGGCATGACCCTCATCAAATATTTTCCCCAGGTCAGAATCACAGAATGTCTTACCCTCCATATTGTGCTCTATATGATCTTCTTGGAATTTGGCTATATTTGCCTACTTCACTATTTCATACTTTTGCTTCATTGGTAATAGACTGACAAATTTTATTGGTGTTTTCCTAGTACTCATCTTGGTAACTTCTACAATGTTTGAAGTTTAACAGAAACACACAGACAAACAAAAATAAGGAAAAGGATATTTATTTGATTAGACATCAATATTTAGTTACTGAGTTATGGTTACTTTGTTTTGAAATATAGGCATTCATGAACTTCTTGAGAAAGAGCACAGATGGATTTAGCATTGGCAGTGTTCTCCTTGGTTTTTCTGGAGGGGTCTTTAATTACTCACAAATGGCTGTGCAGTCTATAGATCAAGGTTTGTGATTTTTACAATTAATTATGAATTGGACCGTGCAATCAGATTTTATCCTTGTTGTGCATAATGAATTTCAACTTTATCTAAATATAGGTTCCTGGGTGAACTTCTATGGAAACATTGGGAAAGTACTTATATCCTTGGTATGTAATCTTCTGCTACTTCATATCCTTCTTTGAAAATGATTGATTTCTTGTTCGCCTCTCACAAATTAAATCATGCATTAAGTATTACATTTCAATTCATTTTTTGATAAAACTAAAAATTTATTGAACATATTATACTTTATTATTACATATTTTCAAGAAGTATGCCTCAGTCCTCGGAAGATAAATTACAATGAATGCAATAATTAATTTCTTAAACTTTGAATATTATGGAAGAGGTTTGTTACATAACGTTTGTGAAAATCTTTAATGATTTTACCTAGCTTACTAATATTGATAAATGCATTCTGAATTTTTTTTCTTTTTTTGAAATAAAAACCATTGCAGGTAACTATATTCTATGATTCTATTTTAATGTGTCAACATTATGTACTATACCCTGACAAGAAAGGGCTTACTTCTAAAAATTCGGAAGAAATCAAGCAACCACTAATCTGTGCAAGTCCAATAGATCAACAAATCAAAGGTTCAGTTAAATCTTCACGTCAGTCTCCACCAGAAGTATGAGGTATATATAACTAGGATCATGTAGTTTTAAATACCAAATACCATGTCCTTAATTCAGGCACTGTAAATGTATCAAAGGATGGTAATTTAACAGCCTCGCTATTACCACAGCTATATAAATTATGCAAAAATATATGTTTTTTAATTAGAAAGAATTTTTGTTTGTTTGATAAAATTAAAGGGAGTGTCTATTTTATTGTTTTTTCTTTTGGTGTACGCAATAACAAAATTAAAACCTAAAACCTTGTGTACAATGTTGTCAAAATCACGTGCAAGATCAAAGGATCGCATGATCCTACCATTTTTATCCTCTATCACGTGCTGAAATGGATGAAGGATCGCACCAAATCGTGATCATCCTCTTGCAAAATTGCATTTTACGATCTGTGCCGATCTTTGCACAATGAGTCTTTGGGTCAAGTTTCATTTTGAAACCCATTTGGACCCATATTGCAAAACCTAAACCCAAATTTTCGTGGTTTTCTATTTTCATTCTCATGCGATCTGCTCTGATTATTGTGAAACAAAGATTTTTTTTTTTCTGTCCAATTGCCAAAAAAAAGTATAGTGAAACAAAGAGAAGGAATAAACTATCGCTCCCACTCATATAATAAAAATTAAATACGATACCAATGCTTTTTGGAAAATATCAATTTATTCATTAAATTGATAATATTTTAATATTTGATAAATTATCAATATACAGTAATGTTGCCGGTTTTTGTGCATCAATGCTGCCATTTTAATAAAAAGAAAATAAGAACATGTTTATTTTGAAAAAAAAATCCATTTTTATTTTTATTTTTAATTATAAAAATGTTGCTTTATTTTATTTTTAATCATTTGTTGTATGAAAAATAGTGAAAATAATTACAAATTTTTAAAATGAGAAAATAAAATAAAAATAAGATGATATTTTTATACTTAAAAGTAAACATTAAAAAATAAAAATCATTTTCTCATATTCATTCACAAAAATTATTATTATGCATAATTTTGCGTCTTTTGATAGGATCTTATGATCAATGTTATGATCCTTCAATTTATGATCTTCTATCCCTCACTCGATCCCGTATAAGATCTCGATTTTGACAACATTGCTTGTGTATACTATTCAATACCCTCACCACTAAACCGACCTTTGTGGGTTGTCAATTTTATTGTTTATCGTCACTTCTTTTCAACTCTTTCCGTCTTTATCATCTTAAAATATCCTTAATTAAATATTATATATATATATATATATATATATATTACTATATATATAATTATATAATTATGAAAAATCTTATTATGAATATATTATTATATGTAAATATATTATTATATACATAATTATATAAACAGATATAATATTATTATGAAATATACATATATATATATATAATATATATATATATATATATAATAACAAAATATAGATAATATATAGTAATATTATATAAATTAATATATATTACTATATATTATATTTACTATATATTTTTATTTTATATTTATAATAATTTGGACATGTAAATTTAAAGTATAATATTAATTAAAATATTAAAATTTAAATAATTGACATTTAAATATTTTTTAAATAAATATTTAAATAATAATTATAATTTAAGAATCTAATTTTTTTTTAATTTTAAGAAAAGTAACTATATAAATAAAAAATAATATTGTATATTTTAGTTAAAATTATATTATTATTTTTAAATTAAATTAAAGCCACTTTTGAAAAAATTATATGTAATTTAACAAAATAGTAATTTTGTTATTTGAATATGGTTTATATTTTATTCTATCATTATCTCGTTTGTTATCTGATGTACACTAAACATTAGATAAAATTATAGCCTATCTTGCCCTTCTTCTATCTTGTTCTTATCCTACTGTTATATCTTATTATATCCTATCCTATCCTGACTACCAAACGGCCCCTTACAGTTTATTACCACTCTTGGTGACCAAGATATGATAGAATAGGATAACTATCCTATCCTAATGTAATTTGTTGTTTGTTGCGCCAATAAGATATGATAATGTTATCCTATCTCTTATCCTATCCTATCGCTCTAGTGTATTTCTTATTCTAAGTAGGAAATCGAGTTAGGAATCAATATGATAGAATAAGCCTCCCTCCCTCTCTATCTCCGTCTATTTGTCTATCTGTTTATCTATCTATCTATCTATCTATCTATATATATATATGTATGTATATATTATGTAATATGTTAAAAGTTACTGTTAAAAATATTATAATTATAATATTAAAAATTAAATAATGACTATTCAAATATTTTTTAAGAAAATTATTTGAATAATAATTATAATTTTAAAAATCTTATATAATATTTTTGTAATTTTAAGAAAAATAACTACATAAATAAAAATTAATATTGTATACTTTAGTTAAAATTATATTTTTTTGTAAAAATTAAAAATTAAATTAAAAGTTATTTTTAGAAAATTATATGTAATTTTAATGAAACAGTAATTTTGTCATTCAAATATAATTTATAATTTATAATTTATTCAATCATTATCTGGTTTGTTATCTGGTGTGCACCAAATATTAGATAAAATTATAATTTATCCTGTTTTTATCTTATCATGTTCTTATCATGCTCTCATATCTTATCCCATCACATCCTTTCCTAACCACCAAACAAGAATTTCTAATTAATAATTATACAAATTAATATTAAATATAAAAATCAATTGGAATCAACTTTATGCACCTTTTTAGACTAAAATAAGATTCGCTTATTTTATTTTATATATATAATTATGATTCACTCTAACTAATTATTTAATATTGAATGTGTTAAATGTAGCTCTATATATAAGGAGTAATACTTATTTTATGCAAAGAAAACATTATTATTTTTAGATTAAGTTAATGTAAATATGAAGTAAGTATAAAGTTTTGAAAATGCTTTTAGCTGGAGGTAGTTTTTCGGTTTATTAAATTTAACAAAAATTGAAAATGTGCTAAAGATTTAGATATTGGATGCTTATATTTAGACATTTAATCCGTTAGTAACAAGGGTTTTTTTTTTAAGTTCATAAAAATCTAAAATTTAAAAATAAAATTAACAAAAAAAATAAATTGGACTAGTGAGTTGGTTTGTTTAATTTGCAACCTGCAAAGGGTCAAACTGAGTTATCTATAATCTATATTATTATAATGATGATACTCACTTCGTCTTTGCACTTTTTTGACCATTTTTCCCCTTAACAAGCATTATAAACTACACCCATGTTATGTTTTAATTGCATATAAAAAAATACCCCACTAACTACATATAAAAAAGTCTAATTTCAAAATAATTGTACATTTTTATTTCTTATTTTCATTTCTTATTTAACCTTTATCATCTCTCTCTTTTATATAATTTTTTATTTTTTAAAATAATATAAAATTATAAGAAATAAAGATATTAAAAATTATAAATTAATATAAATGACTGTACTATATGTTTTATAAGATAAAAAGTTCATAATAATTGACAAAATAATTTATATCCATGTGTCATTCTTAAGTATGTGTTTTTATTTATCTTAAAAATATTTTAGATTAATTTAAAAATAAAAAAGATTAAAAAATAGAAAATGAAAAATTATGAAAAATAGCAGTTTGAACCAATTTCTTGCATCGATTTTGGGCTAGTTTGACCAATTCTTTATAGATGCTCATCAATTTTGAATTGAGCCAGTTTTTTGGAGCTAAAAAACTGGTCACTAAATTAGTTTCTAGTTGGATAGGTCAAACCAGATAGTTTGGTCCGATTTTTAAAACTATGTTTAAGACTTTACTAACAATGGATAACCATAAAATTCCT
Source organism: Spatholobus suberectus (assembly GCA_004329165.1). Lineage (NCBI taxonomy): Eukaryota > Viridiplantae > Streptophyta > Magnoliopsida > Fabales > Fabaceae > Spatholobus > Spatholobus suberectus. The sequence continues at coordinate 24,172,367 of CM014737.1, read as the reverse complement.
AAACCAACGAAGGTTGACCTAGTTAATAAGGATACAACTCATATCTCACAAGGATGTAAGTCTAAATCTCATTGCCGGTGTGAGGACATCATTGTTAGGTAATATGTAAGCGCTTTTATAAACGTTCTTTAAATCTTGAAACTTGTCTTGATCCTGGTAAGTCCCCGAAATTTAACTCACCTAAACTTTTCTTTCAAAAAAAATCATAAAATTCCTAAATTTTTACTCAAATCTCTAAAATATTTGCACCAAAGTTAACATATATTAAGGGCCATTTGGATTAACTTATGAACAACTTATTTGAATTTATTTTCCAACATAAGTACTTATGAGAGTGTTTGAAAAAACTTATAAAAATAACTTATCATCCCCACAAGCTGTAATAAGCTCGTTAATATAGCTTATTCAATTTACTTGTACAGACGGTATGAAGTGGGTCTAATTCGAATCCCACTGAGGCATTTTTCTTCGTCAGTAGCACTCTCACTTTTTCACTCATTCTTCACATCACCTCACCTCACCCACAAGCCACAACTCACCATTTAACTTTTTTTTTTCCCTCTCTTTCAAAAACAGACACAACACACTCCTTCTCTCCCATTATCATACACATCACATCCATTCATTAATTCATTGTCGTCTCTCGTCCTCACCTCACATTCTCTCAACCCCATTTTTGTCTCACGCACAGTACACACACTTTGGATATGCCTCACTCTTACACACACTCAACAGACTTTTATTCATTTTTTTTTCCTCACTATAATATCACTAAAAGACAGAACTCAACAGCTGTTAAGCCATCGTAGCACAAACACTGCCCTGCATCTTGGCGTGACCACCATGAATTCATGCAACATTAGTACACAGAATCACAAACCCTCACCAGCATCCCACCATCACGAACCCAGAATCGAGTCTAATTAAGTTAAATATTTTAATTTTTAATTATGATCTTATAATATATATATATATATATATATATATGGAAAGAGATCAAATTACACTGGTGTAACTAATATCGACTATTATACCATTCAATAACTTTTAATTGCATAATTTTATCTCAAAGCTCACCGTTGGATTGAAAGTTCATTCAATATAGATCATATTTACAAAAATTTATATTAATCTAAAATTATTTGATACCTTATTTGTATCGATCAAAATGGATGTAATTTATACTTTTTAATATATACTAAAATATGAATCGTTTGATTGTCTTCTTATTGTTTTTCAATTTTAATAGAATTTAACACAAACAATCTTAATAATATGATATTATAATTCAATGGTTGGATTGATAAAAATTACATTCTATATCAAGTTATTGAATGGTGTAATAGTTGGTATAAGTTACACCGGTGTCATTTGATTCAACCGTTGAATTATAATTTCATATTATAAAGATTGTTTGTGTCAAATTTTGTCAAAATTGAATAATAATATTAAGGTAATCAAATAACTTATGTTTTACTATATTTTGAAAAGTATATATTACATCCATTTTGATTTATATGAATAAGATATCAAATAATTTTGGATTAATATAAAATTTTGTACATATGATCTATGTTAAAAAAACTTTCAATCCAACGGTGGGTTTTGAGATAAAATTATCCAATTTAAAGTTATTACATGGTGTAAGTTACACCGGTATCATTTGATCCATCTCCTATATATATATGTGGGCCGGGGGGGGGGGGGGGTAGGATCTTTTGACACCAGGTGTCAAAGTTAATCAAATTGTACGTTAAATAATCTTTTGTAGAATGCAAATTTAACCAATTCAACTGTTAAATTTGATGTTCTTATTAATTAGATTAAATATACAAAATTTTATATAATTCCAAAATTATTTAATAGTTCACCACATCACTTTATTTTAACGTATAATATAATATTAAAATATATATAAATATTTAATGTTAGATAGCATATCTAACATAGTCCAAATGATGTGAAATTTGATATACATGTTCATGAAGACAATATCATATAATTCAACAGTTGGATTGATTAAATTTGCATTTTACAAAAAGTTATTGAAAGTGTAATTTGACTAACTTTGACACTTGGTGTCAATGGATCTTGACCCATATATATATATATATATATATATAATGTTATTTTTTAATTACTTAGTTACTTTTTAAATTTTTATTTTTATTTTTAATCATGATTTGGTTTTCAATTTTTTTTAATTTTTAAAATGAGATAACATCTTATAAGTACTTATGCAACAATATATCCAAACACTTTAAATTTGTGTAATTGTTTTTCAATATACATACCCAAACGCAATAGCTTATTGAATTTTAAGTACTTATAACATAAGTTCTTATTTAATACGGACTTATATTCATTTTTTAAAATAGTTAGCATCATTTTCCTTCTTTAATGTCATTATCTCTAACTCTAGAAAATTTTGCATAGATGTCAGATGAAGTAAAAAATAAGTGAGACTCGAATTTTTTTTCTAAAATCGCAAGATGATGATTTGAAATAAAGAAATTGAAGTAAAATAATGGAAGAGAGGGAGATGAAGAAGGGATGGGTTGTGCAAATGAAGAAAAAAATAATATGTTTGAGAAGCTTCTCAATTGAGAAATTATAGATATATTTTCTTTATTTTTTATTATTCTTTTGTTAGGAGGAAGACGAAGTTGAGTGCACTTATCTAATTTTTAATATATACTTTATTATTTAAGAAATCAAAATAATAAGGTTATATAATTTTTATAAATGTATTAATCAATAATTAAGATTTAATATTCATCAAATTTTCATAATATTTATTATAAAAAAAGAAAAATAAATAATAATAATTTTTTGTGACCTTTTGAATAATAATGAAAATTGTTAAAAAGAAGGATAAAATTGAAAAAAAAAATCAGATATAGTAACCATTTTGTCTCTTTTTAAATAAGGATAAAAATTATTAAGAATAAAGATAAAAAAAAATGCTCAACGAGGGAGTGAGAATGTTGAAAATTTGCTAAATGATTCAAAGATAGAAAGTAAAGAAGTCGAAATGATAATTTTATATCTCATGCTTTAGATTTTGTATATTATAAATAAATGAGTGATATACTAGTAGAAATAGAGTAAATAGTTAATTGAATATATGAAGATTATTTTTGGTTATATTAATTTCTAAATGATAAACATAATGTTTAAATTTTTTAATGAAATTTTTTTTACACACAATACGTATTTAGAAACTATGAATATAATTTTCATGATTTAGGGAATAATATAACATATATTGTATTTTTAGGAAACCAACATCACTATTTATTCATTAGAAATTAGTTGTACGCCAAAAAAAATAAGAAATTACTGTATGTATTTTTTTTCTTATCAAATTAAATTTAATAACAACATTGGTTGCTTCTTAAAAGAATTTTATAATAATAAAAAATAAATTTTAACTATTTAATTGGATCGGATAACCTGACGGATTCATAATGGATTAATTTGATATAAATAACTCTTTTTTTTTATCAAAATGGAACAAATTTTAAAAACTATATTTTATTTTAATATAGAACAATTTAATACACAATTAATTAATATCTTTGAAGTTTGTCTTGATCTTTTACAAAACCTCCTTTAAATTGTTTATTGTATTAATTATTTTTTTTACAAAATGTCCTTAAATAGAGATATATTAATTAATTAGGTGAAAATAGACTAAAAAAATCAAATTTTAGTAATTTTAGGAATAATTCTTGAAAAATTATATAGTTGTTGACAAGTTTAATATAATTAAACTAATTACTTAGAACCAATATTACGTTGGTTTGAGTGGAATTGGACTCGAATCTCTTAAGCATAGTTTCAAATTCAAGCTTGTGGATGAAAAATACGTGGAAGGAGAAATCCAGACTAAGGATGGTAGCCAAATTTCTTAGCATAAATTAATCATCGCCTACAGTATACTTATAAAAAATAAATAAATAAATTTTGACTTAAATATATTTTTAATCCCTGTAAAATGAATGAAATTTGATTTTAGTCCTTATAAAAAATTTTGTTTGATTTTCATCCTCAAAAAACTAAAATCATTATTTTTGATTCCTACTATTATGTGACACTCGTTAACTTTTGTATTTAACGGAAGGTCAAGTGACCATCCTAAATGACACTCACTAGTGTCTATAGTACCATGTCAACATGTGATGTTTCTAAAATTTTTTCTAGACTCCTAAAATAAATGTTATTTATTTGCCTTAAAATAAACTTTAGAAACCAAAAATAGTTATTTCAAATTTTAGAAGAATAAAAATAATAAAAAAATATTTTATAGAGATCAAAACTAAAATTTGTTCATTTTATAAGAACCAATTTTTTTTTCAAATTTTAGAGAAATAAAAAAAAATTATAAGAACCAAAATCAAAACTTACTTATTTTATAAGCACTAAAAATATATTTAAGTCTTAAAATTTTTAAGGTTTAATTACTGTTTTAGTCCCTATAATTGATCAAACTTTATCTTTTGATCTTATAGTTAAAAATAATCTGTTTTCGTCCTTATACATGCACTCTCGATATCAGTTTGGTCCCTGCCATTTTAAACCACCACAAATTAAATAAAAAAGTCAAAAAATGTCAATTTGTGGCAATTTTTCACTATCAATTTTTGTTTTGTGACGGTTTTATTTCACGGAGTTAAGACATACTTGACGACAAAAATCAAACTAATATCAAAAGTGCAATGTATATGGACTAAAATGAATTGTTTTTAACTATTGGGACTAAAAGGTAAAATTTGTGCAACTATAAGAATTAAAAATGTAATTAAACCAATTTTTAATTTTTGTAAAATAATTAATAGGGTCTTAGTTGTGCCGTCCTCTGTAAAAAACGAAATAGGGGGGGAAGCATTCAGAATTTCAGATTCAGTGTCGTATTGCTGCCTCGTAAACAACAAACTGCAGAGACGAGAATTGTCCACTTTCTCCGGTTAGTTTCTGTAAGTTGTAACCGAACAGCTCCAAGTGATTTTAAAGCCCTATTAAAATTCCTACAGTTCTTCCGATTCTCCTCAGCTCCCAGGTTCAATCTCTCTCTTAGTCTATGCTTCCTCTTACGTGCTTCTTAATTTTCTGGACTAATTACTCTACCATTAAAGCAGAAACCAATGCAATATATTATAACAATTTGATTTAACCTCATTGTGTGTGTTTGTGTGCATTTGGTAACCCTAACCCTAAGACCTAATGCATAGTCAAGTCTTCTGCATTTTTATTTTTATTTTTTTGGTGTGTTTATGATGTGGCTAATGGTTTGTGGAATGAATTAACTGAGTTTTGGGAGAGTGGGTAGTGCAAGTATTCAGCACTGCTATTGTGTAATATCTTGTTTTCCCCCAACGGTTTTGGTTTAATTTCTGGAATTTGTAGTCTCTGCTGGGTTGGTTCTTTCACGAATTAGAATGTGTATTTATATCATTTGGATCCATTATTTGTATAAAGTTCCAGAATTTCTACGTTAGTCTTGCAATATTGTCAAAACATCATTGGATAATGGTATATAAAAAGACTTCACAATGATGGGAATCAAATTTGAACTTGATGGCTATGTTTAGATTATGGAAAGGGACGGAATGAAGGAAACAGAATGGAATAACAATAGTTGTTATTGTTTGGAAGTTTAAATAGCTTGGAATGAAATGGAATCTATCTCATCTCATTGCATCCATTATCTTCCCGCTTCCTAATGCGGGAGTATGAGATGGAATAAGCTTATTGTATGCTAATCTCTTTATGATGTCGTTCACTTCCCAAACAATGAAATAAAAACTTCATTTCATCGTAAAATACCCCAACACTATTGTGGTAATTTTATTTCATTTCATCCTACTCAATCACATTTCATTCCACCTATTATTAGATATCCAAACAAAGCCTATTTAGGTTTTGGGATTTAGTAGTATGCAACAGTCAGGTCTCTATTCCTACTTAAATTAGTAGATAACTTAGTTTGCAAGTTTCTAGCTCCAATTCTAAAGGTTTGCTTGTTTGAGTAGGTTAAAATATTGGAAAGAAAATAATTTATGGGTCTTGCCTACATGATATAAAAAGAATTGATAGAAAATATAGGGAGTTGCTAATGCACCAGGAATTTTACCCAAGGTGAGTTGTTAAATATTAATTGGCAGCTGGTCACAATAAGTGTTCAGAAGTATATTAAATATAGCCAACAGCCAATAAATGTTTGATAACTCACCTTGGATATTGTTACCTGTATAAAATAAGATGAATATTACAGTAATATAAAAAATATAATATGTTAACAGGAATTGTATGGCACCCTTGTGGTTGTATGGTCAATATTAGTTCTCAGTTCTCATGCTCACACTATCACCCTTGTGAAAGTATGAGGGTTAATCTTGACCATACAATCAAATGTTCTCAATTCTCATGCTCATTGGAATTGCTATTGTACCAAATATTTCTTGGATAGTGATACCCTTGATGAGTTCAAACATTTATTGTTGGTCCCCGAAGTATAATCAACAGCTAATAAGTATTTAACAACTCATCAAGGTATTGATACTTAAGAGTCAAGATAAAAAAACAATCTAAGTAATCCTTTGTACTCATTCTCACGCTGCACCATAGATATATAAAATCTCTTTCAATCTGTCTATTTTCAATTTCCCCCCTCACTTTCCACCTACTCAGCCAAGTAGAACCGTTAAGCTTAATGTAGTTAACTGGTGACCGATACCAGAGTGGTGTGCTCTTTCATATGCATTTTGTACATACCATGTAATGTTAAGCTACAAGTGATTCTGAGCTATACCAACACTATCCAATCTGTTTATGCATAACAGAATGTCAAAACACTTGATCAAATTATGTTGTTCCATTTTTTTTTTTATTGTTAAAGAAATTTAAGCTAGCAATCCTTTCTTCTAACCCCCTTTCCCGCTTGAGAACAAAATTTTAGAGTGAAGTATATGGACATATGCCTGTCCAAGTGGTGTACAACTCACATGTGAAAAGATATTAATCTTAAGTAGATTACATACATTATGTAGTTTTGTATTATTGTCAGCTCTTCTAAACAATTAAATGATAGAAAAAGAAAATGCAATTCATGATTTCTGTTATTATCCATTTTGAAACAATTTAAATAGTTGTCAATTGTGCACAATGGCGCTGCTATTGTCATTGTGGTAGCGCGTCACCATTGCGTTGCATCCCTGAGCCACTACAGTTTTCCATTTTGAATTGTGCTTTCTGTTTGCATCTGCTATTGTGCCTGAAATAGTGGGTTTTTGCAGCATTAGCAGGCGCAATGCATCAGGGGTTTCTTTTTTGGGGGTGAGAAGGGATCTCACCATTTCACCCCCTTTAATTGAATCAAAGGGTTTGAAATGAAACCCTGGTTTTCATTGAATGACATCAGCTCTTTAGACAAATGAACCACCCACACCCACCGTTCTTCAGTGCCATCTATGACATTCTTCAGTCACATTCTCTGGTTTCCAGCCAACCCATGACTTCTGATGCAATGCTCTGTTCTCTCCCTGTGACAATGCTCTGTTCTCTATCTGAGACTGAGTTTTTTTGGTCCTTTCACATGTCTTTCATCCATCTTCTTTGTTGTGTTCTCTCTTGTATGTCTTCAATTTTTGTAGTGTAAAATTGTCTTTAATTTTGGATATTTTAACATTTTGAGCATTTGTATATGTATAATATAATATTTTATATCTCATACCTATAATATTGCCGTAGCAGCTACTACCGCCATGGTGTTTTCGGGGTTGGCTGCTACTCACTGCTATCTGGGACTGGGATTGATAACTATGATTTAAAATTTTAAAGCATTTCTTTTCTTCATGACCTGTAGCAGAGACATAGTATATCATGTTCTTGTTTTGATATAATTAGAGATTGCTGTATTTTTTATTAACTGTACTTAATATGTGTATATAATGCAGATTGTCTTCTGTTGCTGCTGCATTCTTCCCCCTCACTTGTTTTCCTTTAGTATATTTTGAACACTGGTCAATGGAGGGTACTGAACCTGATGTAAATAGCCATCACCTGGAAGATGCAGAAAATGAATGTCCAATATCATCTGAGGTGGTGATTGATATGGGGCAGGAGAGTCAGACTCAAAACCCCAGTAATTCCTCTGTCATAGACACTAACAAGGTCATTGACACTGAGAATGAGTGTACAGGTCCAAATGTTTCTCCTGTTGACCATAGTCAGATGGAAATTAATGATGAATGCCAAACATCGAATCTTTTCCATGATGACAAATTTCATACTAATGTTGGTAGTGGACAGTTGTGTGAGAACCCCTGTGCTACCTCTGTTGATATATCAATGACTAGTACTGATGTAAAAAATGAGGAGGAAATATATGTGGCACCAAAGATTGGTATGGAGTTTGAATCAGAAGACAATGCTTACAAATGTTATAGCAAGTATGCTGTCCTGAAAGGTTTCAGCATAAGAAAGGATTTTGTCAACAAAAGTAGGATAAATGGTGCAGTGGTGTCCAGAAGATACACCTGCTATAGACAGGGTTATCGTCCTAACAAAAATGCTACATACTCAAGGAAATTGCAGCAGGAAACAAGAACTGGTTGTTTGGCACACATGACTATTGCTCGTCAGCCAAATGGCAAGTTTCGTGTCACTCATTTTGAAACTGAGCACAATCATGAGTTTGTAACACCCTGTACTGCTCATATGTTACCATCACAGAAAAGATTGAGTTTTGCTCAAGCTGTTGAAGCAAACATAACTGAGTCCGGATTGGATGGGGTACCAAAACTGGGAATGGGATTTGACTCAGAGGAGCATGCATATGAATTTTATAATACATATGCTGGACGTGTAGGTTTCAGTGTAAGAAAAGATTATGTAAATAGGAGTAAAGTTGATGGTGCTGTGGCATCTAGACGGTTTACTTGCTTCAGAGAAGGTTTTCGGCAGAAAGACAAACGGGATATGAATGTAAAGAGACCTCGGAAGGAAACTAGGATTGGATGTTTAGCACAACTGGTAATTTCTCGCCAACCTGATGGTAGGTATCATGTTACTCACTTTGAAGAAAAGCATAATCACGAGCTTGTTGCTGCATTTAGAGTGCATATGTTAAGATCACAAAAGAGGTTAGCTGCAACTCAAGTTGAAAAGAACATTGTAGATGGATCTGATGTGCCACCTAAATCAGCCTCTGAATCCAATTGCAAGACTATTGAAGGCTTTGCTGATCTGGATTATGATACCATAGGTCGTGAATATAAACTACCTTTCACATGTTCAAGCAAAATAAGAGAGGGAGAAATTGAAAAGATTCAGCATCACTTCCAAATCAAGCAATCAAAGAATCCTTCTATCTTCTATGCTTTCCAGCTTGATGCTGATGATCAAATAACTAATATATTTTGGACTGATACAAAGATGATGGTAGACTACAGTGATTTTGGTGATGTTGTTTGTTTTGATAGTAGTTATAAATATTATAAGGACTCCAGGCCATTTGTTCCGTTCCTTGGTATAAATAATCACCAGCAAATGACTATCTTTGGGGCTGCACTTCTTTATAATGAATCTATAGAATCTTTAAAGTGGCTGTTTCGAGTTTTCATTGAGACAATGTCTGGAAGCAAGCCAAAGACAATCCTTACAGATCATGATGTCATAACAGCTGAAGCAATTAATTCCATGTTACCTCAAACAAATCACCGAGTTTGTGTATGGCATGTCTATCAAGATGCCCTCAAGCAGCTGAATCATGTTTCTGTTGGATCTGGTTCTTTTGTAAATGATTTGAGAAGCTGCTTTTTTGATCATGAGGATGAGGATGATTTTGTTAATGCATGGAATGCTCTCCTGGACAAGTATGATCTGTGGGAAAATGAATGGTTGCAACAAATATATGGAAGCAGAGACCGATGGGCCGTAGCATATGGAAGACAAATTTTTTGCGCAGACATGGTAAGCATGCTACCGAGTGAAAATCTTACTGGCAACCTGAAAAAGTATCTAAAGCATGACTCAGACGTTCTTCCACTTTTCAAGTATCTTGGGAAGGTTGTCACTGATTGGCACTACAAGGAATTAGAAGCCAATTATGACATGAGCCAGCATATGCCACCCCTGATGGGGGATATCATTACGTTAAAGCATGCAAGAGCTCCATACACACCAAAGATATTTGAGTTATTTCAGAAAGAATATGAAGCATTTTTAAATCTAGTGATAAAGCATTGCACTGAGAGTGGATCATTGTATAATTATAAAGTTAGCGTATATGAACAGGTACGAGAGTATACGGTTACTTTTGATTCTTCTAATGAGACAATCAGTTGCAGCTGTATGAAATTTCAGTATGTGGGAATCTTATGCTGCCATGCATTAAAAGTTCTTGACTATAGGAACATAAGGATAGTTCCATCCCGGTACATCTTAAAGAGATGGACAAAAGATGCTAGAGTTTGACCTCTCAATTTTTAGAGCCTAATTTGAACTAGTCAAATGAAAGCTTTAGATTAACCAAAGCTATTATTTTGTAACCATGACAGACACAAGGTAGCGTTTCATTGCTGCTAAGCTTTAAGGTAGAGAACAGGCAGCCTATGTTATGTATTAATCTTATCTGAAAATTGTACATCTTCCTGAAAAGGTTAGTTGCATTTGTATGTTACATATCAGAACACGATAACGCAGATTTCTTGATGAAATTGTTACAACAAATTTGCTACACAGAATGCTACAAAAGAAAAATACTTTTTAAGGAGGTTAATCGAAACAACGCATTCCTGCTTTGGTGATTACTGATTATAAGCCAACTTGTTTGTATCTCAAGAATACGGTGTACTCTATGTACATTAGACCAATTTGCTACTCCGGTTATATAATTCTTATTTGTTATCTTTGTTTCTTGGCACACTCTCACTATCTTAGAGAAGGAAGGTTTTGCTATAATTTAAGCATGTCTTCTAAACAATTCTAACACATTTTACCCACGACAATCACTTAAACTATGCCCAAATGGCTTACAAAACATTTCGAAATAAAGAATCGCTCAGCAAAGTTTATAAATGGGAAAGACATTTGAATAATAGAGGGGACAAAAAGAGAGATGGTGAGCGTGGAAACAGAAAAGGAATAACAGTCAGAAGGCTACTAATGACCAATGTTGCTATATACCCGGAATACAACAAGGGTCATACTTATGATCTTTGGGGTCTAACTAATGTGATACAACACCCCCATCTCCGTGAAGCTACATTTACAAGTTTACACTGATCTTTCCGCTGCTAGAAGAAGCAATTTGTCAAGTGAAGCTTTGCTCTCAACATGGTTAATATTTGTAGTTTCTACCATTCTGGTATCCATGCTGAATATTTGGTGATGTATTCTCATGAGTTGTAATCATCATGGAAGTTGAAGTTAGAGGAAGAGTCAAGGTGCGACCACTCTTTCCCTGGGAATTCTTAGTGCCACCGTTTTTCAGCACAGGTCTGTTGGGAGGAAAAGCAGTTTTGCTCTCTGCCATACTGGGAGTGGATTTCCTTCCATTTTTAGGTGTTTCAGAATGTGTAAGTGGGTCCTGGAAGGCAGCACTCGAACTTTTAGCTATTAGGAACGTATTGTTAGTAAAATCCGTGCTTCATGGAAAAAATTCAATGCCTCATGACTAATGAGTATGTATTCTCATTAAGGTCATGACACCTGGCATGTATATTTACTTTTTTCCTATTTAAATTTTTTGTTGAGATAAAAATAAGAGAAACCTATTAAAGGAATAGGTTGGAATACCGAAGGAAATGAGCAAGATCATTGTAATAGTACACAGCTTGAGAAAGATACCTTTCTTGTCTCATTCATTGATGTTTTCCTTTCCTTGTAAAAATCAGGTAGTGGCCTGGCTTTGAAGCAAAAGCTTTGGCGTAGTTTTCTAATAATCTCAGTCTCTGTTTTCTCCTGCAAATAATAGGATTGAATGTTGTTGATTAAACAGAATTCCAAGGAACCAAGTGAGATAATTCTCACAATAATATTTCACTTGGTATTAATTTTATTTGTCACCCACCTTGAGTTTGGTATGCAGCTGCACTTTTTGTGCTTCATTAGCATTGAACTTTTCTTCAAGTTTCTAAAATTGATGAAGATTAACAGACAAGTACATTAATAACTAAGTTAAGTAAACTCTCATTATCAACTGAATATAATAGAAAAATAAGGATTGTAGTTTTTGCCTTCTTTCTTCTTGCAGCCCTTTCTTCTGTCCTCAAGCTGAAAGGGGATGATATAAGTGGGGACCTCATTCTATTTCTGCATGAAAATAATACATTGGTAATACAGGTCTAAAAACAATAGCAAGGAAAAGAAAAAAAGAAAAAAAAAAAACCCTTAAAGACCAATAGATCTTATTGGTAAAAGTGCTTGGAAAAGTGCATGACCTTCCAATAAGTTACTTGCAAAGTTGCATCAACTCTTACAACGAATTGGCTGAGCATGCTTTTAGATAGAACATGTACTGGCCATATATAGGGAGATAAAACTGCAGTTTGAGGATGTATATGCATATGTATCTCCTAGAGCAGAAATCTATTGAAGGGAAATGATAAAGATGAGCAATTCTTTATTTCTAGTCCTTTTTATCTGAAGGAAGATGACTTTAATCAGCTACTAATGAGACACCTAGATTTGTGCTCTTAGTGGCCTGCTTTCCAGCCTCAATGCTAACATGTTTCAATTCATTCCCATGATAATAACAACCAAGACAAATTGTTCAATTGTTCTTGACTTAAAAATTTAGGATTGTCTGGCACTTTGAAAATTTTAGTACTTGTGTAATCAAAATGGAAATAACTTACTCTCCAGAAAGCAAGCGCCATTTAGGACCACCCGTATGGTTGCCTGGAGCTGATGATAAATCAAGAGGTGTTTTGTTCCTGAAATTTTACAAAATTTACATGCAGAATATCAGGACGAGAAACATCTAGAGAAAACTTGAAAAACAGTTTCACATTATAATTAACAACTTTTCAGAAATCAGGTACCTTTTCTTTTCAGTTAATGGGGTCAATGAAGAATGCTTTTGCACCTCCTTGGCAGCCTGTAATTGGAAAATGACTCATTTTAGCATCCTTGACAGCAAATGCCACATGGAAGATCACGACAAAATGGAAGCTAAAGGGCTTGGAATTAGGTGAAGATTTGTAAAGATAAAGCAAAAAAGCTGAAATACCATTGTTGGAGTTCTTAGAGGAGTCAAGTTATCCTTTGAAGCCTTGGAAGAACCAGCACCAACTCTGGTACTTTCAAATTTTCTCATGACTGACGCAGTCAATCGATTAAGTTCTCTAATGGGTGTAAAATTAACTGATCTAGGGGTAGATCTCTTTTTATCTGCAGTGCTTAATGTAGCAGGCTTATTGCTCATTGGTGTAGCAACATTATCTCTTTTGAAAGAAATAGCAGCTGTGGACTTAACAGGTGTAGATGTGAACTTGGAGGTTCCATTAGCCTTTGACAACTTAAAGGAAGAAACTGGGGGTTTCTTCTTGCCCATACTAGCCAAAACCTCCTGATCAGATATAGAGACCTGCTGCAAAATAACTAGTCAGTGCTATGACCTCAAAAATTAAAATCAAGAAAAAGATTCCTGGAAATAAATTAACATAATTACCTTCACTATTGGTGTCAAAACTGGAGGTGTTACAATTACACTAAGCTTTTCACTTAGCTCCTTTTGTGTATCAATGTCTTCAAGCTGCTTTTGCAATTCAACCTTCATTGAATTTCCTACTACAACAGCTACTTCTTCCATCACTGGCTCAGCTCCCTCTACCTTGTCACTTTCAGGTGTAACACTTGCCTCCACACTTGAATTTGAATTATGCTCACTGGCTGTGAGTCTGACCATGGCATTTTGCTCAGAGGTAAAACTCAAAGCCTTTGCATCTTCTTCTTCCTTGACAACCATTTCAGAATTTGGACTTATTTGTGAATTATGAGTGTCATTGCCATTGCCATTGCCATTGTCATTGTCATTGTCAATTATTCCCTCATCTTCTTGTCCTGTGGCATTGTTCTGTGCCTCATTGTTTGCTTGTTCAAGCAAAGCAGCTGCCTTTTGAGCAGCAAGTTTCTTGTAGTGAGCTTCAAAGAAAGCCTTTTTCTGTGCAACTGAACCAGGTCTTGAATACCTCTCTGCCTCTTCCACATAGCGGTTGTGGGAGAAACTAGACCACTTCTCCCATGCTAGGGACTCTGACATGAACCTCCCAAAAGAAATTGACTGCCCAAGTGCATGAACTGGGTTGTTCTGAAACGCACAAGTTTCACAGTTTTTTCAAGGTGAACCTTCATAGAACATAGAAAGAAAAATCTCCTTTTGATTAATTGCACCCAACATAAGGCCATAAAACAAAGCTTTAATGAATTATGTTATGGCAACCCAACTCACAGCCCATCAGACATTAATTGTGTATGTAGATTATAGTTTGCAAACCATGGTTTGGCCTAATGAAAAGCAACTTTTTTTCACTTCTACTACTCAAACCATGATTTGGAAGTTGGAATCCAAAAATCGTGTTCATATAATCAATTATAATATTGCCTATCATGTTATTTGTGGATTAAACTTAGATTGCACTCCCCAAACCAAGGTTTGAGGTATACAATTACAAACAAACTATAATCCAAGTCCATGTAAAAATCATTACAAGGTGTCCCTAAACCAAAAATTACATGCAATTCACTAGTGAAAGCAAGAATGAACACCCTTTGGAAAATGCAATTTTTTTTCTTTCACTCCATTGTTTCATAAACTACATGCATGAGCATGACCAAGTAAAAGAGTAAGAAAAACATTAAGAAAAAAAAAGAAAAAAGGAAAAGAAACCATGTGGAAGTTATTTGAGGGTGTTTAAGAATCCAATAATACAAATTCTGGAAAACAGAAGTGACTGCTAAATGAACTGACCTCTTTGGCTTCATTGGAAATGCCGGAAGCATAACAGAATGGTTGTTGCATGAGACAAGTTGAGTCCCCCATGTTTCACTGCAACGTCGAAACCTCAAAAGATCCAAACTTCACCACAATTATGATTGTGATTCTCTTTGTTAGTATTATTATTAGAATTATATATTTTGCTTTATTTTATGTATGTGGCCGTTTGTTTGTGGGTACACACACATTCAAATTTGAAATTCAAAATCTGAAGCATGGTTGGTGGTGTGTGCATGATGTGGAAAAGCAGACAACTTTAACAGATTATAAAAAGTGTAGTGTCGTGCAATCTTCAATATTTTTTAGTTTCCAGAGTGTGGGGTCCACCAACAAAGTGTTTGGAGGAGGAGCCTCGTTCTTTTTTCACACCACTGATGCCAAGCAGTAAATATATTTTTCTAATACACTTTCTACTGTTAATTAAAGAGAAATGTTAGTAACATGTTTTTTAAAATATTCTTTTAAATACACTCTCTAATAATATTGACTGAAATTTATTGAAAATAATAAAATTTTATGATCTCACTTCTTATTAAATAAATCATACTTATAATTTTGTAATTTTTAATAAATTTTAACCAACAATAAAGATTGTATTAAAAGAAGTATGTTAAATAGTGTTTTACTAATACTTCTTTTAGTTAAAGTTTATTGAACTGTAAAATTATGAGTGTTACTCATTAAGTAAAAAATGTGATTCACAAAAAAATGTGATTTTTAATAAATTGATAAAATAGTGTATATATTGAGTTTTTTTTATATTATCATTCAATCACAAACATCATATATAGTAAGTTTATTGATTTTTATAATAATTTCTTGAAAGTCATATATCAACAATGATTTTTGACTAATTAACAACATTAAATTTTTTACACTAACTAACTATAAAAATTAAACTCTAATAAATTTTAGTTAATAATAAAGAATATATTTAAAAGAGTGTTTTGCTAGTTTTTCTCCCTTTCACCTTGGTTTGGGCCCACTGTTTTGGAACAGTATGAAAATCTCCAACATTCTCTTGTTAGTCTGTTATTGTTGGCTGGCTTGTTTGAATTTGGTGAAGCTTCAATTCAAATTAATGCTTGTTCTGTTCAACTTCAACCTAAGAAGCTATTTCTATGATATGCATGTTGGTAGCAGTTGGAACAAACAAGAATGAAATGCCCAACAAAGGTTAGCCAGTTGGTAAGAATTGGACTCATATACCACAAAGACGTGAGTTCAATTCTCGTTACTAATGTAAGACTTTGTTGGTAGGTAATCTATAAGTACATCTGTAAGCATTCTTTGATCTTAAGACCTACCCTGGCCTTGATCAGTCCCTAGGACCCAACTCACCTAAACTTTTCTTTATCAAGAAAAATAAAAAAAAGAATGAAATGAGGGATGGTAAAGATGGAACAGGTTGAACAACCAGTGGGTGCAACATTACCCAGGCAAAATAACAAGGATGTGGACGATGTGTCCGTGGTTGGTAATTTGAAGATGAAAGGATATTATTATTGGACGTATTTGAAAAAAAAAAAAAAAAAAAAAGGAAAGAAAATAAAGAAAGTGGAATTGTGTTTTATTTTTTGATTGGGGAAAGAATGCCCAACATAAGAAGTGGATGCGTGCGTGTCTGATGATTTAATAAATGACGACATTGATTTTTTTTCCTTTCCCTGGATCATAAATTTTACATAAAGAGAACTTGCCACAATAATCTTTCAATGAATTTGACATACCAATTCTAAGTGGAACTTTATGAGATATTCAACATAAAATGTTTGTTTAAATAGCTTTACACATTTTTTCCTATTTACTTTGATACATTTTCTTGAACACATTGTTGAATTAGAATTTAGATGCATAAATAAATTCTGGAATAATCGATTACGAGTAATGGCCATCTTCAAGTCTATACATAATCATTACTGTTACACACTCTGGGAGAATATGCAACATTAAATCTAAGCCGCACCGAATTAAATATTCATTCTTGGTTATTAGACACTCAAAGATTCAGTTACCGGGAAAAAAAAAACACTCAAACGCGCTGATAGTTTACCAAAAAAAATATATCAAAGGACCGTTGCATAAAGCAAGAAAGGAAAGAATCACATGAATGTAATGATACTGTAATTGAATTATGAATAAAAGTATTATTATCAAATGTTAATTGTTTGGATTTCAATTTACAAAATCAAAATCATTATGTTATCGGAAAAAAAAAAAAAAAGAGTCAAAATCAATACGCACATGCCTGTTTTTTCGTACGTTAGAGATAATGCACGAATCACAGAAGGTGAGCCCCATGTGAGTGTAAGTGGGTAAGAGCAGAGAAACTATGAGCCCAGATAGGAGCATTATTAATATGAAACACTCCATACTTCTCTTTATTTTTAAAAAAATAAAAATAAAATAAAAGGGAGAGTGTAGTAAAGAGTATAAAAAGTATTTAAAAATATAAAATAATAGATAATTTGAACTTTAGAGAATAATTAAAGAGTATAATAGTTTAATAAAAAATAGAAACAAAAAAAGAAATCTTCTTTATTATAATTATAGATATTGAAAAGTATCGGAAATCAAACCCGACATTAGCACATTGTTTGGCATAGGATAGAAAATGAAGAGAAAAATATTAGAAGAAAAATGAAAAAAAAAAAAGGTAAAGAGAGAATAATATTTTTTTGTTATGTTATTTAGTTTGAGAGAAAAAAGAAACAAAATATTAAATTTTATTCTCTTATTTGTTTGGAGAGAAAAATAAAAGAAAGAAAATGATATTATATTAAAAATAAAAATTTTGTCCTTTAGTAAGTTATGAAAAGGATGAACAAAAAAAAGAGAACTGTCTTGAATTAAGTTTTTCCTTTCTTTTTAAAAACTGTTTCGAAAAATAATGAAAACAAATTTAATTGAATAAGCATCTATACAAGACTCAAATGATAGGTTTATAAAAATTGTTTTTGAAATGATTTTAAGATAAGATATTTTAAAACATAAAAATCCCAATCCAGAAACCGTTTATGTTGGCTAGAGAAATGCTTCTTTTATTACACACTCAACATACAAGTATTATTGCACAAACCTCTCTAAGCTTAATATATCCAATGTTCTTGTTCAAGCCTCTATAAACTTCACACTCCTAGAATAATTTAGAAATACTCAAAAGGAAATTTAATGTTATTCTAAAGATTTACAAAGATAGCTTGTAATAGCTAATAAATGCGAAGAATGTGACTAAATGTAGTACAAAGAATTTTGAACTCTTAATGAATAGAGGAATGTATATTTGAGGTAGGTCCAATTGATAATAAATTTCTAGTTGGAGGTATTTATAGCTTTTGACATTCCTCTAGCAGTTGGAGATAGAACTCGTTGTCCTTTGACTTTCATGTTTATATTAAGTTCATACATTTAATGCATGCATACATTGCTTCAATTCTCCTTCACAAAACTTATTCTTTTCTAATATAGCATCTACAACGGCTTTTTTACTCCAGAGGGTAATTTTCTTAAAAATTATTGAAATGGATATTTTTTTAAAAAATTTCTTAAATTAGGGCAAGTGGTGTATACGAAACATGACTTCTGAACCCGAAGTTGTATTCAGAGTTATGACTTTGAAATTTTGATTTTTATAATTTTTTTTATGACTTTTTAAAGAAATAGTGTTTGCGAAACAAGACTTCAATATTTATTTATTTTTTTTAAATCAGAAATAGAAGTCGTATTTGGGAAATAAGACTTCAATTTATTTATTTATTTATTTAATTTTTTTGTTGAAGTCATACTTGCGAAGTGAGACGTCACTTTTTATTTTATTTTATTTTTTTAATTTTATCTTGAAGTCATATTTCATGGACACGACTTCATTTTTTATAATTTTTTTCAATGTTATGTTATCTTAGACAGTTGTGACTGCAAAATATACTAATTTGTGAATTCTACAACATGTTCAAACCAAATGTTGCAACATATAGCTACAAGGTTCATGACTTTACAAGGATTGGTCCCAAGACTCAGTAAACCAGCTGAGATGTTAAACTTGTGCGCATATCAATATTAGCTTTTGTTAGGATATGAACTAATTAAAGGAAGTAAAAGATTAAAATCTCTAGACGTGAAAGCATGGCTTTAACTTTTGGTTCAATATGGTATAGAAAGTTGTACTTTTCAAGATGGGCTTTATAGGAATCTGACAACATAACATTAAAAAAATTATAAAAATTGAAGTCATGTCCATGAAACATGACTTCAAGTTAAAATTAAAAAAAAAAAAAAGTCTTGTCTTCGAAATACGACTTTAAGAAGAAGAAAAAAAGTGAAGTCTTATTTTACAAGTACGACTTAAAAAAATAAAAAATTGAAGTCTTACTTCTCAAATATGACTTCCATTTCAAATTTAAAAAAAAAATTGAAGTTTTGTTTTGCAAACATGACTTCTTTAAAAAGTCGTAAAAAAAATTATAAAAATCAAAATTTTAGAAGTCGTAACTCTGAGTATGACTTTGAGTTCAATAGTTGTATTTCGTATGCAAGACTTGTCTTAATTTGGAAATTTTTTAAAAAAATACCCATTCCTCTAAAAATTACCCCTATGGAGTAAAAAAGCCCATCTACAACATTTTGCTTTTTACTTTTATAAGTAGAACATTTCGCTCTAAGATTGACAATGAGATACCTTTACTGAAAGTTTATCTTGTTACATATTATTTTTTGGGTAAAACGTGTTTTTGTCCCTCTAAAATTTATCAAATTTGGTTTTAATTCCTCTAAAATTTTTTGTCCTATTTTGGTTCTTCTAATTTGAAAATATACCACCTTTGGTCCTCAAAGAGGTTTAAATAGCACTTTATAACAGCTATTAAATGTTATTTTGAGGACTAAAAATGCTACATTTTCAAATTAAAGAGACCAAAATAGGATGAAAATTTTTAGAAGGACTAAAACTAGATTTAGAAAATTTTAAACAAACCAAATACATATTTTACCCTTTTTTTTGTAAGGGCTCAGAGCTTAAAGAGATCCTCTCATGTATGCTTTGACTTGCTTATTTGAAGTCTAAGGAAATTGTCTTGTCAGACTCTTGAGTAATGATTAATGCTCAAATTATGTGAATTGGTCATTCAAAGTGTAGTTTTATGATATGTGTATTGTGTTTAAATTGGCTATGAAATTTGTTGTAGAAGTGTGATTTTGTTATTTGTCATGTATGAGGGAATTAGTCTATTTCAATACAATTTAAAAAAATATATACTTTCTATATCAACTGTAACCACAATTGATGTACAAAGTCACTTTCTACATTAGTGGTCGTGAGAATCAATGTAGAAAGTTCACTTTTTAGATTGGTTCTACATAGATTCTTGTTACAATTGATTTAGAAAGTTACTTTCCACATCGATTCCAAAACTGATCTAAAAAATATTCACTTTCTATATTGGCTTATTCTACATCTTCTTGGGAATAGATCTAAAAGGTCAAAAACAATCAATGTTAAAAGCTTATTTTGTACTAATGAATTAACCATAAATAAAAACTATCTGATGAACAACCATTTCTTTATTACAATGACATGCTTAGATTAACTTATTAAAATATGTTCTTTAAAAAAAATATTTCTGTAAAAAAGAAATATCCTAAATGTGTCAAGATGTGTTTTTTGGGTGAATGCTAAGTATTCTTTGGCCAAGAGCTAGAGACTAAGTATTGGGATCCATTTAAGAGTTGACCCTTCCCAACAAATATTATTCCATATACATAAATTTAGAAATCAAACCCATGATCATATACTTAAGAGACATTGTTATCTACCAACCATGCCATGTTGGTTGATGTGTTATTGATATGTTTTTTTTTTTTTATTTTTTAAGCGTATTGTCTAGTAATTTATTTGTTTAAAATTTACCTTAATATGGATAAACATTGAGGAGAAGAAAAAATCTAACTCCTTTTAATAAACATACATCATTAAACTCTATTTTTTTAGGTGTTACTACTTTTGATCCTATATAAAAACCATTTTAACCACCTTACAAAAATTAAGATATTGAATTAATGTAGTTATATAATTTTTCTAAAATACTCTTAAAATTATTGAAATTCCATTCTTTTATCTTTTATACTTAATTAATTAATATATTTCCACTTAGAAATATTTCTATAAAAAAACTAATACAGTATACAATTTGAAGAAAATCATACAAAAAGAATCAAAATGAACTTTCTAAAAGGTTCCTATATAAAGGATTATAGATAGTAAGAGAAAAATATTTTCCAAACATACCGTAAAATAATTCATGAAAAATTAGTTTATAAGAATTTGTTATGTAATGATGACCAAAGCAAACCCAAGATGACATGAAATCTCTACCTATATTCAGAAATAACAAGCTCCATATGTTATTTTGACTGATTGACCAAGCAAGGGTTCTTCTACAAACTTTTTACCAAAAAGGAGTCCTTTTTAATCATATTACCAATTTGGAGTCTTTTTTGCCATGTCACCCAAAAATCACCAAGTGGACTGACAATTTTGAGTGTCATGTGTTTTTTTTGTTTAAAATGAACTCATGCCCATGTGGCATGCCTTGTGGGCACAAGTCCATTTTTTTTTAAAAAAAATAATTGCCATGTGAGAATCACTAGATGAGGTGGCAAAATTAAAAAAAAAATTACACCAACACCACATGTCATCACCACATGCATGACACATGGCAGCTCCCTATGAATTGTGCCAAACGAGATGGCGAGTTTATGCATTTGTGCCACATATCCAAGTTGCATGGGCGACACGTGGCACAGACATATTAAAAAATTAGTATTCTTTTCCTATAAATTTTGCCCCCTTTCTCACCACCATTCCACACCTCTTCTTCTCTCCTATATTTCTTCGACTCTCATTTTCTTTATTAGTCTAAGTTAGTTATATTTTTTATTTATATATATTTAATTTTTTTTTATTAATTTATTTATTATGTATTTATGTTAATTAAAATATTTTTATTTATATATGTTTCTATTTTTTATTAATTATTGTCTTATATTGACTTTGTTGTTTATTTAATTTTGAATTATTTTTTATTTATTTTTTAATTTTTCAATATTTTTGATATTTATGGTATTATGGTTGTGAAATTATAATGTCATGGTTGTGATGTTTATTAATTTATTTATTAATGTTAATGCTATGTATAATATTATAGTGTTATTAATGTGGAATGGGATGAGGAGGGGGCAATATTTATGGGAAAAGAAAGTTATTTTAATACATATGTGCCATATGTCATCCATGCAATTGTAACACATGGAAAATATGCATAAAAAAATGCCACATCGCTTAGCATGTTGCATAGGGAGCTATCACATGGCAAACACCTGTATAAATCGCCACTTCATATGGCGATTATGTAGGGAAGTGACATGTGGCAGTCACCTGTTGCTTCAACAAGATTTTTTTTTTTTTTCATAAATCATCACATCGTTTGGTGATTTACACATGATAAACACTTGCATTAATCGCCACTTCATCTAGCTATTTTACATGGAGGTGACACATGGCAGTCACCTACTACCCTAGTAAGAATTTTATTTTTTTTCATAAATTGCCACATATGGCAATTTACATGTGACATGTCACATGGTCGCGAGTCCATGTTTAAAAAAAAATAAAAAGAAATTCATGACACCCAAAATTGGTAGTCTACTTGGCAAGGTTTGGGTAATGTGGCAAAAGTGACCCCATGTTGGCAATTAGTTTAAAAAGGACCCCTTGGTAAAAAGTTTGTAAAAAAACCCCTAATTAGTCAATCGGCCATATTATTTCCCTACATTTTGAAATGATTAATAAATATTAAATAAACATAACCGTCAATTCTCTCTTTACAAGATCAAAATTAGATTGGATGGACTAGCAACCTAAGCCAGCACATGCTTACAGCAATTAATCCAGAATAGTTCGTTGGCAATGTCTAAATTCAACATAAGTTACATAACCTGATTTTATTATATGAGTGAGTCTTTACAGCAAGTGTTGAGGGGCATAAAATCCATAAAAATATTACATCAAAGACTATATATGTCAGCACTCATAAAATGCCTTTGTTATCACAAGGCAAGAGTGAAAATGATAAGTATACAGTATTTCCCTCACCTATGCTGCAGGATAATCCAATCCTTTGTTATACAAAGCTTAGATCTTATGTTCTCTGGGTACAAAATAGTACAAGCAATCTCAAATTAAAGAACAGAAGATTATTTTCCCTGTTCAAATTTCTCAATCATTAATATTCATAGACAATATCAAAAAATGGGAGGCCTCTTGGAGGGTGGGTCAGAAACCCAGAATAGTTTGGTTTGCATGAAAGAAGTGTCACAGGTTCACTCAAGAAACATGCCTTTTAACCTTCAATTTGTGATCCTTGCATGGAAGTCTTAAAATTCTGACCAACCAGCTTTACACCACGAAAAAGAAAAGGAGCACAATGTCTACAGAGGAACATCAACACCACGGCTGTGCCGGTCACGTCCATTCGTTTCCATGAGTACTGAATGCAAGCTTCTTCGCCTTCTACTACCATGTTTTGACCTTGTTCCTCTTCTTCTATGACCTGAATACACCACAAAAATGACAACCAAGAAACCTACTCCAGAAAATGCCCATAAGAATATCACCCAAAACCTGAAAGAACTAGGCATCTCGTCTTTCCGAACACTTGCGGATTCCTCCGAGTGATTTGTGGAGATATGATCGCTTACTGAATCAACATTTCCATCTGTGTTGCCAACTTCCCTTGTGACTCCACTTTCCTGCGTTCTCTCCTCTTTTGATGTCAATAAGGAATTATCACTAGAGCACTTTCTCTTATGGTGCAGATTCAGCGCCTCATTCAACGTCTTAGCACATTCTATGCTGAGCAGGTCTCGCTGTAAATCCTCCTTGTTAGTCAGATCAAGTGTTGAGGAATCTGGTGGGTCTGGGAACTTAGCCCAGCATCTGTTGATCATATCAACGTTACGCCAGTCTGCTTTGTCAAAGCTCCAATTCCCAACACTGAATCGCAATCCATAATGAAAGACTCTATATTTGACACCCGGTGCAGGAACGTATCCTGGGTATATCAGTATCTCATTGTTTATAGTATGCTTTAATTTCAACTGCATCAATAAAAGTACTGGTTACAGCAGTGAAATATTTTTCATACTTTAAAGAGGAAGTAAGAAACTATGTAGTGCAATACACCATGAAAGAGAAATACACATAGCAGCATGATAGGGACTAGGGAATGAAAATTGATGCTCATTCTAGTCTACAACTGTATCCGGAACAACCCAAGCCAAAAGTGAACACCATAAGATTTAGTTTTGCTCACTCCCTCGAGAATAAGAGCCAATAATAGAATGCACTTAATGAAGAAAGTACTTCCCCTATACATAACTAAGGCCCTCAATGTCCTTTCATAATAGATGGAACAATTATCACTTGATAACAGTTCAATACAACCTCATGTGGTTTGTATTTACTTATGTATTAGACATGCTTTGTCATATCCTGACTACTTTGGTCTCTATTAGTCTTTTTATTGGCTTATTTGTAATCAACTAGAACTCTCCTTGTTTAGTCATCATTCAACAGTTAACATCTGCTTCATCCCAATGTAGTCAATTTAAGTAAAGCCTCTACTAATTTTGTCTAACTGAAAGCATCAAACCTATGAAGCATGAACATTGACATGCAACACAACACACAGTGTGTATGTGTGTGTATATGCTTCAAGATTTACAATTTCTTGATATATTTCATATAGGAGAAAATGAAATTGGTACATGAGAAAAGCAATTCAAACAATTCTGGTGTAAGCAAAGTGCATATAGGTACAATCAGTAAAAAAATCAAGATAATAAAATAACTTCAACATAACTTCACAAGACTTCAATATTATTTTAGTACATCATAAACTTTTGATTGATGATGCCTATAGACATTGTGCTCATACAAAAATCGCTCAATCAATCCTGCCTTATTCTCCTTTTTATTGTAGAAAATTGGAAAATTGCTTAAAACAGATGTTTTCCTTTTTCTTTTAAACAGCCATGGGTCCAAGCCATTTCAATGTAGTGTCCTGCTATGTTAGAACTTGGAACCCAAAACATAAATAAATTGGACTCAGCACGAAGACACACCAGACATGCAATCAACAAAAGAACAAGGCATCAAAATGTTACCCATGCTTAACAGGATCAAACACTTTCCCTAAATGGTAGAATGACAATTTTTTTCAAGGTAAACTAGCTTTTGCCAATTACACTTGTTGGACAGCAATAAAATAAATTAGATGGGCTGAACTTCAATGGGCTTTGTTGAGAGAGAAAATAGGCTATGCACCGACAATGTAAAACAGTTTTACACTGTCATCCAATCACAAACCATCATATATGGTAAGTTTATTGACTTTTATAATAATTAGCTTAAAAGTCATAATAACGATGGTTTTTGATTGATTGATAGTGTAAAACTATTTACACTAACTATGCGTAGTTGTTAAACTCTTGTTTAGAAAGCCATGAAAAGATGACATTTTCAAGCTAGTGATAAGATGGCATTTTCTTTGCTTCATTAATTTTATTTAGATCAGAGCCTTTAAAATTGCAATCATTCACACTTTATACCTATACATTCTAAGCATTTTTTTTATAAGTATTTATTATCTATTTATTAATTTATTTATGTATTTTAATCAATGAACAAACAGGTGGTTGGAAAAGCTTCTTATTTGCATAGCATGGAACAGTTGAATTATTATTCTCAAAGTTGTATCCTGAAAGAATGCATGTTATATTATTCCACTAGTTATAATGTCCAAGCATCATTATGGTGGCTTAAGGATTGGTTCCCAGTGATACACTGATAGGTACCCATAGTCATTCATTAGTTAGTAACATTAATTAGTTAATTAATTAGGTTAGTGGGCTGAAATAATTTGAGTAAGACATGTT
Organism: Spatholobus suberectus; assembly: GCA_004329165.1. Lineage (NCBI taxonomy): Eukaryota > Viridiplantae > Streptophyta > Magnoliopsida > Fabales > Fabaceae > Spatholobus > Spatholobus suberectus. Next base: position 24,146,374 of record CM014737.1, on the reverse strand, counting down.
GCCTATAAATAAAAGGAGAGGTTAAAGAGAGATTTATCTGTCATTTTGAGAAAGGATTGTACTCTTAGGGGGGGAGACAACAAGGTTTCTCAAATACCATGAATATTCGATAAAATCCATTGTGTTTTGTTTGTTTTCTTGCTCTGATACCCATTGATAGAAACTGGATCAAAAACTTAAAAAGAAATGAATTTTATTGAATATTCAGGCTATGCCACTATGGGTGCCTGACTAATGTAACTAACTAATTAATGGCTATGGGTTCCTAGCATACACCAAACACTTATTCATCCATAATACGAAGTGAACCAATTCCAATGATTCTGGGATAACAATCTACTGCCTATGCAGCCCTTTGGTAGTGCCATATGGAACTTACTCTCCACCGGCAGAAATATTCCATATCAACATTTTGTTTGGTCAATAGATAATGCAGGCCATACAAATCTGAGGTCTTAACCACCCAAACCAGTTTCAGAACATGAAATCATTTAATGCCATGTGTCATTCATGCAACATTCAACATCAACTATGTTGTTGAAGTAAATGAATCTGACTATAGGAAAGAAAGGAAAGAGCCTGACAATCTAAGAAAACCACTCAAGACAAGCGCTGCAAACTTTTCAATTACAGTATCCACTTTATAATGCATGAGAAAATCTTTTCTGTGACAGACTCTTCCAGGCCAAATTACATAGAGAACTAAACAACAAAAACATACTTGAGTGCAATGCTTGGTGGCAAGACAAAATTCAGACACATTGGTATACCAATAAGGACCTAGAGAAAAGATGAAACATCTAAAATGCTCAAGGGACTTGATTACTTGAGAATCATCTATATTGGGAGGGAGAAATTCAGGCAGATCCAACCTTAAAGCCCAGTCAGCACACCAAGATTCAATATTGTCAGCATAACCCTTAAAACATAAATTATTTTGTTCTGCTTCCAAAAGTAGGGAAAAGTGTCTAACCCTTTCAATTAAGCAATAGAGGCAAAGGTTTTACTTCAATTGCCTATGCTAGGATGTAGCTGCCGTTGATTGACAATTGGCCAATGCAAGTTCTATCATGTAACTAGAGGATAGAAAACAATAACAGACAACTAAAAAAAATGATAGAATAATTAGGGTATGATACAGCATTTGTGAGGGAGTTCCCTCCTTGAGAGGGAGGGGTTTATTGTTTAAGATACTGTAGCAAACCATCCCCTAAATAAATGAACTTTAGCTCTTCCAGCAAGATGAAAATAAAAGTCCATTTAACCACAACGGTTTAGTTTAATTTAAGGCTTTATTTGTGGGAAATCTACTCCTATCCTTCCAATATATCCAAATTAAATTCTTTTTATGTGTTTGAATGTATCATGTTTTCTACAATATATATATGATGACTAGAGTTTTTGCCATCCAAAAAACCTAACATATGTTCAATTTGCATGTTTGTTTATGTGCTTCACTTGCATGTGGAAAAAAGAAAATTCATAATCATAAAAGTGAAACGACTTAAATAGCTATAATTGAAATTTGAGATTTGATTGGTTTGTTCCTAGAATAGACGTGATAGCCACTTGACTGAAAGCCAAGGGGTTCATGCTCATATTTGTCATGGCTCTTTGCAGGGTAGCACAAGTTGCAAAGCAAGTAGCTAGCAAATGACAATAGGACACCACCTCCCAACAAGAGCCAAAGGTCAGCATTAATTGAAAATGCAGCAAAGGCAAGATCTGGAACTAAAACAGGCTATATCTCTAACACTATGACACCCATAATCATATCAATGTGTAAGCTGAGTATGCATGATAAAAATGTAAAAACAAAATACCTCTGCTGCACCAAATGAGTAACCATACATCTCACTAATCCACCCAGATTCATATATGTCTCCTGTTATATTTCTTGCATAATGAGCTCTATCAGCTCGGACCTCCTCAGTTTTATGCAGCCATAGCAAAGCGAACTTCTGGAGATCATCAATATGCATAATGATTACACCACCAACCTTGTCACAAGCCTCAGGATGGCTAGTATGTAATTTTGCAAGCTCATTGTCACAGCCAATAAGGTAGCTAGCATGTAAAGATTAAAACAAATACAAATGAGTCATCATACTGAAAACACAAGATAAAACAGACATCAACAGAAAAAAGTATGTACTGCACATGCCAACTGCAGTCAACAACATTGCATTAATATCAACATTAACAGATCTCATAAACATAAATCAAATTCACTAGGCTTACTCATAGGGAGTTGAAACAGGATGACCACGAGCAGCTTTGAATTCCCATGGTGTTATTGGGCCTCTCAAGATCATATCAGCATCAAGAATCACTATGAATTCAGCATCAATATTTGCATGATTAAGCCAGTGAAGGACTGCAGCTGGTTTATTAATTGCTGGATACCTAAAATAAAACAGACATATAATGTTTTTTTAGCCTATAGTCTAAATCATTTGGCCACATGAAGCATTGAAAAGTGGTAGGCTCTCAATAACTGCACACTACAGGTTGAAGCATGAGGTATCTTGTATGTCATTTAAGCAGGAACAGCAAACTTAAAGCAAAGATAAGAAGTTTAACAGAATTAAATAAATAAGTTAAATTTGAGTTCCACAAAACACTGATAGACTAAACCCAGAACATTAATTTTAAGACATCAAATCAAGCACAATTTATGATCATCACATAAAGTTGCTCTGGATGTTGGATCTAGAATGGTTCAACTATTTTGATAAGGAATTAATGTTAATTGGATATGTTATGTCTGGTATTTAGAGGTTAGAGAGCATACTCAAAATAATGATAAAAACAAATAATCGGATTTCAAAATTAAAAATAGGGGATAAACAGCAATAAAATCTAAGGAAATAAAAACAATTAAAAAGGAAAAAAAAAAAGGTAGATAACTACTTTGACCATGATGAAGATTCTTTCAAACACAACTCAAAGATAATCATTAATCATGGGAATGAACTCATCAAAATTGCTCTTACATAAATTAGCTATAATTATCTTCAAAAGAATGATTTCGTCCTCTGCTTGTTTCATGATTAATTTTGCAACTAATAACGTTAACCACTTTGTCCCAATCGTACAGTAAATGCTAGTGCAGAAATAACAGGCGACTACCTGAAAAGGTTAACATAATGTAACTGAAAATTGAAACAAACAGGCAAAAGCACAATTACCAATCTCCTGTTAATGGATGTCGACTCATAGAAGGGACATAATGCGTGGGAGCCAGATCACGGCCCTTATACTTCTGTAAGTCCTCATCAGAGCAGCTGAGAAGTCTAGTGATATTTCCAGGCTGTCCACTTGTACGGAAACTGTGCATAAGTCCTACAGTCTGCCAATCAAAGTACGGGGTGCATTCCGTGGAAAAAACAGTATGGATTTTTGGATGTGGCTTTTCAGCACCATCATCGACATGTTCTTCTTTGATATCCTCCATCATTTGTAAAGTAGCAGGAGTCACATATTTTGGCTGAGTTAGTTCTGCAAAAGATTTGCTTTTCAAAAAGCTCAAGTATTTAGACCACGCTGGTTTAGGACAACCATTTGCTGCATGTTGTAATAAAAGACCTTCATTTATAATGTTTATGCACTCTATGCTTAGAAATAGTCCTCGTCTTCGATTAGGATCAAGTTCCAACTGTTTTAACTACAATAAAATACTTTCCAATTTCAGCAAAACTGGGAAAACCTGATGCCATATTTGGGTGCATAAATTCAGTATATTTGGACTAAAAGATGAAATTAAAATGCTGAATATTATAAATGCATATTTCATGGGAATATATGCCTGCTTATTACCAAATGATGAAGTGTTAGTTATCACAAATATACATGCTTTTCTATAACACAGGAATTTCTTCTCCCACAAGGCAAGTACTCCATGGGAAAAAATAGCCTGTTTTATCTACCACCACACATGAATTTCCTCATACAAGTACAATGGTTTACATACCTCTCTGGGATAAGGAGGTTCTGGAAAGAGCCGGTTACATTCATATACAATTCCTTCATCATGGTGAGCCAGTTTATTAAATGACCAATTCCCAACACTAAATGGCAGCCCATAGTGAAGAAGAATCGGTTCGATTCCCTCTCGAGGAACATAACCTGGGTAGATCATTAAGTTATCATTGATCTTGTGCCGAAGTCCAATCTGTGAAGAAGAGGGGGGGAACCCAAAGGGGAAGACAGAAAGAGGGAAACATGCAACATAATTAGTGGAAGTTGAATAGTTAAGCACTATAATGAAGTTCTAGATGGTTGGCATAGAGTTACAGTAAGTACAATGCCTGAAATAATAAATCATGTTAAGGCATGAACTCACTTCTGCAGCACCAAAAGAGTATCCATACATCTCACTGATCCATCCTTTCCCGTAGATGTCACCAGTTATGTTTGTTGCCCAGTGAGCCCTATCTTCCCGTACTTCTTCTGTTTTTGAAAGCCACAAGGGGGCAAAAACTCGCAGGTCGTCTATATGAAAGGCCAAAAGCCCACCAACTTTGTCACACAGTTCTGGGTGTTTTGTGTGCAGTTGAGCTAAAATATTGTCACAACCTATTAAGTACCTGGACAAAGAATGTAGATATATAGCAAGTTTCAATGGTGAGCGAAAGAAAGAAACACTAATGTAAAATACCAGATATAAGTACTACTTTAAGAGATTTAATCAAGTCTCAGTTTCATAACTTCAAGCAAAGCTCTCTAGCTTGTGTATTAACAAAGCCCCTATTCTCTGATTCGTATCATTAAGTGAGTATATTTACATTAAGGCCAAGGTAAATATAAAAGGCTTAGGCAACCAGAACTTCCATATTGCTATAAATTGTTAATTGCCTAATGTACGCTGTACTAGTCCATTAGCATCCTTCCAAAAATATCTGAAATGGAATTGATGGGTAAATATCTAGCGTTTTACACTACATTACTAAAAGAAAAGGAGTGAATAAGGTGAATAAGAAAAAAGAAATTAGTGAATACCCATAATATGCAGCAACAGGTCTTCCTTTCTCTGCACCAAGTTCCCAAGGTAGAATTGGGCCTCTGATTATCATGTCTGCATCCAGAATGACAACCCAGTCAACATTTTTTGCATCCTTACTATGTTTAAGCCAGTGTACAACCCCAGCAGGTTTGTTTATTGCAGGGTACCTGCATAGTGGACAGAAGATTTATTTTTCATCTTGTTATCTTCAGCAAATGGTTCTGCTTTTGTAACAAGATAGGCACATGTCGTATTTGTCAAAGGGCCATGTTAAAATTTAAAACACTCTAAAAGGGGTGATATGGGAAAGAACAATCACTTAGAGGCCATTTGGTTTGAGAAAACATTTTCTGTTTTCATTTTCTATTTTTACTTTGTTTCCTATTTTCAGATGTTTGTAAAGAAAACAGTGAAAATAACTTTTTATTGTTTTCTGTTTTCATTTTTTGTTTTCACTTTTTTCCGCATAAACTTTTGAAATCAAGAAACAAAAATAAAATGAAAACAAAAAACATGTTCTCAAACCATACGGCCCTTACACAATACCCAAGTACTAGCAGAAATATTTTCATTATGAAGCAAGACCATCAAAATTATTCATCCAATACCCTGCACTAATTGGTGACAAGTACAAGCTTAATGGTCTTATGCATAAGGAAATCTGGATATTGTTGACCTCAGAAAACTTCTTGTCAACCTCACAAGTCATATCTGTATCAATCACAACTGCTGTACCACACAAATCCAAAGCTAAATTCACAGAAACAATTCAGCCACCACACCAACCCACATTGTCTGCACACACTGTTTCAAGAACTCAGATCCTGACCGTGGACATGCCTAAGAGAACAACAACAGCAGCAATTGCCACACAACTACACACAGCAACACATCATGCAGAGTTAAAAACTGTCCTAGCAAGTAACCAACTAACATTGGACAACCAGAACCAAAGCCAATGTCATTAACCTCACTCCAGAACAAACCACACAAACCAATCCACATTCCACACTCCAAATTCCAAAAGGACAAAACATAAATGCAGTTCCATAAGTGCTTTTAGTATTGTTCTCTAATCAGAATTGAAGCTTTACATCAGTAATCAATATTGACCACAAACCTTTATTGTGTAGATTACCAAAGGAGAATTCTAATTATGATTGGAGAACAACGATAAAAGTACCTATGGAACTACATCTATCTAGGTTTTGTCTTTCCAAAAATCCTCCCCCCTCAAAAAAAAAAAAAAAAAATACTTTGTAACACTGATTATTATAACTATTACGATTTTTACCAGTCACCAGTTCTTGGGTGTCTACTCATTGAGGGCACCTCAAAGGTTGGTGCCAAATGCATCCCTTGTAATTCTTCTTCTCCTCATCAGTGCAACTGAGGAGGCGTGTGATGGGTCCAGGCTGCTTGGCCTTCCTGTAACTGTTCATCAGCCCCACCGTTTGCCAGTCGAAGTAGTTCTGACATTCCACAGAGAAGAGAGTGTGGATCCTCCCTGATGGGGGCTTCCTTGCCCCTTCAATGCCAACCACACCCACCACCACCAACACCATCAAAATCCAAACTTTCCCCATTCGAGCTCAATTTCAAGGTCAGATATCAAATGGGTATCGCCTCAAAGATCTGAATTTCATCTCGCGCCCCTGATCTCTCCTCGCTGAGCTTGCAATGCTGAAGTCAAAATTTGAAGTTTCAAATAAACAATATATTAATATGTGAGATGCGATGGGAGGAAGGGAAGGTATTGTTTTGTATTGTGTAATTTGTGTTAAATAAATTAGTTAAATAATGATAATAATAGTTGTGCAGTTCAATAATTAAATAAGTCATTATTAATGTGGGAACGAATCTGGAAAGTGCGAGTGTAGTTTATAATGCATATACTGTACACGTATACCAAGTGCAATGTGGGGTGTGTGTGTTTGTTGAATCTTCAACGCGTTGAAATTTTTGTTTAGTTGTGCGAAAAGAAGGGATTTTCGTGCATCTTGGTCGACTAGTTTCTGTAGTTGTTTGGCTGTCACCTCTTCTCGTTAGGAAGAGGAAGATATTATCTTAGCCCTATAATGAATGAAGCGTCGTCGTTCATTGCTCGTTGGCCTGTTCATTAAACCATTATTGTACTTGATAAATTGCTCCTTGCTTTTTCCTTAAGTCAAAAGGAAATAAATGAGATAACGTTGGCTCTTTTTTTTTAATTTTAGGAAAATATTTTGAAACAAGTATATAAAAAAAGATAAAAAAAAATGAGAGATGGAAATAATTATATTTATATGTAATGTAAAATATAATAAATTTAAATAATAGAATTGTTCCAAATTGTGTCCAAGGCAGGCCAACCTAATTAGCTTGGCTTGATGATGGGTCTCAATGCCTAATGAGACTGAGTAAATACAAGAAAAAAGGAAAAAGAAAACTAAGCAGTAAAAAAAAAAATCCTCTTTAGCATTTGCCACTTTAGGAATAGGTTGGTCCTCAAATAAAGCATTTGGGCAACATTCCCAACATGATCCTCCACAAACTGAATGGTCAAAAGATCGATCGGGATATACTCCCCTTCATGGGGCTCGTAACAAATTACATCATTAAACATAAAGTGCTCTATAGGTCGACCTCAACCATCTTCAACCTCAAATTAGGAACCCATTGTATGGCCATGCACGACACCCAAGTAGCTCCACTCATTTGCACAAGGTTGTTGTGAATTGTCACAAGTTGTCTTTTTAAGGACCCCACCTTCTCGGCCTTCTCTTTGACCTTTCCTAAATAGCACACAACCTCAAATTTATGATTCTTGCCCAAATTTGCCACAACCTTTGCATTGGCCTCATCAGCAGCCCTCTTATGATCTTTGACCTCCTTGGCTCTTTCATTCTAGGCTTCAACCTTGGCCACAAGTTTGGTGACCCACTTCTTGTCCTTGGCAACTGCCAAATGAGAGCTCTCCAAATCCTCAAGTTTATTCTTTTTGGCCTCAAGGCTAATGACTTGCCCTATCAATTCACCGACACGTTACTTCAAGACATAGACACAATGAAGACCTTAATAATAATTGATCTATATGTTACTCTAATATATACAAAATATGAGATAATATTATATACAGGCCCATCTATATACAACACCAAGGGAGAAACACAAAACAAAACTCCCTATAGCTGGTCAGTTATACAACATATACATCAAAAACACAAAGAAAATAGCTTCCATGAGAGCTCCACCCAAAAAGGGCCTTCTACCATCACCATGGAGACCTCCATGCCTCAACTGTGGGAAGCCGAATCTGCAGAAGCTTCACCCTCTGCTCCTACACCAAATTGACATGATCATCACACTTACAGCAACAAGACATCCAACCAACAATAAAACAAGGCAAGGGTAAGCTTACGAAACAAAAATCAACATAATATATACAATTCATATTCTCACACCATCAACATACCAAGATGGAATCCAAATCATCTAAGAAATGGGTCTACATACAATAAAACATAACACATCATGCTGTCAATCCCATATGTCAATGTATGAATGACACGACTCTTAAGAGATTTCTACATTCCAGAGGCACTAGGATGGAGGCCCATCTAAGCTGCAATTCTTGTCAACCAGCCAACGAGGCCCATCTAAGCCGAAGCTCCTGTTAACCAGCTAACCTATAGTTGGAGGCCCATCTAAGTACCAACTCTGGTCACCATTCGACTTACGTGCCTATCCACACACGACATGAGGCCCACACAACCTTAGCCAACAACATATGCATGCAATGCATGAGGCATCACAACATCAGCTTAACCAAGATCAATCATATATATATATATAGACATACATGTATGTATAGACATACATGTATGTATAGACATACATGTATGTATATGTATATATATATACATACATGTATGTATATACACATACATGTATGTATATATATACATATACATATACATACATATGTATATATATATGTATGTATGTATGTATGTATCAAAATATCACCACGTGGCCTACTCAACATCACCTATGGTCCAACAATCACCATCAACCCCATGTAGGCCCAATTCAACCTCTTGCATGGTCAACAAATGAGATATCTCATTATCACAACACTCTACAACTAGTAGAGGTTCCTACTTAGGCAACCTTACACCCAACTACCATTTTCTTACAAATTCTCACACAACAAAACAGAATCACATGCTCGCTCAGTGATCCATATGCTTGCTCAGCGATCCATATGCTCGCTCAACGAGTACCTTTCATACAGAGAGCACACTCTCCCTTTCGAAGGTTCTCGCTCAGCGAACATATGTTTCGCTCAACGAGACACTTACCACTTATCAAACAAATCTCCAACAATAATAAAGAATAACCAAAAAGCTAGTTTAGAAAATCATTTGAACATCCAATTATCTTAAAATACACATTTGACATCTATAGAAGTCAATAAAGTCATCAACAACCAACAAAAATAATAAGAAAGTAAAGAAAATTCTGTTTTTCTTTCACTGAATGCGAATTCTGTCGCTAAGCGAATGACTAATAAAGAGCCATTAGCTTTTGTCGCTAAGCAAAAAATATATTGCTAAGCAAGTGATAGACTTCTAGCGACCTCAAATTCGTCGTGAAGCGACAATTTTCGTCGCTAAGCGAATGGCAGACTTCCAACGACCTCAAAATTCGTTGCTAAGCTACAATTTCTGTCGCTGAGTGAGCTATCTATCGTTAGGTGCAATTTTCGATCATTTTCTTCGCAAATCAATCACTAACACCTATTTTTAACCAAATCAATCAACAACAAGCATCACAAAACAATTTTAACTACTTCTAATAGCTTTCTAATCGATTACATAACAATTTTACCCACAAATCATCCACAGATTTCAAAATCCCCTTTCCAAACCCATTTTGTGTCAAAATCCATATACACCAAATATTCACCGAAATCAACCGATTCCAAAGCATTAAATCAACATATTAGAATCCACAAACTACAAAACCAACCAAGAGTAAGCTTCCCTTACCTCTAAAAGTCTCTGAATTTGAATTTAGGTTCTTTGAGGATTCGGTGTCTTGAGCCAAATCTTCCACATATTTGTTCCTTCTCTCACCACAACCACTCAACTAAGTTTAAAACTCTTTTACAACTTCACAAGCTTGAGAAATTATAGAGAGAGATGAAGAGAAGAGAGAGAATGAGAATGTGAGAAATAAGGAAAACTCTTCCTCTTCTCCTCCTATATATACTCAACCTCCAAGAGCTCTCACACGAACTTTTGGCCAACTGAAGCCCAAATCTCACCAAGCCACTCTCCTTATCTCGAAATTGGTTTAATTCAATTGTTTTCTCTCAAGAGCCCAAAATCACACTCACAACACACCCATATTGGCTCAAGCACATATCTCAAGTTTTTCTAAATTTAAACCAAAATTTCAAACAAACAACACACCACTGTCACCACATACTACATACCACACATAACAATAATTCATTTATTTCTTTTAATCACCTAGATTACATATTAAATTTTCACTTTTTAGTTATTAAAACACTTAATCATGCGTTAGGAAAAACAAGGCATTACATTAGTGAAGATGCTAGTGAGCCTAATGTTGTCCTACACCCCTTTAACAACCACCTCCTCAAAAAGTAAATTGAGAAAGTGCCACCTTATGTCAAATCGAGTGCACCACGACCCACAACTCCTCAATGAAAAGATCAAAAGTGTTGTGTCATGTCATGTTCGACTTGACCTCTTAATAAGGGTTGAATTATATTTCTTAAAATCTTTTTGCAATTTTTAAAAAATAAATAAATTATTTAAGCAAAAAGATGAATTAAGTTCACAAATCAAACAACATCTATAAGACGAACTAAATGTACCATCCTATAGATGAAATTAAGTTTTATCAAAACTTGTTGATTAAAAACTAAAGCAATTTTCTTACGATTCAACTCCCGTAAGTTAGTAAATTTAAAAGTGATTAGGGAAACGGAGAATCAACATAAAGATTTACATTGGTTCTTTTCACAACCTGAGACTACATGCAATCCTTGGCAACAATAAAGATTTCCACTAACATAGTTTTATAAGAACCACGTTTCACATTCTTACAAATATTCTTTTACACCTTGCCTTTTTAGGCAATCAACCCAAGTATTCTTTTACTTGTTTTTCCATGCACAATCTCAAGTATTCTTTCTACAAGCCTTTTTAGCTCACCAAAATTCTCAAGTTTGAAGAAAAGCAGTAACCCTAAATTACAGTCTAATTAAGATCAATTAAAATAAATGATAATCTAAAAATGCTTGGAGTATTTACAATATTTACAAATAATGTTTCAAATGGTTGAAAATAAGTAAGCTTAGTAAATGTAGTGTGCAAGATCTTCAATCTCTATTGTTGACTCTTAAAGCTTTTATAGATGTTATAGAAATAGTTACTTAAAGTTTCTTCCTCTATCAATTTTAAACATTAAGATGCATTAAATTCTTTTTCCGTTCTGATGAGGATATTATGATACAATGCATAACTTATATTCTCTTTTTTGTAATTTATTTGCATAGCAGATAGAATTTTTCATACTTGTGTTTTTATTTGATGATTTTATTTGTAATGTTGTCTTGTCGTCTTTGCTTTTGTGCCAGTCATATCCTTTAAGGTATAAGAGTTTATGAAGTCCCCTTTTTGTTTCCTCTAACTAAGATGAAGACTTAAGCTTTGTAGGATACACCATTTAGCTTATATTCTTTATGATGCCTTAAAGTCTTAGGGTTTTTTTTATCAAACGATGACTTGTAATAGACGAAGCTTGGAGTACAGTTAAGACAAATGACGATTATATGACCCTCATTTTGTTTTGATTATAACAAACAAACTAATGTTTACTAAATCATCTATTCGTGCATTTGTGATATACTTAAAATTTGTGTTAACTAACCCTCACAGATGAAATATATCAAGATCTATTGGACTAAATGTTTATTCAATAGTTTTTACACAAGAACAGTCCTTGTTTTGGAGTTCGCATACCTAATTTCTTGAAAAAGGAGATGTCAACGTACCATTCTCTAAAAATGTATATCTATCTGCCAAAAAGAAGAAACTTTAGTACACTTGCCAGTACTAAAAAGCAAAATATGTCTACTACAACAAGATTCAATACGAGAAAGGCAAGATAAGCAGGCTGCTTTATCTTATTAGTGTGATGGTTGGTGAAAAGCATTAAATGCGACATTTAATGTCCTAACGTATACTTTCTTCTTTATACAACAACAGACGAAGGATGATTCTAAAGCACTCACAATGGACATTTTTTTAGGAGCACTATAAATAGAAGAGAAGACCTATGTAAACTGTGGAACACTTGCTGCATTCTCTATTCTCATTCACTTCGGTGCCTAGGTCTCTCTCTCGTTCTTAAAAGAATTCTATTGAAAAGAGTGTCTTAGATAATAGTTGTAAAATTTTGAGCTTTAGTATATATTTGTTTGATAAGACAAAATCTAAGTGTGACATCTTACCCTTTAACCATTTCTTTGTGAAATTGGTGGAAGTCTGAAGAGGCTTTGTATCAAATAATACTTGGTTGTATACTTGGAGAGCCAAGTGAAATACTAATTGGATTAAGCCTGAAGAGGCTTGGATAAAAGAATACTTGTAACTTTGTTGATTATAGTGGGACTTAGTAGTGTGCCAAGAACTGAACGTAGTCTTTGGGTTGAAACGAACCAATATAAATTTTATGTGTATATCTTCTCTCTTATTTCATCTTAACTCATAAATAGCTCAGTTCTTTTGTGGAAAATCTTATGAAACCTATTTTATTGATTTATACATTTTGTCTCCCAATTAGACGATATCTCTTTTCGAAAGATTTCTAGATTTTCTTTTAAAAAATTTATTAAAAACACAATTCAACCCCCCTTCTTATGTGTTACAGTTTGGTATCAGAGCTCAGCCTCTAAAGGTTGAGCACCTTAACAAGTGTTAGAGGAAAAAGATCCTATCACAACTCTTGAAGGATAGTTCATTCCTAAAAGAGCTTCTTTGTCAAGGCCTTCAGCCTTTAACGGAGAAGACTATGCCTACTAGAGAAATAGAATAGAAATGTATATCAAATCCACTCATTACAACATTTGGAGAATCATTACACATGGAGATCTCAACATCACAAAGCCTGAAAGTGAATACAATCAAGATGACTTCAACATACTCCAACTAAATGCAAAAGCAAGGTATATTATTACTTGTGCTTTATCTAAAACTGGGTATAACAGATTTTGCAGCTATAAAACAGTAAAGGAAATGTGAGATACTATTCGCATAACACATGAAGGCATAAAAGATGTTCAATTAAAGAGAGTTGTAACCTTTCAAAGTCACTATGAGATGTTCACCATGAAGGAAACAAAAATCATTAATGAAATGTTTGGAAGATTTCAAACAATCATTAACAGTCTTCAAAGTCTTGGTGTTGAATTTACCAAAGCTCAAAATAATCTCAAAATTCTGGACAATCTTCCCAAGGTGTGGGAACCCAAAGCTATAACTATAGTTGAGGCTAGAGACATGAAAACTCTAACTCTTGATGAGCTGTTAGGAGCTCCAAGAGTTCATGAGGGTGATCTCTTCAAAAGAGATAAAATCAAAAGCAATGACCCCATAGCTTCAAAGATGGGTGAAACTAGTCGAAAGGCAGAAGAGAAAATAAAGATGAAAGTCAAAGATAAAGCCCTTAAAGTTCAGTCTGATGAGTCGAAAAGTTCTGACGAAAGCTCAAGTTGTTTTACAGATGACGAAATTTCTCTAATGACCAAAAAGTTCAAAAAGATGCTTAAAAAGAAAGGAATATTCAAGCACTCATCCAAAAGAAAAGACAAACAAGTTTAAGAAGTCACTTTAGGAAGAAAGCAATAAAATCATTTGCTTTGAGTGCAAGAAACTTGGACACATGAAGGCAAAATGCCTGAAGCTGAAAAAGAGATGGAATACAAAGAAGAAGAATAACCTTTTAGCAGCCTGGGAGGATCTAGATAGCAGCAGTAGTAGCTTAGACGAAGAAAAAGCCAATATTTGTCTCATGGCAAATACAGAAGAAATAATACCTAAGGTAAATTCTATTCTTAAGACTAATCCAAATTCGTCTGATAGTTGTGAATCTAAGTCTGATGATGAGAAGAGATGTCCTATGATACTCTTCTTGCAAATTCTCTCATCATCTCTCTTGAGTATAAGAAATACAAAGAAGCTATGATAGAAATAAATACTCAAGAAAGATATGAAGAATTTGCTTAAAAGTCAAGCCTCAGATCCTAAAAAGACTATGCTTCCATCTGAGGTCGACAAATTGAATAAGGAAATCATTAGTCTTAAGCAAGATCTAGCCAAATTTGTAGATGGTTCATCAAAATTACAATTGATTTTGAAACATAGAAGACTTCCATCTGACAAATCTAGCATAGGCTTTGAAAAGGAGAAGGATTCTAAACCATCATTTTCTAACTCTTATTCAAACTTTCGCAACTTTTATGGCAAATTTAGACACTCATCCCTAAACTATCAACACAAAAGAAGATAAAGGTCAAATAAGACCATTAGGACTAACATAAAAGGACCCAAAGTATTTGGGTATGAAAATCTCAAATCATTGTTATTGCAGATATCCTTAATAAGAAGAAAGAAGGGTTCGTTCTAGTACCTAGATAGTGGATGTTCACATCACATGACGAAAGAAAAGTCTATGTTCCTAGACCTGCAACCACATGAAGGAACTATTTCATTTGGAGGAAATGGAAAAGAAAAAATCATGTGTATAGTAAAGTAGTTAAGCCACCTCTTCCTATTATTGATAATGTGTTGTATGTTGAAGGTCTGAAGTACAACCTACTTAGCATAAGCCAATTTTGTAACAGTGGGTTTATCGTCTCCTTCAACAAAGAGTCATGCATAGTCAGCCAAAATGATGAGTTTATCCTTTTTACTGTTAAGAGACATAACAATCTTTATAAGATTAAGCTTGAGGATTTAAATAAACAAAATGTTACTTGTTTAATGACCAAAGAAGATGAAAGATGGATTTGGCATAAAAAGCTTGGGCACATTAATTTGAAACATATTTCAAAATTACACAAAAAGCGTTTAGTAAAAGGATTGCCTGAGATTTCATGGAAAACTTATATTCTTTGCGAGGCATATCAGAAAGGGAAACAAATTAAAACCTCTTTTAAATCCAAAAATATTGTTTCCACTTCTAGAGCTTTAGAATTATTACATATGGATTTGTTTGGACCTATAAAAACTCTAAGCCTTGGCAGTAAAAAGTATGGATTTGTTATAATAGATGATCATTTTAGATATACATGGGTATACTTCCTAGCCCACAAACATAAATCTTTTAATGTATTTGAAATATTCTGTAAACGTGTTCAAAAAAAGAAAGTTTTTGTATAACTGCAATCAGAAGTGATCATGGAACTGAATTTGATAATACTGAGTTCAAGTTCTTTTGTGAAAAGAATGGTATTTTCCACAACTTCTCTTCACCGAGAACACCTCAACAAAATGGAGTAGTTGAAAGGAAAAACATGACTCTTCAAGAGATGGCTAGAACCATGCTCTATGAAAATTCAATTCCTAAGTATTTTTGGGCAGAAGCTATAAATACAGCATGCTATGTTCAAAACATAATATTGATCAGACCATTAATAAACAAGACTCCTTATGAACTGTAGAAAGGTAGAAGACCCAATATTTCATACTTTCATCCGTTTGGATGTGAGTGCTATGTTCTCAATATTATAGATCAATTAAGGAAATTTGACTCTAAGGTTGATGAAGGTATTTTCCTAGGATATTCTGATACATCAAAGGCATATAGAGTTTTAACTCTAGAACTTTTGTTGTTGAAGAATTTATCCACTTCAAATTCAATGATGCAATAATCCCTGATAGAAGACTATCAAATCTTAAAGATGATTTTATAGATTTGCAAATAGGTTTGCTTGATCCTGTAAAAACAGACGAATGAAGGCCATCAGAAAATGATCCTCAACAATAATAACAACAAATTGACAATAATGCTAAGCAACCTTACAAAGACTGGAAGTTTGTGACATATCATTCACAAGATCAAATTCTTGGGGAATGAATAAAAGGAGTCAAAACAAGATTGTCTTTTAGAAATCAAGCATCACATGCTTTCGTTTCAAAAATAAAGCCCAAAACGATAGAAGAAGCTTTCATAGACAATGAATGGATCTTAGCAATGAAAGAAGAACTACATCAATTCACTAGAAATGATGTGTGGATTCTTGTCCCCAAACTTGAGCATAAAAGCATTATTGGAACAAGATGAGTATTTCGCAACAAGCTTGATGAAAATGGGAAGGTAGTAAAAAATAAAGCAAGGTTAGTCACACAAGGTTACAATTAACAAGAAGGTATTGACTTTACTAAAACCTTTGCACCTGTAGCTAGTGTAACACCCTAAGGGGTATTATTGTAACTAAGTCTAGATTTCTAAGGATGAAAAAAAAACTTAAAAACGTAGAAACAACATGCAGATGCTACTCATGAATATAGTTAAATTTCATATACGAATAATACAATAAAAAAAAAACCATATATGCCTAATATAACTTATCTATCACCCGAAGATGTCGTACAAAATGTAAAGAGGAATACAAAAACATAATGTAAACTAGGTTACGTCTTCTTGCACGTGACTCCAAGCTCCGTCTGCACATGTCTTCACCTGTATCCTAAAAAAGGGAAAACTTAAAAACGTGAGACATAATGCCTCAGTGAGTGCTCTAAGGGTTCTATAGCTAAGTTAGACTCTTCTACTCAGACAACCTTCATCATTTATCTCTCATGACTTTAGCCTCATTAGATCTCTCATAATTCTCCATACATATGGTTAGGTATACTACACCTTTCAACAGTCAATACTTCCTATTAACTATTCTCTCTTTCTCACAACTGTTATACAAGCTTACTATCTTATTCTCAACTTAATAACTCATCCTTATTACTCATACTTTCTTACCCAAAACCCTCTCTAGTATTTAAACTCTTCACATTTAGACTTTACTCTTCTTCCTTTTGATATTTAAAGTTGTCCTCTAGGGGTCAAGTCTAAGGCTACAAACATCCTAAAATACTCTTGACACTCCCTTAACGTTTACCTTAGTACTCACATCTTGTTCCCTCCTACTTGCCTTATACCTTTCTATTACGCCATGTAGGGATTCACTCTTTTCTCTATTTCATCCACAACTATTATTATCCAACTAGAATTTTCATAACAGTATCCTAGGGTCTAGCCTCTCACATATCCTTAAGGTAACAAAGACAATCCTAATTACAATCATACATTTATTTCATGTCCTTTGCCTAGTAACTAGACATACACCTTCTTTTGTTTTATTAGACAGGAACAACACATGTGCATAATATGATCACATATCCATAACTTTGACACTTCATCACAAGACACAATTACATTTTTACTTGTGTACACATTACATCAATTGCTCATGAACAAGGTAACATAAACTTTACATAGTTACAACATAGCACACTTTAACATATCACACTACAATAGGATGCATTTGCATGCTATGTTCCTGAATCACTACTCATGCACATGTGGTATCAACTTAAACTTGTTGAAAAGTAGACTAAGAATAAATGCACGGCCATAAGAAGCGTCATCAGTATCGATGCCTTCGGCTATTGCATCCTCAACTAGTATGCTATCTCCCGATGACTAGTCAAGGTTACCCAGTTTTCCCAATATGCTCCAGCTCCATAGGATCAACATGAACCATTGGAGTTTTCCCAACCAAATACCACCCCCAATGCCAGGGTTAGACAACCCATCGCGACCTCCACTAGTCAGATTCTTACATATTTTCTTTCATCACATAACTCAAATGTTATGATGCATGTTCACATACAATGCTTACCACTTTTCATAGGCTTTTATCATGAAACATTAACACAAATTCATATCACACTCAGTTTTCTCAAGGTGAATAACAACCACAAAGTATAAAACTCAACAAGGCATAAAAAGGAAGCAGCAATGAGTTAAAGATTGCAAAAGGGAGTTCACAGGTGCAAAAACAGAATAGCCAAGGTCATACATGTCCAGCGGGCCAGAAGGGCCGCCTGGCTGTCACGCCAAGACCCAACCCGCTCGGCGGGTTGTGCATCCGCCCGGCGGATTCGCGCTAGGACCCATCCCGCTCGGCGGGTCTGACGGACAATATAGTTACCCGGTGCCAACACAGAGTCCTAGTTCTCCAAAAAAAGTCTCCCAGCAGCTATTTAACCCTGCCGGGCGAATTCGAGATATGAATTTTAATTTCTTTTTCCTATTGTCTTTAGCTTCTAAATACTCCAAAACAAATAATTAAATTTTCATTCACTTTTTCTGCCTTGATAATTGGTTAATCTAATCTATGAACTCTTCACTCACTCACAATCCCCTCAAAACCATCAAATCCCTAACTTAGGCATAAACAAGGGGAAAAGGTAAATAGATAAATAAATCACAACATAAAAGACAAGGAAGGACACAAGAGAGAGCACTCACCTTTAGGGACACGCAAAGTTGAGTTCTGGGGCTTAGGTTCTCATGTTCTTATTCCTTCTCTTTCTCTTTCTCTTCCTCTTCTTCTTCCTTTTTTTTTTCCTCATTCTTTCTAACTTCTTTCTTCTTCTATTTTGTGGCAACTAAACCTAACCCTCCTTCTCTATTCTCTTCTTATAACATGTGGGTGGGTATGTGGCTTAGTGGGCTTTAGTCCCCTATTGGGCTTTAGATGCTCTTTTGGGTTTTATTATAACATTCATACTAATTTCTAACACTAGGATAATAATAATAACAATAATATAATAACAACACCATAGCACAAAATTAATAATAATAACAATAATAATAATAATAATAATAATAATAGATATAATAACAATAACTCTTAAGGCATCTTCTATCTAATAACACATGGGAAGAGTCCTAATAAAAGCTACCTCATGGTTTATTTCTAGTACCTAAAATTTGGGGTGTCACAGCTAGACTAGAAGCTATTAGAATTATTCTCATAAAAACATTAAGTTATTTCAAATGGATGTTAAAAGTGCATTTTTAAATGGATTCATTGAAGAAGAAGTTTATGTTAAACAGCCTCTTGGCTTTAAAGATCCAACTTTTATAGACTATGTTTTCAAACTTAAAAGACTCTGTATGGTCTTAAATAAGCACCCCGTGCTTGGTATGGCAGACTAAGCAGTTTCTAGATAGCAAATGGTTTTATGAAAGGTAAAGTAGACACAACCTTGTTTAGAAAAGAATCAAACAAAGATTTCATAATAGTATAAATATACGTAGATGATATTATCTTTGGAGCTGCTAATGAATCCTTGTGTAAGGACTTTTCTAAGTTGATGCAAAGCGAGTTCTAAATGAGCATGATGGGAGAACTGAAGTTCTTTCTCAGTTTGCAAGTTAAACAAGAAAAAGAAGATATGTGTGTGTGTGTGTGTGTGTGTGTGTGTGTATCCATCAACAAAAATATACCAAAGAACTACTCAAAAAATACAGGATGGATGGATCTAAGCCTATGAATATACCTATGCATCCGTCTATTACTATGACAAAGGATGAAGCAGTAAAACTGTAAACCAGACTATCTATAGAGGTATGATTGGCTCACTTCTTTATTTAACTACAAGGAAAGTAGATATAATGCATAATGTCTGGTTATGTGCTAGATTTCAATATGATCCTAGAGAATCACATTTAAAAGCCGTAAAAAGAATCTTTAGATATTTAGTTGGTACCTCTAACCCAAGTTTGTTCTATGAGAAAAATAAAGATTTCAGGTTAGTAGGCTACTATAACGTAGACTATGCTAGTGACAAGATTGAAAGAAAAAATACAAGTAGTGGATGTTACTTCATCGAACCATGTCTTATATCTTGGACCAGCAAAAAGCAAAATTCAATTGTTCTATCGACTACTGAAGCTGAGTATGTGTCAACTGCTAGTTGCTTTTCACAACTTCTATGGGTAAAATATCAACTTGAAGATTACTCTAGCTTTGAATATAACATCCTAGTATTATGTGAAATACTAGTACAATCAATCTATCTAAAAATTCCATTTAGCAATCTAAATCAAGGCATAAAGAAATAAGACATCATTTTATTCATGATTATGTACAAAAAGGTGTTTTTGACATCAAACAGACCATTAATGAGTTGATATCTTTACAAAAGCTCTTATT
Source organism: Spatholobus suberectus (assembly GCA_004329165.1). Lineage (NCBI taxonomy): Eukaryota > Viridiplantae > Streptophyta > Magnoliopsida > Fabales > Fabaceae > Spatholobus > Spatholobus suberectus. The sequence goes on along the minus strand of CM014737.1, from coordinate 24,126,062 downwards.
AAAGAACGTTTTAATTTCATAAGAGAAAAGTTGCATATGAAATTCATACAGATTAATTTGTCTTACTTGCATCGTCTCATACAAATTTATTTGCATCGTCTCATACAAATTTATCTGCATCGTCTTATGCACTTCCACTTGCATTGTCTTATGCATATTATCTTGCACTATTTTATATATCATCTTAGTTACTCATTTATGTATATCTTTTATTAATATGTGTGTCTTGTGTAAAGGATTTTCTTTCTGACCTTTGGATAACCCCCTTATTGAATAACCCCCAACGTGCACCACATTTCTTTGCTCCATCAAGTCACATTAAATGCACATCCTTTTAATGCTGTCAATATTTCAAATATTCAAAATAATCACCTCCTTAAAGCCTTCCTTTAAAAAAAAATTTGAAAAACCTATCATCTTTTCTATTTATTTCTTTTACCCATAGAACCTCAATAAACTTTCTCTCATGGCTACTCAAAAACAACTTACTCCCATGGAACGATTTCTCGAAAGTGACTTTATGCCAGGAAAATGGGTGAATATGAAGAAGCTAGAAGATGGGTTTCCCATAACCACCTACATAAAAAACATAGGTTGGGAAACCTATGTGTAACGCAAATCTCACTGGTACCATGCTTCGTATGCATACTTCTGGGTCTCGGCTTTCAAAGTAAACGAAACCATCACCAAAACTGTTGACAACCAGACCATCATTATCTCTACAAACACAATTGTTGCAGCATTTGGCTGTAAAGAGGAAGGTGATGTGTTCTCTAAGGATTAGGAAAGGGTTATAACCCTTGAAACTATTGACTTGGCTCTCTATGGCAGACCAAGCCTCAGACTGATGACCGAGATGCTCTAAGAAGATTATTGTATGCCTCAAGCATGAAGAGGGATTGTAGACTTCTACACAATCTCCTACTTCATATCACCATGCCAAGGAAAGAGTCTAAAGACAATGTCTCCTCACAAGATCGCTTCTGCCTCTACAGGATGTTGACTAGGAAAAAGGTGAATTTCCCTGCTCTTATTCTTGACCATTAGAAATCTTGCCTTGTCAAGTCAAAAGAAATCTCAAAGGATAAGCAAAGGTATCCCATTTGTTATGCTATGCTCTTCACTGAGATTTTAATAAAAGCTTACGTAAATGAAATTGGCTAGGCAAAAAGTAAACATAGTTCTGAGATTGATGTGTCTATCATCAAGAAAATAAGGATAGCATACTTGTTTCTGGGATATGCTGCTAGACATCCAGAGCTGGCGGAGATTAAAGAAGGACCTGCTAATGACTTAGTAGGTATTGCCTATAGAGTAGGATCGTCTGCTGATCCGTCTGTCTAGCCTAAATCCACTCAACAGATGCAAGCTCAACAGACTCAATCCCAAACACAGCCCAGATAGACCAAGCCTTTTAAATCCAAACTTCCCATCAAACAGTCATCCTATCCTGAACCTAAATCCAAACCTCAAACATCTAACCAACCCGCACCCCCTACAAGAAAGAAACCACTCACCAGTCGTCTTAAACCCAAACCTATCCCTGAACTTGATCAAGACGATGCCACCCTCATCAAAGATTTGATAGCACTAAAAGACCAAACCAACTTGAAGCCCTTTGTCGAAAAACAAGCGCAGACTATTAATGTTGCTACAGAAACTAAGCATGTGTTTGAAGAAGTGGCTCCTAAGAAAGATACTAGGAGATCACAAAGATTGAAGATGATAAGCCAACCTAAGACCAAAGCTGCAGAAGCAAAGAAACTCAAGAAAGCCAAGGCCCAGTCTGAGCAAGCTAAGAAAAAGAAAAAGGAAGAAGAAGAAAAATTAGTAGCAGAAGAAGAACAACAAATAAAAGAAGCTGTATTTCAGTCCGTAATTGAACATTCACTACAGGATGTGGCTTTCGTGCTCAATGAAGATGTCAGATATAATTAGTAAGAAACTATTGTTGCTTCAAAAGGAAGACTACCTAGGTCTTTTCTATGGAAGCTCTTCTTCCTGTAACTGTTTCCCAAGCTTTTTAGCACATAACAGCTGACCTTATGGCAAGACCAAGCAATGTATAGTCTGAAAGGACTATTACACATCTTATGCCACAGTCTGATGTTACACAAAGTGAAGATCACACTGAAGCTTCATCGTTTGGTGGTATGGATGAACCAATGGTTGAAGAAGCTGTTCTTGAAAAGTTCAAATCAAAGACTCCCCTTTAGAAAGACTTAGGCTTAATACTAAGTCTTATGAAAAACAAGAAGCAAGAAGCACTAAGAAATCTAAGGAGTCTCAACCACCAGAACCATTTGATCCCGAAATTCTTCAGGCGCTAATAGACTATGAACTTGGCGAAGTGAACAATCCCAAGATGTGAAGGACAATCATAAAAGAGGAGTGGCTTTTGTTAGTAAGACATGGCTATGCTAGAAGATGGTGGAACAAGGCGAAACAACTCCTACACTATCATATGAACCACACATTAAGCCTTTCATCTGGGAGCCAGGGTACAACACCAAATCAAATGCTCCTATATTCAACTACCCACCCTCCACCAAAACAAAGTTTCCTCCAGGTTATGGAGACAAAGAGGAGTTCACTGCCACATCTCTCCTTTCCTTCTCAAGTGCAACTACTCTGAATATTTGATCATGTGCAGAACATACAACTACAAGCCAAATATTATTTACCCGTTCTACCATGGCAAATTCACTCGCTATTCGGCCAGAAGGCAACCTTGACTTTGATGAATGGAGTCTTGGTGATGATGATTGGGAGCTTGGTAAAGTCATGAACAACTTTTTTCATGAGAAAATGAAGATTAGGCTTCGCAGAGCTATTTTTAAGAAAATATGTATAGATTGTGGAGTTGGCATTCCAACACTGATGGGAGAAGAAGTGAGGATCTTACTCAGGCCATGGACCACTTTCAGGATATGCTATCAAAAGTAATACTACTACAGAAACTTGTTTATGGGCAAAGGTAAAGAGCCAAAGTTCAAGAGAGATCCAAGATGACACCTGATGATTAAATGAAGAGCCTTTTCTCCTGCACAACTTGCTGCACTCAAAAGGAAAGAAATTTTATGCAGCTCAGGCTGTTAGAGGCTTCAAGATTGTGTTAAAGCTTTAAAGAACTTTTCTAGTCTATCTGCAAAAGAAAAGAACATGATAAGCCATGAAGCTGTCATTCATCTTGTCGATCACTAGACCCAAGTCACTCCCTCTCCATCTCAGTCAAACTCTAGCCCCACCAACCAAATATCTGTCAATTACCCTCCATTTTCTTCTCCACCAATGGCACTACATTTCAAGCCCATCTCCCTATTGGACATTTCTGGTTTTGTGATCCCCCGTTGCCTATGTTTATAATTTGTGTTTTATAACAGAACCCAATGATGTAGACGATACCGTTCCTTCTTCCTCTGCTTCTTAAGTTGATACAGATGTTCGCACAGAAGTCAATGAGCTGAAGAAGACTGTTCAATGTTTAGAGGCTGCACTCAATCATGAAAGTCGGAAGCACAAGCGAGCTAAAGCTTTGTTTACTAAGCTGGCCAAACATTTCAAGGCAGAATTAAACTCATCATCTAGCTTCGCATCCAGCTTTGTCTCCACTCTTCTAATTGATGATGCCAAAAAGGGGAGAATAAACTAAAAAAGACGAAAGACAAAATGAAGAAGTGAAAGGAAGCATACATACAGGGTGAGTACTATCTTTTACATCTTTTATTCACTATCTTTTACATTTATTCACCTGGTGAACACTAAGGACCTTTATGATGTTTTTGCTATGTTTTTCTTTCAATTATATCATTTGATGCGCTTAACTATAATTCACCAACATAAGAAATACTTATAGTTATGATATCACATGCTTAACTGAGAACATAAGATTTAAAATCTAACAAAAGTCCCTTTGAATCTGAAATATACGGTTTGTCAATAACGCACTGTTTTTCTAAAAATATATTTCTCTCCTAAAAGGTCTCAGACTAAAATCATAGTTATTTGTCATCATCAAAAAAGGAGAGCTTGTTAAGACAAAGGACGATTATATAACCCTCATTTTGTTTTGATTATGACAAACATACTAATGTTTACTAAATTGTCTGTTCACGATTTGTCATATACTTAAAATTTGTGTTGACTAACCCTCACAAACGAAATATATTAAGATCTGTTGGACTAAATGTTTATTTAGTAGTTTTTACACAAGAACAATCCCCGTTGTGGAGTTGCATACCTACTTTCTTGAAAAAGGAGATGTCAACGTACCATTCTCTAAAAAGGTATAGCTATCTGCCAAAAAGAATGAACTTTAGTACACTTGTCACTGCTAAAAAGTAAAATATGTCTATTGCAATAAGATTCAATATGAAAAGGGCAAGATAAGCAGACTGTTTTATCTTATCAGTGTGACCAGTTGGTGAAAAGCATTAAATACGATATTTAATGTCCCAACATATACTTTCTTCTTTATACAACAACAAACGAAGGATGATTCTAAAGTACTCACAACGGACATTTTTTGATGAGCATTATAAATAAAAGAGAAGACCTATGTTAAAAGATGGAACACTTGCTGAATTTTCTATTCTCATTCACTTCAATGCCTAGCTCTCTCTCTCATTCTTAAAAGAATTCTATTGAAAAGAGTATCTTAGATAATAGTTGTAAAATTTTGAGTTTCAGTGTATATTCGTCTGATAAGACTCAATCTAAATGCAACATCTTACCCTTTAACCATTACTTTGTGAAATTGGTGAAAGCCTGAAGAGGCTTTGTATCAAGAAAGACTTATGTGTTTGCTTGGAGAGGCAGGTGAAATGGGTTAAGCCTAAAAAGGTTTGGATAAAAGAATACTTGTAACTTTGTTGAAGTTATAGTAGGACTTAGCAATGTGCCAAGAATTAGACATAATCTCTGAGTTAGGATGAACCAGTACAAATTTTATATGTATTTCTTCTCTCTTATTTCATCTTAACTCATAAATAGCTCAGTTCTTTTGTGAAAAATATTTTGAAACTGTTTTATTGTTTTATATATTTCGTCTCCCAATCAGACAATATCCCTTTTCAAAAGATTTCTAGATTTTCTTTTAAAAAATTTATTAAAAACACAATTCAACCCTTCTTCTTGTGTTTTCGTGTGTGTTACAAGTACTTTAATAAACGAAGTGATCTTGACACACTGAATTACTTCTTGTTTAGACGAATTTCTTAGCACTATTTATAGTATATGAGAAGTCATTAGACTTTATCGAAACTTAATTGTCTTATGCTTTGTTTGTTATCATTGAAATTAAGAGTTTAATCATCTTAGATCTAAGATTTTGTTTTTCTTTGGGGTAGGTTGAGGCAGTAGCTTAACTCGTGGAGGATGCTTATGGAAGACTAGGACACTAAGGTTCTCCACAATCGCAACATCCATTTGGTACTTTTGAAATTGCCTCAGGGTCCTGAAATCCATCATGCTTCCTATAAGCAAAAGAAAAAACACATTAACAAAGCTCGAGTTAAGCAAAGCAGCTATCGAAAATGATGAATACACCTTGGCTTAAATACCTAATATTATGTATGCTACATTTGGGGTATTCGCCTCAACAAGACAATAATAAGGAAGAAAAAGCATCAGCTAGCTACTCAACTCCAATAATATGATCCCTAATGATTGTGTTCAGTTCATTAACAAAATGTTACTCGAACAAGGAGAGATCTAAGTGTCATACTATTAGGACTTTCATTAATTGAGAGTAATGGTCGATGGGCATTATGCCATGATATGGAAGAGTATTAAAGAACTCATCTTGGTAAAAGGCTTGGTCTAAAATAGATCTCAAGTTGATCCAACCCACAAAATTCCATATCACCTAAAAGTAGTACAAGAAGATGTTTATTAACAAAGTTTGGCCTACAGCTAAAGAAAATAGTTAAAAAGCCCTTATAAATGCTTGCGCCTTTGCATAAAGTTGTGAGGATGCCATGCCAAGTGGCTATAGCACCATAATCTCGAAAGAAGAAAATAGGACTCAAATCCCAAAAGAAGTAAAGAAGAAGTCATACAACCACAAAAGGTCCTACTACTCAGACAAGGTTGTGCAAACCTAGTCATCCTTAGTTGGGTAACCAATGTAATACCTTGAATTTTGCATGTTCAAGGGCTCAATCTGCAAGACCTAACATTCTCTTAGATTTTGAGGTTGGTATATGTGGACCTTTGCCTAGTCATATTTTGAGTGCCTTTAAAATGATCCCCAAGTGCTTGACCTAAGACTTGCTAGCACCTCACTATCAACTCTGCAATATCGGTAGCAATGTTAAAGTTATGATTGTAAAATGTCAAAGTGCTAAAACTCAAACTCAACCCAATGGAGTTTAAGCTACTAGAATTTGACAAAGAGTCCAACCCATAACTCTGAAAAAGACTCCTTATGTATGCCTTAATTGATAAGCGTTTATGATGCTTCATAAATCTCCCAACGGGCATAAAGCTCATCGAAGGCCCAAGGAAGGGCTCCTTGTTGGTCATTGCTTTTCTTGTTGCAACAAATTGTTGTGAAGACTGCTACAATGATAATCAACCTAGTAGTTCCTCCAAGTCGTTGGTCTTTCAATCACCATCCCTTAAGTACTTGAGATGCACTGTCACCATCCACCATCGTAGGCCATATTCTATTTGTGACATCCCAAGCATTTAAGAAGGCAGGAAGTGATTATCGGTACACAAGAAATAAGGCATAGACAAGGAGTGATTCCTGGATGGCTTCTAGCAAAAGGACATATGAATGAATTGAATACATATTGGAATAAGAGGGATCTAAAAACCGTGCTTGTATGGGATTATACAATTAATGTTAACTTAAAGGAATTGATTAGTACTACTTATACCAACAAGTATCATATATTTTTTGGTAGTCCATTACTTAAGAACTCCATAATTAAGCATGCTTGACTTAAAGCAATTTTGGGATAGGTAACTTCTTAGAATGTTTCATAAGAAGCATGTGAGTGAGGACAAAACACGCCGCAAAGTCTTGTATTGGTTTGTGGGAATAGTTGTCAATCCTAAAAGCAGTCAGGTGTTACACTATTATTGGTCATTCCAAGGGAACCATTTGATCCAAGTAGGTATCCATCTTACATCCAACGTCCCCCAACTTGAGTATATAAATACCAGGACTAGTTACACCATCAAGTGTGAACTTTGACCTGTGTATTTTATATCACTGCCACACCAAGTTCTCATTAACTTGAGCATTATGTGTGTGTGAGAGAGACTATCACTATTTTTTATTTCACATGTACATTCATACATTACATTATTTAAAAAAACCCTGAAAATTAAACATATAAATAAGAATGTATTTGAAAAAAGTAAATAGGTACGTAAATGTAGGTAATTAAATAAAAATATTTAAAATTAAAATTATGTGATATTTTTAAATTTATTCTGAAATAAAATTACTTTAATTTAATAAATATATTAATCTTTTGAAAAATAGTAGAACATCTGTAGTATTAAAACTTTGTATTTAACTAATTACCCACCCGTGCAATGCACGAGACTTTGAAAATCTTTAAAATTCAACAATTCGCATTTTATAAAAAATAATTCGTTTTTATAACTTATAATAAAAAATGTTTTCAATCTGAAGTGAATTCTTTTATTATATATATTCAACCTATAACTTATAAAATATAAAACAATAAAGAGGTAAGAAATAAAATTAAAACAAGAATCAATTATGTAATACCTTTCAATTTTATTAAAATTACATACCGATTAACAAACATATATGCATAATTTTAGAAAATATTATCTTTTTTAAAATATCATCAACGTTATCTATAATCATAAATCATAAATATATATAACTAATGCTCATATTAAAATATTAAAGCGATTTAAAATACCACAATGTAATGGATGCTAGCCTACTCGAACCCATGGGTTTTGGAGATCCAATAATAGCTAAACTATTGGCAAAAAACCATGGTCTGGATGCGTGCTTGGATTATAGAACTCCGACTCTACTTTTCGAGACACTTTGGCATGAAGTGTTACGCTGTTGAATGAGTAAGAGGTGAACAGAGTCTACCTCCATCCCACACAAAGGTTCTTTATGAGATAAAAAAGTTGATGCGGAGTCAGTAGCAAATATTCTCTTCTCCATATTCCTCGTGAAGTCAATGACATGGCAGACATTCCAACACGCTGGACGTTGCAGACTCAATGGGAGCAAAAATCGACGTCACTACACGATGAGCCTCGATTGTGTTAGCTCGCAAACAAACCTCATTTCTTTACCTGCCTAGTTTTATTTTTTATCTTGTTTTTGTTTTTGATAATTTAGGGGGGGGGGGGCGGGGGAGGGGGAAGCAACAATGTAAAATATAGAAGAGTGAACAAATAACTAATACATTGGAAACATAAAATAATGTACATTTAAGTATACGTTTATTTCGTATCAATATATAAATATTAATATCTTTAATAAATAAAAAATACGGTATTTATAAAGTAATATTAAAGCAAAATTAAAAAATTATTAAACTATTGAAAAATACTTTACAACAATTGAATTAAACAAATAATAATAATAATAGAACATATCGGATATTTCTAACATGTATATTGAATATTAATAGAATAGTTAAAAATATTTGCAGCAACATATTTTGCATTTTTAAATAGATACATTTAAAAGCTCATTCAATATTCCATTGTTGTACAAATAATATTTTCTTTTTAATAATGTTCACAAAAAAATTTGATATACTAAATAGTTAATAATAAATAATTAATATGATAAATTTAACAACTTACTTACATTTCATTTCAATATTTAAATAATAAACTATTAAATGATAAAATAATAGTTTGTAACATCTTTCTATTATTGTATTATGTAAAAACAATTAATTTTAAATTTTAAATACAACACATTAACACATGAGTTTTTATTCATATAAAAATAATACATTTTGTTATGTACTATAATTAATAGTCTAATTCAGTCATTCACAAAACATACATTTTGCGCTTAGTTTGTATCCTCGCATTTGATTCACCATTCTTGTTATCATACATAAGATACAATTGTCATAGTTTACTTTCCAAGTTGAAACTTGAAAGTTCATAATACACAAATTTTGATAAAAAAACAACAAGATATAATATAAATAAATATAGCAAAATATAAATATATTAAGTAACTAAAAAAGGAAAAATGATAATATAATATACAATATAAATAACATGTCTAACCTCATCATGAACAGACTTATGCGTTCCAATATGAAACATCCTCACGATCTCACCATTATGGCATATTTCATTTGCCTCGAAGCAACTGTGAACTTGACAAATAAATAATGGTCTTTGATGAACCAAAAACAGACAATCCATCCCAATCAATGAATAGATTAACGCAGGATATTCATTTTTATCAGCATCCTGACAAAATTAGAACACTAAATAAATTAAAATCATTGTGTATATTAGAATTTTAAAATGATTTGCAAAATAAAAAAATCACTAATAAAATATTTAAAAGAATATTTAAACTGGTGCACCTCTATATAGGAAAAGAGATCTTTGCATGGCATTTTTACCAATTTTTCAACATCAATATTAGACAGCTTAAAATAAGCAATGGCAGATCCATCAGAAACTTTAACTTCAATACAATACCTAGTAAATAAAATAAAACACATTAATATATAGCCATCTAAACAAAACAAAAGTTTGAAATTCAAAAAAATAATTTAAAATATACCCACAAAGGAATCCTCTCATAATTTGATTGTCTTGTATTAGATGATAATTCAATTGATGTTTTTTCCTTGGATTTATACTTCATTTCAAACCATGAACTTTCTTGAACAATTCCTACAATCTTTGCAAAAATAACACAAAGTCGATCCTGTATTTAAAATTTTAATTTTTTCTAATAAAATAAATATATCAAATATATAACATGATAAGAATTAATAAAAAACCATATAAAATTATGTAGACTTACCCATCCTCTATTATACAAATCAGCAACAATTTCCCTAATGCTCTTAACCAAGAATTGGTCACTCAATTCAGAATCAACACTTCCCATTGGAACATATTGAATATTCCTCATAAACTTAAATCCTTTATTAGATAAACTGATAAGTAAAATAATAACATATAAAAAATTATTCACATAAATAACTAAAAATAATTGATAAATATTTACAAAATAATTTAAAAAACCGTACCGCGTTTCAACCAATATAATCTGAGGATTTTGAGGATCAAAAATAAGCTTGGTAACATTAGTTACACATTCAACAACAACATTTCTTGGAAAAATTTACATCAAATCAAATCCAATTCAATCAATACAACTACTAAAGAATACAACTTAAAAATAATTGAACATAATATAACATATAAAATTAAAGGAAAACTAACCAAATAATGCACCACCATATGGGAAAACCTTTGCAAACTAATCAATCAAAATTGGATTTGTAACGTTGTGATTTTTTTAATGTATGATTTAGTGGTTTAATAACTAAAAAGTGGAAATTAATATGTGATTATGGTATTTAAAATAAATAAATAGATTGTTGTTGATTGTTGTCGTGTAGTGTTAGTTTTATGTTGTTGACTTGAAATTCCTATTTGAGTTTAGGAATTGAGACAAATGTACTTGAGTCAAATTGAGTGTGTTGTTGATATTGGTTTGGATTGTTGAGAGAAAAACAGTTAAGTTAGACCCATTGTGAGTTTTGGAGAGTGAATAGATAAACCTAAGCTTTAGCAGGCCTGAAGCCCTTGTGAGGCCAGGGAGAGTTTTAAAACCCCTTCCTTCTCATTTCTCTCATTCTCCTGTCCCCCTCTTTCTCTCATTCTCCCGTCTCTCTCTCACTTGCTTCTCTCTTTTTCTCAATTTTCTAATCCTTACTGAGATTCTTGGTGTGAGACCCAAATCTAGTGAGGAATCCCGTTTCTAGGCATTGGAAGGCTGTTATTGTCTTGCTTTCACGGAGTTTGGCTCAAGGCTTTGCCTTTGTCACATTTTCCCTTCCCCAAGCTCGGATTCAAAAGCTCCAAGAGATAAGGGAAGCTTACTCTTGCTAGATTGGTGATGTATGAACATGATTGTGTGTGAATATCACTTTGGGTTGGTCCAAATTCGAATTTTATGTTGGTTGTGGTGAGATTTTGAATGAAAATGGGTTTTGGGGAAAAAAATCTAAATTTTCATGAGAAATCCATGAGTTAGGTAATGAAATGTTGAATTTGTGACGTAATCTGTTGTATATAAGCTTGGTTGGGGGTAGATTGATGATATTGGAACTCTATTGATTCGAAAATTTGAGTTTGGGTGTTGAAAGTTGGAGTTTTGCTACAGAAAATCGTGTTTTTTTGTAATCTTGTTGCAAATAATCGATTATGGAAGTTGATAATCGATTATCTGGAGCTCCAGGATTAGTTTTCGTGAATTTGGCTCGGCAATAATCGATTATGGACTTTGATAATCGATTATCTAGGTTTCAGAAAATTTTCTTCTGGTTTTGGTTTGAAAATAATCAATTATGAAAACCCATAATCGATTATCCTTGCTAAAAAATGAAATATGATGCATTTTTACTAAACGGATATAATCTGGTACTACAGTACATAATCTGTTATTTTAGAACTGAATGTACTATTTAAGATTTTAAAATTTTCATTCCAAAATGTGAAGTATTATGTATATATGTCGTATGTTTATTGGTTGTAGTTGAGTGGTTGATGGTGTGTAATACATGCATTCATGCATAGTTGGCGGCTGAGGTAGCTGACGATGGACCCCATGCTGTGGTGCGGATAGGCACGTAAGTTGGATAGTGACCAGAGTTGGAACTCAGATGAGCCTCCAACACAGTGCTGGATGAAACATGGGGCAGTTGACGATGGGCCTTCGAGGATGAGTGGATGGGCAACTCCGTAGGAGGCCAAGGTGATGCAAGCCTTGTGTTACAGTAAGTCACCACCCACATACACTTATCCTGACAAACCACTAAGCTTATCTACAAATCAGAGTTTGGCAATCCCTGAATGGTACTTAGATAGGCCACAGTAGGGTGTGAGACCTGGCTAATCGCTCGATATGTTGTAAATCTCTCGAGAGTCATGTCATCATGCATTGACATAGTTATGGTGGTTGTGATGTAACGTGGAATCCTAAGTTGAGAATCCTTTTCTGTATGAATGTATCATATATATATACATATACGTAGACGTTGAGAACTCTAAATGTATGATGGTGTGCCAAATACTTGTGATTGAATGTTGTGAATTGTTGATGATTTCCAAAATCGTATGCTATGCCATTGTTTTAGTAAGCTTACCCTTACCATGTTTTATTGTTGTTGGTTGTCCTGTTGTTGTTGTTGCATTGATGTGCCTGTGATGATCACGTCTTATGGCATGGAGCAGATGACGAGGCTTCCATGGGTCTGGCGACTCAAAGCTGAGGATGGAGCTGAGAGCTGGAGATGTTTGGCTTGGGAAAGTCAAGTTTTGTTGCTTTAGTTATAGTTCAGTTTCATTATATTCTTTTGATGGAATTGTATAGATTGACCACCTAGCTATAGGAGTGAGTTTTGTATTTCCGCTTCCCTAGTGATGTATATTTTGATATATTTGATATAGGCTAGTGTTATCCCATTATTATGTATGATATGATGATGAAAAATATATAGATATGCATGTATGGTACTAGGAGAGATAGGTGGATCCCAACAGTTGATGTGTATAACCTATATACAGATATGATAGGATTGATTTTATTCACCTAATAGGTGGATGAGGTGCATGTTTAGTAGGATTGTTTAGTAGCGATAGTTGGGTCGTTACAAGATTCCTATTCTGATTTCCACTCAAGAAGTCCTCCACAACCTCCGCATAATTGCCAGACAATACACATTCAATTTTTCCACTAAAATGGACATTCATAAAAAACAACAAATTAATTGTCATCATAATAAGAAATAGGTGTATATATATAAAATTTTGATAAATATAAATATAAATTGAATTAAAATCAAATAAATACAACAATACAATAAAACCAAAAATTATAAATTCTAATCCTAAATTGTAAATTCTAATTCCAATTCTAATCTATCTAAATCTAAATAAATAACAAAAATATCATAACCAAACATACCTTTCATCAATTACTTCAAGGAAAATTGTCTTCGCCACTTTCCAATCTTTAATATATTCTCTGCGAGGTGACATATCAGTTATAACTCTAGCAATATCTAGCAAAAAATATATCGATACGCTAATTTATTTACCTTTTTATACATTCACAAATAGAGTATAGATTATTATATACATTAAATAGAATATTACCAATTAAATGGGTTATGTCTTTTTTAGGAACAGAGATAACTTCAGAAGGAACCGATACCAAACCAACCGGAGTAAACTTCTTTAATTCAATTAATCTGATAATCGAATCTTCATGACCAACCAATCTATAATAATGGTTTGTAGTTCTAATAGCAGAAAAATTGTCCACAACATTCATGTTTTCAAAACTACAAACTGCACCTTCAAGGATATCAATAGCAAGGATATCTAAAATTTATTCAATATTGACGCTTGTATCTTTGAACCCTGTGGAATACATCATATCCAAAAATCAAAAATTAGTATAAAGTAAAACCATATCGTCCAGCTAAATTTAACAAAGAAAAAATTTTCAAAAATTATTATAAATTATTATAAATAAATACAAATACAAACATCATAAATATAGAAATAAGACTAAATAATACAAAAATTTATTCAATCACAAAAATACCTCTGAATCCATAATAATCATCTCCATTGTAGATACATTTGAACCTTGTTCTTCATTATCAACCCTCCAAAAACGAATAATTTGACATTTAATCAACCAAGATCGTAAGAAAGGCAATATGTCTTTCACCTTAACTTCAATAACTGCAGAAGAAGCCATTTTGGTTTGTTGTATAAGGGTAAAAGCAGACGTTGAGAAGAACTTATGCAGAACAAAATGAAGAGAATAAATAAAACAGCATGAAGAATGGAGAAATGCAAAATGTGGAATGCGGAATAAAATACAAAGGACAAAACAAATGAAAAGAAGACAAATAATATTTTAATTTGATTAAAAATGTATAATTATATCGAATTTAATTTAATTTATTATTTAATATTTATTTAATATTTAATATTTAATATAATTAACATATTCAATATATATAATTCTCAAGTACAACTTAGGGCCAAACAACAAGGCTAAAAAGTTAAAATCCATACATTTGATATCCCTGGATTGGTCAAGTAAAAGTACGATGAGTTACCAAATCTGACTACACAAAAAGATTTGCTCAATAAAAGAGAAAATAATACTCAAAGGTCAAATAAAAACAGTGGAAAGTAAGTACAAATAATAAAGAACTAAGTACCATTTATGTGAATGTTAGGTTCTCACTTCAAATAAATAAATATATATAATGGGAGACAGTTAATATATAACTTGTACAAAATATCTTATATTATATATTATATAACACATAACACATAATATCACATATGTTAATTTAAATGATATATCATATCACATCAAGTTCAAACAAATTTTTACTATCATGGTAAACAATGAACTCATCCTTCAGAGATAAATATCTTCTATAACCACCAACCACAGCTATCTTGGCATTGAAGTTAACCCGATGAACAACCATTCTAATTTAAACAAATATTACAAAATTATCTTCTTTCATAATCAACATATTGTATTTAGAAATTTTTTTGAAATACATATAAACATAAAAGAATATACAAATAAAAAAAATTACTTACAAATTCCTCAAGTTAATAACATCCGGAATGAAAGGATTGAACAAAATCTTTGTAGCATTCATGCAGGTATGAACCACACAGTCACCTAAGAAAGACAAACCAAACTCAATAAAATAAAATGTAAATTGATAACAAAAGAAAATTAATAATCACATAGAACAATAAGAGTTCGATAAGATTTTAACAAAAATAAATATGACTCACCAAATATGAACGCTACGTAAGTTGTAACTTTGACAAAATAGGCAACAATCATGGTTCTCAGATTATTTCCATTCATAGAAAAATATTCTCGAACCAAATCAACATATTCATCAAATAATACAATCTCTACTTTTCCACTGTTAAAAAAGTAAATGAAATTATTAAAATAATTAATAATTTATAAAATATAAATATATAAGATACATACTTTAAATCCATGACCTCGAGCATTATGAACCTTTTACTACATAATCCTTGGACGTATTCTCTTTCAGTAGATATACTTGCAACCATTCCCATAAAATCTAAAATACACATAGAAATATACAAAACAATATTATCAAAGTTTAAAATTGTAAAACACAAAGATAACACAAGAAGGAGGGTTGAATTGTTATAGCAAAATTTCGCAAAACTTTTGTTAAAAACGTATCATCTAAAAGATATGATCAAAGAGTTTTTCAAAAACATTTTATAAGACAGACGAAAGTTGAATGACAAACAAGAATGCACACAAGATTTATATTGGTTCGTCTCACCCTAGAGACTACGTCTCGTTCTTGGCAACAACTAAGTTTCACTAACTTTTTCAAGTTACAAGTATTCTTTCCATAAGCCTCTTCAAGCTCAACACAAGTAGTCTTTTACTTGCCTCTCCAAGCAATAATCCAAGTATTCTTTGAATCAAAGCCTCTTCAGGCTTCCACCAATTTCTTTGAAAAAGGTTTACTCGTGAGTTATCTCACTAGGTTTAACGTCTTATCAGACGAATATACAAGTAAGAATACAAAAAGATTTTTACAATCAAAGTATACAAGAGAAGAGCTTTTTCGTTTCTAAAAGATTTTATGATTTTTCAGCAATAACAACTACACAAAAGAGGTCTCTTCTTTTATTTATAGACTTCTCTAAAAGTATCTGTTGAGTGCTTTGTAGGAGACGGCCTTCTTCTGATGAAGAGAGTCGTTGGAGCATTAAATACAACACTTAATGTCTTTCACCAACTTGTCATATGATAAGATAAAACAGTTTGCTTATCTTTTTTATTCTTGTACTCAATCTTGTAGCAGTTGTCATGTCCGCTTTCCCGTTTTGACATCCACACACACATTCCTTCTTTTTCGCTTAAAAGAGCTGACTCTCCTCAAGAGTAGGTATGTAGGCTTTAAACGTTTCGAGGCAACTTACGCTTTGATTGATGTGCAAATCATTTTAGAATGTTGTCATTGTCTGAAAGATTTGTTAGTTAGGAAATTTATCTAATCAAAAGATAAAGATGATATTCATTTAAAAACATCAGACGATTGCTTGCGAACGAATGATCAGATAATTATGTAAAAACATATATATTTTAACTGTTTGTTATTATCAAAATATTTGAGGGTTATAAATTCGTCCTTTGTCTTAACAAATATCTTAAGTTACACTTATAGAAAAAGATCAAATAGTACAAAATACAATATATTGACATACCCATTAAAAAATCAAAACTTGATTTCTTGTCTAGAATCTCAGCACATGTTTTAACACTAAATCCAATATCTTTAGGAAGATCATCTTGAAGAAAGGATATTTCTGTTGTACGTTGAAATATCAACAGAAAAGGATGTGAAGTAGCTCTAAACTTTCCACGATTTTTTAGCACAGCAAAGTTCTTAATATTATAAACTCGACCTTCTTTCATATCAAATTTAAATACACTCAATAATTCCTTTGACAGACTTCCCTGTATTTTCGTACCCTACGTAGAAAAGAAAAAATTGTTTCAATATACTAATAACTGGAATAATCAATAAAAAGTAGAAGACTTTTTTAACAAATTTTTTTTTTGAAAAGAAGATAGTTATGTAGTAAACCAAATTTCTTTATTATCGGTTAATTCTTATATAATATTATAAAGTATACATAACTAGAATTATTAGACCTGGGAATCCATGAGCACATCTCAGTTGAAACAAAGTCTCTTGGATTCGTTGGATCAGGAATAGTCCACATTCTTAAAACTCTACATTTAATATGGCACATTTCAGATGCAAGACCTATATCTTTTAAGAGGCAGTGAGAATTTAGCAAAGAAGGCAGCAAAGTAGACATGATACTCAGAGAATAGAAGATAGAAAGGAGGGATGTAAAAGGTTGAGATAACAAAATGAAACACACGGTCTTATATTTATAGCAGAGTAAATAAAATAAATAATTATGCCATTATATAATATAATATAATAATAGTAATAGTAATATATATATATATACCACAATAGACAGTACATGCAAATTTAAAAAATATATTCATTCTTTATTTTTTTTTACATTGATTTGATTTGATTGACTAATATATTCATCTACTCAAATGTACTCATATATTCTGCCTACTCTGATTTTTACTATATTTTATTACTTATACTTTAAAGTGAAAATGAAAATGATAATGATAATTAATGTATTTTAAAATCTTGAACGACATCTAGTATATTTTAAAATCTATAAATTATTAACTTAATATAATTATATATAAATAATAAAATGATCACAAAATAATGTATTCCACATGTTAAAAATATTAATATTAGATATATAATGTCTTTAGTGGATGGTTTGGTATCGAAGAAATAGCATGGAAGAGGAGAGAAGAGTAGCGAAATTACTATACTACACCGATTTGGTAATGCAAAAAATTAAAGAAATTTTTGAAAAAATACATGGGACTTACTATTAATTTTTTTTTTTCACAAAACAGGGAAAAATGCATGGGAATTACTGTACTCCATGTCCACTCTTTTTCAAATGTCAAGTAAATCGATTTATTTGAATCTATAAATCAATTTATACATCCAATAAATCAGTTTGTTGTTTTCTTTTTTTCTTTTATTCACGTTTTCTTTGTCTCATATTTTTCATTAAATAATAATAATAATAATAAATAAATAAATAATATTATTAATAAAAATAATAATAATTATTAATAATAAAATAATGTTAATAATAAATAATAATAATAAATAAAATAAAAAATAATCTAAAAAAGTCAGCTTTCTCTATATTTCTCTTCTATTTGCCTTCAACCAAACAACCTTAACTTATACTATATTTCTCACATATTTCTCTTCTCTTTTTTTCCTATCTCTTCCCTTCTTTTCTCTCTATTTATTTTCTTTTTACTAAACACACCCTAACTAATCACTTCAATATATTTATTAATACTGAATTGGAAAAAAAATTACTTCACACACATGACTGATAGTTGATATAGCGAATAGACAACGCTGAAATCACGTACCTAACATGAACAAAATAAAAATACAATAACAAAAAAAAATACAAATAAGCAAAATTGAATGAATGACAAAATGTTTGCAAAGAAAAATGACTATTCAAGTAATCAAGTAATAACTACAAAAAAGATACACGAAATAAATAGTTATTCAAAAATTTATTAACAAAAACTACAATATACAAAAAAAATTCAAAAATATAAAAATTTTAAAAATATAAAAATTTAAAATAATGAATATAATTCTAAAAACTTATATTGAACTTTATATTGAAGGCTAAAATAGAATTTTAAGTCCTTTATTTACAATTTAGGATACAACTATGTCCTTTAAGTTTAAAATGTTTAACTTTAATCCTTTACAATTGCTCCATTAGATCAAATTAGTCCTTTCATTAGTTTATCACATTAAATAGGTCAGCTTGATGACCAATGGTAAAGTGTGACAGATCACACATTAGCTAAAATTGACATGATTAGTGAAAAAATTAAATATAACGACCAATTGGTTCTAAAAGAGACATTATAAGAGACTAAAGTAAAACTTTTAAAACTCAAGCACAAACCCAAAACTAAAATGCAAATAAGTAACCAAAATTCTATTTTATTATATAATAACTATAAACATATTAACAAAATAAAAATACAAATACGTTAATATACTGAAATATGTTAAAAATAATTTAAAAAATAGTAACTTGTATAACATTAAATAGAATAAAATTATAATATATTAATAAACACATATATACCAATTACCCTAGATAAAATATTAAGACATATAGTTTAAACATAGTGACAATCAAAAAACACTTCCGTCTAAATATTAAATTAATTAGACATTGTAAATACAATAGTCAACAATGAATTAAAAATTATTATTAAAGGTATCTAATAAGTCATATAATATAATATAATATAATATATTTCTATAATTATAAAACTATCTTCTATTTCGCTTTATATGTTGAAAAATATGTTAAAAAATAAATAAATTTTTTATTTCTCACAAAAAGGAATAACAACATATAGTAGGTATTAGCAATGTTGACTAAGCCTTTATTTCGTATAAAGGAAATAGAGCATAGAGGAGTGAAATAGCAGAAAAATAAAAATTTAAGTACATATAGTAGGTACTGCCAACATAGATTGAATAGTAAAAATAGTATACATATCTTATTTATAGGGTAAAAGTACATTTAACAAATCTTACCATTTAATATAAATATAAAATCTCTTTCAATTTTAATAACTACCATTGTTTTGAAAACCAAACCAAATCGGCTAATTTGATCAATGTGACCGGGAACTGGTGTGAAACGGATCAATGAACTAAAAAAAAAAAAAAACCACAAACGATTGTCATAAAAGTGATCGCAAACTGGTTTAACAATCGATCCAATAATTTTTAAAAATTGGACAATTTTAGAACCAATGAGAACCAGTCAAATCAATCTGAAACTGGTGAAAATCAATAAAAACCATTAAAAAACCTTGTGTAGAAAACTGGTTTGAACCAATAGTTTTAAGCATTTTAATTTTTTAAATTTAATCTAAAACATTTTCAAGATGAATAAAAAACACATATTTAATAAGAATTATAAATAGATACAAAATAATGGTAAACAAATTTATGTTCTATTCATTTACCATTACCTAAATATAAATCTATTTAATTTTATTTTCTTCCCCTAATGATTATAAACATTAAACAAATTTATCATTAGATAAAAAATAAATAAACAAACATAATGTATTGTTACTACCATTAGATATAACAAACAACAATAAATTATAAACTTCATTTTATCATACACAATAATAAAATTTCATAACTATCCATTTAAAAAATAAAAATAAAAATTGAAAACTTCAAAATAAACATACGATTAATAGATAAAACCGCTGCTTTAGGAAGTGCAATACAACTAACTTATGTACTACATATAAACATTTGATGTTGTTTATTTATTAATTAAAATAAAAAGAGTAAGTACAACATTTAATTAGATGATACACTCTAGAAAGTTCTCTAGATCTAAGCAAACTTGAACTGTTTAATTGAGTTATCAACAAATCGAAGAAATATTTTACACCACTCCAAGTTATTCAATACAGCAGAAAGTACAAAGTCCTGACAAGCATATGCAAAACTTTCAAAAGTTAGATTGGTATCAAATCAAAACATTAAACACAAGTGAAAATGACAGCAGTTTTCACGGATGCTTGTCATTTGTCAATGCACAGAAATCCAACACAAATAATCGATATAAAATCGAAAGTTACCCCAGTAAAAACAACTAAATAGTAAACAAAAATAGTCAATAAATTATATAAAACAGTCACAAGTGAAACATCTTGTTTTTCTTAATACGTGATTAAGTGTTTTAATGACTAAAAAGTGAAAATTTAAAATATAATTTAGGTGATTAAAATAAATAAATAAATTGTTGTTATGCATAGTATGTTGTATGTAGTGATGGTTTGGTGTTGTTTGTTTGAAATACCAGTTTGAATTTAGGAAACTTGAGATATTTGCTTAAGCCAATGCGAGTATGCTATGAGTGTGATGTTGAGTTTTGAGAGAAAAACAGTTAAGTAAACCAGATTTGAGATAAGGGAGTGGTTTGGTGAAGTTTGGCCTCAGTTGGCCAAAAGTCCGTGTAAGAGTGTCGAGGAAATCATATATATAAGGAGAGGGAAAAGGGTTCCTTCCTCATTTCCCTTTTTCTTTCTCTCTTTTCTCTTCATTTTCTCTCTACCTCTCTCTAGAAATTATTGAGTTTGTGGGAGTATAAACGAGGTTTGAGGTTGATTTAGCAGTTATGGTAAGAAAAGGAACGATCCTAACTAGATTTGGCTCAAGAACATCAGATTCTCAAAGAACCTAAATCTGGATTCAGGGGCTTTTAGAGGTAAGGGAAGCTTACAAATATGTTGTTTTGTGTTAATAACTGTTGGTATGCTGATTTCTTCCCTTATAATCGGTTGAATCTTTGTGGATATTGTCATTTTCGTTGGTTATGGGAGAAAATGGGTTTTAGGAGAAAATGTTGAGATTTGGATGAGAAATTGATGATTATGTAATGAAATGTTGGATTGATTGTATGATTTGATGTGTATTAACTTGGTTGAGGTGGATTGATGTTGTTGGAACACCATTGTTCGAAAATCTATGCTATTTGGTTGAAAAGCTTGAGTTTTTCTATAGAAAATCACGTTTTTTCAAAACTTGTCGCAAATAATCGATTATGGGGATCACATAATCGATTATCTGAAGTTCCAGAAGCTGTTTTCACGATTTTGTTTCAGGAATAATCGATTATGGACTTTGATAATCGATTATCTAGGTTTCAGAAAAATTTCTTTTGATTTTGGTTCGGAAATAATTGATTATGGAAAACCATAATCGATTATCCCTGCTGAAAAATGAATTCTAATACATTTTTACTACAGTACATAATCTGTTATTTCAGAACTGAATGTACCATTTAAGATTTCACAATTTTCATTTCAAAACGCAAAGTATTTTGTAAATACACATATAAAATAGTATTATACATTTTCAAAAGCTCTATTTGAGAATGATGGAGAGTTGTCCAGTTGGGATATGACTTTCTTTAAATTAAAGAAGTGAATTATTCTAAAGGTTTTTGTAAATTTCCAGAGTTATCTATCTTCCAAATGGTTGAGTTGTCCAGTTGGGATATGACTTTCTTTAAATTAAAGAAGTGAATTATTCTAAAGGGTTTTGTAAATTTCCATAGTTATCTATCTTCCAAATGGTTTTCCAAGAGGGTCTTGGTTTTAAATTATGAATTGATTGTTGGATATGTCATTGAGGTGGAAGGTTGCTTAGATAAGACCTCCGTTTGTTATGTAAGATATTGTTCCTCACGGGGTGGGCTGTTTAGATAGGACCTTATCTGTTGATTTTGATTGAGGTCGGATTGGGGCCAGTATGGTGTTGATGGATCTTAAGTGGCCGTTTGAGGTAGCTGACGATGGACCTCTTTGCTACCGGTTGTATTGATATATATATATATATACATATATATATGTTGTATGTTTATTGATTGTGGTTGAGTGGTTGATGGTGTGTAGTACATGCATTCATGCATAGTTGGCAGTTGAGGTAGTTGATGATGGACCTCATGCCGTGGTGCGGGTAGGCACGTAAGTTGGATGGTGACCAAAGTTGGAACTCAGATGGGCCTCCAACCTAGTGCTGGATAAGACGTGGGGCAATTGACGATGAGCCTTTGAGGATGAATGGATGGGCGACTCTGTAGGAGGCCAAGGTGATGCAGGCCTTGTGTCGCGGTAAGCCACCACCCACATACATTTATCTTGATAAACCACTAAGCTTATCCATAGATCAGAGTTTGGCAATCCCTGAATGGTGCTTAGATAGGCCATAGTAGGGGGTGAGACCTGGCTGATCGCCCGATATGTTGTAAATCTCTCGAGAGTCATGTCATCATGCATTGACATAGTTGTGACGGATTGGTTGATATGGAGATCTGGATTGAGAACTCTTTGCCATTTAAATGAATACTTTATATATGTACATCTATATGTAGATGTTGAGAATTCTGGATATATGATGGTGTGCTATATACTTATGATTGAACATTATGAATTGTTGATGATTTCCATAATTATATGTTACGCCATTGTTTTAGTAAGCTTTCCCTTGCCATGTTTCGTTGTTGTTGGTTGCCATGTTGTTGTTGTTGTGCTAATGTGCTTGTGATGATCACGTCTTATGACATGGGAGTAGATGGCGAGGTTTCCGTGGGTCCAGCGACTCAAAGCTGAGGATGGAGCCGAGAGCTAGAGATGTTTGGCTTGGAAAAGCCAAGTTTTGTTGCTTTAGTTATGGTTTGGTTTCATTATAATTTTTTTTTTATGGGATTGTATAGATTGACCAGCTATAGGAAGTGAGTTTTGTATTCCGTTTTCTTGATGATGTATATTTCGTACATGGTTGATATGGGCTGGTGTTATCCCATTGTTGTGTATGATATGATGATGACAGATATACAAATATGCATGTATGGTACCAGGAGAGATAAGTGGATCTCTCAATTGATGTGTATGACTCATATACAGATATTATATGATTTTATTCACCTGATAAAGTGTGTGTGGTGTATGTTTAGTAGGGATATTTAGTAGCGACGGTTAGGTCGTTACACATAGCAACATTAAACTAATTAAATAAGACACTTAAGCTTTATTTAGTAAGGAGGAGAGAAATAAGGTGGGTAAAAGTAAGTGAAAAATAAGTTGAGGTGACACATAGATAAAAACTAATTTGAAATTTTAGGTTATTTGATTTAAAATAAAAATTGAGAAATAAAAGAAATAAATAGGTGAATAAAAATAAGAGAAATAAAAACTTATCCACAACATTTTTCATGTACCAAACCATGAAGATTTTCAAAATTTCAAAAATTGCTTCGCTCTCCATACTATTTCTTGACTACCAAACATAGTGTTAATTAGAAATACAGCAAAACTACTATGAATAAAATATAAGAAATGTTAATTTGTCAATAGTTATTATTTATATATATTGAAAATCATTTATTAGGACACTTAACAATGTAATATAACCTACCAATTAGTTAAACAATAATCAACTATAGTATATAAATAACAAATAATAAATTATATAGTAGGTTTCTCATTTGTCTCCTTATTACCAATAATAACTTGACTATCATCAACAAAATATTTTATTATATATTTGTAAAATGATTCTTTCTACTATTAATTGTAAACTCAATTAATTATACCTCATTAGACAAAGAATCCAAAATGATTCAAGATAAGAAAAAACATAATCAAATATCAAACACCAACACTAGTAGAATTTTTGGGTCATTCAAAATTTTTCAATTCCATGTGTTGACTGTGAGCAAGTCCTTTGGAATACAACAATTCATAGAACACATCAGCAAGAAAATACTAATGATCCATTCCATCATGTTTACCCATGACTTTGTATTTATAACTATTTTCATTGTCATGAATGATAAATAAATCCTTAAACTCAAAAACTCTCTAAGCATGTACGATATAATTAGGGATTACCTAGAAAAAATTAGATTTATACATTATAAAATGACATTTTAAAACAATATACAAACTCAATTAAAAAATAAAAGTTCATATTATCAATGTTCTATTTATTGAAATTTGAGTCATATCTAGATTCAACTCCTAAACAATATCAAGTTTAAACTGCCATGAACCAATATGGTTGCTATCTTTGATAGAATCATTTGAATTACATAAAAATCAGAAGATTCGTAATTTTCGTCATCTAGCAGCTTAAACTTTGGATATTAAATTTTTTGCTGATTAAGCTTAAATACTCTTATATCCCACCAATTAAAACCTCTAAAATACAGTATTACATCATGCTTCTTCTGTATATTGTAGAAATCTACCAAATGATGCACCCGACATGAAAAGAATGCACTGCATTTATTGACTTGCATTTGTAACTGGTTAAGATTGAGTTGTTTATCCTCAACATATTGATCCCTAGGTACTTGTTCATCGTTCCAAAGTTCAAAGAACGAAAGATGAATCAACATTTGCATCTA
The DNA here is from genome assembly GCA_004329165.1 of Spatholobus suberectus. Classification (NCBI taxonomy): domain Eukaryota; kingdom Viridiplantae; phylum Streptophyta; class Magnoliopsida; order Fabales; family Fabaceae; genus Spatholobus; species Spatholobus suberectus. The sequence goes on along the minus strand of CM014737.1, from coordinate 24,101,099 downwards.
ATATATGAAACAAATATAAACATTATTATGAATGAATATTAAACAACAACATAAAATTAATAAAACGATACATAAAACTAAATTGTAGTTTTTTTTATTACTAAATAACTAAAATTAAAAATTACTAATTATCAACCCCAAAAAAATGATATTAACAATTACATGTTATTAACTAAAAATTAAATTACATTGCAAATATTCAATTAAAGTTAATTTAAGTTTTCTAATGAATAACCTTTAAAGTCCCCAAACATATAGCTATAATCACCATTAAATTTCAACGTAATACTTTTATCCCTAACAATAATATTATCAAACTTATGACTAAAATATTAACAAAATATAATATTATTTCAAAATATATTTTCATTCACTAGTGTATAAAATACCTAATGAATCACAACTTTATTTAATATTTTCAAACCTGTATAAAAAAGTTTAACTAAATACAAAGTTACTTCAGTTTTTAATTTCATTTATTCGAATATATTATACCAATGAATCACACATTTATTTAATTATCAATATCTAAACAAAAGAACTAAACAATTTTTGTTTCTTAATTAATATTAGCAGTAACTGCACAAAGGTTTAATCACCTAATCAATCACAACATTGTCTAATATTTTCAAAATTGTATACAAAAGTTTAACTAAATATAAAGTTATTTCAAAAATTAATTTCAAATATATATTCATATATAAAATACCAATGAATAATACATTTATTTAATTATTGATTTGTTAACCAAACAAATAAATAATATTTTTTCATATAAAGTTATGCCAAAATTATTTTCATTTATTCATATAAAAAATCAATGTATCAAACATTCATTTAGCAATCAATTTCTTAATCAAACAATTAAAAAATTTCTTTATTCATCAGACTTAAACGTATATGCTCTTTAGGGCCAAACTCAAACTGGAAAAATGTCCACCAATACAAACACGATTATTTTTATATAAATAAATAAAGCTGACTATTATTTTGCGTTCCATTAGCATTTCATACTATCTAAATAAACTATTATGCCAATTTATCATACTTATCGTCCCAATACACTAATTACTAACCCACTATCACATTAATAAAAACATTTATTTACTTTTGCATGCAAGATTAAAAACCACATCTTAAATATTATTATATATACTATACACTTTATTAAAGATTAAAATCTTAAAAGGAACAATTTGTAAATGATAGTTAATTTTAAATATAAAAAGTTGGCTTAAATATACTTTTGGTCCTTTATCTTTTTATTAAAAAAAATTTTGGCCCTTTATCTTTTAAAAGATTCATTTTGATCCTTTAATTATCAAATTTGAATCAATGTTGTCCTTTCATTAACGATGATCAAATTTGAACCCTTTTTTGATTGATTTAAGACCTAAAACTTGTTCCATTATGTTCACCTACATGAAAACTATAAAAACCACCTAATGTTTGAACCAAAAAGGATTCAAAATTGAAAATGATCACCGCTAACTAAAAGACAACAACCACCGTTAACAAAAGGACAATATTGACTCAAATTTGAAAGTTAAAGGACTAAAATGAATCTTTTAAAAAATAAAAGACCAAAATGAATTTTAATTAAAAAATAAAGGACCAAAAGTATATTTAAGCCTAAAAGGTTTCATATTAGCATTTTCAAAAACAATATAAGAAATTCACATTTATGAAATGTAAACAGTAATGTCTGTTTAACATTTTTTTTTCTTTTTACTGATAAAAATAAAATTATTATTTATTGCATTCAATCAATAAAACGAAAAAATCATCAACTAATATAAAGACATAAATAATTACATATAGATTTCAAAAATAAACAATATCATCCAAAATATAACATTAAAACTCATACATAATATATCATATATAATATTAAACTAAAGATTACAACATAATTTGAAGTACTACAAATAGAATCCGTAACATAAAACTCATTACTACATAACTAAACTCAAGATTCATAATATATTTAACTACATATAGTGCTTCAATTACTTCTCAACTTTAGGCTTCTTGAACCTCAATTTTTTCTTGCAAGCATATGTAGGTTGTTCTCCATCCTCAACACCAAGGCTTGTACCAGAAGAAACAACACGCTCAGTAGGCAAAGATAAACATCATCGTCACCAAGACAAACAACTTCCCCACCACCAGCTTCATCAATGTCATTAGAAACTCCATATTCTTGTAGTTCACGAAAACCAATTGAAAACTTCAACTGCATAAGAAAAAAATATATCACATTTTACAATTAACATTTAAAATATTATTTAATAATATTATACCTATACATATGATTGAAATAATATTATAATTAATAACTATTCTAGAAAAAATAGCAATAATAATTCAATCAAAATAAAACAAACACAAAAAAAAAAACCTTTTCAGGTGGTGTAGTGATCTCTTTCTTAGACTTGAAAATATCAATGATGGAAGAATCATCACAAATCCTCTTAACTTTATATGATTCATCATACCGAAAAGAATATTCAGAATCCCTTCTACTTTAAATAAAACTTCTTTTCCAACTAATTTACTAAACACAGCAAGTTACTCATCACCATTTGGATCCTACAGCTTAATATAGATTTCTAATTAGAATAAGAAAATAAAATATTATATTAAATAAAATGATCATATAAACTAAAAAACAAAGAAAATTACCAAAATAGTATAAACCATTAATTTACCTGCATGGAACCAACCAACGATGAATATGACACTTGAAGCAATTTGGCACAATCAGTATCAAATAGAGTAAAAATAGCAATATCAAAACCATCAAACACCTCCACCCTCAACTTGTACCTAATTAAAATGGCAAACTAAATATTATTTTCTACGTTGTCAATATAGAGTTGTTAACTTATATCATTAACATGTTGCACAAATAATAAATAACAAATCACCAATAAAAATAAAACAATATATCACACAATATCGCTTAGCTAGCAAGATAACAATACTTTGGTGTCACTTCAATAACACGAATGTGACAAGAGGAGCAATAGTACATTCCATTTTGAGGTGTCACTGCCTTATGACACTTACATGACCAATGATTCTCGTCACCTAGAACAAAAATAACACTACCCAATACAATAAACAATCCTTCCTAAACCACAAATTAAAATCAAAATAAAATCACTAAAAATTGAATTGAATGAATATACATAACCCTATAAAACAAATACACTACTATAAAAATAGTTAAATTATTAATGAAAACAACCTCTTCACTCATGTGAAGTTCAGATATGCTCTTCCTTGGATAATTTTTAAGAAAGTCATCTTTGATAGGAACAAATCTTTTACTATCTTCAATAAGCCCAAGTGGCACATTTACCAAAAACGCATTAGCAACCAACCTATTTTAAATAAAACCAATAAATATTATCAAGGAAAATACATTCACAAGTAATATTTTAATAAAAGGTCATATTAAAAAAAGCAAGATGACAAATTCTTACTTGTTTTTAAATTGAAAAGCATCAATGGTCTGAGGGTCCCACATAAGTTTAAAAGTATTCATCACATTTTGAACAACAGTTTCACCTAAAATTAGAACATTCCATGTAATCATGATACATTTTGTCAATATGTTATCTTAAGTAGATAGTTTTACAAATAATTAAAAAAATAAAATAATTACCATTATACATCTTAACTTTAACAAATTGAAGAACCACAACTGGAAGTTCATTGCCACCATGAGCGACTAATTTGTTGAAGGAATCAACGTACTTACCAAATAATGCACACTGAATCTTACTCCTACAAAATAATTACTATTAATATAGATATACAACTCAATGTTAAAAATTAATTTTTATACACAAGATAAATTCTTAAAATTAAATAATTACTTGTTATCAACCAAATCTAATAGTATAATCCTTGTTGTCTTTCCATCTTTGACAGAAACTCTCAGCGGAAACCATAGTCAAAATACCCATTATATCTAGTTAATAACAAGCTATTAGAACGAAATAATATTATCGTTAGATTAATAACATTTTTAAAACTAATTTTTCAAATTTATCCAATATTAACAATACACTCTACATTTAGAATAGCACCGCACCATGCATAATAACCATCGTGACAGAAACATCTTCACAGAAAACGTCAAATATTTACACATAAATTAAAATATAATATCCATTAATAATGAATACACATAAAGAAAAATTCAAATACTTCACATTAAGACAAAAAATAAAAACTACGACAAATAGTCATAACTGCAACACACAACAAACCATCCAATAATCAGATTTTTACGTAAAAAACTACATGCTTTACAACAAACGAACTACTCACATTAAAAACAAATTTAACAAACAGAAAAAATAAAACTACGAAAGTTGGAGCAAATGGAAAACAACATAAATGAATGAAGATGGACAAAAACATATTAAAAAATAAATAAATACTAACATACCAATCAAATAATCATGTTTACCCTTGGTCATCTTTAACTCTTTAGAATTCAAAATAGACAGTCCACTCATAGGAAATGAACCATCATCAAATGGAATAACAAAAGTTTTGGCATGAAATAGAAGCTTATATTCATGCTTGGTAGCTCTATAAGAACCAGAATTTGGAACCACACCAAAATAAGACATTTTATATACTACTCCTTCATTTACACGTCCATTAAACTTCCTTAACATCGGCTTTCTAATAGTTGCTTGAATTTTTTATCCTTGTCAACCATATAACATAGCGTTAACTAATATAACAAACATAAACCACAATATATAAAAAAAGCATTAAAAAATAAATATACTAACTGCATTATCAATAAGAACCATTTCCACTGCAAAAGCATTATTTTGATCATGAACAGGAGTCATATTCCGTACACGAATGACTCTAACCATCAAAGTCCATGTTTGTTTCCCAGGATAAATATCCTTGACTTTGTCTACCATTGAACCCCTCAAAGTAATTACCAACGAAAAGTAAAGATTAATAACCATAAAATGACATTGAAAATATTAAAAACATAATTCAACTTTCTTTATATCTAGTAAAGACACAGACAGCAAAAGTATATGAGCTTGGGATCAATAGAAACACAACTTCTCTTTTTATAGCCTAATAATCCAGACATAAACTTTTGGCTCCATCATTTTTGGCTTGAGTTTCAAATTTCAAAATAGCAAGATTAGTAGTTCTATTTGTACTAAGAATATGGGAAACAATTGATAGTATTAGACAATTCTAACTAACATATCATAAAAAGTACATAGAGTTGTACTCCTATGTTTATCAACCAAAGTACATATTGTAGTTCTAACTTTATTACCAGCAAAATAAATTTGTAGCAAAGAAACGCACAGAGGCAACATATAAGCCCAGGTTCATAATGTAATACTTTTAATACATATCTAAAAGCTTAAAATTAGTCAACATGAAGTTACACATAATAAATTTTTGCACACATGCACAACAGATCTAGGATATGTCACAGAATAGCATGGTACCTTTAACAAATAAAAATAATTAGTTGATAAAAAAAAAAAACCTTCGTATGAGTCTTATTTCTTATTCTAATTTAAATATATAAGAAAAATTTACAAATAATTATGTTAATTGATCCTTATATTACAAAAAAAAATAACAATTTATCAAACTATTAGTATTATTAATTCTTCTTATTTTTTTAATTTATTTAATAATAGGTTTGGAATTGAAAATAAAAGAATAGATCAGATGAATGAGATAAGCCAAAAAAATTTAAGGTAATAAAAAAAAAAACAAATGAGTTTATTAACGCACTTCGTGTGGGTTCAACCTTAGTAAACAAATGTAAGTAAAATTAGTAAAATATATATGCTATATATAATATATCAATGAGATGAATGAAATGAGCCAAATTATATTTCTTTAAGATATAATTAATACAAATGTATATTGCATAAATACTACTCACTAAGTAAACATATGTAAGTAAAATTAGCAAACGATGGAGTGACATTAGTAAAATATATATGCTAGATATAATATATCAATGAGATGAATGAAATGAGCCAAAAATTTAAGATAGTAAAAATAATAATAAGTTGATAAAAATAATTAGTTGATACAAAAAATTAACAATTTATCAAACTATTAGTATTATTAATTCTTCTTATTTTTTAATTTATTTAATAATAAGTTGGTAATTGAAAATAAAAGAATAGATCAGATGGATGAGATAAGCCAAAAAGGTAATAAGAAAAAACAAATGAGTTTATTAACGCACTTCGTATGGGTTCAACCTAAGTAAACAAATGTAAGTAAAATTAGTAAAATATATATGCTATATATAATATATCAATGAGATGAATGAAATGAACCAAACTATATTTCTTGAAGATATAATTAATACAAGTGTATATTGCATAAATACTACTCATTAAGTAAACAAATGTAAGTAACATTAGCAAATAGTGGAGTGACATTAGTAAAATATATATGCTATATATAATATATCAATGAGATGAATGAAATGAGTCAAAAATTTAAGGTAGTAAAAAAATAATAAGTTGATAAAAATAATTAGTTGATACAAAAAATTAACAATTTATCAAACTATTAGTATTATTAATTCTTCTTATGTTTTAATTTATTTAATAATAAGTTTGTAATTGAAAATAAAAGAATAGATCAGATGAATGAGATAAGCAAAAAAATTTAAGGTAATAAAAAAAAAAAATGAGTTTATTAACGCACTTCGTATGGGTTCAACCTAAGTAAACAAATGTAAGTAAAATTAGTAAAATATATATGCTATATATAACATATCAATGAGATGAATGAAATGAGCCAAATTATATTTCTTTAAGATATAATTAATACAAACGTATATTGCATAAATACTACTCACTAAGTAAACAAATGTAAGTAAAATTAGCAAACGGTGGAGTGACATTAGTAAAATATATATTCTATATATAATATATCAATGAGATGAATGAAATGAGCCAAAAATTTAAGGTAGTAAAAAAAATAATAAGTTGATAAAAAAACTAACAATTTATCAAACTATTAGTATTATTAATTCTTCACATTTTTTAATTTATTTAATAATAAGTTGGTAATTGAAAATAAAAGAATAGATCAGATGAATGAGATAAGCCAAAAAATTTAAGGTAATAAAAAAGAAACAAATGAGTTTATTAACGCACTTCGTATGGGTTCAACCTAAGTAAATAAATGTAAGTAAAATTAGAAAATATATATGCTATATATAATATATCACTGAGATGAATGAAATGAGCCAAAAATTTAAGGTAGTAAAAAAGTAATAAGTTGATAAAAAAAAAAACCTTCGTATGAGTCTTATTTCTTATCCTAATTTAAATATATAAGAAAAATTTACAAATAATTATGTCAATTGAACCTTATATTACAAAAAAAATTAACAATAAAATATATATGCTATATATAATATATCAATGAAATGAGCCAAATTATTTTTCTTAAGATATAATTAATACAAATGTATATTGCATAAATACTACTCGCTAAGTAAACAAATGTAAGTAAAATTAGCAAACGGTGGAGTGGCATTAGTAAAATATATATGCTATATATAATATATCAATGAGATGAATGAAATGAGCCAAAAATTTAAGGTACACCAAAAATATGAAGGCAAGTTTACATGAGAAAGCCAACGGTGGAGTGACATTGTTACAGAAACAGTAAAAAATTTGTCTTCTAGTGTCACTTGGATTGTTAGTTTTATAGATTTCTCATAAACGAAGAGTGTGTTTTAAATAATAAAAATACATAGCTACAAATGTTAATTAACAAGTTATTAGAATAAATTTTATTTAATATGATGATTTGATTGTTTTTTAAAGTGAGACAATGTATTTTAAAGGACAAAGCATAAAATATATTTACTAATTAAAAAATTAATAAAATATATTTTAACAACTTTATTGTTTATTATTATTATTATATATAATATGCATATATTTTTTTCACAATTTTAATTATTTTAGTTAACCATTCTAACTTGTCACTTTATTTTCTAAAATACTAGAGCGTGAACCCGTGCAATGCACGAATGATTTGTGGAGAGAGTAATTTTTGTAGGACAAAACATAAATATAATTTCATAGATACTCTTAGTGTTATTTTTCAATCAAAATTGAAGTTTTATCTCAGTAATCTGTGGTGACATTTAATGACAACCTTTATTACATGAATTATCGAGGTGAAATTCAATTCTAATTTGGAGAACAGTACCAAAAACACTTATGAAACTACATATAAGTTTATCAATTTTTTGTATGTATAAAAAAGTATATTAACAATTTTGTTAATTTCTTATATTGTTGAAGAAAGATCTAAAACAAGATAAAATTTTCACAACAAGGAACTTAATTGACTATATTATTATAAAATAATAAAATATCAATTAAATATGAACTTATTCAGTGATTAAAAAAAATAAAGGATAATTGAATATGCTTATTTTTCAATACATGTATAAAGTACTATTTAATATATATAATTAGTTTTTATAATCAATTTCGAGGGTAAATAGATCCTCTCCAGTTTTTTCAAAACTGGATGAGATCTCAATCATCACTTGATTTTAATATTTTACATAATTAATATATAAATGATAGAAAAAATAGGAATAAATGGTGAGATACTAAAACTGAACATTCTCCAGTTTTTTTCAACTAGAGAGGATCTAGGTCCATTTTGAGGTAATCAATATAATCAGTTTTTATTATATAAAAATTCAAATTGATTTTACAATTTTTGAATAAAAAATTGATTTTACAATTTAATAATTACAAAACACTAATGAAAACTGCTAAAACCTTAATGTCGCCAATTAATGCTCTTGAAACTCTACAAAACGTTTCTTTTTTATATATAAAGATTATTATAAAATATCAATTAAATATGAACTTATTTAATAATAAAGAAAAGATAAAAGATATTTGAATGTGAGTAATACAAGTATATAATACTATTTAATATATAATCAATCTATAATCAATTTCGAGATAATCATAATCAGTTTTTATTACACAAAAATTCAAATTAATTTTATAATTTTTGAATAAAAAAATTGATTTTACAATTTAATACTTACAAAACAGTAACGAAATTTATAAAGAATCCTATTTAAAGCTGCTAAAACTCTAATGTCATCAATTAATGTCCCTAAGACCCTAGAAAACATTTCTTTATATATATAAAGATAATCAATTTTTATAATTAATTTTGGAGGTAATCAATTTAATCGACTTTTATTATACAAAAATTCAAGTTGATTTTTACAATTTTTGAATAAAAAAATTAATTTTACAATTTAATGCTTACGAAACCCTAATGAAAACCCTAAAGAATCCTATTTAAAGCTGCTAAAAACCCTAATGTCGCCAATTAATGTCCCTAAAGCCCTACAAAGCCTTTCTTTATATATATATATATATATATAAACTTTTCTTTAATTTTACATTTTAAAATAACATACTTACCTTTAATTAGGAGTGTAAATGAGTCGAGTCAAGCTGAGTACTTAAAGTATAGACTTGACTTGTGAAAAAAATTAGTTGCTCAAGCTTGACTCTTTTATTTAAATAAGCCTAATTGAAAGCTTGAGCTTAGCTTGTTTAAAAAATATAAGACTTGAGTTTGTCTTGTTTAGCTCATTTATAACTTAATTATTTTTGTTTTATGAAAAAATCTTACATTTTTTTAACTTAATCAATTTAATATTTAATAAAAATTTAAATACTATGTGATAATCTACAGATAGAAATATGTGTTTAACATGTGGCATGTGAAATTCAAACATTCTAGACTATTACATTTTCATAATCTAGTAAATAAAAATCTTATAGCTTTTTGACTACTATAAAAAAGAAACTTCAAAATCAATTTATTGCTCTCAACAAAGTTCTACATATTTCCATAATGAATATATAAATAGCAAAGGATAGTAAAAACCACAATTATCAATTTAAATAAACGAGCTATTCACGAGCCATTAATGTTGAGCTCGTAAAGCTTAGGCATGGTTCATTTAAATAATCGAGTCAAATTTTAAGCTTGACTTTGTTTATTTCATTAAACAAACGAGCTTGAATAAGCATTTAACGAGTCGAGCTCAAATAGTTTATGAATAGCTTAGTTTATTTACACCCTTACCTTTAATTATTATAATATATAATATACACAATCTTTTTGTAAATTTTCATTACCTTATTTGAAAATAATTACCATTATTAAAATAATAATCATTGCCATAATTATTATTATTATTATTATTATTATAGTATTTATTATACTATATACCAATAGATTATATAATATATAATTATAATATATACTTTAAATATAATATAAAATTACTATTTAATATATATAATTAATTTTTATATTCAATTTTGGAGGTAATCAATATAATCAATTTTTATTACAACCAAAATTCAAATTGATTTCATAATTTTTGAAAACAAAAACCCTAAAGAACCCTACTTAAAGATGCTAAAATCCTAATATCACCAATTAAAACCTTTCTTTTTATATATATAAAGATAAATATTTCTTTAATTTTCATTTAAAATAATATATTTATAATATAATTAGTATAATATATATTTTGAATAAAAAAACTTGATTTTACAATTTAATGCTTATGAAACCCTAACAAAAACCTTAAAAAACACTATTAAAGCTACAAAAAACCTTAATGTTGCCAATTAATATCCATGAAACCCTACAAAACCTTTTATATATATATATATATATATATATATATATATATATATATATATATATAAGATACTATTTATTATACTATATACCAATAGATTATATATTATACTATTATGATATATACATTAAATATAATATAAAAGTACTATTTAGTATATATAATCAGTTTTTTATAATCAATATAATTAGTTTTTATTACACCAAAATTCAAATTGATTTTATAATTTAATGCTTTGAAACCCTAACAAAAACCATAAAGAACCCTATTTAAAACTACTAAAACCTTAATGTTGCGAATATATAAAGATATCAATCATTTAAAAACAGAAAACAAATCTTTAGCATCGATTGTTTCTTAAAATGGTCTTAAATTGGTCATTAATAAAGGTAACGTACAAAGTTGTGACTCTTATTTGGCCAATAAAGTGGCTGCCTAGCACCTTTAATTACTTAAGACTCTTAAAAGTATTTTTATGTGCAAATTTTTATTTATTCTTAATTCAAGATTTTACATGATAAGTTTTATGACTGATAATTTATTGAACATTTTTTTTATATTTTATGTCATTGTAAAAAATAATATAAGAATTATTAGTAATATTTAATTTTGTAATAAATTACTTAAGTTTTGTAAATAAAAATATATTAATCTTTTGAAAAATAGTAGAACATTTTTTATTATCACAACTTTATATTGAATTTCTTGAACTTAAAAGTGTGTTTTAAACAATAAATACTAGAGTTACAATTGTTCATTAACAAATTAATAAAATATCTTTTAACAATTTCATAATATGTAACTCTTTCTCTCTCTGTAATTTTAAATCTTCACTTTATTTTCTAAAATACATCACTCATTTTAAAAAAATCAAATCTTTAATATCAATTATTTCTTAAAATGATCTTAAATTGGTCATTAATAAAATAACAAGAGGAATGCTAACAACACTATTTCGAACATTCTTTTTCACACTCTCTACTATTTGTTAAAATTTATTAAAAATTACAAATTTTTGGTGGGTCTCACTTTTAAATTAGAACAAAGACTCATTAAATGAAAAATAGAACCTTTTAAAATTTGTGATTTCCAATAAATTTTAGCCAATAGTAGAAAGAGTATAAGAAAGAGAATCTTAAAAAGAGTGTTGATAGCATTCTTCTAAATAAAAAAATAAGGTCATTACAGATTGAAATTACTTACTTTACTAACTAAATCCATTAATTAAATATCTAGTTTATATAACTTAGAAAATTAGTCATTCAAAAGACTGGCTGATTCAGTTTAAAAATAGTGAAAATTGATCAAATTAGTTTGAAATTCAACAAAAAAAATATATTCTTACAATGACATTGTGGGATTTTTTTTTTTTAAGTTATGACTTTATTTTATACATTATGTCTTATTTTTACTTATTAAAATATGTAGTTTTTAATATTATAAACTTATAAATATTATGTTATTAATCAAATATGTTGTCAAATTACATTATTACAGACATATATTAATTTATTACTTTATTATTTAATATATTATAAAAAAATTGAATAAATAATTATTATCAATTTAATTATAATTAAATTAATAAATCAACATTTTATTAATTTAATAGGCAATTAAATTTTCAAAACATTGGTATTAGGTTTGTTTTTTTTATGAATTAGGCATTCAAAACTTATGGAAACATTTTATGCCAAGCTGTGTTCACACTCGAATGGTATGTACAATCTGGCATTTTAAAATTCCATAAATAAATTATATTTTATTTAAAATTTTTGAAAAGGATAGCTTGGAAAAGTTCCCTGCTTTAAAATCAAGGGTTGCCAATATTTTTTTTAAAAAAGAGTTGTAAGGCTACCACATAACACTACATAACATTATGCTATTTAAACTTACCCAGAAAAAAATATATTATGTTATTCAAATCCAAAGAGAAACTCAAGAAAACATGCACTAACATGATATTATCTTGGCGTTTGCTATTCTCTTCTTTTACTTTGTGGATTCTCTTCAGTTGAAACAAAAATATAATGGAATTGTTACTAATAAGCAATATCATAGGGACGTTTCAAAGATATGCATTTTGTTTTTAACAATCTCCTTAACAATTTTTTTTATCATAAATGAGTGCAAATTTTGTACAATAGTAAGATTGTTGTCTTATTCAAATTCTAGAAATAACTTCTCTATTACAATTTAATCTTATTTGCTAGCCTTATGAGTCTCATGTATTGAGTTACATTTTTTTCTAACATAAATTGCAAGTCTCTTTAAATAGATTACAGGTGTAGATAATCTGGTAGAGGTTTAGTTACTCATTTGGCCCTTATAGTTGCACAAACCTTACGTTTTAGTCTCTACACTTAAAAACTATCTATTTTAGTCCCTATAATTGTACAAAGTTTACCTATTAGTCCCTGCTATTAAAAAAATAAGTTAATGTCGTTAACGGTAACTGACATTTGATCTTTATAGTTGCACAAACCTTACATTTTAGTCTCTATACTTAAAAACTATATGTTTTAGTCCCTATAGTTGTACAAATTTTTACCTTTTAGTCCCTGCCGTTAAAAAAAAAAGTTAACGCCATTAATGGTGGCTAACGTGATGTTGTTGCAACACTAAAGAGTGTTACACTTTACGTTTTAGTCCTTATACTTGTATTATTTTCACATTTTGGTCCCTATATTTGCACAATTTTTACTTTTTAGTCCCTACACTTAAAAACTATCTGTTTTAGTCCCTATACAAGCAATTTATTTATGTTTTAGTCCCTATCAACACCTCTCTCCTTTCTTCCTCCTCCTCATTCTTCCCTTCCCCCTCTCTGTTTCCTTCTCTTCTTTTTCCTTATGAACACCTCCCTTATATTTTTATTTTGCGGGTTTTGCTTCTTTTAAATTCTCTTGCATAAGCTAATTGTCATTGACCCTAAATCAAAGAGTCTTGAGGTTGTATAATGGAGAGCAGGGATAGAACTAAGTGTATGGCTGTAGGGGTAGCCTCCCCCTCGCCCCAAGATATCAAAAGTCTTTTAATACTTTAGTTAAAAAAATAAGTTTGCCCCCCTAATAATATGGCCCACTATCTCTTTGTAGTTTGCCTATGACTTGTGGGATAGCCCACTATATCACTAATTGATATATCTATTTCTAAATTTTTTTTCTATAAAAAGCAAACCTCTACTTTTTATCTTGGGCCCCCTTTCATAGTTTTACTTTTATATCTACTAACTACCTAAAAGATTCAATTTTTAACCTGTAGCTTTTTTACTTTACGATGATAGGCATTACAACTTCCTCCTACTTCACGCCTCATTGCTCACTATCTTAGTCCTCAACAGTTGCACAACGCCATTCTGCAATGAATTGCGGTGCTACCTTAGTTCTTAATTCTCCTACACCATCGGCATTCGGCTGTGTGGTAACTAATGTTTCTATGCCTAATTCAAAATTATTTGAGAAAGACTTTGTCATCTATACAGATTTATTAGAACTTTTAAATTAAAATAGCCATCAATAACAATTCCGTGTGATTTTTGTTGCTGCTCATGATGTTTTTCTATTCCTGCGGCCTTGTAATTTATTTTTTCTATTATAGTGTAATTGATTGTTTAATTCAATATTTTTTTTCACCATGCGTATAGGGCATGGGCCCCCTTCTAATTTTTTAAACAATGCTTGATTTGATTTTTTTATAGTAATTTATGACGTGTTTTTTAAAATGATGATACTTTTGTAACTATGGAGCATCATTTTAGATATGATATATTTATAGTTGCCATTGACTTTCAATTATAAGAGTTACAGTTATAACTATGGAATTACTCCTTCGTAGCTCAGCTTTAAGTCCTAAGGATAGTTTTAAATCCTTCAAAGTTGATGACATATGCAATTTAGTTGCAAAATATTATCCAAAGGATTTCACTGATCAAGAGAAGGTTCACTTGAGGATTCAATTACAACATTATGAGCTTGGTTTTTTAAAGCATTCTAAATTTCAAGACATATCAACACTTTCTGAGTTATGTAGACTATTATCATCTTCAAGAAAATCAATAATTTACCATTTGGTTGATAAAGTAATTCGTCTTCTGTTGACTTTCCCAATTTCAACTGCTTCCCCAAAACGTGCTTTTTCAGCCATGAAGCTTGTGAAAACAAGGCTTCGCAATCAAATGGAAGATGGGTTTCTTGCTGATACTTTGACTATTTATATTGAAAAGGATATTGCAAAGACATTCACTATAGAAGAAATTATGGAAGAGTTTTATCAAATCAAGAATTGAAGAATCTTGATGACTAAAAAGAAATCTTTTTTATTTGTATGTGTTTTCTTTACATCAAAACTAGTTATATTTACTTTCATAGAATATATGATATTTTATTTTTCATTAGATTAAATTTTAAACAATTATTAATAATAGAAGTTAGTCATTATTGATTTTACTTGTCTTGTGATAAATTTTTGGCCCCCTAACATTTTTTTCTGGTTCCATCCCTAGTGGAGAGGTGCTTCTTGAACAAGACGAGGTAACTTGCGAGTAATAATTTATATTTACGCACTAATCATATTCGTAATTAAAAAAGAAAAGACTCATAAACTTAATAATATCATTCATTCCTTTTATTAGTTATGCTTAGGGATCGAGCATTGCATTAGTAACCAACTCTTTTGGGTAGGCCCTTTGATAAATGTAGATTTATAGAGCAAGTTTACATGATTTTTGCATTAGCTCATAGGAAATTTGTGAGAAAATAGAACATTAATGAAGGATTTCATGTGATGTGTGTTTCTAAGCTTTCTATTTAAAATTGCATGAATTGCCTTAATTTTATTGGATTTTATGAAGGGAAGTTAGATGTGCCAAGAAAGGAAATACAATCCACAGGCATAAAGGAGTATAGTACTAGTCACAGATGACTTAAAACAAGCAAAGACCAATGTGAGGATTGCAAAAGAGGCTTACAAGCATAAGAACATGCCAAAAAGGATATTAGACGCGCAAAATAGAGTGCCCGAAGTCATATCTACCGGCGAGCTTGGTAAGCCCCCTGGCGGGGCTTGCTTTAGTGGCACCCTACTCGGCAGGTTAGCATGCTTAACGCCAAGAGGAAGCAGATTTTTTTTTTTGAAAAATCGCCGGGCGGGTTGGAGGTCCAAATTCTAATTTTATTTTAATTCTCAATGGGCTTGAGTTGTGCGAGATCGACCAAGTTAAGCCTCATTCTCTAAAATATTTTAAATTTTTATTTATTACTAGTATTAGTTTTAAGGTTGAATTATACTTTTGGTCCCCCTATAATATCCAATTTGTAATTTTGGTCTTTCTATTTTTAATTTCGCAATTTTAGTCCTCCAATTTTGTTAAATCTGTAATTTTGATCCAATTGTTAAATATTCATTCATTGATCATATAAATTATAATGTTGACCATGATGTGACAAGGAGTAGATGGTGACAATTGATATTTAATAATATTTAGGTTAAACCACAATTTTGGTCCTCCTATAATATCTAATTCATAATTTTGGTTCCCCAATCTTTTAACTATGCAATTTTAGTCCCCCAATGAATTTATGATTTAGAAAAAGGGGATATTGAACTCATAACATTCTCCTTCTCTTTCACCACCTAAACCACTAGGTCATTTAGCTTATTTGAGCTATAATATAAACACTATATTATATATAACAAAAATAAATATAATTTTAAAAAAAACTTATTTAATGTTAAATCTAGTTTAAAAATAATAAATATATATAACAAAAATAAATATAAATTTTTTAATAAATAAATTATATAATTTATTATTTAATATATTTTTTATACAATAAATAAATATAAATATACAATTACTTTTGTCTTTCACCTCCTTTTTTATCCCATTTTTTTGCTCATCTTTTTCTAACACCTCACTAATTGTTAAAAAGATAATTGTAGCCTAAAATAAATAATATAATATTAATGGTGTGGTAGAAAAAATGAAAAAAAAATGTAAAAAAGGAGATGAAAGATAAAAGTGATTGTATGGTTATATTTATTGTATGAAAAAATATATTAAATAATAAATTATATAATATATCTATTAAAAAAATTTATAGTTATATTTCTTATATAAATTTATTATATATTATTTTTAAACTAGATTTAACATTAAATAAGTATTTTAAAAAAAAATATTTATTTTTATTATATATAATATAGTGTTTGTATTATGACTTAAATAAGATAAATGACTTAATGGTTTAGGTGGTAAATGAGAAGGGAAAAGTCATGGGTTCTAATTTTCCTTCAATTACTTTTACCATTTTTTAAATCAAAAATTTCGTTGGAGGACTAAAATTGTGTAATTAAAAAATTGAGGGACCAAAATCATATATTAGATATCATAAGGGGACCAAAAGTATAATTTAATCTAAATATTATTAAATATTACTTGTCACGTCATTTACTTAATGTCACATCATGGTCAATGACACAATTTTAACAGTCAACAGATGGACATTTAACAGTTGGATCAAAATTGCAAATTTTACAAAATTGGAGGACTAAAATCATGAAATTAAAAATTGGAGGACCAAAATTACGGATTAGATATTATAGAGAATTTTATTTTATAAATCTTCTTACAATTTTTTCTTGAAAATCAAAAACAATTTTAATCGCATCAAGCAAGAAAAGAAAAGTGCAAGGTTCACATAAAAGTAGGATAGAGCTTTGTCATCTAGTGTATTTGATGAAGGGAAATTAAGTTTTATATATAAAAAAAAACTCTTTATAAAAACTAAAATGTTTTAATTACAATGTCAATATCAGTTCTTTTGAATCTTAGTATAAATAAGATATAAAAAGATAAGGATCAACTAAGAAGATTGCATAAAGTATTTATTTTGGTTCATTTCATTAATTGAGACTATGTAGTATTTAGTTTCAACCAAGTTTTTTTTTTCTTCTAAAAACACTTTTTATAAGGAAAAACCTATTTTTTCACAACTCAAATATTGTTTATATTTGTCTCTCCAATTACTATTTCAAGTATTCTTTTATGCAAGTCTATTCAGAATTCTCACATACCCAAGTATTTAAAAATCCAGATAATAAAGAGTTATCGTTGGTTAAGTATAATAAATGATAGATGCAATAATCTACAAGATTTCTCTCTTTCTAAAATATATGCAATAAATACAAAGAAGATTTACTTGAATAATTGAAAATAAATGATGCACATATTAACTTCTTTAGAACAAATTGATGTTTATTTATAGAGTCCTAAAATTGAGACGTTAAAGGGAAAACTTACTTTAGCACAAGGTGGTTCTTTAATTTGAATGTTGAAATTCATTTAATGTTCTTCCCACTGTACTTGATGTTTTAACTAAGAAATATCCTCTATTAGAAACAATCTTGTTTGAACTAGTAGAACCACTATGAGCAACAAAGCTCTCTCTTTGAATATTTAATGCAATTGTATACCCAAGACTTGAACTCAAAACCTTTGGTTAAGCTAAAAGAACCCCACATAAGTTGATTCACATGCTTGGTGGTGATAAAGCAAATCCTTTGTATTCAATATATGTCAAAGCATCAAATATTTAGACTAAACACTTAATAAAGATTATTAGCATATAAAATGACAACGCTCGTTTGTTAAGCAAGAAATACATCAGAAATTGAAGGGAGAGAAGGGATAAATAGAGTTAATGTCAAAAATTTGGGTTGTTTGATATCAGTGAAATAGAGAAGAAGGAAAATAAAAAGTGGTGGGTCCCACTTAAAAAAATTTCTTTGTATTAAAGGTGAGAAATAGTACAGTAATGTGCACAAAAACTCACTTTACCAAATAATCCTCTTCTTCTTGCGCCGCTGAACTTGTGTAAACTGTCTATCCAAATATTTTTGCGAGTGGGCTTCATTATTTCCCCATAATCGATTCCTGTTTTTGGCAATCGATTTTTTACGCTTGCTGTAATGGATTATGATAATCGATTTTGCTTTGATGATGGTCTTGATAATCGACTAATTATGACTTGACAATTGATTTTATGCTCTCATAATCTATTTTAACACCTGTTAATCGATGATAGATGTCCTGATAATCAATAGTATTTTTCTCATAATCGATTATGGACACATTGAAGTTTAATTAGGTGTCCTTGCTCTCTGCCATTTGATCGATTAAATAGAATGTACAATCGATTAAACAACCATGGCTGCCAATAAAATAGTATTTTTATTTCTAATCTAATTTTTATCCTCTCTTTTCATCCAAACCAAACAACCTCATAATATTTTTTTTTAATTTTTATTTATTTCTCTTAAACCAAAAAATCCAAAATTCCACTATATTTCCTATATATTTCTCTTTCTTATTTTCATTTACTCTATTTCTTTCCTTGTTGTCAAACAAACCGTTATTCATCTATTATTTATTTTCATTAATCATTAAAACTAAAAGTTAAATCTTCTACGCTAGATTATCGACAAAGCTAGTGAATACGTCTTACCAATGTCATGGTAATTAAAAAAAAAAAAAACCTTCTCCACCTTACCGCTACCTTTTAATAAATAAAAATGATAATATATTTATTTATAATTTTATTTATTCTCCTAAAATAATTCCTTCTTTATTGAAATTAGAAACCACAGAGTAACAAGATATTACTATCATAGAAGGAGTATACAATTACATTATAGTTTGATTTTGTGTTATTTATTACAAATTACAAAAATACGTTAAAGAGAAAAAAATCCACAAGAGACAAAAGTTAAAAAAGAGAAAAAAATAGATATTTCTTTACAACAAATTATTTATAAAAAAGTTATGAGCCACTTTTTATATCAATAAATGATATTTTTATAAGAGTTTAATTTTGATATATTATCACTATAAAATTTTTTATAGTATCAAACAATAAGAAATTATTCTATATATAACTTTTAAAATAACTATTATGATGATAGTATTTTTTTTTTATTGTTGATGCATTTTAATTAAATTCTTTTTTATAATTTAAACAAGCTTGTATATTGCACATTATATAATGCAAATTAATGACGTCATGAGATATTTATTGACAAGTTTATCAATTTTTAAATAGTTTATTAATCAGGAATTTTATTTTTCTTCACAAATATATTTGTTAATAAACCACTTTTTTTTAAATAAAAATAGATAGAAAATTTAAACTGAAAATTATTTATTATCTATTTTTAAGAAGATAATTATATTGCATGCTTTTATCATTTATCTACTTTTATATTATAAATTAAAAGACATAACTTAGAGAGTGAAATTCTTATTATTCTTCCAATTAAACATACTCAATATTCTCTCTCCTTTCTTTTTTAAATGTGTATTTCATACATTATTCTCTAAACCAGCCAACAATCCACCCTATATATTAAATAAGAACAACTATCTTGAATAGAGGTGGCAAAATGGATTGAGCCAAACCTGCTCGCTAAAATATAGGGCTTGAGCTTTAAATTTTGAGCTCAAATAAAATGCGGGCCTTTTTAGGCTAATATGATAAAGCCTGCATCATAATTGGGCTTGGGTTAGGGCTAGCTCAGTCAGGTTCAGACTACCTACTTCATTTTATAATATAATTATTAATTTGCTATCTCAAACTTTCATTTGTTTGACATAGACTTTGATATTTGATTTTCACAAAGGTTACTTATAAAGTTATAGTACATGATTCCAAATTATATTTTATCTTTTTGAGTTACATATATTTAAGATGTCAAAAGACTTTTGAAAATTTATTTGACATAAGTTATTTATAGAGTTATAATACATATATTACTTTTTTTAATTTTTGAGTTGCGTATATTTACAATAGTAACCTTTGCAACGTTTACAAACTTATATGCATAAATCATTAAATATATAACTACTTTTATTATAACTTTTATAAAATGATAACCGAGATTACCTTATGATATATAAGTATTTCTTGTATTAAAAACAATTATAGTGATTGTCATAATATCACATTTCAATCTTTTTATAAATCTAATAATATAATAAAATAATTATTTGTATTTTAATTATTACACTAAAATAAATATGTAAATAAAAATTATTATCACAATATATTTAAATATTGAATTTTGAAGAAAAATAAAAATTCAACCAAAAAAGGAAAAAAAAAATGATGAGGCGGCCCAAAAAGTCTGCAACCCACATAGGGCCAGGCTTGGGCATCAAATTAGAAGACTGAATAAAATTAAGGTCTTTTAGCCCAGCCCTTTATAGCCTGTGGCTTGCATTAGGCTAACCTTAATGGGCTAGGTAGTTCGTTTTGCCACCTCTAATCTTGAACGAGAGCATTTTTAGCTGTTGTTATTTAGTGAGAGTGTTTTTAGCTATCATTATTCAATGAGAGCGTTTTTAGAAATTTTTTAATCTCTTATCTCTTTCAATTTATCATTTTCAATTCTTTAGTTCTAAATTGAATTTTAATATTTTTTTAAAAAATTATCAATAATTAAAAATTAACATTAGTATTACAATAATTATTTATTATAAATTTAAAATACAATTTATATGTTCAAAAATATTTATTTATTACAAATTTTAATTATAATATAATTATATATTCAGAAGTATTTATTTATTATAAATTTAAGTTATATAAAATAAACAATTGTTAATACCAAAATAAAATAAAATAAATATTTATTATGTGCAATGCATAAGTTAAAATACTAGTTTTTCTCTAAATAATCTCAAACTATTTTTTTTATCTTTATTTGTATATTTTATTTTTTTACTAGTTTATTTCTTTCAATCTATCCATCTTTTATTTCTATCTCTAAATTAAATTAGAATAATTTTTTTTAAATTATCAATAATTAAAAATAATTTTATATCATAATTTAAATTATTTATCATATGTGAAATATAGTTTAGAAATTCAAACATGTTTATTTATTATAAATTATAAATTTTAATTTTAATTATCATATAATTTATGTATTAAAAAATATTTATTTATTATAAATTTTAATAATATAAAAATAAATATTTCTTATAAACTAAAATTAGTGCTCCTCACCGTACAAAAGTCAGAAATAATTTCACCAAAAAATAAATAAAAATAAAACTCAGAGAGAGAAGAGAGAGAGAGAGATGAACAGCTTGGGTTGAAGTCTCACTGTATCAGAGAGAGAGAATTTCACAAAAATAAAAATAAAAATAAAAATAAAAATAAAACTCAGAGAGAAGATAGAGGAACAACTTGGGTCGAAGTCTCAGCGAGACACTCTCCTCAACGCATTTCAGGTTCAGGGTTTAAGCGCTGTAGAACCTACGACAAGAACAGGAACATAAACTGTGTAAGCAATCCATTTCGCTCGTTATTTCTCTCTTCTTCACATTGTTCAATGATTTACAATCGCCAATTGCTTTCTTCTGCTACCAATCTCTACAAACTCACCCATCAATTCTCTCGTCTCTCACGCGCTCACTCCTTCGTTTCCCCACCACCCTTCACCCAAAAGTTAACGTTTTTGGCCCCTCCACCCAGGTTCCCTTCCACCCCACGTTTGTGCAATGGTTCAAACCCTGTGGGTATGAGAATCATGAGATGTTACTGCCATGATAGTGGTGGGTCCAAGGAGTGGACTGAGGAAATTGAGTACCTGGATGAATCTGGTGGTGTTATCTTCAAGGGTAAGGGTGTGAGGTCTGTTGAGCCTGGGGTGGATGATCATGTGATGGTGGGTGAGGTGAAGAAGCCCTTTGTGAATGCCCTGGCTGTGGCCAAAATTGTTGAGGTTGTGAAGAGGTGGAAGTGGGGTCCAGAATTGGAGACCCAATTGGACAAACTGCAGTTTGTGCCCAACATGACTCACATTGCCCAAGCCTTGAAGGTTGTTGCTGGTGATGTTGATGCTTGTTTGAGTTTGTTCAGGTGGGCCAAGAGGCAGGCTTGGTATGTGCCGAGTGATGATTGTTATGTCATGTTGTTTGATGGGTTGAACCAAAAGAGGGATTTTGAGGGGATTCAGCTGTTGTTTGATGAGATGGTTGGTGATTCTAATGATGGGGTTTCCTTGTTTGCGGCGTGCAATCGGGTGATTCGGTACTTGGCCAAGGCGGAGAAGTTGGAGGTGGCGTTTTGCTGCTTCAAGAAGATACTGGATGCTGGTTGTAAAGTTGATACCGAGACGTATAATTCGCTCATTACTTTGTTTTTGAACAAGGGTTTGCCTTACAAGGCGTTTGAGATGTATGAGAGCATGGAGGCAGCCGGTTGTTCGTTGGATGGTTCGACGTATGAATTGATGATCCCGAACTTGGCAAAGTCGGGGCGTCTTGGTGCGGCTTTTGAACTCTTCCAAGGGATGAAGGGAAGAGGTTTTCGGCCAGGTTTGAATGTGTTTGCGTCGCTTGTTGATTCAATGGGGAAGGCAGGGAGGTTGGACAGTGCAATGAAAGTTTACATGGAGATGCGAGGTTACGGGTACAAGCCGCCCCCTACTATGTATGTTTCTTTGATTGAGTCTTATGTGAAGTCTGGAAAGTTAGAAACCGCTCTAAGGCTTTGGGATGAGATGAGGATGGCAGGGTTCAGGCCTAACTTTGGCTTGTATACTTTGGTCATTGAATCCCATGCAAAATCAGGGAAGCTTGACATTGCTATGTCTATGTTTTTAGATATGGAGAAAGCAGGATTTCTACCCACCCCGTCTACGTATGCTTGTCTCTTGGAAATGCATGCTGCGTCTGGACAAATTGATCCTGCCATGAAACTGTACAATTCAATGACTAATGCAGGTTTAAGGCCTGGCTTAAGCACTTATACTGTCCTTTTAACTCTATTGGCCAATAAGAAGCTGGTGGATGTGGCTGCCAAAGTTCTACTTGAAATGAAGGCCATGGGATATTCTGTGGACGTGACAGCTAGTGATGTTTTGATGGTGTATATTAAGGAAGGTTCAGTTGATCTTGCTTTGCGGTGGCTGCGTTTCATGGGTTCATCAGGGATCAGAACCAATAATTTTATTATCAGGCAGTTGTTTGAGTCATGCATGAAGAGTGGATTGTATGAATCAGCCAAGCCTCTTCTGGAAACATATGTTAACTCAGCTGCAAAAGTTGATTTGATACTTTACACCTCCATTTTAGCCAATCTTGTTAGGTGTCAGGAAGAGAAAAATGAGAGGCATTTGATGTCTATCCTTAGTGCTACAAAGCATAAGGCACACTCTTTTATGTGTGGACTTTTCACTGGCCCAGAACAGAGGGGACAGCCTGTGTTATCTTTTGTCAGGGAATTCTTTCAAGGTATTGATTATGAATTGGAGGAGGGTGCTGCTAAGTACTTTGTCAATGTTCTTCTCAATTACCTAGTTCTTATGGGGCAGATAAATCGAGCTCGATGTGTTTGGAAGGTTGCTTATGAGAATAAACTTTTCCCAAAGGCTATAGTTTTTGATCAGCACATTGCTTGGTCCCTTGATGTTAGAAACTTGTCGGTTGGAGCCGCTCTTATTGCAGTAGTGCATACTCTTCATAGATTCAGAAAGCGCATGCTATATTATGGCATTGTGCCAAGACGGATAAAATTGGTTACAGGAGCAACTCTAAAGATTGTGATTGCACAGATGTTGAGCTCAGTAGAGTCTCCTTTTGAGGTGAGTAAAGTGGTTCTTAGGGCATCGGGAGATTCTGTCATGGAGTGGTTTAAGAAACCAATTGTTCAGCAGTTTCTTCTGAATGAAATTCCATCTAGGGCTGATATTTTGATGCACAAGCTGAACATACTTTTCCCCAGTTCTGCACCTGAACTTAGATCTTTATCTCCTCCTAAACCTCTCATTGCAGGCAGGGCAATGTAAACAGTTTTGATATCCATGGTTAGTAACTGGCGTTTGAGATGTTATTGTTGGTCCAATGTCATAGAGTGGTGCACACTCTTAATTCATATGTTCTGAAAGCTGATGCTAAAAGCAGATATGTACTATTTAAGAATTTGGAATACAACCTTTGAAGATTCATATTATTTTTTCCCCGCAAAATTTTGAAATAGATGCATAGAGTATGCTTTGTCATGATTAGCATATTCATATATGTCAAATTAGGGTTTTCTATCTTGGTGAAATTAGGATTGGTTTAGTTCCCATACTAGAGGTTTATTATGTACTTATTGCAGGTTTTAATTAATTGTTATTATTGAGGAATTATTAGCTCTCTTTGACTTCTCCCATTCTATTCTTTCTCTCTCTAAATTTTACTTCATTTGTTTTCCCTTTTCCCCCATGGTAAGACTCTACTTTGTGCAGTGGCTTTTCCTCTCAGGAGAGGCACCTTTAAAAAAGAAAAAAAAAAAAAAACCGTTTTAGAAAAAGGCTATGGAATTAAAAGTACCCTCCCCTCAAACATAATTTAGGAGAAGATATCACCGAATTGGAAATTAAATTAATGATTGAATTACAGGTGAAAGATTGGAAGCGGAAAATCAGAGGGCAGGCTACAATGTGAACAGATACGGCATTACTATTGTGCGTGTTACATGGAAAGATATATTTGTCAGACTAAGCAAAAGCATTTTGCATGAGTCCCTAAATCTTTATAGAATTAATTAACTGGTATATTAAACTTGCATTTTGATATATTTTTTTAAGTAATATTACACATTTACACTGCACATATGTTTTCAGATAGACAGGATGGCTACTTGCTAGCCAGAATGTTACGATCTTATTGTCAGGTTGTATGTAATAAAACAACATAGAATGATTTCTGTAGTAAATAGAGCTGCACATTATTGCCCCTAAAGTTATAGTTAGTTGTTCTGGATTTAATTCTTAGATATTTTTTTCCTATACTTTGAAATGATCACCACAAAAGAAGCAAATACTGATTGTTAATAAACTCTCTAAATGCTTCTGAATAACATTTATGTCTTCTTTTAGCTTGTGGGATTCGTTGTTCAAAAAGAGTACTAGCAGTTGGACTATCACTCTAGTTGTGGATTATTTCCATGTGTCTCCTTATTCTGAATCAATCCCAAAGTAGACTTCTAGGTTGGTATGGTTCTCCTTATTAAAAATCTTTAAAATAGATTTAGCTGTATTTTACCTCCCATATTCCATAAGTGATGTTATTTTAGTTTATGCTTCATGACTTCATCAAGTATACTTTTTTAATTTTTAATTGAGTTCATATGTTTGGCAACGTATGAGAATTAAAAAAGTACAACTGATATACACCATTGAGCCATTTTAAACCAATTTTAGTGACCATGATTGTGCCTAAACCATAAACACATCTAAAATACTAATTTCAGTGGAGCCTTTGAAACTAGTCTGTTTTGGTGTTTTTACTATCTTAAATACATATTCTGGGATTTGCTAATGTCCTGAATTATATTCAAAAAGCATTTTGGTTCTTGCATTCTCAAGCCTTGACCCCTACCGAATTTAACAGGATTCTTTAGTGTTGACATTCAATTTTTATGTAATGTAATGTTTATAGAGTTGCACTTGTATGGTTGGATGTTTTGCTGATAAATTGATATGTGCTGATATAACACGGGGTACTGAGATATTATTATACCCAAACTAACGTGTTGCTCCTGTTCTTTGAAATACACTGTGCTGATATTTGATTCAAATAAAATCAGGAGGTATACTAGACAACATGGATTTGGATTCTGTTGATGTACTTTCCTAGCTATTATTGGTTGCAACTTGCAAGTTGAACTTGTTTGCTTGATAAAGTGTTGGGTTCATTTCTGATTTATGTAAGGTCTTTGTTATTTGTGTTTAATCACAATATTAAGAAAGATGATGGTTTTGTGAGAGAAATATCAATGGGATATAAGCATATCTTGTGTCAACCAAGTTGTCAGGTACTAGTACCTGAAAAATGAACATCATTTTTAAATCCAATTATGCAGAAAGGTCTTCTATTCATAGTGACTGTTCTGTGATTGTAGATTGAGCTCTAATTTTATCTTTATTTCTTTCATTTGTCAATTGGCACTAATATTTACGTGTAAATATGGGTTTCTTTTTATATATATTTATTAATGGGCAGCATGTTGACGAAGGCTTGTGGGACTGTGAAGATCTTTTTTTTTTTTTCCTTTGGGCCCATGGTGTTTTAAAATTGAGATCTAGAGTGAGCATCATAGCTTTCATGATTTGTTTTTTGAATTGGGAGGAGTATTGATCCTGTCTTTCGTTTATCTTCCTACTTTTAACAGGTGTATCTCAAGGCTTGCAGGATTGTTAGGATCCGATTGCAAGGTATGGAACTTGAGTCTCACATTGGAAGTATGAGATTCTAGTGTGGGGTTTATAAGGCTTTGGGCTCTCCAACTACAACTAGCTTTTGTGGTGTGGTTCTCCCATGGTTCTTATCAAGGATAATTTTTGCTGTTAGTACTAATTCAAGTCATTTGTTACTTTCATTGAACTTGTCATGTTTTCGTTGTGCTTTGTTGAATTGGAAACCAACATTTTCATTGCTTATTTATAAGGCCAATTGCTCAAAGGCTAAGTTTGCTCATAAAAGTTTTTATTTTATTTTCAATTGTAGATTCAAGATTCTCACAGCAAGAACTTCCTGCATGGAAACCAATTCTAACACCTGGATGGGTATATAATTTTTACCATAGCCTCATAGTATTCAACAATTTCACATGGATGATGGTTTATTAATGTTCCAATTGTTAATCAATGATTTTGTCTTTGTCTTCCTAGGTCATTGCCACATTTGCTGCAATCGGAATCATCTTTATCCCTGATGGTCTTGCTTCATTGTTTTCATCAGAGTGTTACTGCCTCGAAATGGATTGTTAGTACAGTTCTGCAACAGAGTTTTTCCCCTTTTCCCTCTAATTTCCTTGGTTGATACTTGATTGGATATATGTTGCAAACTTTACAGGTTGAGCATAGAAGGCAACCTTCTATTTATATCCTTATCAGCTTGATAATTACTACCAGAACCATCTTAGCTATGCACAACTTACAATGAAATATTATTCCTTAAAAAAAAAAAAAAAGACAAATTGTTATTTATTCGGAGCATAGGCATAAGTGCATTATTTTTCTTTTTAAAATTACATATAAGAGATGGCCTTATTCTGTTTAATTGAAACTGCTCGAAACTCATGTATACTTACGATATCTTTTTTAGTTACAACAATTTCTTGTCTACTCCGTTCCCGATTTAATTGATCATTCCCTTTCCTTCACCATTGTAAAATTTCATAAGGTAACATTTTGAAGACTAGGGGTATTCGCGAATTCAACATCTGTAAGTATAGCATGGATAATAACATCCTACTGGAATTGTTTTAGTTTGTTTTTAAAATAATTAATAAGATATATTATTTTTAAATTCTAATAAGCTAAAATTAAAAATATTATAAATTAAATTGATTGAGCATTTTTCATCGAACGGGATAATAATAGGGATTCGTGGAGGCCACGGTGTTGGGTTTTGACAAGATAATACAGCAAGTAGTGATGAGAGTGATGCGAGGATTTAGGTGGCTTCAACTAGGGATGGTAATTCTACTCATTCTTTATGGGTACTCGTAAAAAATATTTGCGATTGGTAGGATACATACTTGCTTAATGGGGATGGGGCTGGTTGCGGGTATTTACCAGTAAAATTTAATAGAGATGGGTGCGGATATGGGTGTCATAGTACCTATCTCACCCCATATCTGCACCTCTCTCTCTCTCTCTCTCTCTCTCTATATATATATATATATATTGCAAGAAATAGTGAAGCACAAACAAAAGTAAGAATTTAATTTATATGTATTATTAATGTAAAACATTTTTACGCACAAATTTAATAGGAATTTACCATATCACTGTATCATATTAATGAATAAAATGGTGTGATAAAATAATCAAATTTTATTAGACATATGTGTAAAAAAGTTTTGCACTAACATTATATATAAATTAAATTTCAAAAATAATTCATATCCCACAAAAAATATTAAATTATATCAAAAGATCAAATTCTTTTTCAAAATGCATGCATTGCATCTAAAATAATATTGACAATGTTTATAGTTATTGCTACTAGTGAACGTAGTTTTTTTAAAATTAAAATTATTTAAATTTTATTTGATATATTAACTATGTTAAAGGATTGATTGAATGTATTTGTCTTTTTATATATTGATAGCGAAATGTTAGAAATACTTAATCATAAAACTTTGATCAATAATTTCGTAGTTGATAAAAATAAAATAAAATGAGAATTGAAAAATTATATTAAATTAATTTTGAATATAAATTTCCTCTAAGGACTCATAATTTTTTTACCAATACTTAAGTAAAGTGTGGGTAGTGGGTGCAGGTATGAGTATATAGGTACTCAGCGAGTATGGAGATGGAGATTAAAGTTGCTACCCACGCGAGTATGAGGCCAAATACGAATTTTTTTTTTCAATGTGGGTATGGAGACGGGTATTATAGTACCCTACCCATTGCCATCCCTAGCTTGAACCATATTTTTTGCTTTATTTTTGAAGTAATATTATTGATTTTTATTTTTTAAACACCTTTTACATGGATTTTGCTTAAAGAATAAATTTTTTTTGAACAATTTAAGCCAATCCGAATTTGATGGAGTTTGTTTAGTTTGAGGTTGTATCAATCGAATTCACAAAACCCAACTTGACATGTGGTATTTTAACGGTTTGGACTCGTTTTCCTATAAACCAAGCCAGCTTAACTTGATGATGTGAATCCCCTTTGTTGGATCAAATTTCAACACCAATGAATTTCAATTTGAAGAAATTAGAGAAAAAAGAAAAAGTGGATTAAGACTTAAAATGGAATCAACACCATAATCACCAAATTGATTGATGACTTGAGGAAGATTCGTAACAATGATTAGCAATCTTTGATAAGAATCAAAAGTTCTAATCAAGAATCAAGAGAGATCATACTCTCACTTAGCAAATGATAATCAATATCAATAATAGCAAAAATGTTTATAAGTTATCCATCAAACCTATTTATACCTCAACTAAATAAAAGACCTAAAATAGCCAACTTGAATCCAAAAGCTAATGGACTTGGCTGAAAGGCTTTTACAAGCATAACTAATATTTAAAATCAATAAATTAACAAGACAAGTGGTGCCAACAACAAAGATTAAAAATCCAACAAGAATGATTAAAAACAAAATTACACAAGCTTCTATTTCTAAGATTGCCAAGCTCCTCTTGAAGCTTCCTACACCTCTATCATCTTAGACAAGCTTAATAGTTTCAGCTTAGATAAAAAAAACATTGAGTTACATGATAAAAAAAGAGAATTATTTGAAAAAAAATGTGAAATTAGCAAAAGATAAAGTGTAATTTATTCTAACTTTTATTTTTTAAGTAAAATGGTTAGATTAAAAGGTAAAAGTAGCAACTTTTCCAAGCATTTGATAAATAAACTCTTAACTTTTATTTTTACTTTTAAATAAATTTCAAAATAAAAATATATAAGAAAATATTATTATTATATAACAATAATAAATATTATATTTTATTAGACTTTATACGATCAACTAATCACAAATCATCATTGTTTTAACTTTTACGGTAATTATTGTAAAAGTTAATAAACTTACCATACATGGTAGTTTGTGATTAAATGATAGTATAAAACAGTTTTACATTGTCAGTGAATAGCATTTTTTCCTCATTTTATTATATATGAATAAAATTAAAGAGACGAGACTTCTAAAATTAAGAAAAAAATAATGGAAACAAGTTATTTGAATTAAGACACATTATCTCTATGTTTATTAATTTGATATAGTGTGTAAAAATCAAATTGAATTTGGATTGATTGTGATTATAATAATCTTAAAATCCTTTTTATCCAAAAAGTGATATGGCGTGTCAAGAATTAAAATTTAAAATTCAATTCAAATTTAAATTGATATTAACTAAATTTAAGTAATAATATTTGAGATTAATAAAAAACACAAATAAATAATAAATTGAGATACTTCATCTAACAAAACTCATATGGCTTAATAAAAATGAGAATAATTTTTAACAACACTCTCCTTCAAGAATAAATACTCAATTTCACAATTTTGAAATAAGAAATGTTATTTGTATAATAAATTGTAGAACAAATTTTACAATCAAAAGAGAGAAAGAAAGAAAAGAGAAAGAAACATGAGATATAATAATTAATGTGATGGAGAAAAATAAACACAAAATGTTGTTAAAGAGAGAAATATGAAATGTAATAAATAACGCAAAGAAAAAAAATAAAAAAAAAAATATTATTATATAAAATGTTATATAAATTATTGTATGAATATCACAACTCTTTCACAAACTGTTGGGCAGGAATCTACTCGTGCCATATAGCATTACTCATCTGAGCAAACTATCCGTTCTTACATTTTTATATTAAAAGAAACCATTGATCATTGGTCCAAATCCAATGCCATAAATAACACCAATTGAATCATCATTTCATAGTGGATCTCATGTTCCTTGTTAACTGCTAACACAGATTGGTACACATGTAAACAAAGAGTTTCCTAGGTTTCTTCCACATCAATAATGTTTCAGTGCTTAGCACGACCCACTACCATTCCCAATAATTTAAGAGTGTAATTTTGATATTTTACCCTATTAATTAATTAGAAATTGTATTAAATATAATTTTTAAAATAATTATTATTAAAGGCAATAGTTTTTAATCATACGACAATATATAATTATATGATAGTGTATAAAATCTTTACAGTATGTAATTTAATTAAATTTATGATCTGAATTCAAATATTAATTATTAAAGATGACATATATTCCATAGAGTAAGCCGCGGTATGTATATATTATAAAGTTGTACCCCAACAGATTTTTAATTAAGGATAAAGATAGCTTCTTTCTTCACTGAAAATGCAACCAAGGGGAGAACAACAAAAATTATTGATCATAACAAGCAGCAGAAAGCGACCAAGCAAGGAAAACCTTGGGCACTTCATGATGACTGTGTGTGACAACTTTAATAAAACCGTCAGTTACAGAGGAGACAAGAAAAGTGATGATCTTATAAACTCTGCATTCTTCAGCCCCACATGTGGTAGAAGTGTTGTGGGGTGTTGTAATAACAAAATATCCAATTCACATTCGACAATATGGAATCACATTAACAAAAGCAATTTGGGAGGGGGTGGGGGGTGTTGAAAATGAAGGAATGAAAGTGGCAATCGTCTTCACAAGATATTTTGTAACATTTTATTGCTTGAGAGATTGTAAAAATGGGGCAGTTTTAAGAGGTGGTCATGCTCATTGCCTATCTTCCAAGAATGGAAAATCTTTCTCAAGAGGATTGAAGCTATCCCAAGAGAGAATGGAATCCAAACCATCAACCCATTGTTGTAAGAAGTTTTCATGAAGGTAAGAGGATTCTCCCACAGAAAGGTTGCTAGAATCATCCAGTGAGAAAGAAGAACTACAATAAGAACTAGTGCTGGTTTTGGTTTCTTGGCTCATCCATGATCCCAAGTCCAACTGTGAGCATAGCATCTCATAATTGTTTAAAAATCCAGTGGTATCATCCCAAGTCACCTTGTTTTCTTCCATTTTCCCTTCTGTTTTTGGCACTTCTCCTGTGCCGTGCATGTCCAAGGACTTACTCTCCACACCTTGTTCAGATCCTTTTGAAGTGTTTGGTTGTAGGTGTAACTTATTTTGTCACCACCAGACTGTTCCTTTTGCTCAATTGGCTTCAGGGTCAAGGGTCCAGACTAAGGAGCTTCAACCTCTTCTTGATTTTTGTGTTCCAATGGTTCTTAATTTCATTGTCTGTCCTCCCTGGAAAATGTGAAGCAATCTTAGACCACCTGAAAATGTGCTTCATTGTGTTAGAAAAAATTAGTATCCTATTGATATCCTTTTAAAACCACAGTACTCCTAGGATCATTTCAAATAAGGTTCTGAAAAAGGGTGCGCAACTGTGATTTCATCTGCGTCATCAAGGTTTTTACACTCTCTATCGTGACTGCAATTGTAGTCGCATTTGTCTGCAATTTCCCGCAATGTCAAAAATAACTGGTAAAACTGTGACTACAATCATGACCGCAATTTAAAACCTTGATTTCAAGGGCTTCTTCACATACACACTGTCCAAAAACGATACCATTTTTTGGTGCAAAGAAAATTCAGAAACATGTAATATATATACCTGTTACCTAGACATGAATGTAGTTGTATAATTTGATCCTCTTCCATTTCAGTAAATCCACCTCTCTTGAGGTCTGGCCTCAGATAATTAATCCATCTCAATCTGCAGCTCTTTCCACATCTTAGCAAGCCTTAACCAGCATGCCAAAAAACCAATTCCCCAATTCAAATACACACTTTTAAGGCAAAGTAAATAAGTGAACAAAATTTTCACAAAAAAAAAAATACCTGCTAGCTTGGGAACTGTTCTCCAGCAGTGGATACCATTGTTGAGGATGAAATTCATAAGCTTGTGATCTTCCTCAGTAGTCCATGGACCTCTCTTCAAACCAACCTTATCACAACATGGCTGTCTTCCCATTTTGGAACCTTCACCTTTGCCAAATTAAGATATTATCCCTTGAGAGTTATTAACAAGGGTGACATAAAAGGAGGGCACTTAAAAAAGGAGCTTAAGGTTCAAGCAAAGATGCTGCCAGATCATTCAGACATTTAAATAAAAGCAACATGTCCTTTGAGAGGGGTGACAAATGATTGGATGGAAAGCACTTTAGTTGAAAGCTATGAAAGCATGGAGGGATTGTCATTATAAAATGATGGTCACCACCCTTATTGAGACAAGGGAAAGAGTTTTTGTTCAACTAGAAAGTTTTTCAAGGGAAGAAAGAACTAGTCGTGAGTCCATCTTGTTGACAATTTTCATTATTTGGTGCCAAAATCTTCTCTTATTGATAGCATTCCATTTAAGAACCATAAAAATATTAAGTTTGATGGGATTCCCTGGTCCCAAAATGGCTGGCACGCTTTGTCGTTGTAGGCAACCCTCGTTTCATCTTTAGTTACAGAGATGCCTTCACCATTATGTCAAAGTGTCATGAATTTCTTCCATGGATTCACTAGGGAACTGGAAACTTGATAATTAAGTAAAGGATAATTTTTTGGGTGTACAGCAAAGGATAAAAGTTAAATGTAATTGTTTACATGTTTTTAATGACGTTATACTAATTGAAGTTTTATTACGGTAATTCGTGTAATAAAAATTTATATTAAATATTAGTATAAGTTACTAAAGTAAAACTTTAATTCTAATTAAAAAAAAAAAAAACACTCAAAGCACCTAAATAATTGTATCTAGCTTTTGTTCTTAAATAAAATGGTAATGAATAAGACACAACAAAACATGCAAGGTAATCAAAATATATTTAGAATTTAATGACTATGCATTGTCAGTATAAAAGGTTTTACACTGTCAACCAATTACAAATTATCATTGTTATGACTTTTAGGTAATTATTGTAAAAGTCAACAAACTTACCATACATGGTAGTTTGTGATTAAATGACATTGTAAAGCGATTTTACACTGAGTGCATAGCCTATTTTATCATATATTTATTCATAATAATATATAAAACTTGAGGCGCATGCATGGATTTAGTGTTGTTATCTCGACTACTTAAACTTCTATCTTTTAACTAGCTAGGTAAACTTTTAACATTGTTACTTTTTGATTAAATGTCTTTTTACCTTTCTTTTTTAAAATTGTTATTTTTTGACAAAAGTTTACGAAGACTGTTCCTATCTCCTATTTCTCCTTTTCATAGTCAATTTTATGAACAATCAAAGAATTCTTAAGTTTAAACCGTAACTATCTCTTCTCCCTCCTTTTCATAATCAACTTTATCAATTTACAATATCACAAGAAGTCTTACTGTATTCTTTTTATAAGTTATATCAATGTAAGAACTTTTGAGCTTGTAGATCAATTGACACAAGGTTATTTTAGTAGTTTTGAGTTCGAGTCTGAGTATACAATTGAGTTATTTCCCATAGTAATCATACTTGATTCGAATAAGATTGTCTTTCATAAAAAAATAATTGTAGTCTCATACCAAAAAGCTATATTGACATCAAGGTATGATTAATTCTTTTATTAAAGTCTTAAAGTCTAAATTCTTGAGAAAGCTTAAAATTATGTGTCGGGCGAGCTATCATCTAGTTTGTATTTAGAGTCGGAAAAGGACACGGATATGCTTAAATTTAATCAAGATGGATGTTAATTTTAATCATTAAAAAAGGAAAGGGGTTAGTAAAAAAGTGCATCTATCTGCTTTGATATCTTTATTGCTGTACCATTTGTTTCACTTGTGCTTTTTTCCAGGGGTTTAAAAAACTTAGAAACAAGCCATCAATAATGGTGAGTGAGACTGGGATAACGTACTTGATGTACGATTTTGCACGCATGACCTCGTTGTAAAAAGTCAAAACTACAGCGTTGGTTTAGCCAAAGTGCTAAATTGTTAATGTGCATTGCTCTAGGAGAGGTTTTGACCAATGATTCGGCATGATTAAGAGGGATCAAGGACCCTAAAATGAGGAGAAAAAGCAAAGCTAGGGGCCCTTAATAAACTGCGCAGAAAGAACTAATTAATTCAGAACCCACCATTCTCCTAAGTAGGAGACATTAGTGTCACAAACATTTGGAAAAATTTTCACCATATCATTGAACTTAAATGAATGTTCGTACAAAATTACAAACGGAAACATTTGGTCATGGTTACCTAAACGGGTTTTATCCTAGGATCAAGCAGTACTAAAGAGTCCTGTGCCACTTGAGTTCTTGGCATCTACTTTTACCTTGTCGAGAAAGAAATACTCTTAAGTGCATCGACAGCTTTGCTTGGAGCTGTATCCATAAGATGCACTACATATATCTTATGCGAGTGATAGGCACGTACCAAAATTTTGGTTATCCAAGGTTCTTATTTATTTGTAGAAAATTTCGTCTCGTACTACAATTCTTAGTGAAAAATAACATACATGGATTAACAGTGATGCTATTTGTTGCGAAAGATTAGACGCACGAAATGTACGAAGGCCGACGTGAAATAATGATCTTTTTTTTTTTAAATATTAATTTAAAAAGAGTTTAATGATTATGTACTATTTATGTAAAAAGTTTACATTGTGAACCAATTAGAAATCACCATTGATATGATTTTTAAAATATTTATTATAAAAGTCAACAAATTTACGATAAATAGTGGTTTGTGATTGAATGATAATGTCAAACTACTTTATATTGTTAGTGCATGACTTGTCTTCTCATTTAAAAATTAAAAAAAATATAAGTGAAATCACATTCGTATGCTTTTGACGAAATTTTATTCGTACAAATTAGCATTTTTTAAAACAGTAATAGTTAATAAATGAGTTTATTTCATTAACTTATTATTTTTTAAAATTAAATGCTACTTGACGTGGCACATGGACTTATGATTTATGGTTCTATTATGATTTTTTATTTTTCCTCTCAATATTTTAATAAAATTTCTCATTTACCCCATCTTTTAGTATTATATGATTTATTTGAATACAATTCATCCTTTCATGTTATGTTATTTATTTTAATGTTACACTATTTATTTTACTTTTAATAAATTATTTAATCTTTAAACAAAAGTATAAGAGTTTATAATTAATAAAAAACTAAAAATATAATTACATAAAAATATATTTTTTGTTTAAAAATTAAACTTAGAATTTATATAAAAATCATAAAAATATTTTTTTAATGTTATGTTACATTTATCAATTAGTTTAACAACTCATTTTACTTGGCTATAATATATATACTTTTGATCCCTTATTTTTTTTAAGAAAATTCGATTTGATCCTTTATTTTTTCTTTTAAAAAAGTCATTTAATTTTCAAATTTGAATTAATATTGTCCTTCCGAAAAAATGATTGTTTTTTTATTTTTGCACACAATTTTGAATATTTTTTTTGACTAATTCAAGACATGAAACTTGTCCTATTAGATTTACCTACATGAAACTAACTAATGTTTGAACCAAAAAGGATCATCAACTATGAAACGCAACTTTTTATATCATTTCACCATGTTTATGATTCTTTTTGTTCGAACATTAATTGAGTTCTAAAGTTTTCATGTAGTGAATCTAATAGGACAAGTTTCATGTTTTGAATAGGTTAAAAAGGGTTCAAAATCATGTTCCAAAATCAAAAACAATTATTGTTTTAGAAGGATAGCATTAACTCAAATTTAAGAATTAAATAACCAAAATAAATCTTTTAAAAGATCAAGGACGGAAACGAATTTTAGTAAAAAGATGAAGAATTAAAAATATATTTTAGTCATTCTAATTCAATGGATTAGCTTAACAATTTTTAATTGTCAACTAATAACTATTAACTAATTTTTTTTTTCATTTTAAACTAATTTATCAACTATTTTTGCCAAAATACATTTTTAAAAATAAAAATGTTAAATTTTATCATAAATTAAGTTTGTGCATTGTCTATGCTTCAAAATTAAAAGTTTCTTTTTCATCCAAAAATGAAGTTAAAAAATTTTCTTATATGTAGGGGTATTCTTTAAGGGTGTCACTATATCGATGGTATAAAAAAGAGTTGCTCATGTATGTATTTTATAATTTAAGCATAGACATTAATGTTACATAAACACATACGGATTGCTCTAATATTAAAACTTCTAAGGCAATGGTTCCTTATTGATAAAACTTATTTAAGCCACTCCACTGAATACCTGTTTGGATCGGCATCCAAAATACACATTAGTCAAAAGAGTTTTAGAATAGAACTCTGAAGAAATACAAGGCCGTGCTAGGAAAATGCTTGGTGGTCGGTGTAAGTAGTTTTTGCCAGATAATGCAACGCAGTTTAATGTGGTCCTAACAATTTAAGTCGTTATGAAAAATGCTAGTAACATTCTCTAATATTTTTTTTCTAACACTATCTCTACTATTCATTGAAATTTATCAACAATCACAAATTTAGTGAATTTTATTTCTTATGTAACGAGTCCATCTTCTGATTTAGAAGCGAGATTCATCAAATTTTATATTTTTCAATAAATTTCAACGAATAATAGATAGAGTGTTAGAAAGAAAGCGTTAGAGAATATTACCAGCATTCCTCATAACGGCTTAAATCGTTAGGACCACATTAAACTGCAACCCATTTTGAATTGCATTATCTGGCAGAAACTACTTACACCGACCACCAAGCATTTTCCTAGCACGGCCTTGTGTTTCTTCAGAGTTCTATTCTAAAACTCTTTTGACTCTAGATGGCCTGAAAGGATCATCATCATTCATCACATTATGAGGGTCATAACATTTAGGGTTAATTTTTTGGTTTGACTTTGCTATGTTCAAAATTCAACATCTTCCGACAGTTTGAATGGCCGAAATGGTGCCTATGTCGTATTTTGAAACATCGAAAGACACTATAAGTGAAACAACATATTAAGTGGTGCTCTGACTTATACATAATAATAATAATAATACACAAGGTTGTATTGTAGAATATATCATCTTCCTTTTTCTAAGGCTTCATTCATATCTATGTACATGCATCTCTCCCATAGCGCAATTACGGAAACAAAATGGTGCTCTGGCTTATATATATAATAATAATACACAATATTGTAGAATATATCATCTTCCTTTTTCCTAGACTTACGTACATGCATCCACCCATAGCACCATTACGTAAATAAATTTATTTAAAAATTAAAAATGCTCCGCGATTTGTTTGGTTCATGCATAGAAATATTCCCTTTTACTAATTAATCCCAACAATTACGTACGATGCACAATCGATATATAGCCATTTTTTAGATTCGGGTAGGGCCAGAAATCGACCAAAAAATGACCTAATTAAAATTTAGTTAAATTAATCGGTAGGTTCCTGAATTATCTAAATTTTTTAATTAAGTCTCCAAACTAAAACATTTGTAATTGGGCCATTAATTTTGTAAAATTTTTGTAATTGAGTCTCTAGAGTTTTTTAAAGCCACTACAAATTGTCATTTTCTGACAATTGCAAGCTGTCATCAACTAATTTCAGGGATCCAATTACAAAAATTTACAAAATCAAGGAATCAATTACATTTTTTTTTAGTTTAGGGACCTAATTAAAAATTTTCAAATAGTTTAGGAACCTATTGATTAATATAACATTAAAATTTTTATGTTTATTGAAAAGCCAAGAGTTTCAATTTAAGTGTAAAACTTAATGTTTTAATTTAATATTTGTTAGGACTTGTTTTGGAGTAATCTTGGCCCTTGACTCTCACATCTTCATTACATGCTTGAGTCAACCTCACAAGTCGATCCTCAACCCCACGGGTTTGTGCTCGACTATAAGCCACTTGATCACGTATGTGTTAAATATAAGTTCTTAAGGGCATGCTTTTAATCTTTAATCTAGAAGATCTTTAGGCGGAAGTAATATAACATCCTTACTTTTGCCTATTAAACTAGTTTCTTAATTATTCTGTATTTATTTGTGGAAAATCAGATAAGAATCTCAAAATTTTGATTCCTATAGTTACATTTGTATTAGTAAATAGTACTTAGTTTAGATTTTTGTAATAATTTATGGGGAACAAAGCTCAAAAATTAGTAAAATGACCATTTTGTTAGACAATATAATTAATAGACAAAAATAGTTAGAAGAGTTTAAAAATTATTTTTAAATCATCAATATACTTAGAATAATTAATAATAATTTTAGAAAATTTTAGGGAATTTATTGAGATATTTTTGTGAAATGACAAAAATACTCTTGGTTGATTGTGGGAATTGACCAAA
Organism: Spatholobus suberectus; assembly: GCA_004329165.1. Lineage (NCBI taxonomy): Eukaryota > Viridiplantae > Streptophyta > Magnoliopsida > Fabales > Fabaceae > Spatholobus > Spatholobus suberectus. The sequence goes on along the minus strand of CM014737.1, from coordinate 24,061,492 downwards.
TACTTTTTGACCTCAAAATATTTTGAAAATTTTATATTGAATAAATTTCATTATAAAAAAATTATTTTAAAAGAAAAATAATGAAAAAATATAACAAACCTATTTCAATTTTTTTAACTATTTTTCTAATATTTGACGATTTAATTCTGAAAAATTGGAAAAGAATTTCAAAATTCCGATTTCGACTATTACACTCATAATTTCAAGATCCATTTAATCATAATTTTTGAAAATTTTTCGGAGTCAAAACTTGGAGAAATAGAAAAATAACGATTTTGTCCTTATTTCTCAACATTACGAGTTAACATGAGGGAAAGATTTAATTGACATTAAAATTTAAATTTGGGCTTGGAATCATGTCATATATATTAAAATACAATTTTGGGAATTTTTTGAAATTCTTGTGTAAAATGACCAAAATGCCCTAAGGTGTCTAATAAGCCTAGCCAATATTGGTTTGACATCTAAAATGGTAAAATGGTAATCCCAGTTCATTTATAGGTAAAATATTTAATTTTAGAACTTTCATAAAAATTTTGGTATTTATTGAATTAGAATAGATTTATTATGAATTTTCTAGCTCAAAAATACAATATACTATATAATTCGAAATAAATTAATAAAATTAAGTTAATTATTAAAAACTTATTTTTGATGAAAAATAATGTATTTGTCTAGTTTCACATTAAATTTCTTTTTTTTGATATTAAAAGTCATTTTTTCAAGTTTAGGCGATTTTATCGGTACCGATTAATTTAACTGCAAATAAAATTTATACTGATAATTTAGGATAGCACATAGGGACATGTCCAGCTCCTAGTTCAGCTGATTCACCACTCTAACTTGGTGTGTGTGTCCCAAAAATCAAATTAAAATTAGAATTATTACATAATGCCTGACATAATCACATGGACACCTAAGTTCATTATTTTCTCTATAAATAGCCCATTCTTGGACAGCATTTTCATCACCTCTCCCTCTCTCAAGCTTGCCAAAATATTAGAGAGTTTCTCTCTCTAGAATTTTTTTTTCTTTTACTTTGTTTTTATGCTAAAATTTTACTAATTTTTCATCAACTAGTAAAGTTCTCTTCCTACAAGTTTTGCACCAACAATTCTATCCTCTTCATCAACCACCTTAGAGTAATTGGGAGAGTGAGATTGATTCTAAATTATTGTCAATTTGCATGTTGGTAAAAAAGGTTTTCTCCTAAACCTTTCAATATATAAATTTACCACGTTATAATGTTTTAATGCTAGAATTTAATTTTTACTAAGTTGTTATGCTGCTAAAATTTTTATAATTAAAATGCTCTTATTAAGTTGTTACTCTGCTTAAATTTAGACAATTAAAATGTATTTTATTAAGTAGTTATTATGCTTAAATTTTGTTATTAAATTGTTATTTTGTCAAAATTTTAATAATAAATTTTTAATTTTAATTTGTTATTTTGTTAAAATTTTAGTAATAATATTTTGATTATTAAGTCATTATTCTACTAAAATTTTGGTAATTAAATTGTGATTACCATATTGTTATTCTGCTAAAATTTTGGTAAGTAGTTATATTGTCAAAATTTTGATGATTGTTAAATTATTATCATGTAATTTCTATAATATAAGGTAGAAATGTTAATTGTACTGGTGCTCAAATTAAATGAGACTAAGAAATCTCTGTTTAAGAAGTGGGAATTTGATAGATTAGTGAGTAATGTAAAGCAAGTGACATGTAGTGGCATGACACCTTATTAGGGAAGCTACAGTTTAGTATGCTGAGGAATGAAAGGTAGGGACCCACTTGTAGATGTCTTCGAGGTAGGAATCGGGTGGTGAAAGTGCCAATGGCCAAGGTAGCGTCCTCGAACTGGGATATTCGCCTGACCATAACCACAACAACTGCTCAACATTCCAAGATTGGTTTGAGAGTATACCTTTATAAATGGATATCCTTACTATTATTTTCCTCAATAATGTTAAGGATTGTACCATATGATTATGTTGATGAGGTATATGTACTCCTAATTACTTCCTAGGTTCTGTTGAGAACTATTACTCACCAATGGAGAGTTGGATTTGTACCTAGTTGAGGGCAATCTAGTATAGTATAACTTAGAATGAACCTTAGGTTCATTTCTATTGTCAGCTTTGTTTTATGGTAGACTTTCTACCATACATGTAAAAGTGATTTTAGAACAAAACACCCTACTCCATTATTTTTCTTCTTTGTATGATTGATCGCGATTATTAAAGATAATGGTAATGCTTAGTAATGTTGAGGACGAGTCAGAGGATACTTCGATGGGCGAGGGTTTGTAGACTTTGTTATAGTATTATTTTTTTTTTACCAAGGATAGGGTAGATTGACACTGCTTTGTATAGAATCTTTTTGATATGTATATTGGGTTAAATAGTGTCTATCTTTTGATTTTTTTTAGTTTTTTGTATTTTATATGTCATGTATTATCAAACTATGATATACCGTTTTATGACATATATGTATACATAGTCTTTCTTTTTCGTCTTTTACTATCATTTTCAAATTCTGTTATGTTTGGAAATTTTCTATTATAAAAGTGGAAAAATTTTACATGCATTGTCATTTACTTAGACTTAAGAAATAAATTAATACGGGTTATATTTAATATGAATGGGTGTTATAAGCAATACAATCACAAAAGCATGCATATATCAAGAACAACCCATTTTTGTTCACATAGGATCTACATCATACTGGATTACCAAGGATAGGATAATTACCTGAATCTATTGTTGGTTTCTGATCTAGGCGTTCTTCACAAAATATGTGCAACAATTAATCCCGAACATGAACACAGGGAGTCGGTGGCTTTGTGATTCTTCCTCAATTAAATCTTTTGAGTTCCCGATAGGACCATAGCCTTTCTTCAGATGGGGAGAAAGGAGTATGAGTTTTCAGTTATTTGGTATATTGGAGACCATATGTAACGACCCTTTGTCGCTACAGTACCACTTACTACTTTATACATTACTAAGATGTTCAAAAATAAATAATCAACATGCTATTTTAATCTCAACCATACCATAAAGTATATACGTATATATAAGATGTGAAACAATATAATATATAGGGCAAGTTATACAATATAAAGGGAGAGGGATATAAAAGAAAATTTCCTATAGCTGGTCAACTCTACGACATATACATCAACTGCATAAGAAAAGAATCAAAAAAGCTTCTAGAAAAGCTCCACCCACAATAGATCTTTTACCATATCCACTGAGACCTCCAAGCATCAACTGTGGGAAGCTGGGTTTACTGGAGCTTCACCCTCTGCTCCTATGCCAAACGACGTGATCATCATAGTCATAACAACACAAAACAATAACCGCAAGGCAAGGGTAAGTTTACAAAACAAAAACAATTTTATAATATTCAATCCATATCATCAAATCATCAACATACTGATTTGGAATCCAATATATCAAAGAATGAGTTTACATACAATACATCACAACACAATCATACTTTCAACCCCAAAGTGTCAATGCATGTATGACACGATTCTCGAGAGATTTTCTACATTTTGGGTGATCAGCCAGGTCTTATCCCCTACCATGGCCATCTAGTACCATTTAGGGATTGCCAAAACTTTGATCAGTTGGATAAGCTTATGGTTGTCAGGATAAGTGTATGTGGGTGGTGGGATATCGTAACACAAGGCTTGCATTGCCTTGGCCCCATTGCAGGATTATCCATCCACTTATCCCCTAGGCCCAGCTTTCAAACCCTACTTCTTATCCAGGCACTAGGTTGGAAGCCCAGCTGAGCTGCAGCTCCATTCACTCCCAACTTCCATGCTTACCTGCATACAGCTTAAGGCCTATACAACCTCAGTCAACAATATATGCATGCCAATGCTTGTATCACTACAATAATCAACTCAACCAAACAATCATCACATTATATATATATATATATATATATATATATATATATATATATATGTATCAACATATCACCACAACCATCAGCTCCACCACACCAAATCATCATATCATACATATATATGTCAACATATCACCACAACCATCAACTTAACCATAACAAATGATCATATCATATATATATGTATAAACATATCACCACAACCATCAACTCCACCACAACAAATCATTATATCATACATATATATGTCAACATATCACCACAACCATCAACTACAAATCAACCCTATACACGCCCAAACTGGCCTCTTGCATGGTCAACAGGTAAGAAAATATCCAAGCAACACATACTTTTTGAAAATTTTCACACAATAAAACAAAATTACATGCTTGCTCAATGATCTATATGCTTGCTCAGCTAGTACCTTTCGTACAGAGAGCACATTCTCCCTTTCAAAGGTTCTCGCTCAGCGAGTATAAGTCTCGCTCAGCGAGATCAATCCTAGAGAGCAACCAAGTCTCAGGAAGAATTTTCGCTCAGTGAACACATGTTTTGCTCAGCGAGATGCTTACAACTTATCACACAATCCCTCAACAATAATGATAAAGAAAAACTCAAAAACTAGTTTAGAAAACCATTTAAACATCCACTTAACTTAAAATATACATTTGACATTCATGGAAATCAATAAAGTCATCAACAACCAACAAAAATAATAAGAAAGAAGAGAAAACTCTGTTTTACTCTCACTCAGCGAGCATTTCCGTCGTTGGGTGAGAAATCCATAGCAAAATCCGTCGCTAAGCGAATAACTTAACAGAGAACATTAGGTTCCATCGTTGAGCGAAAAATTTGTCGCTGAGCGACCATCGCTGAGCTAGCTTTTCACTTGCTGAGCGAGTGGACTTCCAGCGACCTCAAAATCCATCGTTAAGCGAACATTTCAAGAGCTCATCTTCCAATGACTGAAATATTTGTCGCTGAGCGAGAGCTCAATTGTTGGGTTGCGATTTTTCAATCTTTTTCTTCTCAAATCACTCACCAACATCTATTTTTGACCAAATCAATCAACAACAAACATCACAAAACAATTTTAATCACTTTTAGTACCTTTCTAACCAATTATATAACAATTTTATCCATAAATCATCAACAAATCTCAAATTCCCTTTCCAAAACCCATTTTTCCAAAAGCCAACTACATGACCAATTTCATCAAAATTCAATTGATTCTAAAGCATTTAATCAACATGTCAACATACACAAACACCAAATCAACCATGAGTAAGCTTCCCTTACCTCTAAAAGCTTCCAAATTCGAATTTAGGTTTCTTGAGAATCCAATGTTCTTGAGCCAAATCTTCCACAGATTGATTCTCCCTCTTACCACAAACACTAAACCAAGCCTGGAATCCCTTGACCACACTTACTAGCTTGAGAAATCTAAAGAGATAGAGAGAGAATGAAAAGATGAGAGAGAGAGAGAAAATGAGAGAATGAGGGAAAATTTCCCCCTTTCCTCCTTTTATACTTGAGCTCTCGGAGCTCTCATATAGACTTTTGCCCAACTGAGGCCCAAATCTCACCAAACTACTTCCAATATCCCATCATTGATATAACTTAACTATTTTTCTCTCAAAACCCAAAATCATACTTACAACACACCCACATTGGTTCAAGCACATATCTCAAGTTTCATAAATTCAAACCCGAATTTCAAACAAACAACACACAACCATCATCACATACAACAAACCATATATAACAACAATTTATATACTTCTTTTAATCACCTAGATTACATATCTAATTTCCACTTTTTAATCATCACAACACTGAATCACATATTAAGAAAACGTGTGTTATACCATAACCTTCTTATAGTGTATTAACCTAAAAGGGTTTCTATTATTCCTTAATGGGCCAACACTAGCATTTGCTCATTTAAGCCCATATCATCTTATTTAGTAGTTTAACAGGTTCACTTAATTTAACCACATAAAAATAAATCCCACTAATGATAAATAATAATATGATTGTCTTATAAGAATATCTCATATTAATTATTGAAATATAAAATTCCAACAATCTCCCATTTAGGCTACATATTGTAACAATTATATCACAATTCTTTAGGCGCGTGTCCGTATGCTAGTTATCTTTAGACTTCCACTTTAACAATCTAGTCGATCTTATGTATCAATAATGGAATCACCACAATTTTCGTCACTATCGTAAAATGTGACTAGACTCTAATGACCACCACTTCAACACACTTAATGACATAGATCAATATGAATGAGCAACATGAAAATTACATGTAATGTGATCTCAATCATGTCTATTTCCAACTAGTCCAACTTTACTCTTAAGTAAGATCAATCTGAAGTCCTTAGCACAAAATAATTTTGCACACAACAAGATACAAACAAGTTGACTAATAAACTCAATCTTTATTTCTGCAAAAAAATAAAATAACATAAAGTTTGTATAAAATAAACATAGAACTTAAAGAAAGACTCCTACTAAACTAAGGCAACCTCAATGACAATATCCATATGAGCAACATGCTCGTGAAAGACCTTAGGTGTGAAGCCTTTAGTTAGTAGATCATCTAGCATAAAATTTGTCCCTATATGTTCTACTGAAACCTATTTTTCCTAAACTCTTTCCTTAACTATAATATACTTGATGTCGATAAATTTTGACTTTATAGCACTCCTATTGTTGTTGGAGCAAAGCACTGCTAAGTTATTGTTACAATAAATCTTGAGTAGCCTCTTAATGGTGTCAATCATGTGCAGGCTTGTGACAAAATTTTGCAGCCATAACCGATGATTTGATTCCTTATAACAAGCTATAAACTTCACTGCAATGGTCAAACAAGCTCTATGAATCTGTTTGGCAGACTTATAAGAAATGGCTCCTTCAGCCAACATATAGATGTAGCTTGATGTGGAGCTTTTGCTATTGGGGCACCCAACAAAATCAGAATCAAAGTACCTAATGATCTCTAAACTGTTAAACTTCTGATAAGTAAGCATGTAGTCTCTTGTTCTCTTCAAATAGCGCATCATGTGCTTTATTGTTTTCCAATGTTGCATACTAGGATTACTCATATATCTCGCTAGGACTCCCATTATAAATGCTATGTTAGGATAAGTGCAAATTTGAGCATGCATAAGAATCCCGATAGCATAAGTGTAAGGAATCTTTTGCATCTTTTCCTTTTCAAGATTAGTAATGGGGCATTGTTTAAGACAAAACTTGTCTCCTTTAGCAACAAGGGTATCTCTTGGGTTACTATCTTTCATTGTGAATCTATCTAGAAATGTATCAATATAGCTCTTTTGTGATAAGCCAAGATTACCTATAGAACAATCTCTAAGTATTTGGATTCCTAAGACAAAATGGCATCCCTAAAATCTTTCATCTCAAAATTTTTTGTGAGAAATTTCTTGGTTTCGTGCAACAAGCCTATATCATTGCTTGCTAGTAGGATGTCATCAACATATAATACTAGAAATACAAATTTACTTTCACCTAAACTTTTGCTACATGCAATATTCAACCAAATTTGCCTTAAATCCATAAGAGGTAATAACTTGATGAAGTTTGTAATACCATTGACGGGAAGCTTGTTTAAGGCTATAGATGGATTTCTTTAGTTTACACACCATGGACTTTGGATTGCCTGAAACAAAGTTTTCTGGTTGTACAATATAGATTGTTTCATTAATGTTGCCATTTAGAAACACAATTTTTACATCCATCTGATGTAGCTATAAATTAAAATGAGCTACGAGTGCTATCATAGTCTTAAGAAAGTCTTTTGAAGAAGCCAAAGAGAAAGCCTTTTTATAATCAATGCCTTCCTTTTGAGTAAGGCCTTTGGCGACAAGATGAGCCTTATATATCTTAACATTATCCTTCGAGTCCCATTTGGTTTTAAAAATCTATTTACAACCAATGGGTTTCACACCTTCAGGCAATTTAACGAGATCCTAAACATCATTGTCAGCCATCAATTTCATGTCATCATTCATGGCATCAATCTACTTTTGAGAGTTAGAACTTTGCATAGCTTGACTAAAGTTGATTGGATCTTCCTCATTTAAACTAATATCATCCTCATGTTCTTGAAGAAATACAACATAATTATCTGAAATTGCACTTCTCCTTTTCTAGTGAATCTCCTTAGTGGCACTTTTTTAGGCTGTTGAGTTTGAACCATAGGTGGTGCTTAGGGAGGAATCTTAATGTTGTCTAGTCCTTGAATGATGTTATTCCTAACATCATTATTAATTACTAGATTTGTTTCTTGAACAATGATAGGTGCAAAGACTTGTTCATTATCAATAAGAGGTTCTTCTTCAAAGACAACATTCTTTATGTTTCCTTCCCTTCCAAAGTTAACTTCCTCAAGGAATCTTGCATTCCCTGTCTCAAAGAAGGATCTTATAGTGAGATTGTAAAACTTATACCTGTGAGAGCGTTCAGGTAACCAACAAAGTAGCAACTAACCGTCCTTGAGTCTAGCTTAGCCTCATGCGACCTGTAAGGCCTTGCTTTAGTTGGACATCCCCAATTTCGCATGTGCCTAATGCTAGGCTTTTTCCTAGTCCATAACTTTTAAGGGGTTTTAGTGACTAGTTTATTTGGTACCCTATTGAGGATATAAACTGCGGTCTTTAATGCCTTTCCCTAAAGTGACTCTAGTAGAGAAGAATGACTAATCATACTCACCATATCCTTAAGAGCCTTGTTTCGTCATTCTACAACTTTGTTCATGCTAGGTTTACCTTGTATAATGTATTGAGAAATGATTCCACATTCATTGGAAAAAAGTGCGAAGGGCCTTGGACATTGCTCACCTGATCCGTCATATCTACCATAGTACTCACCACCACGATCAAATTCAATAGCCTTAGTTTTCTTTCCTAGTTGAAGTTCAACTTCAACTTTGAAAGACTTGAAAAGTTTAGAGACTAAGACTACTCGTGAATTAAATGAAGGTGACCATACCTCGAGTAATCGTCTATGAACGTAATAAAGTACCTTTGTCCATTCCATGTCTGTAGGGAAAGGACCACAAATATCCTTATGTATTAGTTTTAAGGCATCTTTTGCTCTTTTAACACCTAATTTTCTTTTGTTTGTTTGTTTACCTTTAATACACTCAACACAAACTTGGAAGTCTGATGAATTTAAGGGTCCAACAATTTGCTCCGACACAAGCCTCTAAATTCTTTGTTTAAAGATATAGCTTAAGTGCTTATGCCATAAAGTGACAAAATTCTCTTTTAATTTATGTTTTGTACCACGCGAATTCGTTTGTAATATCTCATTATAGGAATGCTCAATATTAATCATATAAAGATTATCAATTAAAGACTCCTAACTAACAACATTTGAATCATAAAAGAGGCTAACTTTATTATTTCTAAATAAACAAGAATAACCAGATTTGTCCAAAATAGAAATAGAAATTAAATTTCATCTAATAGACGATGCTACATATGTCTCAACCAAATCCAAATAAAAAACCAGTCTTTAAAAGCAATCTAAAAGTTTTTATAGCTTCAACCACAACTTTATTTCCATTGCCCACATAGATGAATCTTTCAACATCACTTGGTGGATGGCTCTACAGGTAACCTTGCATAGACATTACTAATGGAAGTAGTATCACCAAAATCTACCCACCAAGTGTCCTTAGGTACAAAAACTAAATTAACTTTAGAACCTAAAGTAAGAAGTTTACTTTTCTTTGCATGCCAAATGGCGTACTTAGAATAATCTTTCTTTATGTGTCCTAGCTTCTCGCAAAAAAAGCAAGCAAATTCCTCATCTTGCTTCTTCAACTTCTTCTTTTGAGAAGAACTTTTTGCAATTTCCTTATGTTTTTTTCTTTTCTTATTTTGAGAGGTCGAAGCCAAATGAACACTTTTAGTCTTATCCCTTTGTATCCTTTCTTCCTTTTACACATAGTGAGATATAATCTCATTGAGGGACCATTTGTCCTTTTGAGTGTTATAACTCACTTTGAATTACCCAAAGTGTGTAGGAAGTGAGATCAAAACCAAATGTATAAGCAAATCCTTAAAAAACTCTAGCTTTAGTGCCTTGAGTTTTGATGCGAGATTAGACATCTCCATAATGTACTCCTTTTTATTCCTTTTACCTTTATACCTTATATAGATAAGTTTAGGTAAATGACTACTTGTCTCAACCTTTTCATTCTTGGCAAAGAATTGCTCTATTACCTCCAAAAACATTTTGGCATTCTTGCTCTCAGCAATTGAGCCCCAAAACATCTCCAGAATCGAACGTTGATGATCATGAGGCATATTTGATTGGATGTATCCCACCTCTCAATTTTTGCCTCATTAGAGTTCTCCAAAGTGGAAGTAGGTTGTTTTGTCCTTAGTGCTAGGTCCAAGTTCATACAACTACGAATAATTTTTACAGCCTCTTTCCATGACTTAAAGTCTGTCCCATTTAGCATTGGGATTCTATTGATTTGAGTAGTGAAATTAGGAGCAGTAGTGGCAGCAACAAAAGAGAGAACAATAAACATACAATAACATTAGTGGGCATGTCAAAAAAATAATTAACAAGACATGCACAATCAATCTTTATGGCAAATTTCAAGACCCAAACAAGATACTTGGTGCACCATTAATCCCCTAATCTTTGGATTGAAAGAACCAATTGCAAGTGGTACTACGCAATGATCAAACATTGGTGATAAGTCCTGTCAAGTAATGGTTGTCTTTGGACACTCCATTGTTCACATGGAAAATCAATCTTTCTAATCACTAAATGTTTACCATCATAGGCATACAATTATCTAGCCAAATTGCATCTTCCTTTGAGCTAAGCACAGTCCATATAAATAATTTCACACAACATTTATGTAAATTTAATTGAATTAACCTACGCAATAGATATTACTTTGGCAACATGTTTTAATTAATCCAATCAAAATTACCACACAATTAATAAAAAACGGGAAGGGTCCAAATTTGTCCAAATCACGCATAAGCATTGATGTCAATTTCTCATTTAATTCCAAAGTTTCCAAATACAACAATATACTAATAAATTGGAAAATTTAGAAGACACAATAAATCATAAATATATACTGGTTTACGAGAAAACCAAACTTGATTGACATCAATGTTACTATTTATAAAACCAAATTACTTCACATATTGCATTCGAATTGTGATGCCGAAAAAAGATGTCGCTGGATCAATTATCGGTTCCTTACAAAAAGGAAACCCAAAACGTTGACACGCAAAACATTGATACTAAATCAATATACATACATTAATATATATTGATTTATGGATTTTAAATATATATAGGATCCAAATAAATTTCCATATAATATATAATGAAATTGATATGAACTTGATTTATGCACATCACATAAATGCAACTCATTGTTGCCTTTATTACCAAATATATAGAAGATAAATAATTCCTTAAATGAGATGTACACAATTTTTAAAACACTTGTAGTCAATTCCTTGAAACATTCCAAATATCCCTTTTAAAGAAAAAAAAACACAATCAAAAGGAAAGCCCCAACACCATGTTCAAAATTGTTTTCAAAGCTTTAGCATGAACACCCCAGGAGCAATAGCAACAGGGAGGGCGTTTTCAAATCTTTATCCAATGCTGATTACTTTTGAAAAAAAAAAGTGGAATCGCATATGACTGGCAAATAATTGAAGCCATTGTCTTTTAATTATAAATCACAATTCATAAATCGTGACTATCTTCACTAATTTAAAAGACGGTATGATATTTATGTTTACATACTAAATGTAGTAACAATAAAAAAAAGAACCTTGTATAAACATCATTCAAGAAAAAAAAATCCTTTAAGGTATCATATAATTGGAAAACTTTAATTCTAATAACTCAACATAGAAAACCTAGCTTTGATATCACTTGTTAGATATAAGTTCTTAAGGGCATGTTTTTAATCTTTAATCTATAAGATCTTTAGGCAAAGGTAATATAATCACAAAAGCATGCATATATAAAGAACAACCCATTCTCATTCACAGAGGATCTATATCATGCTAAATTACCAAGGATAAGATATTTACTTGCATCCATTGTCTGTTCCTGATCTAAGTATTCTTCACAGAATATTTGCAACAATTAATCCTAAACACTAACAAAGGGAGCTAGTGGCTTTATGATTCTTCCTCAATCAAATCTTTTGATTTCTCAATGGGACCTTAGCCTCTCTTCAGATGAGGAAAAAGGAGTATGAGTTTTCAGTGATTTAGTATATTGGGGATAATAGCTTTCTTATAGTGTGTTAACCTAAAAAGGTTCGTATTATCTCCTAATGGGCCAACACTAGCATCTTCTTATTTAAGCCCATATCATCTTATTTAGTAGTATAACGGACTCACTTAATTTGACCTCATAAAAATAAAGCCCACTAATGATAAATAGATAATATAATTGTGCTATAATATTAGTCCTATTAATTATTGGAATATAAAATTCCAACACTATGTAATTGTTACCTTCTGCACTTTCGTGCATCGTCTCACGTTGGAACTACAATGCCCCGATCACCTTCTTAGGGATAACTTACCGATATCTTACCATGGACACGCTAATCTTGCTTGTTGACCTCGGTCGGCACGTTAGCCTCATGCACTGTAACTAATTACTACATTGCCTATCGACTTTTCTTACCTAAATGAAGGTTATATAAGGGTTATGCACCCCCAGGTAATATTTAGAACCTTTTACCATTCATTCTCTTTATTTCCCTAATGACTTAAGTGTTAGAGTGTTTGCAAGTGGCCACCATCGATGTGACACCTAATCACATTGACTCTTAACCTGACACTTATTATATTTATTTTAAGTTTATTGATTTTATTCAAAAATATATTTTCATTTTATTAAAAACAAAGTAATTTTTTTTCTTTTTAAGTAAACTTTATTGAAAACAAAGCATGTAAAATTAAATTATTGATGATTTATTATCAAAAATATAAATGACAAATGAGTTTCATATTACATATATCAATCATATATATATATATATATATATATATATATATATATATATATATATATATATATATATATCATGCATCACAATATCATACATAGTCATCCCAGGTCATAAAGTCGTCATAGGTATAGTCATCCAAAATAAAGGTCATAAGTTGTCATCAAGCAAATATACAAGCCAAAATATCCTGACCACTCCTCAATATATACAACAAAATAAAAAGAGGCCTAAATTAGAGCTAGGGGTGTAATTGGCCCGGGGTTCGACCTTATTTAAGATCCAACCCAATTCACTATAGTCGGGTTGGGTTGGGTCACTACTCCTTACTCGTTACACGCCACATGATGCTTTGATCTCCACGACTCCAGTCACGATTCGAGTGGATTTTTCAGAGTTTTCTTGTGAGGTACTTCACCCCCCACCTACTTTTCCTGCACGCGTTCCTACTCCTCGTCGGGTAGGAAATGCTCGTGCATATCGAAGGTTGTTCAGCACTCGAGTTTTCCGTGGGCACAAACATGGTCGAGGTTCTGGTCGAGTTTCTTTGCAGAAGGTGATGACGATGACGATGACACACCCTCTACCTCTCCCATTGCCTTTAGAAGGCAATGCAGTTCTTGATGTATCTTTTTTGAGTAAAGGTGACCAGATTAGGCAGTGAGTTATGTATCCCCTCCCCCTTTTGAGTTGTATGATTGGGTTCATTGTCACACACCTCTCCCACTATTTTATGTAGTATCTTCAGTTTATGTTTGGCTGTATTCGATAATGGATCCCGTACGATGTATGTTGGACATTATATCTTATGTATATCTATGTTTCTTGTCTTATATTTCCTTGTTGATGCACTTCTTTTCATGTTGCGCGTTCATGATAAGCCGACATAGAGATATGATATATATATATATATATATATATATATATATATATATATATATATATATATATATATATATATATATATATATATATATATATATATATATATAAAACCCTTACCCTTATTTTCACAAGCAAGTAATTGAAAGAGTTTTCTGAATTGAACTTAAAATCAATCTAGATGGTTAGCTAGCGCGTTTTGTTTTTTCCGATTTAGTTTGTTTTAAAAATGTCATGACTCGTGATGGTTGATTTTGCGGGTCGTCACACCTAACCTTGTGCAGTATACCCTTATTTAGAAACTACTAGTATACTTTTCCTTCTTTTGTCAACTTGTTGTACTCAACAAGGCCTTCGCCTTCTGGTCCCATCAAGATGGCGTTGACGATGTCATGGCCTCCGAAGCTTTTCTCCTAGCCATTTTTGATGTAGGAGCCAGCTTGTTCACAGCCAATAGTTTGTGCAACTGTACCAAGATCCAATGTGACCTTCACACCCATAACAGTGCCAACAATGTCTGTCTTTGAGAACTCTGCAAAATTCCAAAATTGTCTAATGAGTTCTGGATATATGATCTCGTTCAGGTGGAAATAGTTGAGGATTCCACATCTCGTCAGGTTGTCCTTAACCTTCACACCCATGTTGTTAAGAGCTTGTATATCAAAGCGGCTCTCAATCAGGACGATAGCCTTGTCCAAGCTTTCCACACGAGTCACAGCCTTCATGGCGGCATCAATTTTCTCCATCACCATTGTTGAAAGATTGAGGATTTAGGGTTCGAGAGGTTTCGGGAGAGAGAGTGTTACAGAGAAAGTAAGAGTCAGGTGAGTGTTTTTGGTCGCAAGTGCTTAAATGTATAGGAAGAAAAATGATGAGTTTCTCTTTTGGCAGTTCTTTAAAATTTGAAGAAAGATAATGCTCATTTAATGCTGGTCAAGCGCTCACGTTTCACGAGGACAGTTATACGATGCTTAAGTGACTTAGACAAGAATAAAGCATTTATTTCAAATCATTTTCAATGAAAACATGATTAAGTACGGATAAAGATTTTTATGCACATAAATATGAATCATTATGAAATGCGAACAGTTATGCTAATGGACACATGCATAAATGTACTGGATGCTATAGAACATTGGACGCTACATGTCATTGGACGGTCAAGGCACATAAAAAGAAAACTATTACTTTATAAATTCCATGCCAAGATGATCTTGGATATGGATGAGTTTATCTTCAAGAAGTGGTTTTGTAAATATATTTGCTAATTGATTTTCAATGTTAATGAACTACATATCAACAACCCCTTTCTAAACATAATCTCTTATAAAGTGATGTTTTATTTCAATGTGCTTTGCTCTTGAATGCAATATAGGATTTTTAGACAAGCTTATGACAGCAGTATTATCACAGAGGATAGGAATGTTACTCTCATAAATACTGTAGTCCTCTAGCTGATGCTTGATCCATAGGATTTGTGAGCAACAGAACGCTTCTGAAATGTATTTTGCTTCTGCTATAGACAGGGCAATCGTCCCTTGTCTTTTGCTCGTCCAGGAGACTAGATTTCCACCAATGAGGTGACATACTCCACTGGTGATTTTTCGTTCTATTCTGTCTCTAGCATAATCAGCATCACATAATCCAACTAACTTGTATTCCTTATTTGACTTAAAGCATAGACCAAGGTTAGTAGTTCTTTTCAAGTATCTAAAAATTCTTTTTACTGCCGTGAGATGTGTTTCTCTAAGATTAGACTGAAAACGTGCACATAAACATACACTAAACATAATATCAGGTTTGGACGCTGTAAGATAAAGTAATGATCCAATCATACCTCGGTATGTAGTTTGGTCTACCTTTTTGGATGTGTCGTCCAGCCCAAGTACTGACGATGGATGCATATGTGTGCTCATTTCTTTCATCCATCTTGTATTTCTTGAGAAGTTCTTTTGCGTACTTCGTTTGATGTATGAATATGCCGTTGTTAGTCTATTTTATTGGTAATCCCAGGAAGAATTTAAGTTCTCCTATCATACTCATCTCAAACTCAGCTATCATGAGCTTAGAAAAATCCTTGCACAGATCGTCATTAGAAGCACCAAATATTATATCGTCCATATAAATTTGTGCAATAATAAAATGTGATTGGACGTCTTTGCAAAAAAGAGTGATGTCTACTTTTCCTCTTGTAAAACCATTTTCTAAAAGAAAGGAACTCAGCTTCTCATACCAAGCTCTTGGAGCTTGCTTAAGTCCATACAAGCCCTTTTTTAGTTTGAAAGCATGTTTTTGAAAAGAGTCACATTCAAAACCAGGAGGTGGTTTCACATAGACTTCTTCATTTATTATACCATTTAGAAATGCACTTTTTACATCCATTTGATAAAGCTTTATATTACTATGAGCAGTAAATGAAAGCAAAATGCAAATGGCTTCTAATATAGCTACTAGTGCAAAAGTTTCGGTGCCTTCTTGCTGAGAGTAGCCTTGAGCCACAAGTCTGGCTTTGTTTCTTACCACTTTGCCATCTTCGTCTAGCTTGTTGCGAAACACCCATTTTGTTCCTATGATAGATTTATTTTTAGGTGCAGGAACTAGCTACCACATGTTGTTTCGTTCAAACCAACCCAGTTCTTCCTTCATAGCATTGATCCAGCCTTCATCCAAGAAAGCTTCGTTCACTGTCTTTGGTTCCGTCTAGGAACTCAAGGCAGTTTGAGCTTGCTCCTTGAAGGTTGATCTTGTCCTTACATGATCGCGTACATTTCCAAGGATTTGGTTATCTAGACGATATGTTTTCATTTGCCATTGTCGTCCAGTTGGTTCCTTTTCTTTCTATCTTTGGGGTGTCCAACTGGGTTCTGGATGCTGGTTGATTAGTATCATCCAACTTCATATCTGCAAATAAATCGTCTAACTCTGATAATTCTCTATCAGGCTTATTGTCATTGAATTTTACATGAATGGCTTCTTTAATTGTTAAGGTTCTAGAGTGGTAAACTCTATAGGCCTTAGATGTTTCAGAGTAGCCTAACAATATTCCATCATCACACTTAGAATCAAACTTTCCAAGATTGTCCTTAGTGTTTAAAATGAAACATTAACATCCAAAAAGATGAAGATATGATATGTTAGGTTTTCATCCTTTCCACAGTTCATAGGGAGTTTTTTTCAAGATAGGTCTAATATATATATTCTATTTTTGTAAAAAATATGCTGTGTTTTTGCAGCTTTAACCCAGAAGTGTTTAAAAGTGGAGTTATCATTAAGCATGGTTCTAGCCGTTTCTTGCAATGATCTATTCTTTCTCTCTACCACACCATTTTGTTGAGGTGTTCGTGGGACAAAGAAGTTGTGGAGAATTCCGTTCTCCCCACAGAACCCTTGAAAACTTTTGTTTTCAAACTCTCCTCCACGATCATTTCTAATTAAGGCTGTACATACACCTTTTTCATTTTGAATTCTTTTGCAAAATATAGAAAATAGTTTGTAAGACTCATCCTTGTGTTTTAGGAACATGACCTATGTCCATCTAGTATAGTCATCTACTATAACTAACCCATATTGTTTTCCACTAAGAGAGGTTGTTCTAGTAGGTTTAAACAAATCAATATGTAAAAGCTCAAGTGATCTAGTAGTGGAAACAATATTCTTTGAATCAAAAGAGCTTTTCACTTATTTCCCATTTTGATAAGCATCACAGAGAACATCATATTTGTATACAAGATTTGGAAGCCCTCTTACGAGGTTATGCTTGTTTAGCTTTGAGATTAATCTCAAGCTTGCATGTCCAAGTTTTTTGTGCCAATTCCATTGATTCTCATTGATGGATACTAGACAAGACACATTTTGATTTGTGAGATCATTTAAGTCAATCTTATAAAGATTGTTTTGCCTCTTAGCAGAAAATAATATAGATCCATCTAGGTTTTTGACTATACATGCATCTTTGTAAAAGGAGACACTGTGTCCACCATCACATAAATGATTTATGCTCAGTAAATTGTGTCTAAGTCCTATAACATATAAAACATTTTCAATAGAAGGGAAATGATGCTTACCTATCTTACCTATACCTATAATCTTACCCTTCTGGTTTCCTCCAAAGGTGACCCTGTTGGAACCAAAGACGTTGAAGTGTCTAAACCTTCAAATTTTGAAGATAACAAACTTATTAAAGTTTAAATCTCTATTTTTAAATTAATGAGTTTTACAGCATCCAAACTCATGGCGTCCAACGCGCTAATCTCATCGAACATCCAAAACGTATGTATGATGATCGTTCAAGAGTAAAAGTCTCATTTGTGGACTGTGTCCTAAGCATTAGACACTTATACTAGACGTGTCCAAACGAAATTTCTTAAACGGCTAAGTTTTTTTTTGATATTCATCTTGCATACACATCTTGAGACTAATGCCTTACCGTTATGAGATATATAACGTTCAAATATTTCAAGCATTAAATGGTAAACACAATCATTTTAGTGTAAAAGCGCAGCAAGGTAGAAAAAGCAAGTCAACTCCTCAAGCTGCCAAGACGAATGAAGAATGTTCAGAAAAACAGGCCTCCTGCACAGAGTTGCTCTTTCCATTTTAGTGCAAGTTCAAAAGTTGTCCTGTCTGGAAACTCGATACGCGCATCTCTTTCTTGAAGATTGAAGCCTAGTCTTCTTCAACGGCTTTTTTCTGCTAAAGACTATATATATCGAGAAAGAAAAAGAAGCAACGATGACAAATCAAGCACGAACATAAAAACGCTAGTAGCTTTCTTACGTGTCCACTGGACGATAGTTCATATATCTCTGATACTTTATTGTATTATGTTTAATCTTCTATATCCTCACTGTGTGCGTTGAATCTTTTTGTAAACAACTATTCTTGTTATGAAAGCTTGGAGAGACTTAGTGAAAAAGAATACTTGGGTTGGTAAAACAATATGGGATGATTGCGTTGTAAAGCCTGAGGAAGCCATGAAGAATACTTGTAACTAAGGTTGGTTAGTGGATACCTTTTGGGTGAAGGGACTGGATGTAGCTCAAGATTGAGTGAACCAGTATAAAATTCTATGTGTGCTTGTCTTCTCTATCCCTCAGCTTAAAAACGTTTTCAAACTTGTTTTTATTTTGAAAAAGTTTTTTTAAGCGTACAATTCAACCCCCCCTTCTTATGCGTCTCTTGCTATTTCAGACCCATCCATTGTTCTTTGGTTGGACACTTTGGAACATACACCTTTTGCCTGTCATGTGTCGTGAGCAACCACTGTCCAGGTACCATGATTGGTGTTTCCTTTCTGTTGTCAAGCAAATCTGCAACAGGAATTATCATGGACTTAGGTACCCAAATAGACTTGGGTCCTTTCTTGTTAGTTCTGAAGACATTAGACGCCTTCTTGACTAGACGATGAAAGCATCGAGATGGTTCATGCCCACTTTTTTCACATATTTTACAAAAAGTAACATTTTTATTTGTTTTACAGGCTTCTTCCTTAGTAAAGCCAAGCCTAGATTTGTCATAAGAACTCCGTCTATAAGACAAAATTTTATGTAGATTTTTAGTCCCATTGACGAACTTGGATAGGCTTTCCATTAGATGAGTAACTTCCTTTTGAAGTTTTAACGCTTCATGAGGAGGTATCTCTTTTGGAGTAACCTTTGTTTTTAAAATCTCATTTTCTTTTAAGAATTTTTTAAAATCTTCTTTGAGTGTATTAAATTCTTTTGTTATTTTTGAATTTTTTTTTAATTCTTCATATCATAGTGAAAGAGTTGAGGAATTTGCAAGCAATTCATTATATGCTTCTCAAATAGAAATTAGATCATTAAAGTTTTCCTCTTCATCTTGTTCATCTTCTGAGCTTTTAGAACTAGTCTTCGCCATGAGACACAAGTTTGCTTCTTAATCTCGTTCTTCTTCAGATGAGGATAGGTCTATGTCCTTCCAAGTGGCCATGAGTCCTTTCTTCTTCTTTTTGAAGAAGGTTTTCTTCTTGTCATTTTGCAGGCTTGGACATTCAGCTTTGAAGTTTCCAGGCTTTTTACATTCAAAGCAGATTGAGGGACTATTCTCCTTGGGTTCCTTGTTAAACTTCTTCATGAAGTTTTTAGCTCTGGACCCGCCTTTCTTCTCCCACATCACTTGTATCTTTCTTGATATGAAAGATATCTCGTCCTCATCAGAGTCATCTTCTTTGGATGCTTCATCGTAAGACTTTTCCACGTTAAGGGCTTTGGACAATGATTCCTTTGGTGGACGCTGGACACTTAAGGCGATGGACTTTCTCTTCTGTCCTTTGTCCTGCTTTAGCTTCAGCTCGTGAACTTTAAGAGTTCCAAGTAACTCTTCCATGGAAAGCGCTGTTAGGTCCTTGAATGCTCTTAGAGCCGTAACCTGTGGTCTCCATTGTCTAGGCAAACTTTTTAAGATTTTGTCAATATTATCATAATTATCATAGGTTTTGCGTAAGGATTTCAGGTTATTAATTATAGTTTGAAATCTACCAAACATGAGTTTGATAGTTTCATTTTCTTCCATAGTAAAGAGTTCATATTGTCTTACAAGTAAGCTTAATTTAGATCTCTTTACCTGTGAGGTACCCTCATAACTAAGCGTGAGAGTATCCCACATCTTTTTGGCACTTATTAAACTATGCACTTTTTCATATTCAGTTTTGGATAAAGCGCACATCATAGCATTTTTAGCTTTTGAGTTAAGAAGGTACCTTTGTTTGTGGGCTTCTATCCACTAAACTCTAGGTAACTCAGTTCTAGCATGGTTTAAGGGCAGATAGTCACCAGTTTGTACTACATTCCATATGTCGATGTGACATGCATCAAAGAATGCTATCATCCTTTGTTTCCAGTAGTCGTAGTTTTGACCTTTGAAGAGTGGAGGTCTATTTACAGCTTGTCCTTTGTTTTCCATGTATGCTCAGGATCTTTTACCCCTATAGTGTTAGATGCTCAATCCCAAGAGGCTGAGCTGTAATACCAATTGAAATAGCAAGAGACGCACAAGAAGGGAGGGTTGAATTGTGTGTTTAAAAACTTTTTCAATATTAAAAAGAGTTCGAAAACATTTTTGAGCTAAAAGATAGAGAAGATAAACACACAGAGAATTTTATACTAGTTCACTCAATCTTGAGCTACGTCCAGTCCCTTCACCTAAAAGGTATCCACTAACCAACCTTGGTTACAAGTATTCTTCATAGCCTCTTCAGGCTGTACAACACAATCACCCTAGATTGCTTAACCCAAGTATTCTTTCTCACTAAGCCTCTCTAGGCTTTTACAACAAAACAGTTGTTTACAAACAGATTCAATTCACACAGTGAGGATATAGAAGATTAAGCGCAATACACAAAAAGTTTCAGAAAGCTTTTGACTATCGTCCAATGAAGGCTTAACAAAGCATTTACAGAAAGCGTTTTCAAATCCTTTGCTAGATTCGTCACTTTTTTTTGTTCTCTGTTGTTGTTGTAGTAGTTAGCTTTTTCTTCTTTCTCGATATATATAGTCTTCAGCGAAAAAGAGTCGTTGAAGAAGACTTGGCTTCAATCTTCAAGAAAGAGGTGCGCGTATCGAACTTCCAGACAGATCAAAAAGGATAGCTTTTGAACTTGCACTAAAACAGAAAGAAGAGCTCTATGTCGGAGGTCCGCTTTTCTGAACATTCTTCATTTGACTTGGCAGCTTGAAAGTTGACTTGTTTTTTCTGCCTTGCTGCGCTTTTGCACTAGAATGATTCTGTCTACCGTTTAATGCTTGAAATATTTGAACGTTATGTCTTAAAAAAAATGGTAAGGCATTAGTCTCGAGATATATATATGGAAGACATATAGATTGGACGAATATTTTTTAAAAAAACTTAGTCATTTAAGAGCTTGCGTTTGGACGCGTCTAGTATGGTCGTCTAAAGTTTAAAACACTGAGTCCATAAATGAGACTTACACTTGGATGGTCAATATGTGTGATTGTTGGACGCTTGTTGAGACTGGCGTGTTGGACCCTGTTAGTCTGTTTGTTTAAAAACAGACTTAAACTTTAATAAGTTTGTTATCTTCAAAATTTGAGGGTCTAGACGCCTCAACGTCTTTGGTTTCAACAATTTTTAGGAAAACTAATACCAAACCTATCATGGATAATTAAAGATAAGATCTAACTACCTAAAATAAAAACCTAGGGCCACTCAATGTTCAATAATAAAAAAAGAACAAATTACATTGAAATAGATATACAAAAGTGAAATCATTAAAACATAGACTAATTAAATTAAGCATGCAAAAGCTTTTGAGAGGCAACATCATCTACAATTTTCATCATCTACAACTTTGGGTCTATACTCTAAGGACAAAGGACCAAGTGAGACAAAGTTCAAACAATTTCAAGCTTTAGTTATGGGACAATAAGGCAAGAAGCTAAAATGCATTTTGTACTAACAATGGTATAAGATGAGAAAAAGCCCATATGGTTTGAAGCGAACTCTAAGACAATGGTATAAGAAATTTAAGCGTGTTATAAGTAGTATTGTTAAATATAAGTTATGATGCCGCCATGAGTATATGGTGTGGTGTTTTGGAAGCTCTTCACCTTTTGCCACCTGTAATATGCATTTTATGGTGTTGTTTTCCATTTTTGATATAGCGCCCACTATAGGCATGGCACTAATGGTCGATATTCTTTTTAAAAATAAATAAATTATTTAGGGTTGTTTAAGACTATCGAGATTCATTTGCTCCTATCTTTGCCATATAAGTTTCGCTCCTCTATTATTGCCTATTCCCATGTTGCACCTATACCAAGTTTTAGTGACCTTCTTTAACCACCACCACTTGTTGGTGACCTTAACTATGATTGCTTGAGCTCTGACAACCATTTTCTGGCAACTGTTTCTAACAACCACCATAACAGGTCCCCCCCCCCTTTTCTTGTTCTTTTTATTTTTTTTTTCTCCACTATTCTTCTCTATATGCTCGATCTTCTTCATTTGGATTAGTCTTCTTTCTTTATTTTTGTATGTTTTTCTTGTTCTTTGTTTTTCAATTGGGATTTTCTTTTTCTTTTTCTCTGTTCTTCATTTGGGTTTTTCTTTTTTCTTCAATTGGGCTTTTGATTGGGTTTTTCTTTGTTGTTTGCTTGTAATTTTTCTTTATTCTATTTCTACAACATTTATTCATTGTTTTTTTTTACATGTATTCTATATTTTCAGTTATATTTCTTTGTCCATGTTTTCTGTTATCTTTTTCTCTATTTTCAATTCATCTTGTTGTTCTCTATTTCCTTTACATTATAGATATTTTCTTTGTTTCTTAATTCTATGATAGTTCTTTTTCAATCCTTCTCACTCCTAGGACAATTTCAAGCCAAAACCAAAGTCAAGAATCTTCAAACATTATTACTAAAAGTAATTAGGTTAGACATAGGATGAAAACATTATCATCCTATCATAGAAAATGATACTAATGAAGTTGTGTGTAAAATTTGACGAAAAATTATGAAATAAGGAATTACAAAAGGAAAGCAACATTTAATGGAAATGAGGAACAACGTTTTAGCTTGCCCAAGAATAAGGAGATGAAAGAGAGTTAAGCAATCTGAAAAGTGATGCAAGATTAAGACATTGATGAAGATCATACATTGGAGGAAGGAAAGTTCAAAGAATTAGAAGCTCAAATACCTTATAGTACTAATGAATGGAAGAAGGCCACTTTGAAAGGACCTATTGACCTATTTTTAGGCAACCATAAACTACACCAAAGGTTCCCATAAATCTAAACATGATTAATTAACACTAATCAAACTTTGTTAGCATACAAAACAAGGTTGTCCCTCACAGAGACCAATGTAGGCTTACACTATCTGTTAAGAATGTAATTCAATTCTCAATTGAACTGTTAGCTTAAAATTGATCAACTACGAGTAAGAAATAATTTGATTAATTGAATCTTTAGGTTATTATGAGGATTTTCACTTGTTTAACTATTCATGCAAGTAATTAGTAGACACATAAAAATAGGGTGTTACAAGTCTAACGTGTAATTAATAAATTATGTCAAATTAAATGATAAAAAATGTTTTTATTCTTATAAATATGATTAAATTTAGTTGTAGTCCTTCAAAAAAATTTGGTTAATTTTAGTCCTTATAATTTTTTAAAACATAGTCATTATCACCACTTACTAATGACATAACATGCACACACACACACACACACACACACACACACACAATGTTACATTAAAAATGGTTGCTAAAATGATATTTCTAGATATATGTTACATCACTACTAATTAGTAACATGAACTATTTTGAACATTTTAAAATATATGTAGATTAAAATTAACAGTTTTTTTTGGAGACTTAAAACTAAATTTTATTACATTTATAAGGATTAAAATATATTTAATCCTAAATTAAATTTCTTTACCCTAATATGAGGCACTTACTTTCAAGTTGATTTCTACAAAAGAAAAATCAAATTAGGTTGTTGATCTCTATATTACAAATCCATTTTGTCATTCTTAAACAAGAATTTTTTTAAGATTTATTCTTTTTATCATTAAATCATATGACTTCTCTTGCATTAAGCCAATTTTTGTTATTTCTTTGAAATACTATTACTTAACTTTACTATTAATTTAAATTTATTTTAACTTTTGAATCTTGATATAATATATCAAATTAAAGTTTTTTTTTATAAATAAACTAATTTTAAGATTATTATATTCTTAACAAAATTTAATTTGAATTTAATTTTTAAAATTTGAATTTTGACACACTATTTCAATAAAGATAACGTGCTTTGATTCAAATAATTTATTTTCATAAGTTTATCCTTAGTTTTAAAAATCTTATATCTTAATTTTTTATTTAATATAATTAAAATATTTATCATTAATAAGAAAATTATCTAATATTTTTAGGTTAAATTAATTTGTAGGTTTTTGAACTATTTGGAAATTTTTCATTAGGTCTTCAAACTAAAAAAAATTCAATTAGGTCTTGATCTTGTAAACTTTTTGTATTTGAGTCCCTAAGGTTTTTAAAACTGTTACAAATTGTTATTTTTTGATGGTTTCAAGCCACTATAAACTAACATTAGGGACTCATTTACAAAAAATTTACAAGATTAATGACTCAATTACAAATTTTTTTAGTTTAGGGACTTAATTAAAAATTTTCAAATAGTTCAAGGACCTACTAATTAATTTAACCTATTTTTTATTTTAGTTAAAAAAATTATTTTATTTTATTTTGATGTAATATTGAAGGTAAAAGCCTCGAAGTTATCTTAAAGACAATGAATTAGCAACATCAACTAGTAAATCTATAGAACTAAAACTAGGGGGAATGTCATACACACTCAGTCCTACTTCAAGGGTTAGTCCTTTTTTGTTGTTGCAAAAACATTAACAACAAAATCACTCTCTCTATTATAATTGAAATTAA
Organism: Spatholobus suberectus; assembly: GCA_004329165.1. Taxonomy (NCBI): domain Eukaryota; kingdom Viridiplantae; phylum Streptophyta; class Magnoliopsida; order Fabales; family Fabaceae; genus Spatholobus; species Spatholobus suberectus. The sequence continues at coordinate 24,036,181 of CM014737.1, read as the reverse complement.
TATCTTGAGCTTGTTGTTAAGAGATTTTATTTTTTCTACTAACTCAAAGCTAGGATGACTAGTGTGGCAGACTTTCTTTATCAGCTTTATAGCTATGTAGAAGTCATATTCAACCTCTATAAGCTTGAAACCACAATCTAAAACAAGTTGAATACCATTTTTAATTGCCCAGAACTCTGCTTGAACAATTGTACAAATGCCAAAATTGTTTGAGAAACCCATGATAAATTTTCTCGTGTGATCTCTAAGCACACCATGACAAGTTGCTTTAGGACTAAAGGATGAAAAAGCACCATCATAATTTACTTTGATTGACAATTCCTATGATTCTTTCCATCTAATATTGGCTTTTGGAGTGTACTATCTAAGGGTGTTTGTGGGACGAGTTAAGACAAGTTTATCTATGTCTTTACTCAATCTGAAATTTTGAGAGTTATTTATTTAAACTTGACCTGATCGACCTAATTAAAATCTGACAACAAATGAAAGAAAACCAAGTCACCCCCATTTATTAATATAATATACCAATTTTAATATTATATATAGTTAATGTAACATCCCCAATTTTGGGACAATAGAAATAATAATATAATTAATGGTGTAGAATACCCATAAGTATTTATAATGGTTACCCTAGTGCTAGTATTTATAAGGATAAGGTAATGGGCTGAGACCCACCAGAGCCTACACACACACACACACAACTATAAACAAGGGAAGGAAGAGAGAGAAAAGAAAAGAAAGAAGAAGAAGGAAAAGGAAAAAAGAAGGAGGAGAAAAGAAAGACAAAAGGTAGAGCAAAGATCCATGATTCAACCTCAAAGCTCAGATCTAGACAGTTCCCAAACGTGAGTGCTTCCCCCTCGTCCTTCCTAAACCTTTTGATTTTGTGTTTTTTTCCCCTTTTTCCCCTTTTGAACCTTAGGTAGGAGATTTATAATTTCTGAGAGATGTGCTTGATTGAGGAGTTCTTTAGGAAATGTAATCGATTAAAAAGATAATAGCAGGGACTAGGAATGTTTTGGTGTGCTTGGTCATGGTTGTTAGGCCAAAATGTTTGTGGGTTGCAGTTATGCAACCCCTTGCAAACTGCAAAAATTGCAATCGGTGCTAAATTCCAGTTTTCTAGCACTAAGCATGTGATAATAGAGCCTGGATCTGATGCCCAGTGCTTTGACGCTGAGTGTTGTTTTCCTGGCGCTAAGCATGGTGGTGCGAAGATCAAGTTTTCTAGGGCTAAGCGTGAGGATGTCAATATCCCCTCAGCATAAATGACGCTAAGCATGGACCCACTAAAGTTTGGGTCCAAAAGGAAAGTGAAGTGGTGCTAAGCGCCAAGGGTTTGACGCTAAGCATGACCCTTTAAAACATTGGGGGATGTTCTAGCTTTAAGTAAAGGATATGTTTGCTTGTATGATTGTTTTCTAAGCTTGATTCTCTGGTATAATTATGATTATTGGTGTCTTTTTGTGTTTGGTAATGATGATTGTGTAATTGTAGTATTATCCTTGTGGTTATGTTTTGTGTTGTGTCATGTTGTGTGAGTACAATAATGAACCTTACGTAAGAAAATACTTAAGACTATAAAAGATACTAGAAGATGCCTCCTTAGCAAAAGATAGGGGAGATCCCTTGAAGTTTTAGAAAGGTTTTATGAAAGGGAAGATTTTCAAGAAAAGTACATGTTTTTAAAAAGAGATGTTTTTAAAAAGAAAACTATGCTTTCAAGAGAAGTACCTCTTTAGTAAGGTTAGGACCTCCTCGGTACCAGTCATGTCCGAGTCGCACGCTCGGCATACTACAGTGTGCAAATCGTTGCAAGGATTCCAAGGTTACCAAGGAGAGATGAGGTTTTACGCAACTCTACGAATAGTTGTAAAAGTTTGGCTAAGAGGTCCCCTGTGTCAAGAGAAGGGACCATCATCCATCAGATACTAGGGGAAAAACAACATCCTTCAATAAGAGAAGGATGGGTCCTTTAGTAAGGGAAGGATATAGTCATTTCTCGGTAGGGGAAGAATGTTGAGGGAATTGCTTTGATAACGGAAGTTGTTTAGCCACTTGGACTAATGGTAGTAAAAGGTTGAGCAAGAGAGACGCCTCTTGATAGCTAGAGCTCAGCCAAGTAAAAAACAATATGCAAGTGAAACTTAATAATGAAGCTAACCAAAACTACACAAAAATAGGAACAAAACAGTGAAATGTATGATGTGAATGCCTATGTGAGGCATGTATAATGACCCTATTAGGTATAAGGTAATATGTATGTCTAGTTGTTAATGAGTTAAGTGAAGCCAGATTAAGGGAACCTTTGTGCTTAGTAAGGATGTAGTTTATGACAACTGCTACCCAATAGGTATGTGAGGGGTTTACCCCAAAGAAAGTTCAAGTATAAGTCTCGAAAGCGCATGTGAAAGACAAAGATAAGAAAGTGCTAGTCCTCACTTAGTGTCATAGAAAGTAAGATGTCTAGATAAAGTAATAGAGAGGATAAAGTCCCAACTAAGTGTTAGGAGGACAGTTGTTTAGTTTGAAGGACCACTGTGGATCAGAAGACTCGGGGTTCAGGCCCATTAAAGATTAGCAAGCCTTAAGTTGGGCATGGCTTATGAGGTTAAGTATTGATGAGGTAAGAAATTAGGAGTTCAGTTAGAGGTAAAACTATATGAGTTAAGAAAGGATTCTATGATAGAACAGTCTGCCTACCCCTAGAGTCCCCATAGCACTCATTAAGATGTTTTGTCGCACACCCTTCATTTGTTATCTTTTTCAAATTAAATAGGTGGATATTCTCAAGAAAGAGCTTGAAGCTGCTTGAAGAGGGAAGATGCTGAGTTTTGTACCTCCCAATGTATTGGAGTTTAGTTTATGTTTTTGTATCTTTTTGTATGAAATGTACGACACATTGTGCCTGAGGTCTATAATAAGTTTTTAGAATAGATGTATGTTTTAGTTTTTGCTTTCTCTTTGATATGCTTATATTCAAAGTTTCCATGTCTTAGCAATCTAGGTATCGTAAAGGTAATGCCCCCTTAGGGGCTTACATTTTGGTATCAGAGTAGTTTGATTCAAATCGGACTATGAATTAGTTTAGTTGCCCTAGATTGAGTGTTTTGGGTTATTTGTTATGCCATCAATCCTAGTTGCTTTATCATGGAAAATTAAGATTGATCACCTTAATACTTTATACACAGTAGGTAGGAAGTTTGGCGAGGGAAATCTAAGGCCATGGATAGTTATCCTTGAACCCCTTAGAACCAAACTTAGCCAATCCACCTAACCTCGGTTAGAGAACCTTAGAGAGGGTAGGGAATACATGGAGGGAACCAGTTGTAGGAACCAAGAATTTGGGATTTGTCAAATTTCAAAGGAGTAGACCACCATCCTTTATAGGCTATAATCTCGCTGAAACAAGATTATGGTTGAGGGAGATAGAGAGCATCTTTGAGACAATGTCTTGCTCCATTGAGTAATGGGTAGCTCATGCCACATTCATGTTAGAGGATGAGACAAATATATGGTGGAAAGGTATAAGAGATAAGGACCTTTTTAGGAATACCCTTAGAATGGAAAAACTTTAAGGTAGTATTCTTTGAGAGATACCTTTTTAGGATATGAAGAACCTCAAAAGGAAGTAGAGAGTATGCAGCGAAAGCAAGATCATAGGAAACGAGAAAGTTTAGGACCTCACCAACTTGAGAAACTAATCTAAATTTAATATTCTAATATTTTTTCAAAACCAAATTTATAATTTTATATAAGATTTAATGAAAGTTTATTAAATGGTAGATTATAAGAGTTTCATGATTTATTTTGTGAAAGGCATGACGTGATGAATATATGTAACTTGATGTCATGTTGAAATATTATAAATTGGTGATTAAAACTTATCATGGTGCGAATGATAAGTAGTTGATATGAAATGTCATCATTGTCAGTATATGATGAATTTATTTTCATGCACGCGTGCATTTTTATGAGCAATTTGATATTGAAGGTGTTAGTATCAAGGGAATAGTCGGGTGCAAGCCAGGTGTGAAAATTTAAGGACTATAGATGGCACAATTCCACAAGAGACCGAAATTTTGCATGCCCCTATGTTGTGGTGTATAATACCCCCATACAAAAATCCTTACTAAAGCATTGGTTCCTATGATCAGCGGTCGGTATTACCCAAATGGTTTTTAGCACGTGTTACTTTATTACCCTTGGTAGGGTACCTGTGTTGATTATACCATGATTAAGGAATATTCGGGCTGGTCGCTCAACTTAGATTTTCATGGAAAGTCTAGGATCATGTGCATTTGCATAATTGGTTATAATATAATTAAGAATAACAACTAGGTGATTAGATCTTTGTTTTATGCTTGCATGTTGCGATTGTAAGTATACTTAATTGTATGTTTAGTAGATTATATGTTCTATCTTGATATGATCATTTTTTTTTTTTGGTAGCTTATCCTTGCTTGTATGCCATTGTGTGTGTATAATTGTGATGATCATGATAATTTGTTGTCACAAAAGTAGATGGATGGAGTTCCACCCAGACCCATAGTTCTCTTCTGACTTTTGGGAGTGCATATCAGTACCGAAGGACAACGCCTCCTAGACCTCACAACAGTTGATGGATGACAAGATAGAGGAATCACCTTTATTTATATGGTAGACCAGATCACCCCTGCAGAGCTTGGAGGAGTCACTTTTCGATCCTATAGACAACCTTATAGCTTTTTTGGTTTGGAGTCACTAGATACCTCTAGAGGCGAGAGGCCTTCTTATATGGAGGTATTAGAGGCGACTTGTGCCATTCCTCTCACCATGTATCTAGAGCCTTAATTATAGGAATGAGATCCGTAGTAGGTCATTTCCCTTTAGTTATGTGAGTAAGTCCTTATGACCAGCTTAGATTAGGGAGCATCCACATGTATATCCCCCTCCCCTTTCTCGAGTTATATTCGTAGGTTGGTCATATGTATTGACACATACACCTCTCATATTAGAGTATTTTGATTTCTTACATATGAGTTAACGTATGAAGCATCACATCTTGTTTGTACATGTTAATGTTGATATTTTTATGAGTATGACACTTTTTTTCTCACATGTTTAGTAACGTAGACTTGATTTTATTCTAAGTTGGCACTGGTTGATGGAAGAATATTCAAAGTTGCAAAACAATTCTTACTCATTTTCATAAATAAATTAATTAAAGAGTTTTCATGATCAAATTAAAATTGAATCCTGGTTATGTTAGTCGAGTTGTTTTGTGATGAAGATGGGTCGTTACATTTGGTATGAAAGTGGCACAGGTAACTTTCTCTTCCTCCAGGCATGGTACTTCTCTGAAAATCTTCTCCATCTCAAGGAGCCACAACTCTATAGCTAGAGGATCATACTCCTCCTTGAAGAAAGGTGGGAGCTTCTTACGAAACTCAAAGAACCTTGAGTTTTGGAGTCTAGTCCCTATGTTAATGGTTTTTATGGAAACAACTAGAGATCCCTTTAACACCTTGTTAATGAGGTTGTTGGTTGCTGTAGTTTGCTTCCTCATGGCATTTGCCATCATCTCTATGGCCGCCATTTCAAGGGTACGTGGGTTTCTGAATTATCTACCTTTTTCTGCCATACTCTTTGCCTATACTAAACCACATATTGAGTTGATCAAGCTCAATATCCAGTAAATAAGTAAGGCATAATTCATGACAAGAACAAAACAAGATGAGCTAATACTTAAACTAACATATTTTATCCATAGTCCAAAGGATTGAACTGCTCTGATACCAAAATATAACACCTTAACGGGCATTAACTTAAACTGTACATTTTGCATATCAGAGAGCGAATAATCATCATATCTAATTATCATTACTCAAGAGTTCTACAGATAAAGTCATACATCATTCATAAGTAATATTATCATATACTTAACACGATGGTCTTTCCCATATATTGGGACCCTATACAAAAGAATATACATAAAGATTGTTTTTCAAAATATCTAAATAAGCCTAAAGATACAATATTCTCAAAATAACCATATCCTCAATGCTGCTTCATGCCTTCCTTGGATACCTGTTCAATCTAGAATATGAAAACTAATTAATGAGACGATGTCTCAGTGAGTGTAAAAGAGCATGCAATGAAATGTACAAGACTCATATATACATAATTTAAATAAAACATTGCTTAAACCATTTTAAAGTTATAAGCTTAACTTAAACATTTACTTTAGCATGCTTCATTTTCTTCTTTCTTCTTTTTCTGTCCTATGGCAAAGTATTGAGCTCAAACTTTCAAGGAGCGTTCACCTTGTCCTTATGTTGTGACCTCATACTTACATATCCCTCTAATTTGAGAAGCTTAGCCATTAGCCTTTGGGGAATTGGAACTAATGGAACCCTTCCTATTCACCCAAAGAAGGCTTCTCAATTATGCATGCCTTTCATTAAATATATATCACAACCTTATACTTATATCTGCCTCCTATCCAAGGGGCCTTTTTCACTTAAAAATTTGGCCATCCTTTGGTATCTAGAGGGTTTGCTACCTTCCTTCCTCCAAAGGAGACCCTCTATATACATATTTAAATACATTATATCCTCAAACAATGTATAATAATTATAGCACAGTATAGACTTCAATGAAAACTTGAATGAATATATTGTTTTAGGGGTCTCTTGCTTAGCCAGATACGACCTCGCTTAGTGAGTAAGACCCTATCACTTAGCATGCCTAAGAGTCATTTAGTGACCATGTACAAGGGTCCTAGACCTATTTTCCAGACCCTTTCTCAATTAGCGAAGATACTCCTCACTTAGTGAGTCTATATGAGACTTCTAGACTTACTCTCTAGAGGTCCTCTCGCGTAGCAAGACTTTGTTTTGCTAAGCAAGGGAAAAACACCTTCTCTAAACTCTATTTTTGCTTAGTGAGACCCAACTCTAGCTTAGCGAGCCTGCATGAGGCTTCCAGACCTATTTCTAGAGATCTAGTTGCTTAAATAGAGCCTATTTTGCTTAGACTCTCGGTAAGCTAGACTCTAGCTCACTTAGCCAGAAGGCAATTTTGCAAAATTGCGATGTTGCAAGTTCTGCTTGCTCTAGGCCATCTATAGCCACCCCAATCATCGAAATCACCATAAATGACATACAAATGATCCTTTAACCTTATGTACCTCAAATCTATTCATATAAGCTCATGAATCATGTAAATCAATGAAAAACCCCAAATTTCCAAGGTTAGGGTTTAAAAACCCAAAACCTCCAGTCCATCATCAACAATACAAGATTAAGAAAAGATTAGGGGAAGAAAATGGATAGGAAGCAGTCACAATAGGGTCCTCTGCGTGTGTATATAAATGGAATCTCTTTTTCCTCATCCTCCTCCTCCTTCTTTTCCTCTTTCTCCTTCTCCTTTCTCTCCTATTCTTTCTTTCTTCTTTTTTCTCTTCTAAGAGTGAAATGTGTGTGTTTTGTGAGTGTGGGTGATGTTCACAGGTCTAGAAGGGTATAGGCCTTAGAGGCCTTTTTTTCATCTAATTTAACTTTAGCCCATTACTATATCATAATACAGAGCAATGTCCTATACTATGCAAAGCACTTATGAAAGCAATATAAAAAGACAATTAATTTGTTTGATACTAACATAATTATTATTAGCCTATCTTAGGAATGTTACATTACGTAATGGGACGCGACTGGCTGAATTGCTCGATTTTTTGGATTAACTCCCTGGTGTAGAGTCATAGTCTCATGCCTAACCAAATGGTTATGATTTTATGACATATATGAGTGCATATTCTAATACTGCTTGTGACACATGTATGATTCGTTGAAATGATTTCTCCATACACTTTGAGATGATCTTATCCTTTGTATGGGACTGTCGGTGACGAGTGTGTTTATGTGTGTGTCACGATTTTATTATCTTGCATGATTGAGTGTAGGTTTCTCACTCCTTTATGTTGTTGTTTTTGGTTTGCTACATTTGTTATTCCTATTGTCAGTTAAAACCATTGATTAGTATACCATTGTTGCCATTTCTAAGTTTGCGCGTCACCTTCAAGGCAGAATGTGATTAGTGGTTGGATTTCATAAAGTGATGAGTTGCCTATTTTGGGTGGCTTGTGGTAGTGGCTTGGCTATGAGGCACTCATATCTTCATGCATTATATTCTCGTACAACTTTTGATTTCCTTTATTTGAGGAGGTCACTATAGTAAAGGCTCACAGAGTACGATTCTTGAGGGAAGGTTCCCTTGACCTTTCCATCCTTTTGGGCCCTTGTACCCTTTAGCTAAGCAGCTTCCTAACATTGAGCCTAAGGATAATGCTCATTGGTTTGTAGATTTAGACTAGGTTGTGATTAGCTCACAGGTAATTAGTGTTGTATCATTCATTGATTTTCATTAAATTATTCTATCAATATGACTTTGTAATCTTATGGTTGGTACTTTTTATTTTCCCTTTAAAGAACAATGATGTTTTTAGTTATAAGTTTATGAGTATTTTCTAACCACCGTAATCTATTAGTATTATGTGTTTGAACATTTTTATTACCTTATATGGGTAATTACAATGTCTTTTGAAAGTTTTAAATTATGCTATCTTTTCTAAAGCTTTTGTAATAAAGGAAAATTTTCAAGTTAAGAAATTATGATGCTTAGGAGGTGTTATAAATACACTCATTGTTTCCCTTCAAATATAATATCACATAACACACAGCAAAAGCACAATGATCTCGTACCCCAAACCCAAAAAAGTAAACAAACTCTGGTGCCAACTATTGTAACACTCTTAGGCGTCACAATTTCTTAACTTGAAAATTTTCCTTTATTGCAAAAAGTTTAGAAAAAATAGTATAATTTAAATTTCAAAAAAATCATTTTAATTACTCACATGAGAAAGTGAAAATGCTTAAACACGAAATACCTATAGAAAAGGATACCCAAAACACACTTATCAACTAATAACTAAAAACATTGTTTTGCCTTAGAGGGAACTTAAATAAAGAGTACTGACCATGATATTACAAAGTCATATCCATAACATAATTAAATGAAAATACAATAACTTTAATTACCTATATGTTGGTCACAACCTAGTCTAAATCTACAAACTAATGAGCCTCATCCTCAGGCTCCATGCTAGGAAGCAGCCTAGCTAACAAGTGCAAACTTAGAAGGGTAGAGAGGTCAAGGGGACCCTTCCTTGAAAATCGTACTTTGCGAGCCTCTGCTTTAACAACCTCCTTAGATATAGGAAACTAAAGTTAGATAGGAATATAAAGCATGAAGAGACAAGCGCCTCATAGCCAAGCCTGTACAAGACACCCAAAGTAGACAACTAACTGGGTTGTGAAGTCCAACCACCAATCACCTTCTTCCTAGAAGATGACAAGAAAAATCAGGTGTGGTAACTAGTAATGATGGTATATTGATCCCTGGTCTTAACCTCAATTGGTGGTTATTATCAATACTTTTTGAAGTTATCTTGATTAGATAACTTAACTAGGAATTAGTGGCTTGATTAAGAAAAGTCAAACCAATTGACTTTTGATCAACTCATGGTCAAATAATTGACTTTGACCATCTAGGGTTATCCTTGATTCCAAGTTTTGACTTAAGGATTGATTAGTTAATTACCTAATTAACCACTTAATTATTTAACTAAGCCTCATTAATTTCCTTACCATCAATTAAGTACTTAATTAGTTCTTGATCAATCCTAACCAAGGGTACCAATTAATTAAGTTAAAGTATACTTTATTGTTAACCATTATAAGAGTGTCTTATAAGGTCCATTACTCATATGTGTTATTTGTCTCACAATTAATTCTCTAAGTGCCCTTAAGTTTATTCATTCTAAGGTATTTGAAAACTTATATTTTTCCTTTTACCCTTAATCTCTTAGAGTTCTCATAATGTACTAATTTAATTATTCTCTTAGATTATGTTAAATTGTTACAAGCTCTTAATGGGTATACTAAATTTACTACTTCTTATTGGGTGATGTTATGTCTCTTGAAAGTTTTAAGGTTCAGATGCCTTAGTTATTAATCAACTCCTTAACTTTAACATATTACAAATTTTATTCTTAACAAAACAATGCTCATGGGGTGGCAAGATCTTCATTGGTCCACTATTTTACCACCAATGCAGTGATGGATACCTCCTCCCTACCTTCCATAAATTTACTAATGCCCAAGCTTGTGCCTTTTCCTCACCCTCCACCAAGAATGCTAACATTGAAGGTTCAAAACCATGCCTTTAAGAAACCAAAAATGGAGGAGATGATGAGAAACATGGTTTGAATTAGATAGGGAAGACATAAAGAGAGAAAAACCTTACACTGAGCTCAATGTTTTTAAAACCAAACCGGTCATTAAACCGGTCAAGGCACTGATTCAAGGTTCAATGGTTCAACTGGGGTTAAACCGTGGTCGAACCAGTATTAATAAAATAATAATAATAATAATTAAACAATACATAAAAAATTAAAAAAAATATAATATCATAACTTTATAATATTAAAAACTAAAAATAAAATATAATTTTATAAGTTCTTAACATATACAATACCTAAAAAAGTTCAAATTAAATATGTCATGATACTTAAGTCTAAGTTTTAATAATACACATCAATATTTATTAATAAAAACAAGTTTATATTTAGAATAAAAAAATGACAAATATTTTAGGTTGATTTTCATTTTTTTAAAGAAAAAGCATCAAAATAATATTTTATTAGACATTTTTTATTGAATCGCTACAAATCGGTTTTTGACCGGTTTTACCGATTTTTGACCGATTCACAGACCGATTTTTTGCCTGGCCGGTTCTCTGGTTTAATTGGACCGGACACAGGACCGGTTCACCGGTTTTCTGGTTGAACCGGCTGGTCCAGTCCGGTTCTGAGAACATAGACTGAGCTTTAGAAGTTAAAAGAAAGGAGAAAGCAAGTAGAGAGTGAATAGTCTTGTATGATAGAGGGGTCCTTCATATGTGAATGTATGTGCAATGAAACAAAAAGAATGGAGGAGAAACAAGCGCGGTATGGCTTAGCCAACAAGAGAGCTAGAGAGAAGGAGGAGAATTTAAGAAGTAGAGAGAGAAAGGTGTGGCAAAAGTGGGGGGAAGAAGCATTACTAACAAATTTATACTTAGGGTTTTAATGATTTCCTTTAGGATTATAATACAATTAGGATTCTAAGAAATAATTCAAAATGAAATCTCCACCAATGGGAGAGATTGTGGGAAGTGTGCCATGAAAGGGCGAGATGAAGAGTTAAGTTTCAAAAGTTGGTCAAAAATGGCTATATTCAAAAAGTGTCAATTTATGTAAGAAGGTATATTACCATGTTAGGTAACTTCTATTTCATGCATGTGAAAGAAAGATTATTTGACCTATGTGTTTGTCTTAAGTGTAGAAAGGGTATTTTGGTCATTCAAATGGTGTTCTAGGCTTGGTTCTGGCTCTGCCCCAGTTCTATTCCTCAAAAAATGTCTACTTGATACTGAAAAAAATAATATTATTTTATATGAACAAGTCAAATTTGTTTAAGAGATTCTCCTAACTCTAAACATATGTTGCTTGTTGGGACTTGGGTGACATATTAGCAAGTTTGCACTCAATCAACCCAATCTAGTACATGCAAGCCCATGTCTCTTCCTAGCTTCTGTCTAACCTCAAAACACAAGGTAATTTATAAGCTTCAAAACATTCGAAACTAAGGAATGTGGGACTTTAACCTTTTGAAATACTCAACCACAAATACAACAAAATAAATATGTATCGCAACTGTTAAAAGAAATATGGATAATATTAATAAAGATATCACCGAGTAAAATCGCTCAAAATTTGATGCCAATAAATAAAACGGTAACTTAGCAATACTATCCTTGACAAGAAGAAATCTAATAACAAAATTTGCCAGAAGTAGAGGATGTCCCAAGTGAGGGAGATACATCACTTCTTGTATTTTTACTACATCATCCAAAAATTAAACATTATTCCAAATACTATTATATAATCATAGAGCAATAAGCTGAATGCTAGTGCAAAATATAGAAGCTTCGAGTTTGGACCAGACTCCTTGCAGCTCATTGAGACAAATTATTCCAAGATCCATTTTACTGAATGCTGAAAGGCATGAGATTTGGGCAAAATTCCTTGTAGCTCATTTAACTGAGGCCATGTGTCGAATCAAGTCAACCACACGTGTGCTGCAAAGAAGAAAGCAACAATGAAATGAAAGTAGGAGTTAAAAACCATTTTCTGTGTGAGAACTTGATGGCATAGCCTAGAGTTCTACTCAAAGGACTGCTGGGATGGGTGTTACTTTTATCTTTGGGCACAAGATTAAATAATGCATAAATTGACTCAAACATAAAAAGAGTGCTTATTTGCATGCAAAGATGAGATTGTCCAAACTAAAATATGTCTGTAAGTATAACAAAATCAGAGAGTTCTATAGGAATTAGTTATTATCTAGTAGCTGCAATTTATTTAGACTGAGCAATAGCTCGGTTCTTCCATCAAAAGTTCAAGTTGTTTTGACATATCTTAGTAAGCGTAGTTTTGCTTCTGGTTGCCTATAGATTTTGAGAAAAAGGAAAAGACTAACAAATTGTGAAAATAAAATGAAAAGGCATAGAAGTTTGTTTTACCTGTAGCCCCACTCATTGTCATACCAAGAGACTAGTTTCACAAAATTGTTGTTCAATGAAATTCCAGCCTTTGCATCAAAAATGCTTGACCTGCCAGCATATGGTGGATCACATGGTAAGCTTCACTACACTAAAGCCTTGTTGATGGAAAATGACATGCTATAGCAATATAAAAATAAGCCCCAAATATTAGTAACATAATCTAGCCAAGGTACCAATAGACTGAGGCACATCTAATTGTCAATCCTAATTGCTAAATTCCTCTACCTAAGCTAAAACCAAATTATTGACTATCTTAGGTGCACAATGCATGATGATGGCATACTAATTTAGTGACTATAAGCATCATCACCTGCTGTCACCCACAAAATCAGTAGACACAACATCTTCCTCTGTGTAACCAAGGATTCCTTTCAAACTTCCCTCAGATGCTTCCCTGTGAAAAAAATTGAAGACATGAGATGAAGACTACTTCATTATAGCAATTACATCTGAAAAAGTAAACAGAACATCCTCATTCCCCAGGTAGAAAAAACAGTTTATTCTCACTTGATAGCAGCTTTAATCTCATCATAACTGGCTCCCTTCTCAAGTCTAACAGTGAGGTCAACCACTGAAACATCCACAGTTGGAACTCGGAAAGACATTCCTGTCAACTTATTATTAAGGGATGGCAGCACCTTCCCAACAGCCTGCACAGTTCCAAATACAATAGGCACACAGTTATTTGCCAGAAAGAACTTGTGCGGATACAAAATAATATACATCTAAAGATAATAGAAACTGGGAAATTAAGAGGAACATAAGTTAGAAAATATAACAAATACAATGATCAGATAACATGACTTGCATTCACATGTTTGCTTGTTATACCTGCCCATCTGTTCAAGGTCAACTATCCCTTAAAGCAACTGGAACTTGAAATCACATGATCAATGAGAGAAAGGGATGTGCAAATTCATATATGCTAGATACCTTAGCAGCTCCAGTACTACTAGGAATGATGTTCACAGAAGCAGCTCTGCCTCCTCTCCAGTCCTTCATTGATGGTCCATCAACAGTCTTTTGAGTGGCTGTGTAACATAAAATGACAGGTCAATTAAATAGTGAATCATGTGAAACTAAAAGGAATGCAAATCGTTACACACTTACCAGTAATAGAGTGAACAGTGCTCATGAGGCCTTCAACAATACCAAATTTGTCATGGATAACCTGAATATATTTCAACAAGGTCACTTAATTGAGATTTTGTTTTTCTCTGTATGATGAGAATCTTTCTTTCCAACTTTAAGCAACTATAGGACAAACTACCTTTGCAAGTGGAGCAAGACAGTTGGTTGTGCAGCTAGCATTAGAAACGACAGTTATATCGGACTTATATTCCTTCTCATTGACACCAACAACAAACATCGGGGCATCCTTGCTTGGGGCAGAAATAATAACCTTCTTTGCACCACCCTAATATCAATGCACATGACCAAAAAATTAGGAGAAAAGACCAAATATGAGATCAAACAGTGTTTTAATTTTAACTTCCAAAATTTTCTAAATTATTGGTTAATGAATTATTCTTCAACATGGATCTTGAAACAAGTGTTCTCTAGAAACAATAAAAGGATTCAAAGGAAAATATCAAAAAAGTATGTGCTAGATGAACAATATCCACTTATTATCATTAATGTCCAGATTATGAAATCATGTTAGATTGAAAACAAAGCTTGCCAAGATATTTATTATTCAGAAAATATTTCCCTTCATTTTTATTAGAAACACAAATTATGGATAGTGGGAATCACATTTATAATTGATTCACAACATCATGTGATGTGAAATGTTAATGACAAACCTTCAAGTGGGTAGCTGCCTTGTCTTTATCAGTGAAAACTCCAGTGGACTCAACAACAAATTCGGCTCCAGCCTCACCCCATGGAATCTCCTCCGGGTTCCTAATAAAATAAGAAAACAATTTTAGCCTGAGAAATTGCTTCATGGTGTGAGTCAAATTGTATCCACATCCAATTTACTAAATATATAAAATTAAACTATACCTGATACCAAAAACAGTGACCGGGCTATCACCAAAGAGAAGGGTTTTGCTGTCCTTAATCTTAATCTCACGGTGTTTGAATTGCCCGTGAACAGTATCATACTTGAACATGTAAGTCTGCAGGAAACAATTTCAAATTACTAATGGACAAAACTCATTAATGTTTGATTACTAGCATGAAAACACGGTGGGTGTACAGATAAAAATTGAAATAAATGAGTCTTTCTTGATTGCAATTTCCAAACCCAACAAAAGAAAAGTTAATTGGACAAGCTGGTATTCTCATATATTCACCCTTGCACTTTTTTTTCTCAACACCTTTATCAAACAAAATAAGATAATATCTCTAGTCCATGATCACATTACATGTGCTTTTTTATTTGTACCAAAATTTAAAACCAAATTAACATTGTTAGATTTTCTCTTAGAACCAATTGCATTGAAGGAGGCAATGTGAGACTTTCTTAGACAATACACAAATATGAGTTATAGGCTCTGAAACCATGTTAGATTTGATCTTAAAACTAATTGGTATTAAATTGCCCAACAGGTATTTAAACCGCATCACCTGTAACTGAGGAAGGTGAGGTGGGATTTTCCAACAAACATAATGCAATTAAACATCATATTAGCAATATCCATGCATGTTCAACTACTACAATGCAGAATTAAACATCATCACCAAACCCACATGAACAACACCCAAAATATTCATGCACACGCAGGTAGAGGCTAACTACTATATATATTTACCATGTAATCAGTTGTGATGAAAGGATCATTAACAGCAACAAGCTCCACGTCATCTCTCTGCAGTGCCACCCTGGCGACCAAGCGGCCAATCCTTCCAAATCCTTCATCATCACAAGCAAGACATTATTACCAAGGTACAAAACATCAACAAAGTTTTCTTTGGTTTTTTACGTTGTCAATTGATAAAGTAGACATTCACTTAATCAATGGTTAAACAATTCACACGTTGGACAAATTTGACACACAAATCCAAAAATGTTGAAACAAAACCAAAAAAAAAAGAAAAAAGGTGGCATTATTGGAGTACCATTGATGCCAATCTTGATCTTCTGGCCCATGAGTCTGTCTTTGGTTTAGCTGACACAAAGAAAAGAGGGCAATAGAAGGGAGTGAATGTGAGTAGAGAAGATCAAGATGAAATGACAATGTGGAAACATGGTCATAGCTATATATATAATATAATGATGGCTGAGTCAACGTGAGTGAAGCGAAATAGGTGTAAATTGTGTGTGCCATGCACCACAAACATCCGTTGGTTTCGAGAGAAAGTTTCAAGGACTTACGTCATCAAACCAAAAGCATCACGGGATAACCACTTTCATGTAGAATCGGTAAAAACCAATTTTCTTAAAAGATTAACTAAAAGCTAAAAACTCAAAAACTAAAAAGTTAATAGCGTATCTTTACATTTTAAAAATACATAATATATAATATTAGCAACTTAAGAATATATAGTAATCCTTATATCAAAAATATGCATAGTAATTCTTATATCAAAAGAGTCAATACTAAAAGCTAAATGTATTTCAAACTCTAATAAAAAACTTTCATTTCTCTCCATTCTCCTTATCAAAGGAATTGTCCATGCAGCGTCCACCCATCACACGTGATTAATCACATGCGTAAACATGGTTAACTTTGTCTTACTAATGGTTAAAAATAAATAAACGTGATCGTATCTAATTATCGATGTAGTTAATAACAAGGTTTTAAATTGCGGTCGTGGTTGTGATTTCGTCGCATTCCTTGATATTGTGGAAAATTGCGGACAAATGCGACACAATTGTGGTCACAGACACTCCAAAAACCTTGACGTTGCGGCTGAAATCGCGGCCACCAACCGTTTTTTATAACCCTAATTAATAGTGTCACAAAGTTATTCAAATAGCGAATAGTGATTAACTTTGTCTCATAAGTGGTTAAAAGTGTCATAAGCCTACTGAGATGTCTAATAGTAATTAACTTTGTCAAGTGGTTAAGAATAAATAAATGTGATTGAATATAATTATCAATTTGTACTTATAACAATAATGGTTAGATATACCTCACAAATAATTAATAGTGTAATGAGATTATTGAAGTGTGGTAAAAGTAGTTAACTATCTGGGTGGACGCTCAATTCCTAGATACCTTTGCCATCTCAATTAAAAATAACAAGGCACTTTATACTTTATCTTCTCTCCATTATATCGGTTTAAGGCTTGTTGCTTCTCAATCCAGTATCGTATAGTCAGTGCAGCAACAATCCATAATTAATGAAGGGGAAAGGAATCAGTTATTTGTTCAGGTTAATAACGCCATTTAGAGGATAATTAATATTTAAAGTTAATGATGTGATGTTTTAATTAAGTTTGCAAATTTTAATAGAAAAAGCAAAGAAATATTTCAATCTCTTCTGTCAATCCTTTTGCTAGTCAATAGCACACGCAATGTATTATGTGTGTGTACCGTCGTGTTATAAATTTAAATTATTTGGTTATTCATTTATATTTAAAAATTATGAGAAAAAAATATTTTTTATATAGCAAAGTATGTATAAAAGTTCTACGCATTAAATCTTATGTACTTTAAATAAATAATTAATATTTAATCATAACTTATATTGTAAAAATTGGTACTAACAATAATAATAAAATAAAAGATATAATTTGTATTCTAAATTTTAATCTAAAAATATTCAAAACAAACAAATAAATAGATAAACAAAATTATATTGTATTTAACTTTCTAGAGTCGGCCTAATGGGGGGTTGGGTAGCTTACACAAAGTCCTAGGTTTTATCTCTGCTGCCGTCGTTGTACACTAAAAAACATTATATTGTATTTATATATCAATATGAATATAGAAATATAAAACTATATAGTAAAAATGACTTGTATAATGAATTAAAAGCAAATAAAGATATAACAAATTTTTTCACCTTTAAATAAAATAGCATAAATTGCCTGCATAACAACATTGAATATAGATATGTATTAGTAGACTAATATTGTCAACATCATGAACCAAAATCAATTGAAATTTAGCGTCAATACTCATCTCTACACGTTGATCGGCTTCATAGCAAGGGAGGTTTGTGCAGAAGAATAGTCGGTTGCATCTTAGCATCTATCTATTTGGTCAGGACATTGATCAAAATCATACATTATTTTCGTAGGAGTAGAAATAATTGATGAATGAGGATAAATCAAAATCATTTTCACTTTAATAAATATACCGTCCTACAATCTAAACATACATGTGATTAAGTACTTTTTTCTCATGTATTGACACACAATATATTGCTACATTGTTTCAAAAATATAAGTCATCACTATATGACAGAGGATATCCTTCCCTACATTTTGAAATCAACATTTAATAGCATTCATGGATAATGATAAGTCAAAGGGGATATAAATACCTTGAGTCACTCACGATAAGGTATATATACACTTTATCTCTTGACTCTAATCCTTGGTGACTTGAACGTCAAAGTCTTTATGGATGTTCTCTCCATTGTTACAAGCACAAGAAGATCTTTGTAGCAGTCCATCATCACATTATTCTATACACCTAGGCATGTCAAGCCCCTCTCCATGCCCATTGAAGAAAATATACATTTTGTATCTATGACTTGATGTCCATTTAAGTACTTGTGAAAGTAGAAAATGACTGGGAGAAAAGAAAAGTGAAGTATGGGTTTGGTTTTTGTTTGATAAATGCTTGAGAAATTTAAAACAAAAAGAAAAGGAAAAACTATTGTATCTTCTCCCTGTGATCTCTTACTTCTCACACTTACTTGTTTATTTTTTAATGCTTATAAAAAATAAAATAAATAAATAAAAATACTTGTTTACTTTTTAATTATTTGACGAACATGATATAATAGTTTCTCCCCATGATCTCTAACTCTTACTCATTACTTTCTAATATATCTTTTACCTCTCCATTTGAGGCAGAGGTGTTGAGAGCAATGTTTTAAAAATCGGACTGGTCATCGACTCGGTCGAGATACTAGGTTAATGGGTTACTAGTCGAACTAGTAAGTCACTGGTTGAACTGCATGAACCAATAGAATTAACATAATGATTAAGGATATGTATAAATATTATTTTTTGCGCATAATTAATAAAGATCTATGGTAGTGTAGTGGCAAGAAGTGGTGGTGCATTTTGGAGAGGCGTGGGCTCGATTCCTTTGGAGGCCATGTTTTTGCATTTTCTCAAATCAGGCTTACTACTTACCCTGCACCCCTCGGTACAACACACTGCCTTGCGTCAAAGCAGTGCAGGCGCCCCTCGGTACAACACATTGCCTCGCGTCAGAGCAGTGCAGGCGTGTCAGTGCTAGCTTTACGCCTTGGGCCACGCACAAATAAAATCTAGTTCATTCATAATTGGTTTAATTTGAGTTTAAGCCGATTTGATGATGTCACTACCAGGCTGATAGCATTTCCAATCCAATAAATGAATCGACCCACTAACTAGTTTGGTTCTCCGATCCGATCGGCCAGTCCTAGCTAGGTTTTAAAACACTGGTTGAGAGTGACATTCAATATTGTGTCCCAATTGGAAGTGCTTTGTTTTTTGTCCAATATTATTAAGATATGGTGCTTTGTTTAGTCATATAAATATTAGGCTTAGCTTAAATATGTTTTATATTCTTGCAAATATAGTAGTTTTTGTTTTTAGTTCTTGTAAGTTTTATTTTTTAGTTTTCAGTCCTATGTTGTAATTTGCTTAGATGAAACAAAAATTCCTATATTTTATAAGGACTAAAAACAAGAAATCTCTATTTATAGGAGATGTAAAACATGTTTTTTTTTTTCTAACGGCAAGTTACATCAAAGACCAAAACAAGAAACATTGCATGGATAAAAACTAAAAAAAAAAATAGAGATTAAAAACAAAAATCACTACATTTAAAAGAATCTCAAACATATTTAAGTCTAAATACCTATATTTATTTCCTTGGAAAATAAATTGCGAATATTATTTAATCTTTGTAAAATCCTAGAGGAATAATTGCGATTCTTGATGAAGCCTAATACAAGGTTGACACTGATTTTATTTTTAATTAGCACTCTGTTGATATTTGCTATGGATGGATTCACCAACTGCGATTCTTGATGAAGCCTAATACGGGTACATTGATGTTACTTGCAATTAACAATGATCCTAGATGCTTATATCTTCTATGAATGAATTCACTTTATTTTATTAAATTAGTTTGATCCTTGTTTGCTACCTGCCAGCTTGTTATTACTAGGATATGTAGGGGACTTCTCTTAGGTGTTGTCAAATCTCTTTAGTTTGGTTATCATATTTGATTTTGTGAAACCATATGCTTTCTGTGTCAGCACATTAAAAAATAGGATAAATTATACTTACACTTCCCAAAGTTTAATAAAGTACGTTATATCTCTGTTTATATTATTTTGACCTCCCATACTCTATATAACTACATAAGAAATCAAGGAAAGTTTGTGTTAATGAGAAGAGTATATGATATTATTTTTTTATATAAACTAAGGGAGGGTTTACATAAAGTAATAAAAAAAAAGTATCGAATAAAATTTTGTTAAACCTCAATAAGTGTGAGTATAGTTTGTCCTAAAATATAACAAGCCGGGGATCATCATAGTGTGTTGATTATGTGTAGTCTGTCGTGCAAATAAGAGTACAAGTAAATTTGCGTCCAAGTGTTATGGAAGAAATGAGGAGTATGATCAAGGAGGTGGCGACATGTTATTCAATCAAGCAAAATATAAAATGTTTATATTTATTTGATTCCAAACGTGGGTTTCCATCTAGTTATAAAGTTAAAAAAATGTACGAGACTGCCCACTTTAAGAAGAAAAACATTTTAAAAGATGTGTTGTTCATTACTACATCGTATATACGTATGTGTTTAGTTATATATATTTTCAATGTAAAATATTTTTACATAAACATTTAATAAAATTTGATCATTTTACCATGTTATCTTATCTATTAGATATTTTACACAGACAATGCATATATTCATTTTCATTAAGCTATCTTTAAAGTGAGTAAAGATATATTTTTCCTTTATTTAAAGAACATCTTAATTTACTAAAATTCAAGTAAACATTTTCTAACTTAATTTAGTGATAATATCATGCTAGAGGAACTTTTTTCCACAATTTTAGATTATTCTTTTTGGATAATAAAACAACACAGAAACACATATTTCAACACACTATAATTTTTTTCCCCTTCCTCAAACAAGGTGTAGAATACGGTATATGATACATAATGTACAACCGTTGCTCTTCTTCAATTGTTTTGTAAGATTGCTTGACTCTTGAAAGTAACACGAGACTAGTCCCAATACCATAGTTACGTTCTAGTGAACTCATGGTTACAGGACAGCCAGCAGAGATGCCACCCGTGAAAATATGCCCTAGAAGACCTGACAGATTTATCAACCTGTCCATACCCCCATTGGGTCAGAGTGGCTCCCATTCCCTCAAAGTGCTTCCAATATTGAGACCAACAAGCCAAACTGGTTTGGCTTGGGTATGGAGATGGTTTAAGTTTTAACCATGACAAACAGCTGATCCCATCTCTTTGCTTCATGAGAGGTTCAATATCTGGATTCAACCTCCACATGGTTCCCCGCCCCAAAGGGGAGGAATGTGTGGGCAATTATCTCAAGATTTGTGATAATAGCCGAGGCAATCCAGTGAAGATCATGGCATATTTATAGTGGCCGTACGACTAAAACTAAGCAATTTGTAGACAGACATTGTGCACAACAAAGTAAACTAAGCAAAATCGGCTCTAGCTTTTGGCTAATATTATTAGAGAAACTCCATATCTTTATCCTAGACTATCACTAAAAGGTATCTTATGGGAAGTTTTTTTAATCTGATATCTTAATCACATCGAAGAACCAAGAACTGTTCTCTTGTACGAAATTAATTAACTATGAATTCCCACTACTCCAAGGCCGTATAGATAGCAGAATAAACTTGAGACTGCATGGTGACCCTAATGCTAAAAGAATAGAGCACTAAAATTTATATCATGAGAAATAGTACATCATAATACACAAGAAAAAATGGAACTGGGGCTTCCAAATGTGATGTGGAAGAGTGAATGCATCTCTCACTGGCCCAACTGATCCGCTCTCAAACAACTCTATCTTACAACATGGAATGTGGAATGTGGAACATGGACAGGTGGTGGGAACATGGAACTGGTCAACATCGAGGACAGCAGGACCTTGTCAACCACCAAAACAAATCATGTAACATAATCACATATCCCCTAGGTATGTACTGGTAGCAAAAGAGCGACCTTAAGATAATTTCAAAGATGGGGAAAAGATTTTCTCACTGACCATCATCTTAATCTCTGGCATATCCTACTCAATATGAGAATTCATGACCTCGAAGCGAAATATATTTTTTGACCCAGATGGCAATGTCCTCAGCACAAACCTGGGCCTGAGGGCTTTTGAGAAGTATGTCAAGTGTTGCAAATTCATGGACTGCGTCTTTATACTCATAAACAGGTGCATCAACATTCACTTTCCTAAGCTCCTCTGAGTAAGCAATGGCACGGTCCCTCATCCAGTCATGTTCTGCCACCACTGTCAATGTTGGAGGCATCCGCTTTAAAGGAGGACCCTGGCCTGGGACTAGGGGATTGGCGGCTGGATGGTCTAGGCTAAACTCTTCCTCAGGTAGGAATAGTTTCCATGCTAGCATACACATGGCCTTGTCATAAAAGTAAGAGTTTGCCAACTTTATTTCCGATCGAGTGGGCACACTTCCAACAAAAAACGGATACATCAGGACCTGTGCCACCACCTTGACAGGGTCCATAAGTTTGCCTGCTTCTACAGCTTTCCGAGCCACATAGTCTGCAATATTTGCACCGCAACTCACACCAAGAAGCACACACCTGATTCAATATCAAAGAAAAAAAGAACAGGTTAAGCACTAAACTAGTGGTGTACTTAACTCCTGACAAGAAAATAATTACGGTAACAGACAACACAACAGCTTATCTACAAAAGTGACACCCTTCAACTTTTTCTTTTTTTTGCTTTCAAACAAGACCCGTTCTGAAGAGGCATAGCATTGCAAAATATATATGTCCATGTCCAAAGGAAGTATATAAAATCTTTGCAACATCACATATGATGCAATAATCAAGCAAAACAAGCATCCTCTTAATTGACCCAAATCACTTAGAGACCAATTGCCTAATAGATGCTCTAAAAAATAATTTACTACTTGAAAATTTCTATTTTCAAGAAAAATTAAAACATAAATGGAATGTAAAGAATGGGGAAGTTAAGCAGAATAAGACTGATTCCCCAACCAGGTTTCATGGTATAAATATTGGGTTGTTAAAGGAAGACACTCAAGAAATCTGTTTAGGAAGAGAAAGTCGAGGTAGGATTGCAGATATACAAGTAGAAAAAGATTAAACAAGATATGAGATTCTTAGCCAAAACTAAGAAGAAACTGAGCACAACAGCAAGCAAAAGCGACCCAGATAGACATGACTCCAAAACGGTTAGTAGAGACCCCTACAAATGAGAAAATGGCAGAAGATTCATGTGAAGCATTACATTAGGCTTCATTATAAGCCCATGTAGTCTAATCAATATAGTAGTGTTTGATTGTTGTTAGTTTCAGCTCTACGTCCATGAAGTGTACTAAACTAGCATCACCTAGGATTCAGACAAATTCCTGTACCTTTCAAATATGTCTTTCAAAAAAGTTCAAAACTCAAATAAGTTCAAAAGTGATGGCTGGGTCCGCTGGGATGCTAGTAATTAACATACATAAATGAAAGCACAGGAAAAAAAAACAAAAAAAAAACCTGAAATCTGATACTGACAATAAATATAGTAAAGAAATCATCTGACTGAAAGCAAAAAAGACCAAGTCCAAGGAGAAAAATGTTCACATAAACTAGTGTTCAAGCACAATAGGTCCACCATTCCTCTTTCCTTTATCATCAAAACCCTCAAATTTTCCCATCCTATAGTGCAGGATGACCTGTGCTGCCATCAAGTGACATTTACCAGAAGAATATTCTTCATGCCATCATCACTTTACCTCCCCTCTCTCAATGCCTTTGTGTTTTTCAGCATATCTAGAATGTCAGTTATAACTTATAAGAACTGAGCTATTAGCTACAGACACAATCTAAAAGCAAATGAACTCACGTCATTGGACATAACCTCTTTAGATAAGATGAAAAATGAAGCTACAATCAATCCCAGTTCGGCAAGTGGGATGGGACAAATGAATTATTCTACCAAGGAAAGAGTGGCAAAACAACTATAGACAAGTATGAAATTCCATTTTATTAAAACCTAAATACTTAAATAACAGAAAAGTAGAATGTGATGAATTTCGACAACCACATCGATTAGAACAACATTCCATAACTTCTACACCAAAAATAAAAATAAAAATTTATCACACATAACAGACCGCTCTCTCTAGTCTCTGCAACAACTGAGAATCCCAAACCATATATATGAATCAGATCTATATTTTTGGCACATGAAGATGCATCAAACTCTAGAGGGAACTAGTTAACCAGTAAAACGAGGCTGAGTACATATTGTTGCTTCAGATATGAAACTTCCCTAAAATGCGACTAATCAAACATGTAAAATAAAACAAAGTGCAAGAATAACTCTTAAGACACCTTCCTAGACACCCCTACGTCAGTCACTAGCTTAATTGCAATCAACATCAGATTGAAAATCCCAACCCAAACTTGCTTCCATCAAATTCAGAACCCCCACTTACTTACTACCCAGGCTGTCACCTCCTCCCTAACTCTCAGATCCCTTGACCAATTTACTTCATTACACTCTCTAATCACCATCTACATTTGAAACAGACAATGAAGGCATTCATTTCAACGAAATGCATCACCCCATTTCACTCCCAATCCGAAATCATGAAATGTATAAACAAATCAAGAGGAGAACTAGCAACACACTCTTTCCAATACTCTCTTTACTGTTGCTTAAAATTTATCAGAAACTACAAAAACGTGAATAAAGGTCACTAAATAAGTAAAACTCACAAAATTTGTAATTTCCAAAAAATTTCCGAGCATGTTCAAAAAGTATGTCAAGGAGTATGTTACTAGCATTTCTCATCAAATCAATCTACAACACTAAGTGCGTGTTTGGCTTCACACTGAATTCCTCAGAATAACATTGAAATACTAGTTAACGTAATTTTAGGTAAATTTTTACATGTTTGGTTTTACATTGAAGGATTGATCCTAGGTCCAAAATTGATTCTTACTTGAAGCAACTTTAGGTAGTTTTTGCGTTGGATCAAAAATTTTATACTAAGTTTTACTACTAACTAGCTTTTATAATAAAAACATCTCACATCACTTCAAAATCAATTTTAACCAAAATTAATTTCATTCAAATCAATTTTGCAACACTCATCCAAATACACACTAAGATAAGGATATAAATCAAACAAAAAGTGATAACAAAAAAGCGAAGTTTCGAATTGCAACCTTGATGGATTTCCATGAGCAGCCAACCAAGGCTCAACCATTGAGGCTCCAAAGGAATCCACAATATGCTTGTGCTGACCCTCCAATTTCTTCCCTCCCAAGGACTTACTACACTCCGCCAAATTCGCCTGCTTCGCCAGCCAATTCAGCACCTTAAGCCCATCCTCGAATGCCGCCGGGTACCGGTTCTCCGGCGCCAGCCGGTACCCCACGGCCACCACGACCGCGTCGCAGAGCTTCGCGATCCGCCGGCAGAAGAAGTCATTCGCCACCGAATCATTGCTCCCGCTCACCCACCCCCCGCCGTGGAACTGCAAAATAACCGGCAACTTTTTCCGGCGACCGTCCCCCGCAGCCGGCGAGTACCCCCGGTACCCGCCGCCGGCCGCCGATTCCAACCCCCCCACGTCGCTGTTCCGCCGCGGCTCCTCCTCCTCCCGCGGCGACGGAACTGGGGGCTCGTAGCTGTTGCGCCGCAGCGCGCGCAACGACGTCGTTTCGGGGCGTCCAGGTTCGGGTCTCCGAGGAGGGTTGGCGTTAGGTTTGGAATTGGGCTCCGGCGAGGCGAGTGCGGAATCGGGGAGGAAGATTCGGACGGAGAGGGAGGTCAAGGAGTCGATGTGGATATCCTTGGTGGCGACGCCGTCGGAGAAGGAGGGGTTGGCGGCGGCGACAGATTCGTCGGGTCGGGTCGTGACGCCGAACGGATGGCACTCTTCGGCGGGGCTTGGATCCGGTTCTGCAAACGGTGCTTCAGGAGGAACTTGAAGAACACGCTGTAGAGTTTCACGGCCACACTCGGCATCGCTCTGCAACGTTTCTAGAAAACTCGAATTGGTGTTAATTAAGGTGATTTGAATAATTTCATGGTTTAATTGGGATTGGATTGGGGTTAAGCTTATAACTACATGGGATTAGGGTGTTTTTGATTTTTTTGGGGCTTGGACCCTTGAATGGTTTTGATTTGAATGAAGCTTGTGTTTGGATTGGTGCTGGTGAGGGAAAGAGAGAGGAAGAAGAAGAAGAAGAAGAAGACAGCACGTAAAGATGGAAAGAAAAAGAGATGGGATTTGATTTTTCTTTTCCCGTTTTTCGAAAAAAAGTTATGTTTTTTTGCGTAAATAAGTTATTAATGCCTGAAATTTTTAACTTTTATAAAAAAAAAAAAATTCATTTTTAATCTTTAAAAGCTATATTATTTTAATCTTTAGTGAGAAATTAAAATTATATTGTTTTTATTAAATATGAATATTAAAATTAAAAAAATTACAAATAAATAATAAAAAAATACTAATAATACACTTTTTAACATGCTTTTTATTATTGGTTGATATGTATTAAAATCACAAAATTTTATAAATATCACTTTTATATTTAATGAGTTTCACTTATAATTTTGTAGTTTCTAACTAAATTTAACAAATAGTAAAAAGTGTATTAAAAGGAAATTATTAGAGAATGTGTTGGTAGCATCCTCATAAATAATAAATGTGTAGATAATGTAGATATTTTTACATCGTTATCCAATCACAAATCGTCATATATAATAAGTTTAGTAACTTTTATACTAAAATTATTTCTTAATGATTGATAATATAAAAACTTTCATACTAACAAAATATGGCTGTTAAACTCAATTATTAATTTATAAAATTATTAGAGATTTTCAATTTTAATCTACGTGAAAATTGAGTCATAAAGTAAAATAAACATGTCTTACTACTTTTATATTATTAATGAATTAAAAATTATTTTTACTATTGAAATCATTATAAAATTCAACAAATTTAAACAGTAAACGTATTATTTATTCTTAATAATTTATTTATTTATTTATTTTTGAATTTAGCCTGTTTGGAGTTTTCTAATTTTTTTTTCTAATATTTATGTTGATTTTTGGCCTCTGAATTTTTTGTTTTCAACACTATTTGCATTTGTGTCGGGGATCTACCTGTCTGTGCCACGTGGGACGTCAGAAGGTGGGAGGGCTGTGATCTCGTGCGTGGGGGCGGCGTCAGTGAAGTTGGACGAAAATGATTAAAGGATTAGAAATTCATAAATGGATCTAGTCTAATAGAAACTGTCAAATTTAAATTGAATAAGTCGTAAAATAAATAGAGTTTACTTAATATCAGTATAAAATTTTTTATATTCTTAATTAATTAAGAATAATTTTATATAATTTTTAAGAAGTTTAACGGCTATAGATTATCAATATAAAAAAAATTATATCATCAACTAATCAAAAACCATTATTGATATGACTTTTAAGGTAATTATTATAAAAGCCAACAAACTTATCATACATAGTGATTTGTAATTGGTCGATAATGTAAAACCGTTTTACACTAACAATGCATAACTTTTTTCTCATTATTAGGATTACTATTATAAAAAGAGAAAATAGACTATGTACTGAAGTGTAAAGTAATTTTACACTGTTATCCAATTACAACTCACCATATATGATAAGTTTGTCAATTTTGATAATAATCATCCTAAAAGTTATACTAAAGTTGATTTTCAATTAATTGACAATGTAAAAGTTTTTACAATAATGGTACATAGCAATTAAACTTTATAAAAATCAATAAATTTATAATGTGTGTGTGTGTATATATAATTTGTAATTAAATAATAGTTTTAACACTGTTAATATATGCAAAATTTATTCAATTAAATAAAAAATTCAATTTAATACAAATATTGAAAAATGATTTTTATTAAATTTGATTAAATTTTAAATTTCTTTTGAAAAATCAATTTAATAAATTCATATACACATACATAATTTTATTTATAAAATTATAATATAACTCATGCATATATAAGTAAAAATTTATAAAATTATACAATTCTTAATTGTTGGTACAAAAAAAAAAGCAGCTGATTCAGTAGCGCGAGCTACAATAAGAGCTCGGTGTCATTACGTTAAAAAAAATGGATTGGCGGTATGTTGACGAATTGGTATACTACAAAAATATGACTTCACAAATTCAGGGACCTGAGAATGCAACAAAAGACAAGAAGACTCAATTGTTTTCCAAAAAGGAATGCCACTATATTGAAGAGACAATTAGCTTCATTTGGAATGTAATTGTTTTTATTATGTTTTATTAGAATGTATATCAATTTCATTTCAATATTTTTTTTAAAATGGTTTAAATTCATTTTAACTAATGTTTATAATTAAATGTGGTAGTTAATACTTTAAATTAATTTTTATTATGATTATTATATACTTTTAGATATATTTAATATTTACTACATGTTTAAAAACAAAGGTGTAAAAACTGGATTATTCAATACAATTTAAATTATTTTTAATCAAACTAAACTGGATCAAGTTTGATATTATTTTCAAACTGATGTAAATAGAATCACAATTTATTTTACGATTGTATTGGATGATTTTTTACTTAAAAATTGATCTAAACCAAACTACAAATATCCCTAAGGACAACCATTTCATGGAAGATTTTCAAAGCTTTGGCGATATGTGGTGAAAAATGTGTGAAGAAATCGATTAATTTTGAAGAATATATATGGTTACTTTTCTATTTTCCTATTATTTGATATAATTGTAATTTTTATTTTTCTTCTTTTTATTCTTATTGTCCTAGAGTTGTTAAAATAGACATTTATTCTCATTTAATTTAAATGCATGGAATAATATACACATTTTTCTTTTATTTCTCTTTATCAATGTTATTACTATTTGAAACTTAAGTTCTTGTATCTTTGGTGCCTCCTATATTTGCTTTTCACCCCCTGTTACATACACGATGGCATCTCTAAGATAGAAGGATCTTTTATTTTATACACAATTTTTTTGATAATTTTCTTGTAAGATGAACGTTGTCCTAAGAATATTGTGTGACATTGCTAAGACGAATCTTTTATTTTATACATGAAATAACAGTGACACTCTTTTCTTCTTTCTCCTTGTATGATGATGACATCTCTAAAATGAAAGGATCTTCTATTAGATCAGTATATGTTCTTAAGATGTTGAGGTCTTAGGACGAATGTTGTGTATGGTCATAGACCGATTCTTCCCATTAGATAGTTGTCGCTACATGATTTTTGTGTACTCCAAAAAAAAAAAAACTTATTAGCGCTTAATACACTTATTCATCCATTGATTTGTTTGTTAAAACTATAGACTTAGATTGACTTTTCCTTAATAATGAGATTCATTCAAGTGGCCATCCTTTTCCACCTCCATCCATGACAAATGGTATCTTGTCTTCGTTCATGAATTCTAGAGAAACTCTACTATAAATGGCCAACCATCTAATGAGTGAGTCCCTAAACTTTTATATATTTTTAATTGGTTGTTACACTATTTTTTTTAATTGAGTCCTTACTAAAAATATTCCGTCTAAGTTAACGGGATATTCATAACAGTTTAACGCCAGAGACCCAATTAAAATATTAAGGATTTAATTACAATTTCTTATAGTATAGGAACCTAATTAAAAATTACCTAAAGTTCAGGGACCTACTAATATATTATCCCTATATTAAAAATAAAAAATAAATTATATGTAATTATCTTATTTATATAAAATAATAAATACATTAATTAATTGAATTACACACTTAAAAATAATCTAATTATCTTAATTTAAAATAGTCTACATTACTTTAATTATCTTAATTAATATTCCTTATTTTATTAGTCATGTCAACACTAAATTAATTAGAGTTAATAGTAAGGACTACAAAAGAATATAAAGAAAATGTCAAGGATCTAAACATAACAAAAAAAATTACAAAGACTAAAATCAGACAAAATCATATTTGTAAGACTTAAAACATATTTAAACCAAATTATTATTAGCTAGTCCTCCATCCATACCAAGAAATTAAAATAAATATAAAATGCAAATGAAAAACGGTGTATTATTGTCCTTTGGGAATCTTGTATTAAAAAATGCATCCTTTGGGTGCATTGAAACTTCTTCTCTTGCCCACTTTCCTTCCTGTCATAGCCCATAAAATTTTATAATTAATTGTACGTATCAAAAGATAGATGGAATGACAGGGCACAAGAAAATAAATTATTTACTGATGTATCATAACAAGAGGCTGCGTGTAGTAGGGAATAATGATGCATAAAGAAAAAAAAAAGTACAATGATTTATTTTATTTTTTGGATAAAGCCAATGAATTTTTTGTGACCAGGATTAAGCAATCTCTAATTTTTTTTGTGGGTAATTAACTTGAATTTTGTGACCAGGATTAGATATGTGAATATGGGTTACAGGAAGAAACCTACAATGACGCATAAAGAAAAAGACGAAAGCTTAGTAGGGAATAGTATATATACTTTGATTTTTACATGTTAGTTGCCCTCTTAATTAGAGATTGCTTAATTTAAGTTGAATATCCTTATGAGGCGTTATATTTTCCGTTACAATTTTAGCCTCCCTTCATCTCTCTCCCTCCCAAGTTGAATGGGATAGAACATGCAGTTGAGAGATAATAAGAAAGACAATCATCTTGTTTGAATAAATCTCAACTTATAAAAAAAATAAGAAGGTAAAATTAATTAAACTTCTCTTATTAGTTAGAATTAGCTCATGTATAAGTTAATTTATAATTTTTTTTCATTTAACTTTTCCAAAAGTTAAATTTAATTTATACATAAGCTAATTTTAGCTTACAAAAAAAGTTCAATTCATTTAACTTTTTTTTTTCTCTTATAAATACTTATTAAGAAGTTTATTCAAACAAAACCACATAAATATAAGGGCAAAACTCACATACAGTCTTATAAATACTGTTTGTATTGTTTTTCAATCAGAATTAGAGCTTCACATCAGTAATCTACATAATTCTTTAATACAAACCTGTTTTATAAATACTGTTTATACTATTTTTCAATCAAAATTAGAACTTTACATCAGTAATCTGCATAATCCTTTAATGCAAACCTTTATTTTGTAGATTATTAAAGTAAAACTTCAATTCTAATTAAAAAACTGTATGTAAGTTTTGTCATAAATATAAATGCTTTCCAATAATTTTCTGTCACCAGGAGAATATGTGTTAGAGTTAAAAACCTACAATTATGCATAAAGAAAAAGAAAAAAGCTTAGTAGGGAATAATATATCCACTTTTATACATGTTTAATACCCACTTTAATTAGAGATTGCGTAATTCAAGTTAGATTTCCTTGTAAGGCTTTATATTTTCCGTTCCAATCTCTCTCTCCAAGAAAAAAAAAAAAAAAAAAGGACAAACAAACCAAGCTTTGAGATTCCTCAGAAAAAAAAAAAAAAGATTTCTACTAAGAATAATTGTTAAGAATTAAATCCAGTTTTTTTTTACTTAATAAATGTGAGCTGAATTTTAAAACTATATATCCTTACCTATATAATTTAAAATTGATGGCGAAATTACCAACCCCTTGCAGAAAGAATTTTTAATTAGTTCGTGTTTGATTTTCTGAGAAAGCTTTTACCAAACATGAACTTGCTTGACAATTTTCTAATAAAATAAATTTTACATGAACCAAAAAACATTTTCATGCCAATCTGGAATTTAAAAAGACGAGCTTAAAATGAAAAATTCATTGAAAACTTTTATCAGTAATAATACATCCACTAAATAATTTGCTTTCAACATATCATATATAAAATACAGCGTCCACCGCAATTCATATAAGATAAGCTCTAATTGTCCAATTTCCTTAAACAACCAACTCCACCTACACAAAAGAACCAAGATTAACACTAAACATTGGCAACAAAAAAATGGAGCATGCTTCCATCAGTGTTAAAGTATGAAAGCACATTAAACGTTGAACTCAAGCCATTTTGAGACTTTTCAAAACGTCAAACAGCAAAGGCCAGCTTTAGAAAGCAAATTCCCAAATAAACAGTGGCTTGAGGCAACCATTCATGTCCATGCAATCCAATATATACATTCCATGCTTGTAAAACCAAGTTGGAGCTGTTTTGTACCCCACATTTTTTGGCATTGAAATTTTATCATGTGGCCAATGGAACCAACAAAAAGCAACACATTATCACCCCTTCTTGTATGCTTATGCAGCATAATGCAGCACAAGTTATGCTTTTCAACTCTGCAATGCCAAAAATCAAGGATCACTCCAACTGGGCCCTACTTGCCTTGCCAGAAGGGGAAAGAGAGGCAGTTCTGGGAGAAACCAGAACTGCTTCATTGGTTGTAGCTTTCATGCCTCCCATTTCTTCCAAACGCTTCCATCTGGCCTCGCGCTTTGACTTCATATCCTTCTCTTGTGCTTCATTTTCCCGAACTTTGATCATGCACTCTTCATAGAATTCAGGGTCGGTGTCAGAGAATATCTTGCGGACATTTATTGTCAAGCTCTGGACAGCCTGGTTCCAGTGGTTTCGAGCGTTTTGCTCCAGAGCAGGTAAGACAATGGGAAGTATAATTTTGTGGTTCTGCTTGATTAGGGTCTCAATGTGATCATTATTCCATAAGAACAAAGCCCTCTCTGCTACCTGCAAATTAAGCAAACAGATCATATAAAAGAGCGTGGGAATAAAGTGATGGTAAAAGTATCCACTATTCAGAAAATGCATCACAATGTGTTGATCTTATGTAATCCTACCAGGAACAATGAAGCCAACTCTCTATAAAATAGGAACATTTTTGCCTACTTTGTCAGAAAGACATTTAAAGTGAGTGTACTATTAATATTACTTCCAATTTTACTACATCTCAGGGTGATTTTGTTTCAAGGATTGTCAAGTTATTCTTAGGAGAGTAAATTTGGGAATATGACATTCTCATTTTTGGTACGAGCCTTAATATTCCTAGGGAGTGTTGATTTTGATTTCCAGGAAAGTAACATTCCTATGTTTTATTTGGTTTTTGTTCCCATAGTGAGGGGTGGCCGGTGGGTATGTTACTTTTCCAGAGGAATATTGGAAAATTTTTTATAACCTAATTTTAACTTCTATTCCCACTCTTTTTCTCTCCTATCATTTAAATTTTGAAAAATATTCCCCAAAACATCAAATTTTAAACAAATATGTTTTTGAATTTACCTAAAAATAACATTCCTAGTCATAGTATTCTTGAGAATGTCATTCTTGGTAATGTAATCATATATCTTGAAACAAATGCCTCCTAAAACCACTGTTTCTATCATTATTAACAAGAAAAGAATAATAGAAACTCCCTAAATCATGGATCCTTAGCAAAGGAAAGAGTCCAAATCCTAAGCTATGGTGGAAGAGGAGTGAAAATTTGTGTGTGCACTGGTGGGTGTGTAAGAGAAAGATGAAAGAGAAGTGGCCGCAATCTTTGTGGGTTTGCAGAATTATCAAGTTATATTCTTATTTTTGGAAGAAAATTTCTATGAAATTCACTTCACCCCACCATTTTGGCTATCTGCAAAAAGGGCACAACATTTACCACTCTTTGAATTTCATAGAAATTTTTATCCAAAAATAAGAATATAGCATTTCTTGTTGCCAAATGATGTTTTCAACTCTCAAGACTCATACTTGAGTGAGTACATAAAATGTTTAACTGAAAAAAAAAGGAAAAAAAATAGTTTTACTCTTGAAATTAACTTATGGTTTAACAAGTATCCAAACTAAAGGTTGAACAGCAAATGCATTAGAATTTGTTCCAACACTCCAGGTTCTAGTTGCAAATCTGCCAAGTCATGTACTTTTACAAGATAAAAATAAAAGTAAAGATACATTTTCAAGTGTGGATAATTTTATTTTTTTTTTTAAATCCAAAAGGAATATGGGGTATTGAGCTTAGAAACCAAGATGTTAAACTTGACCATCCAGCAAGAACACAGACTAGCAATGAAGACATTGTTTAAAATATAAGAGCAGTATGATTACCAAAATAAAAGATTCTGGGGTCCATTTGCCAAAGCCCCAAAATTAGGGAAGTTCTATTATCCTATTAATGAAGCAAACTCCAACTTTTTTTGTCTCAACAATTACTTAAAATGTTCAAAAATATTTTAAGATGATGTACAAAGAGGAGCAAAAGACCAAAGGAAAGGGTCCCAAGTAGTACATATTTTTTTTAATTTCAATAATAAGATAGGTCCCAAGTAGTATATATATTTTTTAATTTCAATAATAAGATAAGTTAAAAATTGCTAGTCATTGCTCAGATATGATTTCTCCATTGGGGTGGGACAACATACTCCTACTCTCCTCTGAAGACATGTACAGGGGGGAAAGGTAGTAATTATTTTGCATTAAGTTTTCATTGTTTTGCTTTAAAATAATTTTCAATTATACATACTCATGGTGAATTCTGTACATGATTTTACTGATGAAATAAGTAGCATCATCTTCCCTTGCAGTTCAGGAATCTTGAGTGACTGATCCTGAAATACTAGTTATATAATGAGAAGTTGAGAACAGATATGCAAGAAGTTCATGCTTTGAAAGTGAAAGCTGAGGTAATGCAACTTCTGGAGGATTGTATTACAATATGACAGCAGAATGCACAAGCAATTGTAGGAACAAGTTCCTCCAACAGGATATGCACTGAGCACAGGGAAAACATTTTCAATAATTGCATTGAAGAGAGAATAATTTTAAAGCTGAAATCACAGTTTCTATTGTATACTTTGACTCCACAAACTACAACAATCATACAGGACAGTAGTTGTGAGTTTGTCAACTAAGTGAGGTCTTGAAAAAGTAATCAAAGTCCTAATTTATTTTGCATAAATTCGGTTGTATACTTTTACCAAATTTTTCATTCTTTTTGCATGGCGATTATAATTTCTATGAATTTGATTGTCAACTATAGTCTCATAAACAAGACATAGTCAATGATAAACACCGAGGAGAACAATTCTGGCTATCATGTCTATAACAATATATAAAGGTGGTACCAACTTTTATTGTTCATATTTCTTGGCCATTTAACCCTTTATCTACTACTAATGTGGATATTATCGAATGCCTAAATCCCACATCGAGTAGTATGGGATGCTTAGTGGAGTACTTAAGTGGCCTGGGGCTTGGTTCTCCCCCCCTTGACAGCTAGCTTTTAAGGGAGGGTTCCCCAAGTGCTTGGGTGCTTATCAATTGGTATCGGAGTTGGTTGCTAGTGTCTTGGAAAGTGATGCCTACAAAGGAGCTGATAAAAAAGGCTAAGTGAAGCGTTGTAGAGTATAGCCGCTGGGCCGTCAGCTCTCAGGGGCTGTGTTATGTTAGGGACTTGGGTATTATGACATGCCTAAGTCCCACATCAAGTACTATGGGATGCTCAGTGGAGTACTTAATTACTCATTGGCTTGGTTCTCCCCCCTTGACAACTAGCTTTTAAGGGAGGGTTCTCCAAGTACTTAGGTGTTATTCACTCCAATTTTAATTCCCTTTTTGAAGTAGTGGTGTGTTATAAATTAGTTGTTCTCATTCTTTTCATTTTACCAAAAGATAAAAAATGCAGACAGACAGGCACAACAGTGCCTGTCTTTCCACTAGTCCATATAATGAATGTGTTCTAAGTCGACTGCTTAACATCTAGGAGGTTTGAATACATTGGTGAATGCAAAAGATAGAGATGAATCTCTCTCTCAACAAGTATCCCAACACGGGGAAATATGTGCAGCATCTTCTCTGCGGCCCAAACCATAACATTTTCATGAGAGATGCATTTTTACTGAGTTGAGTTTCCAATGCAGTCTACGCGAATCCCCAACAATTGCCCCACAAAAAAATAACACAAGTACACTCAATTCTAACTTTGGAAACAGCGAAAGAAAGCCACATTAACCAATATCCTCCATCAATTTTCAAAAGTAAAGTTCACAGATGTGAAAATCAAAGGTCATATTATGAATTAAAAGTGAAAGCAGGTATTATAAACACAAATTTAAGAAAACTGTGAAAATGTATTTGCAACTGCTCCTAATATTAGTGATAGTAATCCAAATATTAAATTATCTTAAGTGACATTATAATTTGTTATGTGAGACCCATGTTTCATGTCTAAACATACAAAACAAAAATTAGGTGTGTGTTCGATTTAGCTTATTTTAAACAAATAATTACTAATTTTTGTCAATTTCCGAGAGAGCTTCAAAAAAAAAAAGAAAAAAACGATTATTTCTCCAAAAATAATCCCAACCAAACATGCACTAGTATATTATTTGAACATGGAAAGTGATTTTCTTCACCAAATTTCTACCACCCTAAGTGACAAATCAGGCACCAATCAACAAGGAAATTCATGTTTCATCTTTTTTGAGGGTTGAGAAATTATCACAGAAAACAAACGAGAAAGCGGAAGCAGATGGAAACTACTATAATTACCAAACCTGGAAATGTGAACTGCTCAAGCAATGACTTATTTGGCGAAACAAGGGTACCATGCATCGTTGAAACTCTGCAGGTTGAGTTGCTTCCAAGACTTCCTCTAGCTCCCCTATGAACATAACCTCCTTAGAACTATTTGTAATGGGCCAGTATTTTAATAATCCCCGTATAACAGTATCAGCAAGCTTGCAGTCTTTTTCCACAAACTGTGTGATGCAGTATGATAACTGCTGGTGGTACATTGGTAGGCATTTTGGTTTATGAAGAGGAATAAGAGCTCGCACAAGAAACAGCTTGTGCTCTTCTTTCAGTGGCAAAGCAAATCCATTGATTATACTTCCCAAAATTTCTAAGAGTTCTGCAATCCCATTGTGTTTCTCAGTTTCAAACATGAAGCGGTAGAATATGTTGTGGATTGCTTTTCTGATGAATGGTCGGTGCACCATAAATTTCCCATAAATACGATGAAGAACTGTCTTCAAGTAATCCCGCTCCCTGGGATCCTCCGAATCAAAAAGGTCTAACAGTCTCAGAACAAATGAATGATCAATATACCTTTTGGCCAACTTCGCATCAGTCTCGGGTGACGTGACAAATCTTAGAAGCAGTTCATACACAATTTGCAAGTAAGGCCATGCAGGGTCCATTGAAGGCTCTTCCTCATCCACATCAAATGCTTCTAGAACTTTGTTCTCACGGGGAGGAGAAGTCAATGTTCGGAACAAATTTATAGACACCATTTTTACAATTTCTTGCATCATAACATCTGTAAACTTCCCATTAGCAGATGAAACGTAATCCACAAGTTCTACTAGCGTTTGTCGCTTAATTTCCTTTTCTTTGAGGTTCTTTGTAGGGTCAGTGAAGTCAAATAGAACACAGCACATTTGCAGCTTTCTTATCAACAAATTCTGCTTCTCTGAATTTGGAACATCACGAAAACTTGGCAACACTTCATAAACTGGAAAACTCCCATTCAGATTCAGTTTTGAGTTCATAGCTTGGACAATCTTGTCAGCATGATTTAATCCAGGAACAGAATTAGAATCAAGAACGCCTGAAAGAGGTGAAGCTGTTGAATTCCCATAACGGTAGCCTACTACATCACTGCTCCTTGCACTTGTTGAAGGAGTTGAAGAGGGCGTTGATATCCCCCCTCCTTCTCGACTTTCCCCCGATTTGGAGGGCTTCCGAGGAAGCCTATTTAATATCTGCTTGATCATAACTTAAAATTGGCTCAACAAAAGATTTTTGTCAGAACACACTCCTTACTGAAACGCTTCAAATCATACAAAGCAGCAACCTCAATCAGCAAGTTAGCCAAGCAAGTGCACTAACTGAATCCCAGACAAAGACAAAATCCAATGAAACTATAACCTCTCTTCAACATCACTTCTGTCTCAACCATCATAAGATAGTATCATCTTTGCTAAATTTATCAACAAAAACACTAATTGAAGGAAGACAGAAGAGGGTTCAGCAAAAAACTCCTTATCAACATCCATGGTGCTTCTTATTATGACAAATCTGAAACACAAACACACCCCAAACTCAAAATTACCCCAAATCCCAAATATATTAAAAAATAACAGGAATCCAACAAAGTAACCCTCTCCCTCTCCTACCAAAATAAATAAATAAAACAACCCTCACAGTTACACCAAGAAACAAACAAATACCGCAAATTTAAAATAAATAAATAAAAAGATTGAGAATTCTAAAATTGTGTAACATAACACCATAAGGACCAAGAGAGAAACTTTGACTTGTTCATTCAACTATAGTAAGAAAAAAGGGGTATACCTGCTCCTTCTCTTCTTTATCAGGATTTTCACCAGCAAATAACAATATAGCTGGATCAGACAGAAACAGGATCTGGGTCTGATCCACGAAAACCCCAGATGAAAATTTCGCTGAAAAGTGTTGAGGGACAATGAAACACGATGTGGAACAACCTTAACAATTGAATTTACGGGAAAATGGGTGCAGAGGAAGAGAGAAAAAGTTAAAGGATTTTTTCGGGGGGAGTTACATAGTAAAAGAATTTTGAAGAATTAAGGATGCCGGTCTTTGCCAAAAGAGAAAATTGAAGTGCATCTTTGAAGGGGGCAAAGAGAGAGAGAGAGAGAATAAAGTAAGAAGAACCAAAGCAATCACTTGCTGAAGTAGTAGTTGTTATTATGGTTTTGCAAGCCAAAAAAACCAATAAATGAATAAAGTGTTCTTGTTATGTTGCTCTGATATTTCCTTTTTTTCATCTTCTTTCTCACTTTTCTTTTTTTCGCTTTTCTTTTGATTTTTTAATTTATCATCAAAATAAGAAGTTATTAACTTATTTTACATGATATAATATAACATATCATGAGTTTGCGGTTTTCAGGTATCTTCTCAAAACATTTTCAAATGTGGCATCGTATAAGTGTATAACACATCATGGGAAAATTTTTTAAATAAAAGTAAATTGTAACTTGAATATTTTTTTCAGAAAAAAAAAAAAGAAGGATCCCTTAGATAATATTTTACACAGTTTGCTTTGGTTAATTCCCTTTCCTCCTTTTGCCTACTTATTTTAAACTAATGGTCCGTTATTTTAGATTTTAATAAATTTAATTTTAGTAAAATTAATTTAATATAATATATTAAAAGTAAGATAAAAAGAATTAATTTTAATTGATTGATATACTAAAGTTATTTTGAAGTATAATAAAATATAATTTGTGAGTGAGTGTTTGGAAGGAATTTATTAACTTGGATCAAGTACCCTCTTACCACATCTAACAACTAAAATACACAAAAGCTACTTGTAGTAGCTTTTAATTGATGCGGATAAGTTGCATCGCAAAGGGAAAACAAACATGCCATGAATCTCACATTTAGAATCAACTCTATCTAATACAAAATTAAAAACTTTCATTTTTAAAATTAATATGAATTTAATTAAAATATAATGAAATTGTAAAGATTTTTTACATTATTGTTTTATCATAGATTGACATATATAATAAGATGGTTAATCTTTGTAATAATTATTTTTAAAATTATATTTAACATGATTTCTAATTAATTAATAATGTACAAATTTTACATTAACAGTTTAAGAAAATTAAATTCAATTAATATTACCTACCATAGAATTAAATTTGAAATTGTATAAAAATTACCAAACAAGATTAGTCACTATATGAATTATTTATTTTCCCTCTATTGCAATTTTTTAATGCTAACCAAATAGTTACTAACTGATTCAAAAAAAAAAAAAGTTCTTACATCTGACTCTTAAAAGCTATAAATTTAAAATTCAGAACTTTTATTATATTTTTTTCTTTAAAAGTGCACTAATATTATTTCTCTTTGCAATTTTATTTTTAAGAGTGACTTTTCCAAAATTTCATGACACAATACGCACATGAGCGTACACTTGTGTGTTAGTAAAAAGTAATCAAAACAATATTATATAATAGTTATTTTCTTTATTTTTAATATAAAACCTAATTCTGATACAGGTGTCACATTTTTTAAATTAAAAATAGAGATTAAATGCATATAAGTAATGCAACAAAATAGTATTATATAATACAATTTTTTTAGAATATGACACTCACATTTTAGGTAGCAAAATTGAAATTGTCTAAATCTTTTACATAAAAAACAATTTTTTTAATGAGTAGAATTAATTTTACGAAAATAAAATTCTTCAACTTTTAAAATAAAATCGATTATAAGTATGTCACATTTTCAAAATCATACATATATTTGCACTTTAAAAATAGTTATTCATTAATTTTGTTTATTTTAGATTTCAGACGAAGTTTAGGCAAAGAGAACAATTTTTACCTTTAATGAAATTGTCTCATATTATGTATGGAACACACTATCAAGTAATAAAAATCTAGGAAATGTGTTTTTAGTACTTTTGGTCAAACGTGGTCAAGGTATTTGTATTTTTATATTGATGAATTTAATCTTCAAACTTTAAAAAATATGTGAATTTAGTTTTTCCTAACTTTAAAAAACATGATGAATTTTTAGAAAGGGGGAACTAAATCCATATGTTTTTAAAGTTTGAGAACCAAATTCATCAATATGAAAATATCCACTTTAACCACATTTAACCGAAAGTATAAGGACTAAAAATATATTTTTTTCAAAAATGTATTTCAAACAAATACTTTATCATCCATGTACAATCAATTTTTCAAGTTTACTTTTAATTTTTTTAATTTAAAAGCACTTTCAATGTAAAGAGTTTTTATATTATCATTCAATCATATATTTTCATATAGATCAGTTTGTTAATTTTATAATAACTAAGTGTGGCCCATGCTTTTTACGGTGAGAAAAAAATGGAAAAAAGATATATATATATATATATATATATATATATATATATATAGAGAGAGAGAGAGAGAGAGAGAGAGAGAGAGGAGGGAGGGTGAAGGGGTAAAAAAAGTGAGTCTGCACTGCATGTAACAGCAACACGTGATGGAAGTTGCACAATTTTTATATTACTATAGATTATTATAAAAATTATACCTAATATTATTTCTGATTACTTGATAATATAAAAATATTTACATATTAAAATATTATTTATTAATACAAATATTTTTATTACTATTATTAACTCTTTCCGATTCAATTTTACCAAAAGTTAAATAACTTCGGCTTCGGCGGCAGCGATTAGTGGGCACACGATGGTGGGTCCCATCTCATTGGCTATGAAAATCGTTTGATAATTTTGATTGTCTTACTCAAACTTTGAAGGCGCCATGAACACAAGTAAGGTGTGTTGCTTTTCGGATAATAATTTCTTATCATGATATTGACATTTTATTATTAAAAAACTAGTCAAGATTTTTAAGGCTGAACGAAGATAACATCTTTTTCATTGTTTCCAATCGGTTAATGAATAACTGTTAAATGTTACTT
This sequence comes from Spatholobus suberectus, assembly GCA_004329165.1. Classification (NCBI taxonomy): domain Eukaryota; kingdom Viridiplantae; phylum Streptophyta; class Magnoliopsida; order Fabales; family Fabaceae; genus Spatholobus; species Spatholobus suberectus. The sequence continues at coordinate 23,994,666 of CM014737.1, read as the reverse complement.
TCAAATAATTTTTTCATATAAAAATCACACCAGCATTGAAATGAAATGAGTGGTTGAATAATTTCAATCATTACTTCACACGTATTACCGGAAAAAAAAAAAAAAAAAGAATGAAAACCCAACCAGTCTCATTGTGAAGCAATCGTACCATAAATAGTATCATTAAAAACTTGAATTCTAATCATCAATTATTACAGTGTTTTATAAACTTTGAAGCAAAAATTATTACTGTTTAAATTATGATGTACAAGATATAAAAGATCACAAATTATATTACACAAGCTATTTTGCCAGCGAATTCTATAAATACTCTAAACGTCACGTATTATTGTAAGTTTTTAATTGAATAAATAAATATTTAATATACCATCAAAGGTGTAAATCAATTGATATGAGGATATTTTAACTTAATCAATAGGTTTTAGTTCAACCATAGAAATGCTTAAGTTCGAATAGGGTGAATTCAACCTAAAAAATAAATATTTTGATATGCATAAATTTGAATTAATTTTTATTTTGAAAACATAAACATTCTAAGAATTTTTAAAATATAAAAGTAAATAAATACAGATATATATTAAATAGCTTCAACATAGTTTATTAATTATATGATTTGACTTTATTTTGTTACTTGGTAGTATTTGTATGCACTTTTATTTAGGTTTATACAACCTTGAAAATAGCCACAAATTAAGCATACCTTCTCCAGTGTTACCATCAGCTATTCAAGCACACAGTACTGTCCCTAAGAACAGCTAACATAACATTTTGTCTGGGCTAACAGAAGTATACTGCAAAGGTCAATTGATTGTTATTTGCAGAAGGTGCTTTTAGAGATGAAGACAATAGTAACAGGAATATTAGTTGATGACACTCACATTAATGGACCTATCATACTTGAAACAACCAAGGGACGCGGAATTCTGTGTCAAAATCCTGAACTTGGGAATCATTATTTACCGTGATGATCCACACAGCATTGGTTATAGCATTATCATCTGGTCATTGTTCTACAGATTAAAAAAAAGCGCCGTCATATAGTTGATTATTAGATTGAAAGAAATCATGATCTACCTCACCTTGGAAATTACCTGCTACCGTCAAATTCGTCCATTATATTCAAATAGGATAGAGCAATTTTCGACAATTAAATTAGTCGCGCAATGAGGCTATTAACTTTGTAACAGATTCCTTTCGCATATCTTAGAATATTAAGATATAAGATTAATTTACACACTCTAAAATTATGTGTGTGTGAAGAGAGAAAGAGATATAATAAGAAGACAAGAGATCAGTAAATGTTAACCATTCAAAAAACCATGCATGGTCAAGATTATTTTAATTTTAACAATCCATTTTAATTATTCGGTTAATATTCCCTAATTCACTCCTCTTACGTTCTTATCGTTCACCTGATATACACATACTAATTTACGTACATATTTAGACCTTAACATTTTCACCAATGACTCCAAAAATGTCAAAATTCTTTAAGAAATTACTTATTGAATGAACCACGTGTTAATTCAATCTTTCTTGCTAAGCGTTATTCCAGCACGCATCAATTTTTTGACTTTCGGGGGAGGAATAGTCAAAGAATCAAAGTACTTATTAATCATTTTGTTAGCTACTAATTATATGAAATAGCATTCAATGCATACTTAATAACTGAACAAAGCTAAAATATGAATAAAAAATAATATTTCAAAATTTCTATAGGTCCATATCAACAAAGCTCAAAAAAATGTAAAATTCCCAGTCCATCTATTTACTCTGCCATATCAACAAGAATGAAACCATCTAATCGCAGTTAGTTTTGTCACATGCTAAACAAACAATTGGTGCAGTCATAGCATTAAATCAAAGAATTATATTCCACTAATCAGTCATGTGCAGAGTGTTGGAAATCACAAAACCATATTTTAAAAAAAAAAAAAAAAACACAAAACAATGTCCCTAAACAGTAAAATAAAATGACGTGAGTTTCATTCCTGATATATTGCCAAGATACAAGACCTAGATCATGTGATACACAACTGTAAAAATACATAAATTAATTGCAATCCAAGGATAGATGACGACTGACTTAAAACGGATGCCAGGGGATGCAGAGTTGCAGCAGAAAACCCAGAAGTGCATTTGTTATATCCACCATTTTTTTTCAACAGGCCCATTGGGATGTCAGTCTACTTCAGTAGATGAAAATGGTTGACCAAAATAACAAGACAGTGGAAAATGTGAATACAAGTGTTGGTTAAAGTTCACGCACCCAACTTGCATTTTTAGCATCTACATCCCAAAGTAAATAATCATTCACCAATGAAGAACACGGGGACACTCATGGCTCCCTCCCGGTAGTAGGGTACCAACAGATGGCGAAAATATACCAAACAAGAATAAAATCATACAAGTATCGTGTTATACAAGGTGAATGGAGTAAATATCCCAACAAAAGAATAGAAATCCACCACATCAATAATGCCGTTTCGTCAATGAAGTTCGCAGGTTGCCCAGAAAATTTTCAATGGTCTATCAAGGCCGTTTCAGTCTCCGAGAGGGGGGCTGCAACAATAAAATTCCTAACTCATCAATTAATTAACCAACATGTGAGCGAGTTCGTACAGAGTACCTAAGTTTAGAAACTTCTGGTATTGTATGGAGGCACAACTACATGCGCCAAAAAAAAAATCAAAATTTGAAAATAAATCCATATAAAATATAACTTCAGGCTTTAGCCCACTCAAATATCCTTATTCTAGTTCCACCCATAAATGTATGCTTCAGAAGAATATATCTATATTAATCATACTTGATTAAAATTATGCAAACGTAATTTCTTCTGTAAAAGATGAACAAAGGACAACCTTTTATGAAAGGGGAAGAGTAAAGAAACAAACATTAAAAATGCATTAAAAAATCACTCTGCCCCGCCCCCCCCCCCCTCCCAAACAAAAAGGTTTTTTTCCTGCTCTGTATTATATTTCAAATTAACAAAGCATTTAAGAAACATCAGATGACAAGAACCAAAACAGTTTGTCGAAAATTCAACATACCCAGTAAGTCTTCAAATGGATCTGTCAAAAGTGATGAGTCCATTAGCAGAGGCGGCGAGAAGACTTGATCCTGTGCATCCTCAAAGTCAAAAATTGACCGCTGAGCATCAGATGTTGCATTTGAACCAGTGTATGAGAGAAACCCATTTACATTGTCATAATCAGAAAGCCTTTCCAAATCATTCAACATATCAGGATATTCATCAAACTTGCTCTCCCCACGCCCACCAGATGCATGACTCTCAAGCAAGGAATCATCCATTTGGGATACAAATAATCTTTTGCTCCTCAATGAAGGTGCCCTTTTTTCTGCATCTAAATGAGAAAAGCCAGTTTCTGAAAGAGGGACAAAGAAGTGCTCAGAATTTCCATCAGATTGACTATCCCGTGATGACTCTGAATTACATGACCGCAATGACAGTGCTGCGTCTCTTACTGACCTCTTCAAATTCTGGACGTAGGAACTGTCACTATCTACAAAACAAACCCATTATCAGCCACTTTGTGCTCTAACACTGATGAAATTCCCTAAAAAAAATCATAAGCTTCAATAAAAGCTTAAGCTATTAGGTGGACCCAGCCCAAGAATCATTTTGTATCTCTTAACAGCTCAAGCAAGAGTAGTTTAGGCTTAAGCATGGACAGTGCACAAGCTCACTTTCCTTTGAGCTGAAATTTACTTGAATTATGAAGAATGGGGATCGAGGAGGCAAAGATTGAACTCCTAACCCCTTGGTCATAGAGGCTTTGATAATTGATACCATGTCAAAAACCAAGTCTCATAAAAGCATAAGCTATTGGGTGGAGGCTCAAGGATGATTTATAACTCTAACAAAACGTTTAGACAAAAGACTTAAGAAGACAACACACCTTCTGCTGAACTCACTTCTTCGTTATTTGAAGGAGGATTCAGCGATTTCCTATTAGAGAGATTCTCTGTTTGGCTGGTTTGAGGAGCATTACTGTGCCGCCTTTGGACATTTCCAGCTTTTCCAGAAGATGGGGTCAAGCTAAACAATTGAGGAAGCTTTAAAGTGGGAGGACTAACAGAAACCTTGTCAAGCTGAATATTAGATATTCTTGAAGTCACCTCACTAACATCATCAGTGCTATTGTCCTGAACAATATAAAGTGATACAGAAAAAATAGGGGTAAAATCAGACATGGTATTGTGAAGGCATCAAAGCAACAATCACATTATACTAAAATAGTAGAATACCATCCTCCCACTACTCTGTGTCTGGATAGGTGATGTCGACCGACCATTATGTCTGTCCGTTGGAGGTAGATTGGAGGCTATACAGTTAACCTTTTCTGTACACTCTGATATGGACTTCTGGATGGTTGGAGCAACATCCTTGAGTTGGTTAATAAGCACCTGCAAATGAAAAATGCAACAATGTGAAATTCCTAGGAGGAATCTTTCTAGTATAGGAACAGCATTTACAAGTCAACTATGTACAAGATACTCAACCCCTACTGCAAAAATGGGAAGAGATAGAGCAAAGACGGACTCAATGTACATCAATATTTAACGATAAAACCAGCATCTAACTGATAAAGGGAATGTAACTTCTCCATAGCCAGTGCTATTTGCTGAATAGCAAAGGACAAAGCTAATTGGTATCTTACTCATCCATTTGCATCAATACATAAGCCACAGACATATAGCCATAATTATAGACAAGAAGCTGTCAGCAAACAAGGAAAATAAAGTGTCTGTTTGCATCTTAAAAGATACAGTCCATCAACACAAAAAAATGTAAAAATTTATACATAAATCTAACCCCTCATACATAAACGGTATGCTAAAAAGATCTTAAAACAAAACTTTTTGTCCACTCTTATAAACAACACCTCCCCAAGCAAAGTAAAATTTCCAGTAAATCAACATAACTTTCTGCACAATAAAAGTACCAAAAAGGTCAGTAAACTAAGTAGTGTCAAAAATATTAAGGACAACATTTCTCCTTTGGTATAAAGGTATCTAGTTGATCTAAAAGCTTTATCATAAGCAAATGACAATTAGAATGAAGCTGCCTTTGGAAGCACTCAACCTCGGTAGGAACTAGCAGATTTTAAAGCATGGTTTAATGCATTACCTGGAAGCTAGCCAAATGTTGCTGATGCTCTGCAAGGGTTGCTGCTAAAGATTCAGCATGGCCACTTGAACCCCCTTCCTGTGCACTGCGCAAAATATCTGGACCCTCTCCATCATTTGCTTTCGCCTACAGATCATAGTATGGTTAGATGTTTCTATAAGTAATAAGAGTGAATAACAAAATATGACATGAATTAACTTACTACTACTAGCCACTAGGCATTGTGATTCTCAACTGAATATAAAGAAAATAAGCATGAGTGTAGAGAAAGGTGAAATAGATATAATTACAACAATAAATAAATTTAATCACCAAGTATTTGGTGCAACAAAGTTCATTTATCTTAATTTTCAAGAGTTTGGACAATAAACAATAAGCATCAACTATATATTATTAGAAACACATAAAAAAAAAAAAACTAGGGACAACTTACTCATTAACCAAACAAATGTTAAGAACTTTATCATGATTTTAGAGTTTTATAATTTTCCTAGGTTTTTATCACAGAAATAAAATGCTAGATTGCTAGCTGGTAAGATAAAAATAAGGCATGCCCAAGGGTTGACAACAATCAAGACATTTGACTAATAATATAACCAAAGCTGTTTGGTTTCTTATCCCAAAAATAAAGCCATTTGGTTAATGCAAAACTTGTAGGATATAGTATGTGTCAGACAGGCAATAGTCACAAGTAACATCAATAAACTTCTTATCTCACGAAGTTGACATCACATTTATGAACCCAAAAATTATCACAGTTTCAACATATTCAGATGTTAACTGGGAATAAACATAAAAAATAAGAACAGTGACAACTATGAAGAGCTTGACTATAATCTGATATCAAATTTGGAAGTTCTTTTTTTCTTTTTTCTTTTTTTTGATGCCATGCTCAAAAATTCAAATTAACTAATGATTTCCTATTCATAAAAGCAGTTTATGAAACCTTCATGCCTCAACCCGAATTACTAAATAAACATATAACAGTGTTTCTTAATATACGTATAGCTACAATAGGCAATATGTGACAAAGTACCTTAAACTTGCCATTTAAACCTCACTTCCCTTTCTCCAAATGGATCAAAAAAATATAATAGACAACAATGAACGAAAGTAATTATAATAGCAGATGGTACCATCTTTAAAGGAAAGCTTGCAAAGAGCATACCAGATGAAGTGATTGTTTGTGGATACGTTGCAAAGCATGGGTCCATCGCCTTATAACCTCCGCTACATCAACAGTTTGGTGGACTCTTCCAGTTCTGTCATCCACTCTTGATAAAGTCTCATTGCTAAAATGTGATCCATCATTCTCTTCTTTGTTATCCATTTGCACTGCAGGCAAATCCCCAGGCTGACCAGATGATACATCTGAATATGGAGCTTGAGAACTCTGGTCCATTGCTGCAAGCAAAGATGATCCAGAGATCCGATACCTGAAATTTTTGCATAAAAAAGTTAGCTGGTAAATTTGGCCTACATGTTTTGGAAAGGAAGGCAAGCTACATCACTAAATTACCTATGTTCTCGATGAGCTATCAAGTCCTCGATAGGACCAGATGCAAGAACTTCATGTTGACCTGTATCGAAAAATCAATATCATTTTTAGCTAGTCTTTTTTATAAAACAGTTAAAAAATAAGTGAAAGAATGAAAGCAAGTGAAGTATTAATCATAGCACTTACTTTTACGAGCTAATAAAGACTCCCATAATCGAGTAGCCTTTGAAACTAAATGAGAATTCTGACTTGAACTGGATACGAGATCATCCCAGAGCTCTCCTTCCAACTTTACTTTATTCCTCAAGTCATGCAGTTTTTCCAATTCTTGTTGTAAATAAGCCTGAATTCAGGTTTTACATTATAATTGCATAAGAGACAAATGCATAAGGAAATATTCTTGATGGAGAGCGGGGATATGTACTGGATACAATATAACATATACGAGCAAGATTTGGCATATATAGCCTTCAATTACTGATATATACCTCTTCAGCACATAAGCCACGAAATTCAGCAGTCATTTCATGAGCCAAATTTGACCACATAGCCTGCCGTTGTACAGCCATTTCTGCATTTTTAAGAAACTTTCTCCTTTCAAGGGCTATTCTTGCCTGTTTAAGACCAAAGACTCAGTCGAGTTACTTAAAGACCAAGTAATATTATCAACATACAAACATGAAAGAAAAACAAATAAAGCAAAAGATAAAAAATAAAAATTATTTTACTACCCACTTTTATCAGTATGAGCAATATGACAATGGAAATTCAAAGGAAACAGACAGAGACATAGTATTATTGATCCTTTGTAGTACTTCAAAGGACTTCAGATTTAAAAACAACTGCATTAAAAGGACAACTGTTTTTGTAAATATTCAGAATGACAACTTTTTCATTCTCAACAAACATGCCAAACCAGTCATATAACGGTATCATTTACAAGGACACATGCACATAATGATAGTCAATTCATCCTTCCCTAAACTTTTTATGGAATATCACTAATACCTTTGTAACTGGAAGTAGAGTAGCTGCATGTGAGAATGCTACATCAGTCAATGGAGCAGGCAATGGGTTGGAAGATATGTCAGCAGTAAATGTCCGTCGATGAACCTCTCGTAAAGCATGCAATGAAAGTTGCCATAGAAGCTCAACAAACCTACATCAACATGTACACTCAAATAATTTTAGAACTGTCTTTAACAGAATCCAAACAATGAGCTTCCATTACCATCTTACCATATGAGACTATTACAACAAAAGAACAAAAGCTTTTACTCACTAGGTGTGATGAGCTCTCTATGGCTCCAACAGTCAAACCAAGTTTTTAGATCTAAGTCCCTTTTAATGGTTTCACTTAGTTTTTTTTTTCTTGATCACTCTTTACCTATAATTCTTGGGCCTTCTTCCACCGTATCAGTTCTTCTTACTAGGGTTTCTAATAGTCTTCTTCTCACATGACCCACCAAACAATTTTAGGTGAGATTCAAATTCTACCATCTTTTCCTCAACAAGTTCTACCCTTACCTTCTCTCAAATGCATTAACTCCCAATCTTGTCTTGCATGTTCACTCATTGACCGCAATGTCCTCATCTCTACAGGTACCATAAAGCAACGCTCAATGCTTCAGTAAAGGATTTTTCCTTTAATGGTATCAGTTAGGGGAAAAAGCCTCAGTCACTCAATGCCCACTTTGTTCAGTGCAGAAGTTCTTTAGAATAACTCTTAAAAGTTCAGCAGATTAAATTGTCCATGATTTCACTAACTCTGTTAATATCCATTCATTGACAATAAAATCACTTCCACTCTCACCACAACAATGCACCTATTTACACGATAATTTACTAAAAAGGCAAAACCTTAAATTAAACTCACTTTCCCCCTCAGTTTTACCCTACTCTCATGGATCAAGACAACCAACTACACACAAGCACAAATCAATATAACATCGCACAATCCACCACACGAAAACACACTAACCTAGGTCCACAGCACGTAGCAAGTGAAGAAACCCTGGAATTGCTCCTCGGAAGCGCACCCTGCGACTCAAGCTCACTAATAATCCCCTGCACAACCTGCAAAACGACGTTCCAGCACCATCCAAACACATTCACTCAAATACACGCCAATTAAAAAAGAAAATACGCAAAAGGAGAGAGAAATCGACACCTTGCGAAAATCACGAGACTGCGCGGAATCGAAAATCGGCCACACCTTATCGAAATCCTGAGAGATCGAAAAACCGAGGGTTAGAACGAGAGATCATGGGAGAAACGAAAACAGCGAAGAGCGAGAGTGGATTGGGATAAATACTTTGGCAGATTGAATTGGTCCTCTGAGAGATGAGAGGATGAAGTAGAGGAGCTGTTCCCCTAATTTAGGGTTCGAATGTCGGAAATGTCCGACCCGAGGAGTCGCGTTGGACGCTCCGACTCCGATAATCGCCGGATCCAGACCCAACAACAAGCAATTCGTGTACATTGCACTCTCGAGCTCTATCTCTCTCTCCTTCTCTCTGTCCATCGTCATCACCTTCTCTCTCTCTCTATCTCTCTCTTTATATTCTTCTTCTTCTTCGTTGTTCTCTGTGTGTGTGTGTGTTTCGGTTGCTTCTTTTTCTTCTCTCTGATCCTGGTCTATCGTGTTTGTGTAATTGTGTTGTGTTTTTGATTTTGATTTTTTCTTTTAAATTTTCGGGAATGTGGGTCCCTGGGTTAGTTCGAAATTGCGGAACGGCACCGTAATTTTAAAAGTAGGGGTGCGTTTTGAATTTTCGGGGAGTTCGGGGTTTGGAGGCCGCCACCGCTTCGGGAAATGCACGACGACGTCGTTGGCGGCCGGCCCGATTGATTCTTTCATCACACGTCTTGTCGTTTCGGGTTACGGGAGGTGGAGTGTGTTGTCGTGCACTTTAAATGCACATATATATCATAAATTATGAAACTATTAAATTTTGTTCTTTGTTTTAGAAGAGATAAATTCTCATTTATTTAATAAAATTTACTTAATATAAGAAAAATGTGAAAAGCGTATCAACAAATATGTGTAGTTTTCATTTGATTTTGAATTGCTATATATGAGAAATAATAAGGATTAAAATAGCAAAGTCTTGTTTTATTAAGTGAGGTCGACTATATATATGAATCACACAATATCATTTAACTCAATTAAAGACCAAAGTTTCAGCAATGTTATTTAATATGCGATCCCTCTTGACCACTTTTTCTAATGTTCTTTTTGGTCTTTCTCTTCTCTTCTTCACATGACTACAAACAATCCAATTTACTCTTGTCGCCGGTGTTTTTCAAGACCTTCTTTGTACATGTTTAAATTACCTTAATCATTCTCTGTTATCTTTTCCTCAATTGATGTTACATCTATTTCTTCTTGTATATAATGATTTCGTATCTTGTCTTTTCCAGTAAGGAGTGACAAATAATAAAAGACAAAATTTAATGAGTAAATAATGCATGTATTGATAGTATAAAGAATTTTTACATTATTATTTAACCACAACTCGTCATGTATGATAAGTATTTTGCTTTTTCATTAACTTCTTAAAAGTCATACCAACAATAATTTTTTATTAATTCACAGTGTAAAACATTTTATATTAATGTTGCATAAATTTTAAGTTCAAATTTAATATTTAAGTTCCTAGCATTTTTTTCTATTTTATTTGTCGTATTTTAAGATGAGATTGAGATAAATTCTTGCGTGAGTATATGGGTTGCCAATGCTAGGTTGCTGTACCCAAACTGGAAGTCCAATAATTCAAGAAATTGAGAATCTTTGCTGAAAGTAATCAAAGCCATCACTTCAATAAAAAGTGAATTAGAGAAAGATATTGCTGGTGTGTATGTTACCTCAAAGGTACGATTTCTTCATAACTTGTGCTGATTTTATCATAAGATTTTATGAAATTCGCACTAAATATATAGAAAAACATGAATAAATTAATATTAACATATATATTTAACTAAAAGTCTAAATTAGTGTTTTAAAAATTAGATTGAGTTGGCTAATTTATCAGTTTTTTTCATAATGTATCATTCGAGTTTTACATTTTACAATCTTTCATTTTGCATTTAGGTTTTGACTCAAATTTTATACACTTCTCACGTGTGCGATTTATGTATTATTAGTTGATGAAAAATCAAAATGAAAGAACAGATATTTTATATAGCAATTTTGAACCTTAGAAAAAATTCAATGTATCATATTTCTTCAAATCACATAACATGTATTTTTTGGATTCTGCTCTTACTCTAATTAATGAAAATTTATTTATTTGTTGAAAAAAAAATAAAGTGTTACTCCTCAATAACTAAATAAAAACTGAAATAATCCATCTAATACACCTCAAAAAGATTGGATGAGACTGGTTCGGATTTGACATTATTTGCAAACTAACTTAATTATCACATCAGATTTTTTTTATCTCAAAACTAATTCAAACCGAACCACAGACACCTTAGATGATATACAAGTACTTTGAAAATTTGATGAGAATTTTCTAAGAATTCAAGGCTCTTATTCTCCTTGCGTGATATTCTTCTTTTTCTCTAGCAATGTCGATATGATGCCTTGTAGGGTACAGTTGAATTGTTGATCAATTTTAAGTTATTGGAGCCTTCATCATTGAGTAGAGATACATGAGAACCAATTTGATTGGTTTCCTTAGCTTCTATGCGATTCAGTCTTTCTTTTGAGTGCCTTTGCTTCACTCGAATTAGGTAGACAATTGATTACATTCCTTTTGATTTATGTTAAACAATTTACGCATCCATGCTTTTGGAATTTGTCATGCTCATTACTCTATAATGTTTAGCCCCTTGTTTCCACTTTTTGGTCAAATGTGACTTTTATGATTTTTAGAGTATATTTTCATATTATCTTGGGTTTATTAAATTTAATAGTATATTTAGGCATGATTGGTACAAGAGTGTCAAAATCAACCGTGGTTATTCTAGTGAGAGGAAGACAGCAGGATTTGTGAAGTTGGCAAAGTTAACACGTAGGCGTTCTAAGAGAGATTTAAATAATAGTCCGTTAGTATTTAGTACATTCACGAAAACAGTTTGGAACTATATTGGTTTTAATATAAGAGAAAATCAATTATGAATTTTTTGTTTACTTTGAAATCTTAAAGGATTTAAACCTACTCAAATACATATAAATTAAATAAGATTTTAGTTTCTACAACAAAAAAAAGGAAGGCAATTAGCAAGGGAGATTGTTGAGGGAGGATCCCAATAAGCAATACAGCCTACTTTGGTCATACAATGTTGAACTAGGAAAAGCTTCTGCAGGAAACACCAACAAAAGTGACTTGAATAGACCTAATTTAGAATTATTTTTTTTTGAAGAAATAAATAAATTTAGGTTTAATTACCTTTTTTGTCCCTATAGTTGTGCGGACTTTATCTTTTGGTCCTTATAATTGAAAACAATCCCTTTTAGTCCCTATACATGTATTTTCGATACCGATTTGGTCCTTCTTTCATTGTGCAGAGCCTTGTAAACACAAAACTAGTTCCTTGATCCAAGCTATTAAAGGATAGGAAAAACCTTATCTCCTGTAGCAAAGCCAATTCCATGATAACAGTTGTACTGATTCCACAATTTCATCCACAACCATCCTTTTTGATTGAAAAACCATTTTGTTTCTAGCCCTCCAAATGGTCTATACAAATGCAAACCATAACACCTACCACACATCTTTTGTGAATATCTCCCTTTATTTTCGAACCTTGAAACTGCAAAAAAATGATTATCACAGTCTTGTGCCATATTGCTGATATGTTTACCCATCTTAAGCATTCCATCCATATTTGCCACGCCTTACTACACTGGAAAAACACATGTTGTGATGTCTCCATTTCCAACATGCACGTTGGATATATACTATCTTGACTAGATAAGACACCCTTCTATATCAAGTTATCTCTAGTTGGGATTCTCTTCATAGGTATTCCATGGTAATATCCTAAAAATTCATACCCATTTCGAAATTTTTTATTTCTTCCTTATACCATTAAAATTAAATTTTTTAAATGTTCAATTTATTTTGAATATTATAGTTTCTGTCTCAAAATTCTAAATTACACCTAATAGAAATACCTAGCCTATTCATCCCTTTTTTATTTAAAAGGAAAAATGTGTTTTTAGTGTCTGTATTTTCAATCAAACTTGTCCTTGCATTTTCAAATTGATGAAATTAGTTCTCCATTTTTTGAAAATATGTGAATTTAGTCTCTCACCACTAACTCCATTAGTAATGATGTTAATGGAGCAAACCCCCAAAATTTGTAAGCATCTAAGATAAAAATTTTAGCAATTTAAAACCCTGAAAATTTGCCTCCATATTTTGTTTAAACTTAGCATTTATTTGTGGGTCTTGACCGCCACAAAATGATGCATTTGTTCAATTTTTCACACCACCACCACCTGCCACCTTCTTGCTTCCATTCCCACCATCACCAAGTTCCATTTTTCAATCCAAATTAAAGCTATATTCGTGTTCTCCTCAAGGCACTCTACAAAGCCCTTTTCTAATTTCACCATTTAGAGGGCAAACAGGCCATTGTGCCATTAAGATTGAATAAGATAGTGAATCCTGAACAGGCATTAATCTACTTAGGTTCCAAAACATATTCTTCAATATAAAACAAATTCCACAATGCTTCTTTGGGAATTGGAGGAATATCCTTCGTATAAATAGGACAAGTGAAGAAAATAATATATAGCAAGAAAATTAAAAAAAATGAATTAAGATTTTCATTTTACAAGAAAGGAGAACATAAAGGCATGGGGTTAAACAATTATAGATGAGATGTATTACAAACTAATTGCCTTCTCCAATTCGAGGTTACATTGGAGATCAATGTCGATGGCATCAGCGAGAGAGATAGGCTTTGTGAAGTCATACTTATTAGCTTGTTCTTGTTAAGGTGGCATGGAACCACCGCTACGACTATCAAAAACTGCCATTTCAACTGACATCATGATGCCCACAACACACTTTTATTGTGCATCTCTCAAATCATTGGCATCTCATTTTCTAGTTCAAAGATGCCCTTAATTCGAACAAGGAATAGAATGATTTTAGATTAGGGTTTGGGTGGGTTAAGGGAGTGTTTGGGAATTGTTCATGTAACTTTAAAATCAATTTTTATTATGCAGAGCACTGACTAATGTTAATGTTGTTGTATCCACTCTGAATATACCACCTATACTTCTAATTTCATTATTTGTAGAGTGGCTTAAGGAGAACAAGAATATATCTTTTGATTGAAAAATGGAGCTTAGTGATGGTGGGAATCAAAGCAAGAAGGTGCCTGGTAGTGGTGGTGTGAAAAATTAAACAAATGCATCACTTTGTGGCAGTTAAAACCTGCTTATAAATGTTAGTTTAAACAAACTATGAAGGTAAGTTTTATGGGTTTAAAATTGCCATAAATTCTATTTTAGACTGCCACAAAGTTTGGGGGTTTGCCACATCAATACGGAGTTAGTAGTAAGGGACCAAATTCATATATTTTCAAAAAATGGAGGACTAATTTCATCGATTAGAAAAATATAAGGAAAAGTTTAACAAAAAATACAAGGACTAAAAACACATTTTCCCTTATTTAAAATTACCATATTCAAAAATTGTGGAGAGATGATTACTCTTTTTGTCCTTACTTAATTATACTTAAGCAAGGGCATAAATGTCACATTTTACTTAAATGGGTTGAATTACCCTTTTGTTTGTTGTTAAATAATGAGATCAAACCTCACCCCCTACCACTCTTTTCATCTTATAAAACTCACACAAAGCTCAATAGGAGGAACTTCAAGTCTATGGCTAACCCCACTCCATCTAGACTTTAGGTAAAGGAGGAAGGCCTTTTACTCAAAGTTAATTTGAGGATTGAAATGAACCCACTATTTTTTTTATGATTTTGATCTCTCAATAACTCTTTATTTTTGATTTTGTGACTAGACTTTAGGTTTTGGTCCCTAAACCAAAAACCTAAGGACTAACACTCATTGGTTTTACTTCTTTTTCCTTTTGTTGTTCCTATTTTGATCATCCAAACAAGTTGTAATAGTTATTATCCCCAAACCGCCTCCTTTATTAGGTTGATGATTGATTTGGTAGTTGATCTAGATTATTTTCGCTTATTTATGTGTTTGGTGATGCTTAATGTTGAGACACATGGATGGATCTATTTTCGAGTTGAATGGGCTATGGTAAGTCTAAAAATCCCTCTAAGAGGATGAAGGTTGGATTTAAGTCGATAAAGGTGATGATCAAGCCATGGGAAACCCCAAATGGTGCATATATGTTGGTTTGAATGTGCTAAATATTGGTTTGAGCATTTTAATTTATGTCCCCATTCTATTTGAATTATTTTTGTAGGTAGTGATGCTCTAAAAATTGAAAAGGTGGTATATCTATATTTGTTTATGTGTTTGTAATACTCTATAAAATTCTTGAAAATTTTTATGATTATTTGGATGGATGAAAATTGAATTTTGCCCCTCAAAGTCAATACTACTTTATTTTTTTTTAGTTTTGGGTAGTGAGCTACTATTTTTGATTTAACATAATTTTTTGGGGAAGATTTTTTATGAGATAAAAAATTTTACATGATCAACCATAATAATGTAGTCCACTAAAAATTGGTTGAAAAATATTGAGTTTTGGTATTTTTAAAATTTTAGGAAACTTAGATGCATGTTTTTAAGTTTATAGGTTTTTTGGGAATTTGTTCATCACATTTAGAAAAATTCTAGCACCAATCTATAAAGTATTTTGAAAAAAAAAATATTTGGATGCTTCTATATGTCTTTGAGTCTATTATAAAAAAATAATAAGAAATTAAATTCGTTTGCTATAAACTAAAAATCAAGAAGTGAAATAGCTCGAAAATGGAGAACTTTGGGTAAATTTTGTGTTCTTCTAATGTTCTTGCGTTTTTTGGAAAATTTTCAGTTTTAATCCACTAAATTAGTGTCTTTAGTGATAAATGGAGTTTCAATGAATTGTCTTTTCATTTTGTTTTAAATAAAATAGAGTAAAATACACTAACTTTCCCTGAGGTTTCATCAAATTTCTTCCGATATTCTTCATTTTTTTACCCCTAAACTAACCTCCTTAATTGCTTGCAAAACATTAAAGTTACACACCTTATAAATTACACTAACCTCTTTTAATTGTTTGAAAAACATTACATTGTGTACCCTTATAAGGGGTCACTGTAAATGTTAAAAAAGTAAGGAATTGTGTGCAATCTCAAAAAATATCAAGAGGAGTTAGTATAAGTTACTTAATAAAATATTAGTTTTTAAAGCTAAAAATAATCAATGAAAGTGGTTAATTAAGTTATGATTGTGAGATTGCTTGTGGGAATTAACAATTCTATTGATTGCATGTCTTACACATTCTCATTAATGATTACCTATATTTTATTCAGATTTTATACTTAACCACCACACTATTACTTTTGAATAACAATTAATAATTTAGTTGGAATAATTAATTTTTTTTAGAAAAATAAAAATAAATAGATATGAGCATCATAATGGGAAACAAAAAATTGAGCACCATTGGGCCAACTAATTTTTAGAAAAGTGTGTTCATATTTACAAAAATTAAGGATTGCTTTCCTTAAATGATTTTAGCTTAAATAGAAATAAATGTATAAAGGATTGACTATCAGTATTTTGTCGAAACCATTCACAATTAATTATGATAGTAATGATATTATAGGTTTTTTATTCTTGAAACACCAAAATCCTTATAATGAGAATTTGATTATTTTATAACTTTCAAGTGTTTATAAAATTGAAATATTTGCAAAACAAAATTTTACACAAATAACCCTTATAAAAGGGCTAATCTTGTACAAAGGTGAATTACATGAATTTCTTAAGGCTATCTACACAAGTTTTGTGGTTTTAGTACCAAACTAAATAGAATGGTCCTATCAAAGAATTTTACTCTTTTGCATAGAAAATAAATGTAGTTTGAATAAAATATATAACTAGAGTTCAATTTATATGAGTATTTTATTTTGATATATGGGCCAAAAGAGGGTAAGTAACACATACGGGGTATGTGGTCCAAGAGAGGGTGATTAACACATATGTGAGTTCATTGTGAAAGAACTAGTAGAATTGAGGTAGTACTAGATCTAAGGATTAGCCTCGATCAAGTACTAACAGGTGACCATCGCTCACTACCGTGTGTCGTGGTTATTGACATATCCAACAAGAGTCTAAATCTGACAAGTCTACTAGCCAATATCAAATTGCGTTGAAAGCATTTGGTGAAAGTCATAGATATGCAAAAGTTGTTGTTTATAATGGTCTTTGAACCATACTAGATTGTTTTACTCCGAACATTAGCTTATACTATCCATGAAGTGAAACATTCCCTCTTGAGCACATAATGCTTCTACCTTATTTTTGTTGACCAGTCCACAAGATTTTTTTTTCTTGGTGAGAGGCATGAAGGAGAGTGATCAACAGTTGATGGAGGTGTTTGTAGGTCCACTTTGCATAGTGCAATATGAGTGGAATATTGGGTTATGACATTTTTGTTGATGGTAGAGTAGGTTAAGGCATGGTCCTTCCTCCTTAAATAAAAGGGCCTTCATCATTCAAAGTTGCCACATCTTCAACAACTATTGGTTTACAGTTTAGACTTAAGCTTCCTAAGTCTCATTTTGGAAGCAAACATGGTTTTTGTTTTGTTTTGAAGGGCTTCAAAACATTGTTTGATGATTGTTGGTCTTCTTGAGACTTTTTTTTCTCTATTTCTTGACTTCTACTTGAAGTCTTTAAGATTCCTTTGAAACAACTTTCTAAGCTTCAAGAGAATCCTTAAAATCATTAGGATACAAATTTCTTGATTTGACCCTTGCGAGGACCACAATGCAATCAACAGTTTCTCCAAAATGGCCTCTTTAACATGTTGAGTAAGGCTTCGTTGATAACTTTTATTTTTGGTTGGGTATAGGGGGTATAATGGATGATGTTTAAATGGGTCTCCGTTGAGGTGAAGGCAAGGACGATTTAGAGGATAAGTCTTTTTAGGGTGCATATGGAATGTTTTGGGCTTGAAATGGTTGAGGGGTGCTAGTGCTTGGTATTGGAACCAAAGACGTATGAGGCATCTAAACCCTCAAGTTTTGATAATAACAAAAGTTATTATATTTTTAGACATCTTACAAATAAGTTTTTTTTAGCGTCTAGATATTGCTCTTTAGTAAAAAGCTTTATAAGTGTCTAATACGTTTTACATAACTCAGCATCCAACACGCCCTATTAAACCGAGTGTCCAATACTTGATACTATCTATGCACTTTCAAAAGACGTCCAAAGTTTTCTTTTAAGCTAAGAAGTTCAAATTAGTTTATACTTGTACAATCCAATACAAATGCCTTATTTCTTTTATAAGCACTAACGTTCAAATATATCTTGCATCAAATGAAAATTAGATATATGTTTGTGTATGAGTACAACTTTGCAGAAAAGAAAGTCAACTTATCAAGCTGTCAAACCAAAATAAGGAATGTTCAGAAAAAGTAACTCTAAACGCAGAACTGCACCATCCTTTTTGGTGCAACCTCAAAAAACGCTTCTCTGTCCTTCCTATATACTTGATACATGCGTTGCTACATGGAACTAGACTTACAACGAATATCTAAATCTCGAAATTTGCCCATCTCAACGATTACCTTGTCAATACTATATATTCTCACTAAGACCAAAGTTGAAGTGGTGATGTGCGGTAACAAAGAAAAAGAATTGATAGCAGCAACAAGTTTAATCTCTCTTTAAAAAAGCATTGAAATCTCTCCACTCTGTTATTCTTTGCTTAGCAAAGTTGTTGTGTATTTGCTCTGTATTTTCATATCCTCACTCTGTGAGTAGAACTCTGTAAAAACACTTGTCTATGTTGTGAAAGCCTAGAGAGGCTTGGTGATAAAAGAATACTTGGGTCGTGTAAGTGATTTGGTGATCAACTGTGTCGGCTTGTAGAGGTTGGGAAGAATATTTGTCTGTAACCAAAGGTTGGTTAGTAGAAAATCCTTCTATACAAAGGCACTAGACGTAGCTCAGATTGAGTGAACTAGTATAAAAATCTCTTGCAAACTTTTCTTTCCTTATCCTTATTTTGCCTTATTTATTTCACTTGTTTTAACATTTTGTGAAAAGGTTTATTTACACACAATTCAACTCCTCTTCTTATGTGTATCTAGTTTTCTTCAATTGGTATCAAAGTTTTGTCATGCCTGGCCACTTTCAAGATGGAAGATTGTCCCCACAAACCAACATAAGACTTTTCAGCGTGCTTTGTCCTCACTCACACGCTTCCTGAGAAACTTCCTAGGAGATCACCCATCCCAGAATTGCTCCAAGTCAAGCACGCTTAACTATGGAGTTCTTTAGTGATGGGCTATCAAAAAGTAAATGCATCTTATTGGTATAGGTAGCACTTATTAATTCTTTTAAGCTATTATCAACTGTACAGTCCCACACCTACACAGCCTTTGGATCCCTCTCATTTCGATGTGTATTCAATTCATTCATGTGCCTCTCCCGCTGGAAGCCTGCCAAGAGCCGCTCTTTGCTCGTGCCTTATCTCTTTTTGCACCGACGATCATTTCCTACCCTCGTCAACGCTCGAGATGTTACAAGCTTGGACTCTAGGGGTTGAGCATCTAACAGTGCATAGGTAAAATGATCTTGAGAAGACATGGATAACGAAGGACAAGTAGTCAACAAAACACCTCTTTTCAAAGGTAAAAATTATGATTATTGGAAACAAAGGATGACAGCTTTCTTCGATGCATGTCACATTGATATGTGGGATGTTGTAGAGACAAGCGACTATCTACCTATTAATGAGAATGGAGTAGAAACTCTAAGAGGTCAATGGACAGAAGCACATAAATAGAGGTATCTGCTGAATCTAAAGCTCAAAATGCTATTATGTATGCTTTATCTAAATCAGAATACGAGAAAGTGCATAGCTTAAAAAGTGCTAAGAAAATGTGGGACATTCTAGCTCTTGCTTATGAGGGTACCTCCAAGTAAAAAGATCTAAGTTATGTTTCGTACGACAATATGAGTTATTTACTATGGAAGATAATGAAACTATTGAACTTATGTTTGGTAGATTTCAAACTATCATAAATAACTTAAGATCTCTAGGTTAAACTTATGACAATTATGATCATATTGACAAAATTTTGAGAAGTTTGCCTAAACAGTGAAGACCACATGTTACAGCCCTGAGAGCGTTTAAGGATCTAACAACTCTTTTTATGGAAGAACTACTTGGAACACTCAAAGTTCATGAGTTGGAACTGAAGCAGGACGAAGGATTGAGAAGAGGAAAATCCCTTACTTTAAGCACTTAGCGTCTAATGAAGAGGTCATCGTCTAAAGCTCTGAACATGGAAGAATCCCCTGAGGAAGCATCTGAAGAAGATAACTCTGATGAGGACAAGATCTTTTTCATATCCAGAAGAATACAAGCAATGTGGAAGAAGAAAGGAGGATCTAGAGTAAGAAACTTTACTAAAAAGCTCAATAAGGAACCCAAGGAAAAGAGTCCACCTGTATGCTTCGAATACAAAAAGCCTAAACACTTCAAAGCTGACTATCCAAGCCTATAAAAGGAGAAAAAGAAAACCTTTTTCAAAAAGAAAAGGAAAGGACTTATGGAAACTTGAGAAGATATGGATCTGTCCTCCTCAGAAGAAGAAGGAGAGGAAGAAGCGAACTTATGTCTTATGGCTAAAACAAGTCCAAAAAACGAGTAAGAAGAAGAGGTAAACTTCAATTACTTATCTTCTCTTCAAGAGGCTTATAATGAACTACTTTTTAATTCTTCAACTCTCTCTGTTGGTTATAAGGAATTGAAAAAGAAGTTTTCAAAAGTATTAAAAGAACTTAATTTGCTCAAAAAGAATTATGAAAACCTCATAAGAGAAAATGAAAAATTAAAAGCAGGTAGATCAAAAGAACTCCTTGAAGTGAAACCTCATGATGAAGCATTAGAACTTCAGAAGGAAGTAAATCACTTAAAAGAAAGTTTATCCAAATTCATTAGTGGAACTGAAAACTTAAACAAAATTCTATCTTATAAATGAAGTCCACATGACAAATCTAGATTTGGTTTTGTTAAAAAGGATGGAGTCTCAAGAACTAATAAAGCCATTGTTTTTTGTAAATATTGTGGAAAAAGTGGACATGAATCATTTCGATGTATTCATCATCCAATTACGAAGGTGTCTAGTGCCTTCAGAACTAACAAGAAAGGACCCAAGTCCATTTGGGTACCTATATCCATGATTATTCCTGTTGTAGATTTGCTTGACAATAGAAAAGAAACCCTAGTCATGATACCTAGACAGTGGTTGCTCACGACACATGACAGAAGAAAGGTCTATGTTCTAAAGCCTCTAACAAAAGAATGATGGATGAGTCACTTTTGGAGGAAATCAGAAAGGGAATAGGTAAAATTGGTAAGCACCCCCTACCTTCCATTGAAAATGTTTTATATGTTGAAGGACTCAAGCATAATCTACTAAGCATAAGTCAATTGTGAGACAGTGGATACAATGTCTCCTTTAATAAAAATGAATGTATAGTAAAAAACATGGATAGATTCATTTGTTTTCCGCAAAGATGCAAAGCAATTTGTATAAAATTGATGTAGGTGATCTAACAAATCAAAATGTATCATGTCTAGTATCCATCAAAGAGAATCAATTGACTTGGCATAAAAAATTTAGACATGCAAATTTAAGGTTAATCTAAAAGCTGAACAAGCATAACCTCGTGAAAGGGCTTCCTAATCTTATATATAAATTCAATGTTCTCTGTGATGCATGTCAGAAAAGGAAACAAGTGAAAAACTCTTTTGATTCAAAAAATATTGTTTCCACTACTAGACCCCTTGAACTTTTGCATATTGATTTGTTTGGACCAACTAGAACGATCGCTTAGTGGAAAACGATATGGACTAGTTGTGGTGGAAAACTCGTTTGCACAAGGATGAGTCTTTTAAAGTCTTTTCTATATTCTATAAACGAGTTCAAAACAAAAAAGGTGTTTTCATAGCCTCAATCAGAAGTGATCATGGAGGAGAGTTTGAAAACAAAAGTTTTCAAGGGTTCTGTGAAGAGAACAGAATTCTCCACAACTTTTCTATACCTCCTACACGTCAACATAATGGTGTGGTAAAGAGAAAGAACAGGTCATTACAAGAAATGGCTAGAACCATGCTTAATGATAACTTAACTCCTAAACACTTCTTGGCTGAAGCTGTAAATACAACATGTTATTTACAAAACATAATATATATATTAGACCTATTCTAAAAAAGCTCACTATGAATTGTGTAAAGGACGAAAATCTAACATATCATATTTCCATCCCTTTGGATGTCAATGTTTCATTCTGAACACTAAGGACAATCTTATAAAGTTTGATTCTAAGTGCAACGATAGAATACTACTAAGCTATTCTGAAATGTCTAAGGCATATAGAGTCAACAACTTTAGAACCTTAATAGTTGAAGAAGTCATTCATGTTAGATTTAATGACAGTAAGCCTGATAAATAACTATTAGAGCTAGACGAATCTTTTGCAGATATGAAATTAGATGATAACATAGAACCAGCGTCTAGGACTCTGTTAGACGACTCAAAAGAAGAACAAAAAGAACCAATTGGACGAAACTGACAAATGAAAAACTACCATCCAGAAGATCAAATCCTAGGAGATGTACATGATCATGTCAGAACAAGATCAACATTCAAAGAGCAAGTTAAAGCCACCTTGATTTCCCATATGGAACCAAAGACGGTAAAAGAAGCCTTATTGGATGAAGGATGGATCAAGGCTATGCAAGAAGAACTAAATCAATTTGAGAGAAATGATATGTGGAAGCTAGTTCCTTTACCCAAAGACAAGTCAATAATAGGAACAAAATGGGTATTCAGAAAAAAGTTGGACGAGACAGGTAAAGTAGTGAGAAATAAAGCTAGAATTGTAGCTCAAGGTTACTCACAACAAGAAGGTATTGACTTCACTGCAACTTTTGCACCTATAGCTAAAATAGAAGCCATTTGCATTCTACTTTCATTTGCTGCTTATAGTAATATGAATCTCTATCAAATGGACGTAAAAAGCGTATTCCTAAATGGCATAATAAATGAAAAAGTTTCTGTGAAATAACCTCTTGGTTTTGAGTGTGATACTTTTCCTAAACATGTTTTCAAACTCCAAAAGGCTTTATATGAACTCAAACAAGCTCCTAGAGCTTGGTATGAGAAGCTAAGCTCATTTCTATCTGAAAATGGTTTCATTAGAGGAAAAGTAAATACCACTCTATTTCACAAAGACATACATTCATACTTCATTGTTGTACAAATATATGTAGACGATATCATATTTGGTGCTACTAACGAAGCCTTATGTAAAGATTTTTCTAAGCTTATGATGACAGAATTTGAAACGAGCATGATGGGAGAATTAAAGTTTTTCCTGGGACTGCAACTAAAGCAAACAAGCAATAGCATATACATACATCAAACAAAATATGCTAAATAATTACTCAAGAAATTTAAGATAATGAAGCCAAAGAAATGAGCACTTTTATGCATCCATCCTCAATACTAAGACTGGACAACACATCTCAAAAGGTAGACCAAACCATATACTGAGGTATGATTAGATCCCTACTATATCTTACTACGTCCATACCAGACATCAAGTTCAGTATATGTTTGTGTGCTTGGTTTCAATCTGATCCTAGAGAAGTTCATCTTATTGTTGTAAAGAGAATCTTTAGATACCTAAAAAGAACTATTAATCTTGGTTTGTGCTTTAAACCAAGTAAAGAATATAGGTTAGTAGGATTTTGTAATGCTGACTATGCTGAAGACAGAATAGAATGAAAAAGCACAAGTAGGGGTTGTCACCTCATTGGAGAAATCTTGTCTCTTGGACTAGCAAAAGGCAAGGAACTATCGCCTTATCCATAGCAGAAGCAGAATACATATCAGCAACATGTTGTTGCTCACAGCTTCTGTGGATCAAGCATCAACTGGAAGATTATAGCATATATGAGACTAAAATTCCTATTCTTTGTAATAATACTGCTGTTATAAATCTTTCAAAAAATCCCATACTACATTCCAAAGCAAAACATATTGAAATTAAACATCACTTTATAAGAAATTATGTTCAGAAAGGAATTATTGATATTTAGCTTATTAACACTGAAAATCAACTAGCAGATATATTTACAAAACCTCTTCTTAAAGATAAATTCGTCCATATAAGAGAAAGTTTTGGTATGAACTTTGTAAAGGAATGAATAATTTCATTCGTCGAAAGGACTGACCATCCAATGGATTGTAGCATTCATTTGCATCTCAGCATCCCTTATGTTTGCATCCTTTTTAAAATGAATTTTAAGTATTTTCTTTAAGCATCAATATTAGCAAACATATGCAATCATGCTTTTGCTAACAATGATTTGAAATAAATGCTTTATTCCTTATCTGAGTCACTTTTGCAGCGCAATTGATATCGAAACTGTAAAACCGCCTGTACCAGCATTAAATGCACCCTTTCTTTCCTCAAAAATTCAAAATACCACCAAAAACACAAAACCTTTCAGTCGCTTTCAAAACACTTAAACCTTATATTATCTCTTTTCAAATACCGAACCCTACCTCACTCTGAAATCTAATTTATCTCTCTCCTTTGTTGCTCTCAAACCTCTCGAAACCCTAAGTCTCCTTAACTACGATCAACAATGGTTGGTGAAAAAGCTAACACCACTTCAAAGGCTGTAGCCAGAGTAGAAGGTTCCAACCAAGGAAAAGCTATCGTTCTTGTAGAATACAAGTTCAACATCGACGTTTTTAACGACATGGGAATGAAGGTGAACGACAACCTCCTGAGATGCCGAATTCTGAACTACTTTCGCCTGAATGAGGTGATATACCCAAAACTCATCCGACGATTCTAGAAGATTGCTGAATTCACAAACAATAGTGTGCTGGATATTGTTCTAGGAGTCAGGGTAACTATTGATCTTACAAGAATTGCAAAAGCCATTGGGTGCGAACGAATTGGGTCATGTATCAAAAATGGTTGGGAAAATGACTATGGAGGGCATGAAACTGTCTATGCAGCTTTGATGGGTCCTGATGCTAAAGGATATGTTGAAAACAACAAGCTGATCAAAGAAGGGAAGGTATTTCAACAGTTTCTGAACAAGAGAATCCTACATAAAGCCGGGTCAAAGGACAGTGTAACCTTCCTTCACCACTTCGTTTTTTTTCACATTATCACCGGACAATAGTTTAACCTCCCGCACCTCATCTTAAGCAACATCTTCAGGAACATGAAGGGCAAAGATGTGATTGACCAAATCACTTACTTTGCGTTGCTAAACAGAATTTTCTGGATGTAACAGGTCTACCATGAATTCTTTACACTGTTAGGCATTGAACAGGTGAAGATTTGAGAACAAAATGGTGGTCACAGGATCAACCAGCTACCCTTTGGGTGGAACAACATCAGCCAAATGAAAGTTAGGTTTACTTTGAAACCTATTGAGAAAGATGCCAAGGGTAGCAAAGTGCCAAAGGAAGAATCGGTGGAGTTGCCTTCTCAACCAACCAAAAAGATAGTGGAACAAGGTGTCCAACCTATGGAACCACAAGATGAAGAAGCTCTCTTTGTCCCACCTATTTTTGTGGCAATCAGGACTGCAGCATCTAGGAGACATTCAACCAAGAATAAGGTGTCCAAACAACCTACACCGTCCAAAGCCACGTGGGCCAAACCTCAATAAAAACCAGTTCCACCTACATCTACCCTACCTTCTCTTCTCCCTTAACCCACCAAACGAAAGCTAAGGTTGCAGGAAATTTTTGATGATGAGGATGGTGAATCAATTGCCGTCTTATTGAAGAAGCAAAGAATTGAGAAAACCACAATTCGTCAAACCAATGAAGCTACTAATGAGCCAATAGCAACCAGAAAACGATTATCCAGAGTTAAGATTGCTGTTAAGAAAAGCAAACGAAGTAAGTCATCTATGACTGACTCTGATGATACTATTTAAAATGTCTTTGCTGAATCCATGATTGTTGAACCCCCAAGCCCAAACAGAAACCCAAACAACAACCCAAACACTAACTTGCACACAATCCAATTACCCTTCTTGGTACACACCAATCCTCACTAAACCTGAACCAGACATGCTTCTGCCTGGTGATGAAGGTTATGTTTGTAACATTCCCACTCCTGGCATCGTTTGGCCATCCCTATCCATCAAACCACCCAACCAAAAACGAATTTTATAGATTGAGTGGTGTACTCCACGACCCATTCCTATTACTGGGTCTAGACCCTTTACTGGCATCAACTTGGACGTCGCCTCTGCCTTTGATGGATGCGCAAAAGGTTGGGCTGAATGCAAGAACAAGTGGAGGCTAATATTTGAAAAATGAAATAGGCAAAATGTCATGAACACAAATCCCATCATTCTACGTCAAGAAGCATATCCTAAACTAGAATATGAATTTGATTACTCTTTCATTCCTAAAAATCCTTTTGTCCATGACTACGTCCATAACCCTTCGAAGCATACCTATCTTTATCGTTTGATGCAATCACAAGCCTTCCTCTCAAGCACTTTATTCGAAAACTATATCCAGAGATCATTCCTGCATAGCGTCTAGACGCACATCATCTAATTGTACTTTAACACAGAGTTCCTCCCTTGGATGATCTAGAGACTACTAAGCAAAAGAAAGAAAGAGGCATGGGAGAGAGCATATTCATATTCGGTCGGCTGACTTGAACTTTAGGCTGCTGGATCCAATAAAAGTAAGGTTCTTCCCCACTCCTTACGAGCAAATGTTTTATGCATCTTTGAAGGCCTTTGCTGCGTTGCAATTCTAGATGTTCATTCCCCCCTCACAACATATATCTCAAGACACAACCATCTGCATCTAGCCAGATAGAATCTGTTCAAGGTTGGCCACCCTAGACGAAAATAAAAAAAGAAAGATAAAGATTCTGACAAAGCCATCGTGTTTGCTAGCACCCTCCTGAGTTGAATTTCAACAGCACAATCAAATCACTTAAGAGTGGTACATATCGAGAAGGCTGGCACAACAAATGGATGCTGATGATGCTGAAAGGTTCTGGCATTAGTATATGTGGAAGTGTAAGCAAGAAGCCTTTGGAAGTGGAATGTCTAAGGACGACAAAGTTACTACGCCAACCGTGCAGGATGGTAACTACGCGCAGCATCCAGCTCGTGTAATTAACTTCTTTGATACTTCTGTGGCCTTCCTCAACTCCACCGATAATCATCCACTTTTTAGTCTTGAAATGGAACTTCTTTATGCCATGATGGATGCTGTCACAAACCCCCAATTCCTCCAACCACCCTTTCCTTGGATATCCCTCTTTCCTAACTGCCAACAACCCCATCCATACCATATCCATTACCAAAATCTCAAGTTTCTTGAAGCACCATTTCCCTCATCCCATGACATATTAACCACCCTACCTCGCCCTCTTTCACCAAAACCTCCACCTCCACCAACCCCTAGTTCTTAAGCCTCCGCAAGCATCCTGACAGCCATTATCGCTCTCCAACCAACTCCTCCTGTTGACCTTGTCATCCAAACCTATGTCCTTGCCCAAATTTAACCTATCATGACCCTTCTCCAAAAAATTCTCCACAACCAGCAATAGATTCTAAACAATCCTCGCTCTTCTCTACCTACTCCACCTCCTCAGTCACTATGATGTTTTTTCTTTTCTTTTCTTACCTTTTTGTGATGACAAAGGGTGGAGCAAGTTATAGTTATAGTACAGTTAAAGTTTTTTGAGTTCTATGTAAATTTGAATTATCTACTTCTACTTCATTCATGCATACAAACATACATATGGCACACAGACACACACACAGATATATATATGTATATATATACATATATGTATATATATACATATATACATATATGTATATATATACATATATACATATATACATCTGGTCTGGACTATCTGCTTATCCTTGATTTATTTTATGATTTTCTCTAAGTTTTTAATAAGTTTCCATTCTTTGCTCTGATGGAAATTTTAGACTCAAGGGGAGTATGCTTAACACATGAAAACAGGCTAATCTCTTTCTATGTTTTATATCTGGTAAAAATTCAAAAATTTAATAAAGTTTGTCATCATAAAAAAGGGGGAGATTGTTAGAACCTATGAAGCATCTAACCCCTCACGTTTTGATGATAACAAAAGTTATTATATTTTTAGAGATCTTACAAATAAGTTTTTTTTTAGCGTCCAAATATTGCTCTTTAGTAAAAAGTTTTACAAGTGTCCAATACGTTTTACATAACTCAGCATTGAACACGCCCTATTAAATTGAGTGTCTAATACTTAATACTCTCTATGCACTTTCGGAAGACATCCAAAGTTTTCTTTTAAGCTAAGAAGTTCAAATCATTTTATACCTATATGCTCCAATACAAATGCCTTATTTCTTTTATAAGCACTAACGTTCAAATATATCTTGCATTAAGTGAAAATCATATATATGTTTATGTATGAGTACAACTTTGCAGTAACGAAAGTCAACTTATCAAGCTATCAAACCAAAGTAAGGAATGTTCAAAAAAAGCAACTCTAAAGCATAGAACTGCACCATCCTTTTTGGTGCAACCTCAAAAGACGCTTGTCTATCCTTCCTACATACTTGGTACACACGCTGCTACATGGGACTAGACTTACAATGAATATCTGAATCTCGAAATCTGCCCATCTCAACGATTACCTTGTCAAGACTATATATTCTCACCAAGACCAAAATTGAAGTGGTGATGTGCAGTAACAAAGAAAAAGAACTAATAGCAGCAACAAGTTTAATCTCTCTTTGAAAAAGTACTGAAATCTCTCCACTTTATTATTCTTTGCTTAACAAAGTTGTTGTGTATTTGCTTTGTATCTTCATATCCTTACTTTGTGAATAGAACTCTGTAAAAACATTTTTTTGTTAAAGCCTGGAGAGGATTGGTGATAAAAGAATACTTGGATCATGTAAGTAATATGGGATCACCTGTGTAGGCCTGTAGAGGTTGGGAAGAATACTTGTTTGTAACCAAAGGTTGGTTAGTGAAAAATTCTTCTATACAAAGGTACTGGACGTAGCTCAGATTGAATGAATTAGTATAAAAATCTCTTGCATGCTTTTCTTTTCTTATCCTTATTTTGCCTTATTTATTTCACTTATTTTAATGTTTTGCAAAAAGGTTTTATACACACAATTCAACCCCCTTTCTTCTGTGTATCCTGTTTTCTTCATTTAGAAGTTGGTTTGTGGTGGTGGTGGAGTTGCTTTAGGCTTTAGTTTTTGTTGGTGTTTGTAGTGGTCGTTCTGAGTTTGGATGGTCTGGTGAGGGGGTGTTGTAGATTTGGTTAAGGTAAAGGTGTAACAATTGGTCCTTTGATGGTTGGTACATCTTTATCAAATGGTTCTTCTTTTAGGGAAACAATAATAGTCCTAATCTTTCTCATGTTTGCCATAATGAACTCAATTCCTATAGTATATTGCTCATAGTGTCTCCCAAGGAAATTAACATTATCATATCTCATAAGTTCTTTAAAGAGTATGGCATAGGATAAATTACTTTCTCTAAACATCTTTATTCAATTGTTCAAATTAGTCTTAGTGTAACATCCCAATTATTCAGGCTAAGAATTGTATTTCCTTAGAATAATATGAATAACTTCTTACAATTTCGTCTTTATAACTTCTTTGAATCCTTATTAGAGTTTTATAAATCCCTATTTGGTCCCTAACCACAATAGAAACTCACTCAACTCATTTTCTGTAAAAGACACATATTCAGTAATTAAATAAGAAATTAACATCTAATCAAATTAGAAACTTAAAACTTAAATATGATTAGATGAAAATATATTTTTCTAATTACAAAAAAAAAATTATTAGTTAAGTGAAATTAGACAAAATTATAAACAAAAATCCTAAACAAAAAATGATAGTGTTTTCTCAACCTCTACAAACAATTAATTAAGGACTATAATTATTAATTTATAAGTTAATCACATTAATCTAAAATTAGAAAACTAACTATTTAACCTAATATATTTTTAACTATGCTAATTGATATCCTAAGCACCTTAATAACATTGTTTGACATTTAATCACCTAAGCTAACCAATTTAATACAAAATTTAGCCATAAAATAGGAATCCATGTGGGATTTGGAATATTCCCATGGATAAGACCATAAATAATGGTTTTACACACTAAAACCACTAGTAATATATAAAACCATGTATTCACCCAAAAAAAATATATAAGACCATGAATTCAAAATGGAAAATCACTTATACACTCAAAACCTTCAGCAAATCACACATTCAAACCATTTGTTAAGTTATCCTTATTTGTATTTTACTATGAACTTAAGGTGGGCCTAGTCCTAATTAAACCAAATGAAATTCCCATTTAGTTGGAAATAAAATAAATGACCCTAAATAGACTAAATACAACTAAAATAGTTTCTAATTTTTTGACTATAAATTAACCAAGCCCCCTTTAATTGCCATCTTTTTATCTCAACTCTATGTTCAACACCCAAAACTTTCACTTTCCTTCTAACAACTCTAGGTCAAAGAAAATAAACCAAAACTTCTACATATATCCTGTAATCACTTTTTGACAAATATAAGCTACTATTGTCATTTGCTCATACCTTTTCACTACAATTAACTAAGGTAGAGGGAAGCCTTTTAATCCTTTACAAAAGTGAGAATATAATTGTGTGTATGTATGATAAGGTGGTCTAGCCCTATCTTGCATAAATTTTTATTATTTTATGGTTATTTTGCTATCATTTCTCTGAATTCTGTTGTTAATGTTTAATATTCTGTATTAATTTTATTTTGTTATCTCTACTTATTTCTATTATATTATTAATATATACTAACTTACACTAGCTCCTACTAACTTTTACATTTCTATAATTTATTTATTATCCAGTGATATATTGGTCCCTATTAACTTTTACCTTTTAGTTATTTACATTTTTGCAATTTATTTTACTCTTAAGTGATACATTGGTCCACTATTAACTTTTATTTTTTTGTTATTTATATTTCTATAACCTATTTTACTCTTCGTGATATATTTGTCCCCTATTAGTATTTACTTTTCAGTTATTTACATTTCTGTAATTTATTTTACTCTCTAGTGATATATTGGTCCCCTAATAATCTTTACCTTTCACTTATTTATATTTCTACAATTTATTTTACTCTCCAGTGATATATTGGTCCCTTACTAATATTTACCTTTTAGTTATTTACATTTCTACAATTTATTTTTCTTTCCAATGATATACTGTCCCATTACTAACTTTTACTCTTTAGTTATTTACATTTATGTAATTTATTTTACTCTCCAATGACATATTGGTTTGTTGTTAGCTTTTACTCTTTAGTTATTTTCTTTAGTACAACTAACATTTAAATTCATGCAACTTACTATTTACATTTTTGTCGCTACCCATTTAATTTTCTGAAACTTATTCCTGCAATTAAATTATTATCACTATTTTAAGTTCCTTATTTTCACCTTTTTAATTATTTATAGCTATTTTTATTTTTATTATTTGTTTTACAATTTTACCCTTAATTTCATAAGTTTTTGTTATTGTTACATTTGTCTGTGAATGTTAAGATCTTGACATTGAAAAAAAATTGAGTCCCGTTACGATAAGCTTTTATGATGAATTGGTAAAGTTTTGTATATCCAAAACATATCTTATTTTATAATAAAGAGCTAAGCCACGATTCACCATAATGGTGGTGAAAGTACTTTAGTAGAGGTTTTCAAACCTTGGGGATGACTAGGTCTAGAATGCATAAGTGACCATGAGTTAACTACCATGTGTCATCTTTACCCTATACCCTACACAATCATCCTTACTAGTCACTTTATCTAGTCATGATTAGTCGTTGAGTTGCTTGGGCATAGCCATCTGATTGTGTACAAATGTGATTATTGATATTTATATTTGGTTTGTTGATATCAAGCATTACTCCCTAATCACTCCTCCAAGATAAAATTATTTTCTCTCCACGAAGTAGAATGTTTTAGGCCCTGATGCATCTAAAATACAATTAAGGGCAAGCATGCCCTATCTCAATTATAACAATAGAATGAGTTTGGATATCGTACCTAAAGGACTTATGGTAATTACCAATTTCTAGATATTCTTATGTTGTCTAGGGATAATATATTTGAAAGAGGATAGTTTTGACGAAAACTAACATGCAATAGCGATTGCAGAAGAAACACTGACAAGTAGGTGAAACTTCAATAGTGAACAAGCTAGGTTCTGGTTTCAAGTATGCTCTTAACTCTTTTATATTCAATCCCAATTAAATCACATGTTATCCATTCATTACTAAAGTCCCCCTATGAATTTTATTAGTAATTATTGATCATGAATCACTAAAGCCCTCCCTAAGTTAATACCCTAGTTGATCATCTACGAAATAAAAACCTAACAGGCATGAAGAACAAGGGGAAAGATTAATTGATTAATTAATCTAAGGGGAAACTATGATTGTCGTTTGATCACGCAATAATTTAAAGTTTGATTACCCTACACGTTTACCAATTAATTGCAACACGACATTTGATCAATTAATCAATTCAAACATACAAGGGGTGATCAAACTAACATAATAAGAATTTAATTGAAATCAAACATTAAGGGGTTCCAAGAACAATTTACACCAAAACCCTAACTTTTTAGCTACTCATGATTAGAGAAAGCAAAAAAAAAAAACAAAGAGGTACACAGGGAAGAAAGGGGAGGAGAACTTTTTACAAGTGAAAGCCCCTCTGATCTTTATTCATCATGAACTCTTTGTCTGCCAATCTGTTTTTTCCACTAGCCAAGAGTTTCTATTCATAACAGTCAAGATACCTCCCATTCTCCATTTTATTTTCCTAATTATAACGTTGAAAATATGAAGCATGCTGAAATATGAGGCGTGGTTGTTGTGTGTTAAGCACAACTGTGCTTCGAATTCGAAGTAAGAACCCTATTTGTAAGCATGGCCCTACTATTAGCATGACCAAGCTTCTTTCTAAAGCGATGAGTCCAACTTTAAGCATAGTAGTGCTTAGAGTAAGCATGGTTTTGCAAGTCCTTTTAGTCACCAGAAAGGTTCCCATTGCCATGCACAATCGTGCTTCATGTCCTAAAGCAGCAATAACCTCCTTTTTGAGTATATTTCCCTCAATTTCAGCTTTTCCTCAGTTTTATACAAATATAAGAGAAAATGTGTGAGTTACAAGTATTGAAATTAAGAAGATGACCAAAAACTAACCCTAAATCCCTCTCTTAAGCATTATCAGGCTCCATGCATAATTCATGCATCTAAAAATTATATGCTACTAAGAAATTCATGCAATCATTCACTAATTATTAAATGAATTGTGTTTTTTCCATTTTTGTACTTTATGTGATAAAAATGAGCTTACCCTTTGTTTTGTGTTGTTTTCTTTATTCATTGCATGACTAAAGATGGTTTGATCTTTCCCTTTATGCTACTACTATGAAAATAGAATTTTATGAGAACAACTGGGTAATTAATCACATCAATCGTGTAGTAAAATACTATGGAGATGCCATCTTTACCATATCCTCCCACTTCTACAATGAGCCTAGTAGTTATAAGTCTCTCGTTACCCTTCCCAAACTTGTGGACACCTTTTCACCCATTTCCTCATATATATATATATATATATATATATAAACCCTTTCGAAAGAAAAGGGATGACTGCACGTATGATATGTAACTTTTGTCCTTAATGATATTAGACTATGAAGTGATAATAATAGTTTTTTTATAACTTTCTACAATTATTCGTAAATCTTTTATGTAACAAAAGTGTGTTTATTTTAAATAACAGTGATAATTCAATAATTCTTTCAATTAATTGTATATGTATGAAAGATAATAATAGGATAAATTTATAAAAGAATGACTGTTACACTTGGCAAACCAATATACCTTCTCTTTAGCATTTTGTACAAGCAAAATCTCTCCAACCTAGTCACTAAGTCTTTTGAGCTCTTCCTCAAAAGGATAATGAATGTAACTTTTTGATTTTCTTCTTTATGATTAATTAAGTGATTAAAGGTAATTACAAGAGAAATTAAATATAATTTCATGAAAAAATTTAATTAATTAGTGTTGCGCGTTTTTCAGTGAGATTTTTATAAAGAAATTCAACCAGAGTTGGTTAAGTTGTGTCGTGTCAGTGTGAGTGCACACTAAAAGAGTGAGTGATCAAGCAGAGTTGTACCATGATTCAGTGTTAGAGTGTCATTGGTGCATTTCCTTAGATGGTTAGCACGTTGACCAAGAATAATCACTTGTGGACTTATTATTTTTGGCAAAAAGCTTACTATACCATTTGTGCTAAATCACCTCACCATTTTTGACAAGAAATTCAAAAGAAATTCCTCCATAAATAGCAAAAAGTCATCAGCCCTATGATTTACCACTTTTGTCAAAATTTGGTTTCCATTTTCTATGTTGATTCCTTGGTTAAAGAAACCCTTAATGATCATTATGCATAACCATTTTGCTAATCGTGTTTAAAAAGTCAAGCTCAATTGAAAATCAAAGCTTTTTTCACCCCTTGCCATTGCATTTTTGTGGACCAAGGACAACCCTTTCATTATTGAAGCATTTTCATCATTTTCCTTAAGAAAACTTACCAAGTAAGGGAGCTTACTCTTCTTTGTGTTTTATGTTGTATGTTGCCTTAAAATGTTGAAGAATATGAAAAAGAGGTGTGTTGTTACTTTGAATTTCATGTATGGTTAAGTTTTGATTGTTAGTGAAAGTTTTATGAAAAATGCATGAGTGTTATGATTCTCTGTTTGTTGGTGATTTTGACATTTATAATACGTTTTTGCAGTTGTATAATGATGTTGTGAGCAACTTTGGTTTTGGTTGTTGAGTTTGCACCCCTGGGCTAAGCGCTGTGAATGCGCACCAAGTGCAAATCATGTTCTAGGTTTTTGTTGAAGGCGCGCTATGTAACACCTGGCCGCTTTCAGGATCAATGATTGTCCCCACAAATCAACACAAGACTTTTCAGCGTGCTTTGTCCTCACTCACACATTTCTTGAGAAACTTCCCAAAAGGTCACCTATCCCTAAATTGCTCCAAGTTAAGCACGCTTAACTATGGAATTCTTAAGTGATAGGCTACCAAAAAGTAAATGCATCTTGTTGGTATAGGTAACACTTATTAATTTCTTTAAGCTATCCTCAACTGTACAGTCCCATACCTGCACAGCCTCTAGATCCCTCTCATTTTGGTGTGTATTCGATTCATTCATGTAGCCCTCTCGCTGGAAGCTTACCAGGAGCCGCTCCTTGTCTGTGCCTCATCTCTTTTGCACCGGCGATCACTCCCCACCCTCGTCAGTGCTAGGGATGTTACACGCTAAGTGTTGATCATAAAATTGAAAAACTTGTTGAATGCGAGATAATCATGATGAATGTGCACTAAACACCTAAAAATCTAGAAAATAATAAGAATCTTAGTATGATCGACGTTTTGTGCCATAAAGGAGCGCAATGCTAATAATGATGACTTAGAGCATGTAGGAATCCTTATGGTGACACGCTAAGTGTAGAAATGTAATGCTAAGCGCTAGAACTTAGATTTGAATGGAACAATACTCCTGCCAAGGCTCGCTAAGTGTGCGAGATTCACATTAAGCATCACTTGAAAACTTGATAGGATCAACTTCTATAGTTGACATGCTAAGCACGGGTATGTTCGTACTGAGCGCCAGTTGAACCCAAGACTTATATAACTTGCAACATGTAGTGCGCTAAGTGTTATGGGGTCATTTTAATCGTTGAACCCTCATACTCCCCAAAACATAATGAAATACAAGAGGTTAGGAATGCAACCTTAGTTGATGATCCTTACCTTTCCTTAAGGAACTTTAAAAGGATAAATATCTGACGTGATTATTGCAAAACTTAGGAAAAACCATACATGAAAAGACAAGTTGGATCTAATGAATAATAAGATTTGCAAGTGAAACCCTAAAGGCCCTATTCATAAAAATGTAATGAGAGGAGTTATCTGTTAATCAACGGATGACGATTAAAAATAAGAAAACATTTGTTGTTGGTAAGTATTGTCAATAAAATTCCTACATAATAGAGGTTGGTTGTTGGGACCTTTACAAAAGTGTTGTTGTTGATGATTTTTAGGACCTTAAGGTAGGCCATAGTTGAGATGGCGAGTACGGAGTTGCCTTATCTTAAGCCACAAGGGTACCTAATTACAACTATGTTAACATGTTAGTTTGTTAGAATTGTCGATGTTAATGTTGTACATGTATATTTATGCATGAGTTCATAATTGTAGTTGTCATGTAGGCAAGCATGTAAGTTGGGGGCATTGAGATGGACCTCCAACCTAGTGTTGGAAAGTTGGTAGGGTCGTGTGATGTTGCCTTAGAGATAAGTAGACGGGCAAATCCCACAAGAGGTCAAAGTCCTTGTAAGCCTTATGTCATGGTGTGCCACTACCCATATATATCTGTCTTGACAATTCACTACAACATCTCCACAGATCAGTTGTATGGCATCCCCTAAAGGTTTATGGTATGTGCCATGTTGAGGATTCGAGTGGTCTATTGTTCTTGTACCATGTTAAAGGAAATGTTGGTGTTGGTCGCCCGAACTACTGAAAAATCTCCATGGAGTGAGTCTGCATGCATTGCGTGAATGATGTTATATTATCTATATGATACTTTGAGGGATTGATCTTTAATAATGAATATTATTGATTATTGTTACAATTAAACCATGATAGATATTATGATGTTTGACCCTGTATGTATTAGTAAGATTTTGTAAGCTTACCCTTGTGCTACTTATGTATGTGTGTTGTGACTGTGATGATTACGACATTTTCGCAATAGCAAATGCTAAGGTTGCCAAGGATACCAAGACCAATGAGGATTACTACATTTCCAAAAGATTGCCATAAGAGGTGGCGAGGCATGGAGGATAGATCGTCAACTTTAGAAGGTTAGCTATATAGGGGAGCTTACTCTCTCCTATGCCCCCGATGGGTCCACCGTCTTTTCTCTTATGTTGTATACTTTCCTACGGTTTTGGCTACTTATTCAAGAGATGTGGAGAGCACCTACTCTCATTACTGACCTTGCATTCGTGCTAAAGAGTACCGACCTTTGTTTCATCAAGGACCATGTCCCCATGGCACTTTTGATGCTACTATGGAGCTACCTGCTGATGCTCTTCCTGTTGTTCCTTCTTCTTAGACGTAGAGCTTAATTATACGACTAGCTGGGGTGTGCATGATGTATTTAGTTCCTTACTCCCCTTTGATGTATTTTGTTGATGGGTACACGTGTGGAGCACACACCACCTTTGAAATACTCTGATGATTATGGGTTATAGTGCCATAAGGCATAATGATTATATTTTGGATGATTGTTAACGCATGTATGGGTATTTTGTACGCCTCGATGTTTTTCACTAAATCCTTATGTATGGAGTTTTTGTATATGCATGTATGATGAACGCAAAAAATTTACATGTGTTTTTATAAATAGACTAATAGAAGAATTTATTAAAATTGAACCCTTCTTTGCTATAGTTATTTGGTGTCATGTAGCGATAGGTGGTCATTACAAACAATTTGAAGTAGAATGCCATGGAGAGTCATAGCCTTAGAGGTTATGTAAGAGGTTTAAACGTCCTTAGGGTTTCTTTCACCATAGAACATCATATTTATCTCTTAAGTTCCAATGATTTTTTTCCCATTTCTAACCATGGGCCAGTCCTTCCTCTGCCCAACTAGTGACCCTTGCCAGAGAGTTAAGGCTAGTGATAAGAGGGGGTTCATCAATCACAGCTTTTTAACCAAAGTAGTAAAAAAATTATTTACTAAAATAATAATAATTTTTTTTTTACCGAATTGGGTTGTTTTAGACATGCTACACAAGAAAGAGAAATATATTATATGAGGTGCACACTTAGTGTACGCCACCTTTTTTCATATGATTTTATTTTCTTCAATACAAGAGGCACCAACTTACATGGTGTCTCACGTTTCATTTTTCTTCCATTACAAGAAGCGCCAACTTACACGGCACCTCTGGTTGCTTTATGTGCATTACAGGAGGCGCTAACTTACATGGTGCCTCTCATTTCATCCAATTTTTTTTCTTCATGCACCTAATTATAAGACGCTACAGTGCGATTATGCACCTAATTATATGACCCTATGCGGATTTTGTCTTCATGCACCTAATTATATAATGTTTATTATGCTCCATATACAGGAGGCACCTAGTTATATGACGCCTAGTGCTTATGCACCAAATGATATGACGCTCCTGTGTGATTTTTCTATTCATGCACATTGCAGATTTTTATATCAAGCTAGAAATAGTTTGATGTGTTGACAAATTTAATTTATTAGAAATCTTCTTAGCTAACACATCATAATTGATGCCACGTTTAATTTGAATTGTTCTTTTATTGTCTTCAAAAGTCATGCCTTCTGGACCCTTGAATTTTCTACCATTCGAATAAATAAAAATGATAATGGAACTTATTTTTAAATAAAAAGATCACAGAACATGAAGATAACTAACAGAGGTGAAAACAAACATGAAAAAACAAAGTTGAAGCACACAAGCAAATAACACATATAACCAACACTCGTGAAAACACAAGTTGAGTGAAATTAGAAAAACAGACTCTATTTAAACTCATCCATAAATATCATGTCATATCAAAAATAAAATCAAAATCTCTAACCAATTAAAATCAAATAAGAATTGATTCTTTGATTAAAATTGAACAAGAATTGATTCTTTGAAAAACCATCATCTCCTACTGCACCTAGCCCTACATGCAAAGGTGGCGCACAAGTGACAAAAAAAATACAAGAGAGGCACCTTCTTAGTTGGTGCCTCCTATACAAGAAAAAAAAAATAGTTATGCAAATGGGAGGCACCTACCCACTTGGTTCCTCCTATACAAGACAACATGGTCAACTTAGCCAAGTACACCCTAATTAAAAAAATGCGAGGCGCTATGTAAGTTGGCACCTCCTGTAATAGAGGAAAAAAACCTTAATTATTTATATTAGTTGTTACTAGTTAAATTTAGTAGTAAAAAAAAAATTCTTCCTAGCTCACTTCAATTCCTCAGGTCAAAATGACCTCCTAACCAAAGCCCTTTTTCCATTATTTTTCTTGTTAAGTCCATTTGCATACTACTTGAAAAATTCAATTTTTTGACACTTCGTGATTTAATAATTATACTTAGTTAAAAAAATTTCTGCTAGCCAAAAATAAAAGTGGGTCTTGAGCCTTATACATAAAAGGGTCCAAATTTTTTAAAGAATTGATCTCTTTATATCTTCACTAAAAATCTTAAACAATTAGTTGTTGTTAATTGATCTTGGTAGGAAAAAAAAATATCTTCCTTGTCCATTTAAAGTAAAAAAGGACAAAAGCCCATTTAACAATAACAAGCCCACATTTTTTTTTGCTACACATTAATCCATTCACTAGTTTTAGCAAATGATTATTATTTAAATAATAATGAACAACTAAATATAAAATTGAATTTAAATAACATAATTTAAACATTGCAACATATTAAACAATTATAATAATAAAAGTAAATAACAAGACATAATGAAATAATAAAGAAAGTAAATAAATTTAAGCATAAATATATAGCAACTAAAAATGTAAAATCAAGCTTAAATAAAAATTAACATGATAAATTGACATAATAAAAATTAAATAAACATAATAAAATAAATAGTAAGACAATGAAAGTAAATGACAAGCAAAATAGAGAATTGAACATGGAATTAACTTAAAATAAAAGGATTAGGGAATAATCCAAAAATAAAACTCATTAAGACATAAAAATGAGACTTAACCCCACTCCCCTTTTTACCTTAAGTAGAAGCTTTGGAGAAGAGGTGGTGGAGTTGGTGAAGTGGAAAATGAGGCTTAAGAATCTAAACTAACTTATTTTTGATTTAGTAGGATTTTTAAGTGGTTATTTAAGTTAGAAAAATTTTCAAAAGACTGGTTATGGTGGGGGAGGAGTCTCGGCTGTGCTCTAACAGAGTATAGGGAGGATTTTGTGAGAAAATGATGTTATGCGAATGGTTGATGGGGCCCTTATCTATAGGCTAAAATAATTTAGTTTTGGTTTAATTGTGAACTTGAAATTAATAAAATAATGTTAAGAAGCTTCATTTCCCATGTGCTCCTTAATAACTGGCGTGAAAACAAGGCTACCAGCTAGTAAAATTTTATTTTTTTTATTTTATGTAATATTAGGTGGTTAAAATAATTTTTTAATGATTTATTGTAGGAAAATTGGTTTGGGTTTTTGGTGTGAGTTTGGGCTAAACCAAATATACCACATCCAAGGGTGTATTTTTGTGGGCCTCTAAAAATTTTTCAAAATTTTTCCATTTATATATTAATTATGGTAATTATTTTACTTAAAATTTAATTAATTAACTAATAAATCAAGTTTTTGCTCAATAATTAGCATTTTCAGTTTTTTCAATATTTTCTCATAAAATTTATATAATTAAAATATACTTAGTATAAACCTTTTAAAATATATTGAGGCCAAAAAGTCCCTAGTTAACTTCCATAGTTAAATAAGAGCATTTTAGTTATTTTATAAAAACTGTCTCAACAAATCTCCAGAAAATTTTCAAAATTATTATTAATCATTCTAAGCATATTGATGGCTTAAAAATGAATTTTAAAGACTCCAAACTATTTTTACCAATT
Source organism: Spatholobus suberectus (assembly GCA_004329165.1). NCBI lineage: Eukaryota > Viridiplantae > Streptophyta > Magnoliopsida > Fabales > Fabaceae > Spatholobus > Spatholobus suberectus. Next base: position 23,953,994 of record CM014737.1, on the reverse strand, counting down.
TATCCTATTATTTAGCTTTTAGGGACGAAATGGTCATTTTACCATTTTCCGAGCTCCAGTCCAAAAAAATTATTAAAAATCTAAACTGAATAGAATTCACTAATACGAATATAACCGTCAAAATCAGATTTTTGAGATTCTAATCTGGTTCTCCAAAATAAAATAAAAATATGGGTGTTATACTTCTAATGCTAATTATAGGTGAAACTTGTAAGAGTACATGGTCACCTTTCTTAAATTCTAAAGGTCATCTTCTTTTGTCAGCATAGCTCTTTTTCCTGCTTTGGGTAGTCCAGAACTTGTCCTTAATCAATCTAATCTTCACAATTATTTCTTGAAAAAGGTTTGGTCCTCAAAGGTTTCTTTCTCCCACCTCAAACCAATATAAAGGTGACATGCACCTTTTTCCATACAAAGCTCCATAAGTGTCGTACAAAAGGTATTCCTTTTCTTGTTAGCTTGGTAAAGGTAGTACTAACTAGAAAAATCCTTGAATAAATCTCCAGTAATAACCTACTAATCTTAAGAAACTCCTTACCTCAAATACATTCTTAAGCTTATCCTATTGCAACACATCAACCACCTTGCTAGTGTTTACAAAAACTCCTTGTGAGATAATAAGTCCTAAGAACTTAACTTCCTTCAATCAAAAATCACACTTCCCATATAACTTTTTCTCTCTAAAGGTTTGAAGGGTGATCCTAAGGTGTTCTTCTTGACTACAATAATAGATACATCAACCACAGAGTAATCTAGGTAAGGTCTTACGACCCAATTCATGTAGTTCATGAGCATTGTTGGTGCATGTAATGTCCATATGTAGTCTTGAAGGTTGTCTTCGATATATCCTCAATCTTGATCCTAATTTAATGGTAATTTGACCTTAAATTTATCTTGGAAAAATCATAGTGCCCTTCAATTGATCTGAGAGGTCAACTATCGTAGGGAGTGAGTACTTTTGTTTATAATTACTCAACTGTCTGTAATCCATACATAAGTGCATGCTTTTGTCCTTTTTCTTCACAAATAGCACAAGAACTCGGTCTAATAAACTACTTTTCTATCAACTACTCCATTTGTTTCTTCGATTCTCTTAGTTCAAAGGGTGAAATTCTATACGGTGCCATAGAAATTGGCCAACTTCCTAGAGTCAAATCTATCGTAAACTCTATTTCTCATTCAGGTGGTTACCTCCTTAGGAAAAACATCCTTAAATTCTCCAACTACAGGGATAATTGACCTCACTTTGTTGACCTTCATCTATGAGTAAAGCAATAGTATATATCCATGAGTCTTCTCCAACAAGCAATGGTGAAACTAGACAACACTCAAAAGGAAAGAATGTTGAGTCGCTTTGATTAGTTTAGGGGTGGAAGAAAATTCTATTGACCTTAAGAAGCAATCTAAATCAACATGATTAATTGAAAGTCAATCCATGCCTAGGATGACATCTAGTCCTTTCAAAGCTAAGCATATAAGGTCTAGCTAAAAAGGTCTAACTTGAATACTAATAAGGTAGTTGGAACAAACTATAGATGTAATGAGGTATCTCTTTGCAAAAGTGGAAACATTTAGGTTATAAGGTAGTTGCAAAGTATTGAGTCCTAACTTCTTTGCACAATTATATGATATAAAAGAGTGAGTTGTGTAACACCCTAAGGGGTAATACCCTTAGCTTTACATGTATACCATTAAAGTATAGATAAGGATAAAACATATGTGATGCCATTACTCAAGAAATTCCATGTTCAACGTCAAACATCCTTCTTAAGTAATATAATCACATACATAACAAAAGGGAATTTCCATGGTTAAAGGATCCCTGTACAAAAGAATATATTTAATGTTTTTCAAAAGCTAGCATAAAGATACAGAATTATCAAAACATCCATATCTTCAAGGCTATCACGTCTCCTTCTTTGTACTTGTTCAATCTGGAACATGAAAACTAAACTAATGAGACAATGTCTTAGTGAGTACTTAAGCATGCAAATACACACACACACACACACACACACACACACACACACACAAACACACATATGCCTTAGGAATTCATCATGCTTATATAATTTTGTTTGAATATTTACATGGCAGTAAATATAAACATTTGCTTTGGCATGCTTAACTTTAATCATTTCCTCTTTTTTCGTCCTATGGCAAAGTGTTGAGCTCAAACTTTCAAGGAGTGTCCCTTTTGTCTCCATGTCGTGACCTTTTACTTATATACTCCTTCGGTCCGAGCAAGTTTAGCTATTAACCTTTAAGAAATAGGAATTGACGAAATGCCGCCCATTTCCCAAAGAGGGCACCTCAATCTTATGCATGCCCTTCTTTCATTAAAACATATATATATTACAATCTCGTATTTATATCCTCTTCTAGTCCGAGGGGTATTTCTTTCACTAATAACCTTTGGCCTTTTTTTGGTATTTAGAGGATTTGTTACCCTCCTTCTTTCAAGAAAGACCATTCACATACATATTTAAATACTTAATGTCCCTAGACAGTCATTCATAACCATAAAAACACTGCATGCATGAATAAAACACGATAAAAAATGACATATTGTATGCGTAAACATGGCTATGCCTAGCGCTGGACCCATGGTGCTTAGCACACGAAAAAGACACTTAACACCATTGCACGGGGGTTCCAAAGGTGCTTTCTAGAGTTCCCACGCTTAGCCCCAACTTTGTGGTGCTTAGCCCCATCGTAGGGGAAATTCCAAAAGTGCTCTATGGAGTTCCCATGCTTAGCCCCAACTCTATAGTGCTTTGCCTCATTGTAGGGAAATTCCAAAGCTACTCTTTGGAGTTCCCACGCTTAGCCCCAACTCTGTGGTGCTTAGCCTAATCGCAAGGAAACTCCAAAGTTGCTTTTTGGAGTTCCTATGCTTAGCCCTAACTTTGTGGTGCTTAGCCTTATCGCAGGAAACTCCAAAGGTGCTTTATGGAATTCCCGCACTTAGCTCCATGAATTCGCGCTTAGTCCTATGAATTAGTGGTTAGCTTGGGCATGCATATAGCAACTTGCGATAATCGCAACTTTGCACATCCTAAGGCCATTCATGGTTACCAAACATTTCCATGGGTACCAATTAACTCCAAAATGATTCTATTACATTTCTAATCAATTAACCTACCCAATAAGCCCTTCAATCATGCAAATCGCTCAACATTACATTTATCCTCAAACCCTATGTATATTGTGTGAAAATGCTCATCAAAAGGAAGAATGAAGAAATCAGACAGTAGACAAGGGGGAACGGAAGGCGATGCACTCACCTAAAGCTTCAAGAGTGAGTGAGTGTGTGTGGGTGTTACTTGTTCCTTCTCTTTTTTCTTCCTCCTCTCCCTCCTTTCTCTTTTCTTCTTCTTCTTTGTAGAGTGAGATGCGAAGTGTGTGTGGTAGTATAGTGGGAGAAGGGTGGCTTTTGTAGACTTGGTAGGTTTTAAGCTTCTATTGGGCTTTATGGTTTTCCTTCTCACTAATCCTAGCTCTAGCCCACTACTTATCCTTAATGTAGAGTAAGGTCTTATTCTATACAAAAGACTTACAGAAATTATATAAAAAGGACATTTATTAATTAATACTAACACAATTCATAATAGCCTATTTTGGAGATGTTACAAGTTGCCTCAAAGTTAAACAATACAATGAGAGATTAAATGTTTAGTAAATATGTACCTTGAACTAGATCATCTAACCTTTTAACCTCTTAACCACTGAAGGTAAAGACATTCCCAAAGTTTAAGGACATGGTTCAGCATTCCCAGTTCTTGAAGCTTATGGACAATTCTTAGCAAAATGACCTTGTTTCTAGCAACGATAGCATACTCCTTGATACTTTAGGTAGGGTCTAGAATGTGTTTTCTTGTGGTCCATAATTCTAACTATTTTACTCCATTGTTAGTCTATATTGCCTTATCCTTATCAAGCCTATTCCTTAGTTTCACAAAGCGAGCTGAGCACGTGTCCTCTACCTTATAGATTAGTATGTCAATAAGGTGACTTTGAATCATTTTTGCGTGTTGTGACTGATTTTGTGATTTATGATGGATATATGTTCTTACTGCTATGGAATTGTTCAGTGGAGCCTTGGGGATTTAATCTTAATCCCTAGGGTGTTATGGAGCTATAAGGTAGAATAACTCATCGAGCTACTCTATTGGCCATAATTTAGAAGTCAATAAGTTATGTTTGAGCAAATTGAGATAGTTATGTGAATTGTGAATTGGGTATGCGTGGTGTGCAAATCTGTTTCCATTAATCCAAGTGCTATGCTTGATGGTTATGGAATCCATAGATGTCTTAATTAATCTTTTAATGCATAGATTGAAGATTTCTTGCTTAGTGTTAGTGGAAAGTGGGTTCTGATACATTTTGATGTGTATGATATATGAATCTGTTTATGCATGCATGAGGGCAGGGGAGTGAATGCTTAAATCATGGGTTAGTCACTGTTTTAAACTTTGTAATGACTGCCCCTAAACTTGTCCTAAAAGGCTAAGTGAAAGGAAAGCTGAATTGGTAATAAAAGATGTTTTAATCTTTTAAAACTTGGTTGTTGGATTCTAGGATAGATTCTACCTTGTCTTTGAACAACTCATGTGAATAGCCCTTAAGAAACCAGGTCATGTCCTTTTATAGTCCTTTAGTTTCAAGTGTCTTCTTTCTAACCCAATTGGTCCCTTAATTTTTAGAGTTTCCTATATTTTGGTGAGATAGGTTGGTGAGGTTTAGGTGTAGGACAGTTTTTGTACAAGGCTGTTGTTTGGGTCATTTTGTGAGATGTAAAGCTTGGATCACAAATTAGGGCCATTTCCCCTATTTTTCCTTACATAGAGGTGCATAAAGTCAACCTTTCCCAGATCCTAACCATGTCTATGTTCACGGAATGTCGAAAGTTCAAAGCTATGTTAAGTTGCATTGTAAGATGTTCTATTTGAAAATAGAACTAGTATTGATCTAAAAAGAATTAGCTTAAACCTTTTTATGGTGATATAGATTTATGTCTTAGTTTTTAAATTCAAGCGGTCCCATCCCATTTAGAATTTTGTACAAATTTTAGTGATTTCCCTACTGAAATAGGTTAGGCGAGTCTAAGGGATAGGACAAATTTTGGTATTCACATGGTATGTGCGAGATTAGGACATGGATGACTTAAGGCATGACTTCATGTGTCCTCCCTTAGTTCAACATAAACTAAAGTGGCTAATCCTTGCTTATAATCAATACTAGTTGTGCCTAAATATATGCAAAGTGAAATACTTGAAATGGACGCATGCTTGTGTTGCTGAATTGTATTCTTTACATTGGCTTATACTATTTGCTTGGGCTGGACTATTCTGTGTGGAATTAGGTAAAACCCTTTGGTGGGCTTAAAGATGCATGTGTCTTCTCTTAAATGCCATTGATCCTATGCTGTATTGTGTGAATTGTGATGAATTACTTGCTATAGCATGTTCCATGTGAATGAAATACATGTATCATTGCACTTGTGCTATGTAATTGCCTAGGAATTGAATGTTGTAGTATCTTTCCCTAAAACTTTGGCTTTGGTTAGACATCCTTATGGATGTATGACAATTGGTTTCACCCTAATTGTCTAAATAGATAATCTAGTATAAATTATCCAAGATGATGAGGGAGATGGTAGCTGTGATTTGAAACTTGTTTCCTGAGACTGAAAAGTATAAATATATTCAAGGCACCCAATGAGGTGACATTCGAGATAAATCCATGAATTTATAATTATTTTGAGAAAGCCCTTTTTAAATATTGGTCAAAGACCAAGTGTTTCCTATCTTTGGGAATTTCCTCACCAAAACCACTCTTTGGAAACTATTTAATTAGTGTCTTGAAAAATAGAGTCTTATATGGGGTTAAGTGTCTAGACTTGTGCACGAAGTCCGAATGTCCCTCATGTATGTTTTTATAATGGATTTTGGTGTTTTCCCTAAATGAAGGCTTCCAATTACATTGTTTTCCAAAGATCCTTTTTAAGTATGCAACAACCTCCTTATTTTAAAATTGCAAAAAGTTTAAGTTTGGTTTTGAAAGGACTCTTATAAAGGTTTTGAGGGTAAGGAAAATGTTTGTGAAAGAAAATTTCTATGGGAACATGGGCACAGGGGTTTTCTCTGAAAATCCATCCCTGATCCTCTCATCTTGGTGTTTAATAAAGGGAAAGACTTATTAAAACTATCATGCATCATGTAAATATGTAAGATGGTTGGCTCTTTGTGAGCTTTAGGATGTACTGGCTCTTTATGAGCTATAAGATGTGCTAACTCATTTGAGAGTTTTAGGGTGCTTGACTTCTTTATGAGTTACAGGAATTGTTGACTCCTTGTGAGTTTTAGGAATAGTTAGCTCTTTGTGGGCTAAAGGATTTGTTGAGTCCTTTAAGAGTTTCAGGATGGTTGACTCCTTTATGAGTTACAAGCATTGCTGACTCCTTGTGAGTTTTAAGAATAGCTGGCTCGTTGTGAGTTACAGAAATTGTTGACTCCTTGTGAGTTTCAAGAATAGCTAGCTCTTTGTGGGCTACAGGATTTGATTGCTCCTAATGAGTTATAGGATAGTTGACTCCTTTAGGAGTTACAAGATTGTCTGGCTTTTTAAGAGTTGTAGGGTGACTAACTCCTTTGGGAGTTTCAGGGTACCAATTAGGGTACAATGATTTTATAATTCTCGTATAATATCCATGGTGCCTTATTTCTAATTATGAGTACCCTCATGCATCATATGCATTAACTGGAAGATGTAAAGACTAAATTGATAGGCTGTAATGCACTGCAAGCATCTTCAGTGACTAGCCATTGTTAGATATTAAATGGTTGTGCTTGTAATGCCCTACTAAGGTCTTGCCTTATTGTTTATGTTCTACATTTGCTATTGTTGCTAGTGAATCATTGTTGGTGCATTGTTTTGACTTAGGATGTACTATGCACTATGAATTAACTTATCTATGAAAATGGTGTAGTAAGGTATTTATGCTTGAACTAAATCGGTAAATGACTAGACTAAGGAATTAATACTTATGTTGGCATGTATGTGTGTATTGTAGATATATTCTAACCTGAGGATGAACTACTTATGATTGTAAGACTGTCAAGGCTTGTGTGATTGATATATGAATAAGAGAGGTTGCTACCAGTAATAGGTGGCATCCTTTTGGGCCTGTTGTGCCATATTTTCTGGTTATGTGTATTCGTGCTATGTTTTCTTATACATTTGTCTTGACTGTATATCTCACCCCTATCATTGTTTCTTGGTTGTGGCCCTGCTTGACAATAAGTAGTAAACAAGAAGAAGGCAATACATTCAAACTACCATGGAAACACCAAAGGAGAACAAGGTATTGGACGCAATGGAGGCTTAGTAGGGACGATGATATTATGGTAGGTAAAGAAAACTCTTCTAGTGTATTCCTCGAGTCTAGTGACCCCAGTGAGTCATATTCTAAGGGTACAGGTGACACTCTTCTTAACCACTGAGGTTAGCAATGGAGGTCGTACTCTAATAAGCATCTTAGGGATGATAGAGGTGCTATTAAGTATTAGTTGTGTTTATGTATCAACCTCTATTGGGATAGAATTGTTGCTTTATTTTGAGATAAATGTATTTGATTTTATGTCACAATGGTATTTATTTAATTTACGAGAAATCTTGACAAGATTCATTTACGACTTGACTTTTATATATGTGTGTGTGTGTGAGAGAGAGTGTGGGGGGGGGGGGGATCAAGTTACTCCAAGAGTAATTCTTGGTACAGTTACTCCACTCAATAACTCTTGGTATATATTAAAGGTTTAAATATGTTTTTAGTCCCTCAAATTTAGGATAAGTTTGTTTTTGGTCCCCCAAATTTAAAATTAATCTTTTAGTCCCTGTAATTTGAAAAAAAAAAACTTGTTTCAGACCCTTGGGACAGCTTATAGCATTATTGAAAGGGGTAGATTAAGTCAATTGTGTAACATCTGTTGAGTTTAGTGTGGTGTTTTCACTAACAAGACACTAGTAGGTGGGTTTTGTGTGCCAAATTCAGTAGTAGATGAGTTTTGTGTGGCAAATTCACTAACAACATTTGAGCAAAGGGACTAAAACATGTGTTTTTTTTTTCAAATTATAGGGACTAAAAAGATGAATTTTATATTTGGAGGACCAAAAACAAACTTACCCTAAATTTGAGGGACTAAAAACATATTTAAGCTTATATTAAACTACAATGATCTAACCATTGAATTAAAAGATTTTATTAAGTAGATCAAGTCCATAAATTTTCAAAAAGTTTGAAAATTATTTGATACTTCATTAAATAAATTTAACTCAACGTGTAACATACTTTTCTAAATTATAAGTAAATGTAAACTATAAGATTAATTAGCTACAAATGTCTGATTTACCTAAAATTTGGTGTGCATGATCCTTAACATAATATCAAAATATTCAACGGCTAGATCATCGAAATTTAATATATATCAAAAGTTATTAAGTGGAGTAATACTACCAAGAGTTACTCTTGAAGTAACTTGATCCCCACTTTACACACACACACACACACACACACACACACATATGCTTATTCTATTCCTCTTCTTAATATCCCATATACAATTGCTTATCAGGTATTGACAGACAAAAGATTTATATTTTTTAGCTTTTACTTAATTATATTGAGAAGTTCTTTTATTTAAGTTGAATCGTATATATATGAACTGTCTATCAGGTACCTATACATGAAGCCGCTATGTATGGCTACTTTTTTTATGATTTTGTATCCCTCGTTGCAAGTATCTATATGGTTTGATGATATAATAGGTTCCATATTATTTTATAAACCACTTTTAATGATGACATAGACCTTATCATTCATTTTATTTTAAAGCTTTGCAAATCCAACATCCAACTTTATAAAATTGAAAAAAAAAAAAAAATCCCTGTCTTTTTAGAAACTCCAAATAATAAAAGTTCATTTTCTTTCTTTTTGAATCAAATATGTGATAAGTTCTATTCCCAACTGAGGGTGCTACAATTGCTATCGTAATTAATTTGATTATTATTAAAAATGGTAATTTATATAATAACCAATTACTATTGAAAAGGGTAATTAGTATTGTAATTAGTTCAATTACTATTAAAAAGATAATTTGTATCATAATTAATTTGATTATTATTAAAAAGGATAATTCCTCTCGTAATTAATTCACTTATTATTAAAAAGGATAATTTACCTTGTAATTAATTTAATTTCTTTCCTTCCCTTTTTTCTCACATGATCTATTTATAGATCATATGCTTATACTGCACTTAATAATAAATAAGCATAGTTACGACTTAGCATACAACATAATTAAATCTAGATTCATAGTTAGTGATATATTCATATGTTCACTTTAGAAATCATTAAATCAATTTATAAAATTTGGAGATGTTATAAATTGAATTGTAAACTTTTTCCAAAAACCAATCTAATTCCTTCAAAAAATTTCCAATCAAAGTTTTAATTGGTTTTGATTGTTAAATATATGGAGAGAATAGGATGTAATGCATAATAATATGTACATGACCCTATATTAAACCAACAACATATTGGTTAATGCAAATATTCAAGAAAATCAAAATATTTAAATAGTTTAGGATAAGAGAAATAGTATACAAGGGATTTTATATTGGTTTAGCTGGTTAATAAACAGGTCAAGACATTAGTTCAAGGCTCAACTGTGATTGAACCGTGGTTGAATCAGTATTAAAATAATAATAATAATTAATAATTAATATATAAAATAATATTAAATAAATATAATATCATAACTTTATAACACTAAAAACTAAAATAAAATATCATTTTATACCTATTTATAATCCTAACTAAATATGTGTTTTTATTTATATGAAAAATATTTTAGATTAAATCTAACAAAATAAAAAATCGAAAAGTATTGGTTCAAACTAATTTTCTGCACCAATTTGACCGGTTCTCACCGGTTTTGAAATGGTCCAATTTTGTAGAATTAACAGACTGGTCACTAGACCAGTTCCCAGTCAGACTGGTTGAACCGGTCGGTCTGGTCTGGTTTTCAAAACTATGATCATTACTATTGTGTCCTACATCTATTAGTCCATAATTGAGATTTTCTACTACCCTTTTTAAAATTTGTACAAGAATTACACAACGAACACCTTTCTTAACCTCTGTCTAAGAACACCTTTGGACACCACATTAAGACTTAGAAAGACACCTTTGTAGGATCCCCACCAACAAAAATCAATAAGAAATACCCTTCTCTCAACAAAAACAAACACTAAGCAAGAAACAAATTCACCTGATTGTGAACAATACATAAATTGAAGTTCTATAAGCTTTCTTTCACCTTTCTTGAGTAATGAGAGAACAAATCCTAAGAGCACATGAGATTCTTTCTCAAAGATATAAAACTAGTTTAAATTCTTTCTTTAGAGGGCGTCGCTGCCTCGTAAGCCATAACCCAAGCCACCACTCCACCGCCATCACCCAAGTCATCGTCGCCATCTTTAGCACATCTTTGCCACCTGCAACCATTGGGAAAGGGCAAATGGAAGGGAGAGGGAGAATGGGAAGGAGCTAAGAATGAGAGGGAGAAGGAAGACCGTTGATGGTAAAAAGGTTTTGCAAGGGATAGTCAAGTCGTCATTTAGTAGTGACCAACACTCAAAATTTGAAATTAAAATTGAAGGCAGGACAGGGCGAGAAAGGTTTTTGGATTTGGCACCTAAAGTTAAAAGCTAGCGATGACCTTATAATAAAAATTATATTTTTAAAAAAAATTTAATATGCGCTGGCTTATCAACAGTTTGGTCATTGCTAATTACAATTGTCTCGTGCCTCTTGCTAAGCATGTGTTGCTAATTCATTGTTTTGTTGTAGTGACAGTTTAATAATTAAAATTTGACATATGCAAAGAATTGTTAAATGGAATAACTAGAGTTATTCTTAGAACAATTTGATCTTCACTCATATATATTAAATGTACACTTGTTCATAAAATTAAACAGGTTGAACATTTAAGTTAATTTAATACATAATATAAAGAGTAAATTACACTAACTCCCCCTAAGTTTTTTTGAGATTGTACAAACCTTCCTTGCATTTTTAACGTTTACAACAACTACCCTTATAGGAATACACAGTGTAATATTTTCAAACAATCAAGGGGTTAATGTAATATATAAGGGGTGTTAGTGTAATGTTTTTCAAACAATTAAGAGAGGTTAGTATAGGGGCAAAAAAAGAGGGGTATCATGTGAAATTCGACGAAACCTCAGGATATGTTAGTGTAATTTACTCTAATATAAATAATTTTTAGAGAAATAATCATTTATTTTTAAATTTATCTTATAAGATTAACCAAAATAAATAATTATTTTTTAAAATAAGTTTAACAAAACACACCGTTAAATTTATTAACTGAAATATTTGTTTTGAACAAAGTTTACGAATCAATACACAAATGGGTGATGACGTAATGATTTGTTAATCAAGAAAAGAAGAGGATTGTAAAGAAAGTTGTGTTCATCTGTTTAGTACTTGTACTTCCCGCATTCGTTTACATGATTAATGGAGACAAGCTCACGTCGTTTTCTATCATTCGTTTTTCGCGTCCTATTAATCACTAGGAAGTTCTTTTCTTTATCCATTTCAATTTCAATCCTATCTTTGAATATAAAGAAAGAAAATAGGAATTTTTTTATATTTAAAAATTATATACATTAATGCACAGAAGTCATTTAAAAAAAAAATCTACAAAGTAAAAAATAAATAGTTTTGGGTTCGAGAGTGACACATATTTTAAATAATAAGATGTTGAATTTAAATTTATGTTAGAAGAGTTAGTCTCATTATGACGTGGATATTCCAAATTCAACTAAAATTTTCTCCTCTGGAAGATATTGGCGGTCAAAACCAAAAAGATAAAAAACAGAATAAATAATTTCATATGTTTTATTAGATATATTGTGATTATGTAAAATTATGATTAACATCATATTGGACAATTGTAATAATAATATTTAAAAAAACCCTCTCAAATAAACAAAGTCCGCCAAAGAAATTAAAGATACTTTCACGTTATAGAATCTCAAAAGTCCAAGTTGTATATAACCTCCATTATACCTTGTCGGATTCACCACATGATTACGATAAAAATGAAACTTTGTTATTGCAACGCGCCACTCATCTTCCACATTTTATGTTTGGCACCTATGGTTAAGAAATGGTTTATCGTCTTTCTGAGCATATGTTTAACCCATCATTAGAAGGAAGACAATATATACAAATTGTCTTTCCTCCCATTTTTTTAACCCTTGTTAACTGTGACGAAGAGGGATATTTCCACTCTTATCACCCTTTTTTATTTTATTATTTTTTTAAGAGTTTAATTACTATGAACTCTTTTACTCTGTCAACTAATCAAAAATCTTTTTTAGTGTGACTTTAAGTTTTAGGATGGTTATTATCAAAGTCAACAAACTTGCCATATATAGTATATTGTGATTGGATGACAGTGTAAAACTGTTTTACACTATTAGTGCGTAGCCTATTTTATCTTTTTTTAATCACCATCCATTTTATATTTTTATTACATTCTCTTTGAAATTTCTAAATATAAATTGTTTAAGGTTTTTCTTTTTTTTTTTTGATAAATGTTTAAGGTTTTTCTTAAAAGAAAGACTACTCACAACTAATATTTGCACACCAGAAATTTATATTATTAATGCATCATGTTTTATAATAATAAAATAAAAATAGAAATTTTACATTTTTTTATTTTTTCAAACAATCAAAATGTAAAAATACCTTTTATACGTAAATATAATCTTTTTACTTTTTATCTATAAATATACTCATATTTAAATCAATTTTTTCTTGATTAAACCATATTAAAGTGTTAGAGATATAATAGAAAATTATCTATATATCTCTACTTAATAATTTGAATTTTTGGAATATGTAGTTCATATTAAAACTTTCATAATCATACATTTAGAATTTGATCACACTTTATTCTTTCAATAAAATTAAATTTTATTAGAAAATAAGTATAAACAATATTTTAAAAAACGGGACTGGTCATTAAACCGGTCAAAACATTGATTCAAGGTTTAATGGTTCAACCGTAATTGAACCGTGGTCGAACCAATATTAATAACATAATAATAATAATAATTAAACAATACATAAAATATTATTAAAGAAATATAATATCATAAAATTATAATACTAAAAACTAAAAATAAAACATAGTTTTATAGATTATTAACATTTACACTACTTACAAAGTTCAAATCAAATATGTCATAATACTTAAGTTTAAGTTTTAACAATACACATCAACATTTATTAACAAAAACAAGTTTATATTTAGAATAAAAAGAGAAAATGACAAATACTTTATGTTGATTTTCATTTCTTAAAAAAAACAAATTGTATTAAGCATTTTTTTTATTGACTTGTTGTAAATAAGTTTTTTCCAAGTTTTTGACCGGCCAGTTCAATCCGATTTTCAAAACAGTGAGTATAAATATAAAATTTAGAAATTAAACTCTCTAAAGTGATATAATACATTTTAAAGGCCAGAAAAGAATACAGTTTTAATTAGAGAATTAACGCTTAAAATTGCAACAAAATGTATAATCATAAATAATTAACTATGAAGATATTAAATATCAATTGTTAGTTTTTTAATCAAGAACTAAAATTATATTTTATTCAATAAAGTACATTTTCTTCACTTTATTGAAATTAAATCCAAAACTTTAAGTCCAAATGACACTTGCATAAAAAAGGCACATGTCTTAAAGTTCTTTTACGCGACTCGATAATTAAGACAAAATTTAATTACAGTATCCCATGAGTGTGTTTGATTGTGTGTTTAGTTTTTAATTTTTAAAAAATATTTTCTTAAATAATTTTTAAAAATTAATTTTTAGAAAGTAGTAGTGAAAAAATGAGATAATTCATAAAAGAATATGAGTACCAGAAAATTAAAAGTAGAAAATCAAAATAATTTAAATATATTTTGATATTAAAAAGTAAAAAAGAAATATTTTTGAAAATAATTTACAAAAACTATTTTATCAAAAAAAAATTGTTTTCTTATTTTGAGAAATAGAAAATAACTTTTAAAAATAAAAAAATATAGACAGACCCTATGTTTTTGTTATTGTTATAAATTGAAATTTTATCTTTTAACAACTTGCATAATAAAAGTAACATTAAAGGTTGACACTGGTTGCTGAATCAAAATTTTAATTTTAACACTAACGAATGAAATTTGACCAAGACAAGTTTCTAAATAGAAATTAGTCATCGGCAAAATCGTAAATATTTAAAGTCTGTTTGGATAAACATTTTAATAAATACTTATAGGATAAAAAAATACGAAGCAAAAATGAAATTAATAAGCTTCTCTATAAGCTATAATTAACTTATGTATAAGTTAAAATTAGAGAGAATTTCTACAAATTAATTTATACATAAATTAATTTTAACTTTTAGATAAACTTATTTTATTTTTTTCTTCTTAATTTTTTTTTCTTATAAGTGTTTATAGGAAAGTTTATTCAAACATACCCTCAACATCTATAATATAGAAACAAAAAAAAAAAAATTAAGAAAATGCTAATGAGTGCCCCTAAAGCATTGGTTAAGAAATTAAAAATAAAGTTTTTTTATTAAAAAATATAACAGTACATCCTACCATGATTTTGAATGTAATCCCAATTTAAAAGTTTTTAACTTATTAATTCTTTAACCAGTGTGTAAATTTTAACTTAGGTTAGTACCAAAGGGTACTGCATTTAAATTCTGTGCTTATAATTATTGGTAAAAGCAAGGGGTACGAAGGTAAATAAGAGAAAATGGAGGGGAATGTGAAATTGTAGTTGCCACTTGCGCGGCCGGCTGCAGCATTCGTGGACGTGGTTGTGTCTATATTCACGATTGATTCAACCGGCGAAAATCGTTGAACGATAACGAGGGAATTGTTCCATTTTCAATCCTTAAAAATCCGCTGAGGGTCGTGTTCCGAAATCAATCAAGGCTCAGCTACTCTCACTGTCACTTCTGGGTGGGTCCGTAATTTTCATCATCTAATCTCAGTTTCTTGACTCATAATCATCATTTGTTTATTTGTGTTAAGTTTCTACAAGCTTGATGATATGATGTGATATTTGTTTTGTTTTCCTTTTAATTGTAATTGAGAATTGAGACTTGATCGGCTTTTACCAAAAGCACTGTGTTTGGAATGGTTTGATAATTTTGTGAGTGGAGGAGTGGATTTGGCTTCTCTAAAGTGAGTAAGTGTATGTTTAGATTAAAGTTAGGAGAGTTTAAAAATACTTTTACTTTCAAAATAACATTTTTTTTTCTCATTTTATGCATTGGAACACGCAATTTTGCATTGGAATTCATAAAAGTATTTCTGAAACTTTAAACCAAACATAGCCTAAGGGTAAAGTAAGTAATCTTAGTCATTGACCAGAAAATCAACCATTGATATTCCAACACATTTATGATTTTGTTATGTATATTGGCGTAACATCAACAGTTGACTTTTTTAATTAATGGATGAGATTACTTAATTTATCCTTTAAAGTGAACTACTCACTTTAGAGGAGCTGGATCCTGTAGGAATTGAAGCTTTAGATCCATAAACTGTTTTCCAATTTACTTTCTGTGATTAACATCATGTATTTGGTTACTTGCAACTTGTTTGTTTGATGCCAGATACAGGGTTATATTTGTTTGGTACTGCTAGAGGATGGCATCAAGCACATGGCATGTTGAAAAAAGGCAGAGCCTTAAAAATGAATCCCCTCTATCAAGGGATCTAGAGCATGCACCTGAAACTGGGTCACTCTCCATTGTTGTGCTTGGTGCTTCTGGTGATCTTGCTAAGAAGAAGACATTTCCAGCACTTTTCCACCTATATCGGCAGGTTTGTGTTGTTAAATAAAGGATAGCCTTTATGGACTATGTTATTTGGTGTTGGTGCTTGATTCAAAAACAAAAGGATCTGATATAGATGATCATTGAAGTATTAGTGCACCACTGGAAGACCCTTAATGGAATGTATTTCAGAATCTTATAATTCTAATCAAGTGCTCGTTCAATATTTTTTCTCCCTATTCATGTATTCTACCTGTCATAAAGGTTTGATAAAATTTTAAGTTGGATGTGGACAGCTTAACACAACCCTCCTCTTTTATCTGGGTTTGGGAGTTGGGACTGGCTATGTAAACTCTAGTTGAACCCATTAAACAGAATTTAGATAAAAAATCTAAATGGACAATTGGTTTATGACAAAACACAATGGCATTGTTTGATCCATGTAGCCAACCCCACATTGTGGGAAAAGGCTTTGATTGTTGTTGTTCATATATTCTACTTGATAATCTGAGTAGATATCTATTCCTAATTCATCTTTTTCTTGGAATATTACATGAAATATTTTCTAAACTGATGTATGTTTCTCTAAAAGGAAACAACAGTTTTTCTAAATTTTGGTGGCTTTATTTGCAGGGATTCCTACTACCAGATGAGGTTTGTATTTTTGGCTATGCTAGGACAAAAATCACTGATGGCGAATTGAGAAACCGCTTACATGGGTGAGGTTTTCTTAAAAGTTGTACAATCTATATTATTCCCAATATATATAAAACAAATAAAAAAAATATGGAAATCAGTTTCTTTCTGCTACTTTACAACCATTATTTCTTTTATGTAAGTAGAACATTATTATAATTCCAATAGTATCCTGTGAATGATAAAATGAATAACTGAGCATATTTCCCGGATCCCTGTGTTTGCATAAGCTGAAAATTTTATAGCATGTTTGGTAAAGCTTAATTTTGGTGAAATAATCACTTATTTTTCAGAAGATCTCTCAGCAATCTAACAAAAATAAGTGATTATTTCTCCAAAATAAACTGAACCAAATATGCACTTACTTTGAAGTTTGTTCTATGATTGTTGTGTTACATATTTGCTTGCTGCTTCTTTCATAGTTGTTCTATAATATACTTCATGATATCTATCTTTATCATCCCTGCTTATATGACCAGTTTCTAACTATAATGAATGATAGGAAATTGGTTGTGGTTTGATATGCAGCTATCTTGTTCCAGGCAAAGATTCTTCCCCTAAGCAGTTGGAGGATGTATCAAAGTTCTTGCATCTGGTTAGCGTTGGCTGCCTTGAATCATTTTATACTTTTCTGCAATCCTTTTACTAAAATTACTATCTGATTTATCATATGTTCATTTTCTTTTTCCCTTTCTCTTCCCTTTAGATCAAATATGTAAGTGGCTCTTATGATTCTGAGGATGGTTTCTGTAATTTGGATAAAGAGATTTCAGAGCATGAATCTTTGAAAAACAGTGCTGAGGGTTCTTCTCGAAGGCTTTTCTATCTTGCCCTTCCTCCTTCAGTATATCCATCAGTTTGCAAGATGATCAAGACTTGTTGCATGAATAAATGTAAGATTTAGTCATCCACTGTTTTGATATGAACCTTGTAGCATTTGGTTGCTAATGTTTATAAGAACTCTTAGCTGGGGGAAAATAACAAACCTTGTATGCCATAGCTCAAGACCAGTTAGGATTAATTCTCAGTCAGACTAGTCTAGGCTGTCCTTCAGAGTTCACTTTAAGCTCTTCTCTTTTTTAAAATAAAATCTAAAATGTAGATTGCTTGTCTTCTTTCTTTGGGATCCTTTTATTGATAATACTGGATCTAAATTGAAGTCACTGCTGTTGGTGTATACTGTATAATATAACTGATTCCAGAGTTCCGGTGGTTGAAATGTTGTTTAGATTTTGGCTTCACTGCATAATTACAGGTGGCTGTTTTATATTTTTGGTGTTTAAGTTAGAAGATAATTCTGAAATAAACTTAAAAGTTTGTTTGATAGATAGCATCAACTAAACAGATCTCAGGGGTTTAAGTGTTTCCTGTGAGTATCATTTCTTCTAACAACATATATGTTAACCTTTTGTAACATGAACACATCAGTTTCTCCAAATATCTTTTTCATACTACGGTTCCTGCATATAAACCAGAGTATCTAACATTGCTTTTATTGATGATTGCATCTATTTTCATTTTGTAGCTGATCTTGGTGGGTGGACACGTATTGTTGTTGAGAAGCCTTTTGGTAAGGATCTGGAATCTGCAGAGCAACTCAGTACCCAGATTGGAGAGTTGTTTGAAGAACCTCAGATTTATCGTATTGACCACTACTTAGGAAAGGAACTAGTGCAGAATATGGTAGTACATGATTACATGTTGGCTCTCTTTTTGCTTGCTTCATAAACTCAGCTTAATCCCTCTTCATTTGACTTATATTACCAGTTAGTACTTCGTTTTGCAAACCGATTATTCATGCCTCTATGGAACCGTGACAACATTGCTAATGTGCAGGTGAGAAAGTGTTCTGTCAAAGTTACTATTGAAATCAAACAAGGTCTTATTAGTTGGCTTGACAATTCATATTTCATAGTTTGCCTCATCCTAACTGTCAAATCTTTTTTTTTAATGGCCATGTCAAAATATTTTATCTCTCTGTTATTAACTTATTCAGCTACTGAATGACCAAACATTTATATGCCACATCTTAAACTTGAGTTTATTGCTGTTTTTACTTTGGCAGATCGTTTTCAGAGAAGATTTTGGAACTGAAGGCCGAGGTGGATATTTTGATCAGTATGGGTATGTGTAGTAGGTCATTTATTTTTTAATAATTTTTTTAAACTAAGCTGTCTAATGACAAGTCACAGCAATAATAGGTTCTCAAATGAAGTGATATTGAGAAAACAATTTTGTTTATACCCATTTTAATTTTGTTAACAATATTGATAGTGAAACTTCTCTATCTTTTTTAAGTATCTGTCAATACTTAAAGCTTTTAATTGATGTATTGTGTATAATTTTATATCATTATGATTAGAAAACCATAATCATTAGTGTACTTTTTATTTGGCAGAATTATTCGAGATATAATTCAAAACCATCTGCTGCAGGTAGGGCCTTCATTTTAGACTGAAATAGATTTCATATATTTTTTTGACATTAGTATCACCATGTTTATAGATTTGTGTATTTAGGGAAGATCCCATCAATCAAGGGATCTTAAATTAGAATAGAGTGATTATTTATTTCCAAAAATAGCATAGGACTCCTGTATATATTGCTCATATTTGTTCAGTATTATTGCAATGAAATCAATTCATTCAGCCCTAATTTCTTAGAGCTTCTAATCTTACTAGGGTTATGTTTGATGAAACAAAATAATGTTAGTGTGGAACTTCAGTACTGAATATTTTCTGCTGAATATTTATGCATTGTATTTGTAATGTTTGGGGGAAAAAATCATTTTGGAAGATGAAGGTGTATTGAGGAAAATATTAGCATTTGATAGGCCACACTATGGGACACATTTTCCATTCAAAGATTTAAATAAAGAAAATCTTATTGCTGATTGCTTACAGTGACCTCCCATGTGTTGGATTTTTTTCAGCACTTCATCACTGATTTGTTTTTAGTATGTTTTAGGAGTATCCACATTTTTTTCGACCTAGTTATGTCAGACATTTATCAACCTAATAAAACCTATTAAATAGACCTATGGTTACTTCATAGTTTACATCAGATCAGTCTAATATGTCAATCTTATTCATTATTTTTCTACAAACTCAGGTTTTTTGCTTGGTTGCTATGGAAAAACCAGTTTCTCTCAAGCCTGAGCACATTCGGGATGAGAAAGTGAAGGTTTGTCTCTTTCCATTCAATTTCTAAGGATATTTTTTTCCTCCCTCTTCTATCATTCAATTCTTGCTCTCCTTTTTTGTTCATAATGTGTACTCACAACTGCAGCAGCAAGGAATATTTTTATAACTGATGACTTGAAACTTTCCATGTTTCACCTTTATGTTTACCTAGAATTTTAGCTGTGTTCAAACCTGCGTCTATACCATTTTCTGGTTGATATAAAAATTGCAGGTTCTGCAATCAGTACTTCCTATTAAAGATGATGAGGTTGTTCTAGGACAATATGAAGGCTATAGAGATGATCCAACTGTACCTGACCATTCAAACACTCCTACTTTTGCAACTGTTATTCTGCGAGTACATAATGAAAGATGGGAGGGTATGAGAATAACCCCGTCAATCTTTTTCCTGAAAAGACAAATTTGCATTGTAGGTTCAGAGCATACTACAGGGAAATTTTTGAGACCTCCATTTGCTTTATTAATGCTGAATGTTTGGAATATAATAGTTCATATTTAGTCCGTCTGTTTACTTTTTGTGTGTAATATTTTGTATTTTTTGCTATATATTTCTGTGCATTTGATCAATTAAATTGCAATTGAGACATTTTCACATCAAGCTCCTTTCTGATGTCAGGTGTTCCTTTCATACTAAAGGCTGGGAAGGCCTTAAATTCAAGAAAGACAGATATACGGGTTCAATTCAAGGATATTCCTGGTGATATTTTTAAGTGTATGGCACCAGATTTTCAATTTTGGGTGAATTCTCTTCAATTCACGCATTTGTCATGCATATTTAATTGTCTATAGTATATGCATCAATCTTGAGCATGAAATTGAATCTATCTATTTATTAATCCATCTTGGATGAGGAGTCAGATACTGTATCCAAGCCATTAGTTTGAAAGATAAGGCATTTTTGTGATAGGGTTATCTAGTTAGACTTTTTTGTACTTCGGTGTCAATTGTAATCAGTGCACAAATAATATCTTCTATTTGAAATAGAAATATTTGGGTATGTGCATAAAACTATCTTATCGCTGTGGAAACTAATTTCTTTTAGAGGGTTTCATCTCTATGATCCATAATCACAACAAAGGCAACATGCAGGAGGAACTGTTCTTTATTAGCACAGTATGAATGCTTTGACAAGGAGCATAAATATTAGCTAGGGTGTAATTTTCCATATCTTGATGACTATTGATCTAAATATCAACTTATGTTTAAACCTTATTGTAAACTTATTCTTGTTTAGGTCAAAAGCAGGGGAGAAATGAGTTTGTTATACGCCTGCAACCTTCAGAAGCTATGTACATGAAGCTTACAGTATGTCTATCATTCTGATAACACTTTAACGAGAACTGTTCTTCCATTTGTTTGACCTGATTACCTCTGGAAGTTTTGTATGTGTCATGGAGAAAAGTATTTTTCTGGGAAGGAATTAGGATATTTAGTGTTTATATATTGAAAAATATAAAGGTATTTTTTCAAGACATTGTTTGGAATCAATTTTCCTGAAATACAAATGGCAACTTTGCTATTAATTTGTTGTCAGCTTCTGCAAACATCTTATCTCTTTCCTGTAATCTTGTGTTAATGAAAGAAATCTATATCTTAAATTCTGTTGGAAATAATCATAGTTAATGCACTTAGGAAATAGTACCTTCATGTATCACATGATAAAATGCATTTAGTACTCATGACTCATGAGTATTAGTCTCTAGGAAGTTGTATTTAATTAATAGTAGTCTAGGAAATAGTCTCCATCCGCTAAGTCTATTAAGAGACTATATATATGGATGATGTGCAGAACTTATGTTTCACATTTTGACTGAATAACAAAACATTTACATTTTCTAAATTCTCTCTACAATATTCTGTTCTATCTTCCTCTAAATCTTCCCCCTCTAAATTCAACATGGTATCAAAGTCTATCCAATCTTAATGTTGGGCCACTGGTAGATGTTCCGTCCTACAAACTTCACGTTACAGATGTCTAGTCCTAAGCATGAGGGAAGTGTGTTAAGATATCCTAAATTGGTTAGAAATATGGCCAGAATACTCCACAAGACAGACAATTCTCCTCTCTGGACCTAGCTTTTGGGAGTGAGTTAAGTCCAATCCATTTCTAATATGGGATCAAAACGGTACCCTCCATCGTGACGTGTCTTGTCACAGTTCTGTTGTCTCGCTTTTTGTCACCACTGCTACTGCCCAACCAGTTCTCATGATCAAAATGCTAAAATAATTCAACGATATGTCTAAGAATGGACTAATTCTATGGTCTCTTGCAGGTCAAGAAACCTGGACTGGAGATGGAAACAGTTCAAAGTGAGCTAGATTTGTCGTATAGGCAGCGTTATCAAGGGGTAACCATTCCAGAGGCTTATGAGCGTCTAATTCTTGACACGTATGTTGCTCTTATGACTTCATGTTTAATTGTTTATGGCTTGTTTGTAGAAAACAGACATCTTAAGGTGTTAAAAGAGTGTAGAAGAATTTGGATTACATAAATTACTTAGCAAACAGTTTTATTTGAAGGAAATAGTTTTGAATGAATATCAATGAGAAATGGAATTTGTTTTACAGAATTAGAGGTGATCAGCAACATTTTGTTCGCAGAGATGAGTTGAAGGTAATATTATTACATGCTTCATAGACTACTTGCAACAATATTTTTATTCACAACTTCAGTGGTTGTATTTTGTTTCTTATCAGGCATCATGGGAGATCTTCACCCCACTTTTGCACCGCATTGATAAGGGGGAGTTCGAGTCAATCCCTTACCGACCTGGAAGCAGAGGTCCTGCAGAGGCAGATGAATTATTGCTGGGAAAAGCTGGTTATGTTCAAACACACGGTTATATATGGATCCCTCCTACATTGTAAAAAGATCAATGCCATACTAGCTTATGTTGCCTTAAAAAAATTTTAGATGTTTACACTTAATAAGCTTGAGAAGATCCCCTTGGAACAAGACTCTTCCCTAATGGGTGATTTTATCAAGCATTTGAATAAATATGTGGTTGACATGGTGTATGTAACGTTATCTGCTCGTGAATGCAAAATAAAAGGAAAATTACGTTCATTTAGTAGTATTTGTATTTCATTATTCAATAATCTCCGAGATAAATTTGAGCAGGGTCATGTGTGTTATAGTCTATATTCATTGATGCACAATCTTCAAGTCAATGTAAGTTCTGTTTATTTTAGATTTTGGTAGAATTGGTTTTTGATAAAAATTGAGTTTAAGAAAATTTGTATTTGGGTATGTTATTTTAAAAATGAATTGACAATAATTGATTTTCTTTGGTTGATAAAGTAAGATTATTTTTAAAGTCTAAGTAAATGACGAGTTTCACACTCTCAAAATTGTTAGAAAATGAAGAGGAGAAACTAGATGATAAAATTATCATAACATGATCTTATTATGTCAAACCATTGAGAATATGATAGCGAGACTAAAGTGGAAGCTTACCTGTATCCATGAATGATTATTTGAGGAAGAAACAACTGAGTTCTTTGATCTTCCAAGTCTTTATGCACAATTCTTCTTGATCTTTTCTAATGATAGGATGTTAGAAAAAAAAAATTGATGTATATGAGTTGGGGACCATAACCTTTTTTATAATAGTCAAGTACCCTTCCATAATAGTTGTGTCTTTAGAACCTTATACCCATTCATGAATAGTTATGACTATTATATATTTTTTATTTCTACATTGCCCATCATAATAATAGAAATAAGACTTATGTATCTACACATTATATAGACCATACCAAATGACATGTTATAAATTTCAATAAATTTATCCTTATAAGATCACTTTAATAGGGACAAAATCTTATAGATAACATGTAGTACATGATTTAAAATCATATGTAGACTCACTTATTAAAAAAATATCTAATAATCTCCCACCTGAGTTACAGATATTGAATAACTTTATGAGCTTAGAACCATAATCTTTATTGAATAACAACTCTAACAATCTCGTCCACCAATTATATCAATATAGGATCAAAGTGACCTTCATTACTTTTATTGTAACTAAATCCATTAATGTTCACGTATATCAATATAACCAACATAGATTAGGTGTGGATGTGTAGCATAGAAATTGCACATAATGTGATCTAAGAGTGTTTATTTCCAAATGGTCCTACTTTACTTTAGTAAGATCATTACTTCAATGTAATCTAACAGAGTGAAACAGAGTAACTAAAAACTGAACAACTTTATTTCTGATAAGATAAATGTCATAGTATACAAGTATCCTACATCAAATACAAAATACAAACTCCAACTATATTGAAATATCCTCAATCATCACAAAACCCATATGAGTAGTGTGCTCATGAAAGACCATGGGTGGTAAACCTTTAGTTAGTGGATCTACTATCGTGGAGTCTATTCTTATGTGTTTAATGGATATTTGTACACTTTGCACTCTTTCTTGCACAACTAGGAACTTGATGTCAATGTGTTTTGATTTAGACGAACTCCTGTTGTTATTGGAATATAGAATTGTAGATCTATTGTCACAATATAACTTTAGTAGTCTTTTTATGGTTCCTAATATGTGCAGCCCAATGACAAAATTTTGCAACCATATTCTTAGAATTTCGGCCTTATTTCTAAATCTTAACTTTTTTAAAATTATATGTAGATCTACATATATTAAGGGCAAATATGTCTTTACAAGACAAACTCATTTTCTTTCTCTTCACTTTTCTATCCAACCATATATGATAATAAGGTTATCAATTTAAGAAATATGTGTATATGTTATCCAACCATATAGTAACTTTTTTTTTAACACTTTTCCACATGTCCAAATCTGATACTCAAATCGATATCATTAGGTTGCCCTAGATCCGTGTCCACCTCTAACAAATAGCTTTATATTTGATGGGAAATCATTTAAATTAATTATAAAATAATTTTATTTTAAAAATATCCTTTCTAATTATTTATATAATTTTATAAATGTGTAAGTAAGTTAATAAGTATGTTAAAAAGGAAAATGTGTATAAAAAAAAATAGGTGACTTGGGTTTCAAGGGCTAACTAGAGTTAGAGCAGGCCTTAAAGTCAAGATCCAAAGAGCACTTACTGGGATACTTACAAATTACCCACTGACAAGGTCCTAACATCAACAACAAAATTTGAACCCACGTCCTTGTGGGAAATCTGTATAAGAAGAGGGATATAAAAAGAAAAATGTATATAAAAAGAAAGGTATCAAAACAAAAGCACTATATAATGAACAATAAAAAATTTCAAATTTCGCACGATCATAAATAGGTGTAGGAAAAGCTATCTCTTAAAGCTTGACACTTGTCAAAGATTTTCAAATATATATAAATGATGAATATGTGTACGTGTTATTAGTTAAAATAAAGTTAAGATTTAAAATAGGACTGAAATTCTAAGTATTTACATCAAAACGAAACATCCATTACTTTGATTCATTGGCTAGAAATACGCTCTTAAATAGGCGACATTTAGCTCATTTTCTTCCACTGCACACTCACCATTTGTTTGGTTCAATAGAATTGAGAAGAGAGGAAAAAGGAAAAGTACTTTTATGTCGTTTGGTTAGGGAGAGAAAACAAAGTGTCGAACCCACAAAAAGCTCTTCTTTGGTGAGAAAAAAAGCGAGGAAGGAGGGGTAATATTGCATAAAATTACAATTATAACCTTATTATTTATTCTCTAACTCACAAGATCTACGTATATTAAGGGCAAATATATCTTTATAAGAAAAACTTATTTTCTTTTGCTCTACACTTTTTTATCTAACCAAATGAGTGGAGAGAAAACTCAATTTTTCTTTCTCTTCTACTTCTTTCCCATTTCTTTCAATTCAAACATCCTAAAAAATTAATTATTTCTTCTTTCCTACTTATTTCCACCCTACTTCTTCTTCTCTACTTCTCTTTTTATCCAAACAAAGCATCGATGTTACTATTTGAGAAACCATAAGTATGAGACGAAGGTGACTACTAAACAATCCAAACAAGTCCTAAGCATAAGAGGGCCACATTGTCAGCAAATATGGCTTATGAAGAAGATTTTTCCTCTTTTTAAATAGCGACACATGTTTCATGGTTGAGATTAAAATCCAAATATAACTATTAGTCTCATACTTTCTTTATTGGATTTTAAACCCATGCATTGCACGAGTTTGTTTAAATTATACCTTTTTGATATTTGTATTTAGTATTTTTTTTAATATATGTACATAAATAAAAATATCACATTTTAAAATATTTAGTATTATATTAAATATAATTACATTAAAATTGAGGAAGATGATTAATTATATTTTTTACTGAGCAAAAATTGTTTCCAAAAATATTAAGCCTATTAAAATTTATTATGATTTGTTCTTTCTCCAAGTAATAATAGTGATACAATACTTATATGAAATGTATAAATTCAAAAAGAATGTAAATATAATAAATATGAATGTATAATATATAATTATTTAAATTTAAATGTTCATTTTTGTTATTGTGGATATTATGTTAACATGTAATTGATTTTTATATGTTTATAATTAATAATTTTTAAATGTTGTAAAAATTAACATTTATTTTGAATTTGTTGAAATAGTGTGATTTTTATTAAATAAATAGTTGTTAATTATTTTAAAATTATATTTTTAATCATTATGAAGATATTAATCATAATTATGTGATATTGTTGAAGTTGAGTTGGTTAACCACATCGTGACATAAATTGAACGCTCTTTGTCAGTGCAATGAGATTTTTCTGTCAGTATTACTATTATTATTATTATTTATTATTTGTTCTTTGATTTTAATTTTGTTACACTTGCCACTTTTTAAAAGTTATTTATCTATAAGAATTATTATATGTTTCAAAGTTTATATCTGATAATTTAATTATTATAAGGATTATTTATCTATAAGAATTATTATTTATATGTGTTACTATTTTTTAATATTATTACATGCTATTTTTCATATGTTATTATTTTTACTTCTCATTCTAGAATTCAAAAAGACAACATTAATAATAATAATAATAATAATAACTTCACTATTATTGCATCCTCTACAACTGTTTTATATTTATGATATGTAATGAGTATTTATTATTTTTTAAGGTATGAATTTATAAGAATTAAAAATCATAATGTCTTATAATTGACTATTATGAAAGAACTCTATTATTATTATTGTTGTTGTTGTGTTATTTCTATATTATTTTATATTAAATTTAATTAATGTTGTAGATTATAAACTATTTAACTAATCAATTTTATGTATTACTATTGCTACTATTATTATTAGGCTCTAAATTTATAAGAATAAAAAAATATAATATTACTGACCCTTAAAAATTTAAAAGGACTCATATTATTATTATTATTATTATTAACTTGTAATCATCAAAATTGTGTAATAATTATCATGAATGTAATCAATTTAATTCTTTATTAAAAGTAAACCTTAAGAATATATAAAATTAGGTGTTCATTTTGGTTATTGTGGATATTATATCAACATTTTGTTATTTTTTTACAATTAAATTTTTTTAACTCTATTTATTGTAAAAATAACATATAATATGAAAAAATGCATATAAAATAATATATAAATTGATAGTGATACATATAATAATAGAATATTTTTATTCTTATAATAAAAATATAATTTTTATTCAAAAAGAAAAGATAAAATTAATTATGCATTATACTTAATAAATACATACAATAATTAATAATGTAGATAAATATTTACTATAACAATGCTTGATCTAAGTTAGACATATTAAAAAATTACAGTGACACAGTTATTAAGTTGCCTAAAGTACATGAGTAAAGTTTATATGTAACTATCATGAAAAGAATAAATTATTGTTTTTTATTTCTTGGAAAATACATCTCGTGAGAAAAATATACATTGTTTTTAAAAACAATAATTTATGATATAAATAACCATAGGAAATTTCTCCTTATTCTTTGAGACCCTTTATTTTGAAACCAAAAATTAAAACAAAAAACTAAAACTAATTTTTAAAAACTAAAAACTGATTGTAGTTTTTGAAGAACAAACATGGGAATATATCCTTGTATATATACACGATAATACTATTATAGTGTATACACGTATTATAATGCTATAAGTATATATGTTAAATATATACTATATTACGCTATTACTATATACACGTATTATAATATTAATATGAATAAATAATACTATAATGCGTTAGCACTAAATTTTTTTAGACTAGTTGTTAAATCAAATTAAATTTAAAATTAAAAATATATTTGAAATGAATAAAAAATTTAAAAATAAAATTAAATGCTCAAAATATAATATTCGAATAAGACATGTAGCTCATTAAAAGAGACACTAACTCCTAAAAATACTTTAGTTGAAAAATAGTTCCTAAAAATGTTCACATTGATGATTCAAATTTATAATATAGAAATAAATTATATATTTTTAAATTTATTTTTAATATCCGATAACTCTTGGTTATACTTTACTTTTATATTATAAATGAAATTATATAACTTAGAGAGTGAAACTCTTACTCTCTCACTTTCTCTACTCGTTCAATTGGATATTTTTAATATTATGTCCCTTATTTTTTTCTTTAAATATACATTTCATATACTATTTTTACATGTTGGTAAAAAACAATTCTCTTAATCATCTCAGGCTACTGTTTTTTTTTTTTTTGTTACAATCTCAAACTACTATTTATTTATATTTATCTATATACTTTTGATTGTTTTAATTGCCTATCTCTTTAAATATACTTTCTTCTATATTTAACTCTAAATTAAATTTAAATAATTTTTTAAAGATAATTATCAATAATT
Organism: Spatholobus suberectus; assembly: GCA_004329165.1. Classification (NCBI taxonomy): domain Eukaryota; kingdom Viridiplantae; phylum Streptophyta; class Magnoliopsida; order Fabales; family Fabaceae; genus Spatholobus; species Spatholobus suberectus. The sequence goes on along the minus strand of CM014737.1, from coordinate 23,925,310 downwards.
AAACATAATTTTATATTACTGTTCAAATTATTTATTATAAATTTAAAATATAATTTATATATTTAAAAATATTTATTTATTATAAATTTTAATTATATAAAAATAAATATTTATCCTATGCATATATACATAGATCTTCTCAAATAATAATAAAACTTCACATTGAGCGGATTGTTATTTTTAACGTTGGAGGCTTGGAGATGTTCAAAGAGGTTGTAGTGAATTGTACTAAATAATAATAATAATAATAATAAATTTTGGACTTAAATATACTTTTAGTCTTTTATTTTTATACTAAAATTGGTTTTAGTCTTTTATCTTTTAAAAGATTTATTTTTGTCTTTTAACTTTCAAATTTGAATCAATGTTATCCTTTTCTTAACAGTGATTATTTTCGAATTTGGACACAATTTTGAACCCTTTTTTAATTGATTCAAGACTTGAAATTTGTCCAATTAGATTCACCTATATGAAAAACATGGAATACAACTAATGTTCGAATCAAAAAAGGCCATAAATATGGTGATAAACGTGTGAAAAGTGAGTTTTACGAGCAACTGAAAAACTGAAAAATCTAATATCAGATTCTTTTTTCAGTTGCTCGTGAAATTCACTTTTCACGCGTTTTTCACTATGTTTTTAGCTATTTTTGGTCCAAAAATTAGTCAAATTTCATAGTTTTCATGTAAGTGAATCTAATAGGACAAGTTTCAGGTTTTAAATCGATCAAAAACAGATTCAAAATCGTGTTCCATAATTGAAAACGATCACTATTAATAAAAGGACAATATTGACTCAAAATTGAGAATTAAAAAATCAAAATAAATTTAAAAAAAAATAAAGAATCAAAATAAATTTTAATAAAAAATAAAAGACCAAAAATATATTTAAACAAAAATTTTATAAAAATAATCTCGAAGAATCTCTGAACCTAATCTCCTCCATTTGTTGAGGAGAGTACGAATCTGACCCTTGCCTCCTTGTTGACTATCTCAATCTCTTTCTTCTTTCCTGAGTTAGCCAAAATTAGAGAGGAGCGTAATTTCTCTCTCCTTGTGTTCCTCTCTCCCATTTTATATTCTTGGCTATTACAAACCCTAATTTTTCAAATCCAATTTTCTCTACTAATATTCTGCCTAACTTTCTTCTGTTTACCTCATGCTAAATCCGCTTAATTCTGCAGCAACACATTGTCATCTCTCTCAATGATCCATTTGGTCCATACTCCACTTGGATTCTTTCTCCAGTCTTTTCTTTTCCCTTCATAAGCATTTCCCTATTTGTTCTGCAGCTATTGATTGCTGCGTTGGAGGTGCGTGTTTTTGTGATTTCCTTCAACCCATTTGAAAAGAATGAGAACTTGGGCATTGCGGATTGATGGGGTTGTTCTATTGAATCTCTATTATTTGTTGTAGGGTTGTCTTTCTTTGTTACAGTGACCGTTAAAAAGGAAAAAAAAAATGGCATTTGATTCTTTTGGGGAATCGAGCTTTTTGATTTCGCAGGAGAAGAGTTCGTGCCCCTCAATTGGGTCAGTGTTGGATGGCTATTTGATCAAGAATTGTGGTCGTTTGGGCAATTCCTGCAGCCTGTGTGGTTTCCATGAGAACTCAGAAAGAGAGACATGTTTTGAAATGATCAATGCTGTGTTAGGTGATTTGGATGATGCAGAGGAAGTGGTAGTTGATGATGATGTTCTTGATCGGTTGCCAATGGATCCTTTTGGAATGAACATAGACTCTACCTTCACGGCATTCTCAGATTGGATTGAGGATTTTGAATGGGGTTTCCAGCCAGAGGATGGAGAGTTTGGGGTGGATGAGACACATGAAAAGATTGGTGATCATGATCATCTTCACTTTTTGGGTCTAAGTTGGGCTTGGAATGGCCTTGAGAATTTGCAGCCTCAGAGGGTTAGTGCTAAGGGGAATGGGATGTCAGTTTCAGGTGATGTTTTCAATGGGTATCAAAATTTTGACGGGGTGTTTGATGAGGGTATTGTGGCTGATGGAAGTGCAGGGGGTTTTCTGAGTGTTAGTCATGGGGACAATTGGATTCAAAGCAGCAAAGTGGAGGAATCCCAAAACTGCACCAAAATTGAATGTGATACCCGAGGAGGTGCTCCACATGATGCTTTGTTTTATGTGTTGGGTTATCTAGGTGTGAAGGACCTTCTCTCTGTTGAACGGGTTTGTAGATCTTTGTGTGATGCTGTTAGAGGTGATCCTTTGTTATGGAGGACCGTGCACATTGATCAGCCATTAAACGAGAGGATTACTGATGATACACTTGTGAGGTTAACGAACAGGGCTCAAGGTACTCTTCAGTGCCTGATCCTAGTGAATTGCTTATGGATCACCGACAGTGGTCTGGGACGTGTTTTACAAAGTAACCCGAGATTGATGAAGGTTAGTATTTGTAACACGATCCAAACCCTAGCATATACATATTTATTACCTGAAGCTAACCCTACATCACTAGCTTGCAAATTTGCTGTTGTTTTAATTTAAGAACTTATGCTAGGCTGTTGAGTGATGTTTAATCATATTAATCTCTCCTTTATATCAAAGGCTACACCAAGAATATATGTACAAGAACTATGATTTTTGTAAGTGTGGTGCTTGTATATTTTAGGTTTCATGCTGGCAGTATTTTGTATTTATTTGCTGTAAATATAATGATGCCAATATGCAATATCTTATTATGCCATGGCCAATCAAAGCTAAGCTAGATTGTTATGTTTACTTTAGCTTGATATAAGAAACATAAAGATGTTTGTGCTACTGTGCAAATGTACTCTTCTGCTGCTGATCTGTAATTGAAAAGTGAATTGGTGTAAATCAGCCTTCCATATCCTTTGCAGTGTTTATAAAAGCATATGTTTGTCTGTGTACATGATGTTTTGATAGCTTAATTTATATTGAAATGATATATTTCATAATTATGTATGTGTATGTCTTTTGAAAGTGACAAATTTGCTTGTACCCTTTTTAGCTAAGTGTGCCAGATTGTATTAGACTCACAATTGAGGGCATCTTATTCAACCTAAAGGCTCTAAAGTCATCTGGAAAACCTGGTATAAAGCACTTGCGAATTGGTGGGCTTGCTGGTGTGTGTCATGTGACTGACCAACAGTTTGAAGAGTTAAAGGAATTACTGGATGCAAGCAAGTATTTACAACAGGGAGACCAGAAGCCACAATTCTACCATGGAGAGTATTCACATATGATATACGAGGATGACCGTGCAATTGACATAGAGGTGTGTCCAAGATGCAAGAAACTGAGACCTGTTTATGATTGTCCTGCCGAGAGTTGTCAGCAGAAACATCAGGCTGCTCAGTTGTGTAGGGGTTGCACAATATGCATAGCACGTTGCATTCATTGTGGAAGATGTATTAAGGACTTTGATTATGAAGAGACATTTTGTTTGGACTTGCTTTGTCTGAATTGTTGGAATCAGTTCCTGCATTGTCCGGAGAAAGGGGAAAAGGAAGCTACAAAGTGTACTATTATTAGTCAGAGGACCATGTATCGGTTTTGTCTCTATGGCTAGTGGAGTATCCCTGGTCTGTGCAGTCTTTTGACAGACATTGGATCAGAATCTGCATATTTGGCTGTCTAGTTTTTGATGCGCAAAGTTGAGCTGAGTGGGCATGGTATAACATTCGGTTGTGGAGGTATTGTAATTACTCAACAGCTGGGCTTCAGTTGCATAACACACAGCTGAGCCTTTTTAAACTGTGATAAGGGAAAAGAAGAAAGGATTTTGGAGGGGAAAAATAATTGAGATTGATTAAGAAAAACAATAAAGGTAAAGAAAAAAATACTTGATGTTGAATATATGGTGGATCAAGGGAAAGGGAGGGAGGGGGTTCTCATGTATAGCATTTTCTGGCTATGACCAGCTTCATGATGTGATGCCTTCTGCAATGGAATTACTGTCTGGATTCATTGAAGTGAAGCATGTGTGGTTACGGTTAATTTAATGATGTGCCATGTGTATAGATTTTTCCTAACATAAGCGGCTTTGTGACATGGTGTCACTTACCTCCTGCACTCTGCAGTGAAATCGTTTTCATTGGGCTGAGAATGAACAATTTTCTTGATGTTTGATGTAGTGGTTATGCTGAAGAAGGGCATATGCTGGTGCTTGCACTGGATCTTTTATCTGGGTTACGTTGCATTGAAGAAAATGTTGCCATTGTTGGTTAGTGTGCTATGTTTCTTGTAATAAATCATCTTGAGGAGAAACAAGATTGTCAAGCACTGTGGTTTGGCATATTTTGGAGAATAATTGAAGGTTTTTCTGGAGCTGTGTAACAGCTGAAGCAATAAATTCAACCATTCAACTTTGACTATACACTTATTTGTGTTTTTCGGCTAGACTTGTCATCTACCAATACACCATTGCCTTGTCAAGTACTATGATACGCAATAAGCCAGCTGTTTCAATGATGAAAGATTCCCCCTCCAATAAAAAGGAAAAAATAAAATAAAAATACTTTTTCCCCATTTTGAGTCCACAATGTAAACATTGGTCTCTGGAAATTGAGACATTATCCTTCTTGGTAGAAACGGTTGATGTTTGACTCTTTTATGATAATGAATAGGAGAAGAAAATTTCCAAATTTGTTACCATTTGTTGCATTGTTTATTTGTTTTTATTTAGGAGTTCTTTGCTTTTCACATCAGCTCCTTGTCTTTTACCTTCATTCATTGTCCTCTTTTGGTTCACGTGCATATGTTATACAATATGGGACATTTCTTTTCTCTAAAATGTGAAAGTAGGAAGTGTTGCATCTTTTATTTTTCATTAACCCGTGGATTTAGCAGGGCCACGTGTGTGTGTTCTGCCCTTTTGTTCGGATATTCAAAACTTTAAGTCAATACTTTTTATTTGATGATTTTATGAATATTATTTGTGTACCGAACGCCCAAGATTATCTTGTAATTTGCCATCCCGTGATCTTAACGCTGAAAAGTTGGCGGCATCTATGCTACATTTATATTTTGCGTAAGAGAATTGTGAGAATTGGACAATGTTGCAAGTACTAAAAGACAAAGAGTCTTTTGTATACTTTTGAATTTTGATATATTGCTTGCTTGTTATGTACTTTGGTTTGATTTTATGCTTTCTACTGGTCCGGAATGATTCTTGCCTAAAAGATTGTCGGAAATTAAAATGTGAGTTTTAAGTGTATATGTATATGCACAGAGGGTTTCTCTAAGAGCGAGCAGCCATGCAGCGGCCCCTTAAAGGGGCCTTCCTTCCTCCATGGGGGGGATTTTTACCTCTATAGGAGGGTTTTTCCCAATCACAGGTAGGTTTTTTCTCTGCATAGTGAGAGTTCCTTTTTGTCCCTTTCACCTTCCTTATTCACCACCATCATTTCTCTTCTTCCTCTGTCCAACACCCTTTCCCCTACCATTTTCTCATCTTCTAGTCACCCTTTTCATCTCGTGCCCTTTTCTATGTGGGCAGTTTCTCTTTGTCTTTAGTGCTTTCCTCACTACCTCTACCCCTTCTTTATCACACTTCTCCCGTTTCAACTAAACTTGGTCAAGCCAACTTGTGCAACTACCCAAGACACTAGAGTTTATTTAGACAACTCTGTTCCACTCAGATTTGTTGCCTTTATGTAAGCTCTATTACACAACACTGTCTTACCTAGATTTGCTGTGAGTACTGTGTAGTTTTGGGTCATCTCTCAGATGGAGTTACTGTTGGGCACGTGCCAATCTGGAAGAAATTAAAAAAGAAAGAAAAAATTGTAGAAATGCTTAGGGTTCAGTTAAAGTTTATTTATAATAGAAAGATGTGATTCCTTGTTTTTTTGTGTTTGTAGATTTAGGATTGCTAACATATTTAGCTTTTAGCTTAGAGCGTGTGTGACTGATTGTTGTTTATATGTTGTGCACTGTTGTGATGCTCTTTCGTTAGCATTCTATGCTTTTGTAAGTGCCGTTGACATTTTCAATGAATGATCTTTTGACAAAAAAAAGTGGTACACATAACTTATTACATTTTTTTGTAATGTCACAATATCTTTGCTATTTTAAGCAACTCAAGTAATTTTTGTCTCCAACTCAATAACTCTAGAAAGTTTCTTAAGTGAATTTCACAATTCACTTCTAAAAACATTTTATATGTTATACTAAGTGACGCCCAACATATAGAAAGCAATGATTGCTCCATTAAGCAATCTATTATTTTCTCAATTGCTCTCTAATAGTTCGAATTACTATATATGTTGCAAGTCTGACGTAATGTGGGACAACAACTTCCATTGGAGTTGTCCTAATTAAATGAAATCTCGCATTATATTATACAAAAACTAATTTAAATTCCTAAAATATTAATTGAAGTGGGAAATTTTAATATATTATAAATTGTTAGAATTTAATATTTGATTCACGAGAGAAGTTTATATTAATCTTTTAAAGGAAGATTGGTAATTTTCAATGGCTTTGAATAGGTGAGACATTTAATACCCACTTATTTATTATTGAAAGAAGTCACACTCCACTACTTTATAAAGGAGCTCTTGTGAAGTGTTGAAGCATCCAAATTTAAATCCAAGAGAAAAATAAGTGTGTATAATAACTTGTAATGAGAGCATCTTTTGTGAGAGAATATTTATCATTCCTTATCAATTTTTAGTGGGGTACTTGAATTTGTAGAGTGATGTATAACTTGGGGTGAATTATCAAACTTGTAGTCTTTCTTGAGTTAGTAAACACTTTTATTGTACTGTTTTTGTGAATGTGGGTAAGAGATGACGAATCATGTAAATTCTTGTATATTCTATTATTTTTCTCTAGTGTGTATGTATGTATTCACATATTCAAACCTTTTGCTATGTAGTTTTTTTTCCACACAACGAAAATGATAAGTTAATTTTATAAGTGGAAGGATCCACAAACTTACTATCAGAAGTTGAAAATTCACAACCACTCCTAATAAGCCCTTTCATTTTGGAGTTAAGATTGTATGAGTCATATTATTATGGTTCCTCATGAAGAACATCAATGTATATTTCCCAAGTGTTTTGGATTGTATTGACAAACATCTTGAGTATTTATCTTGTGAATGTTATTTCAACTATTACTCTTTTTATCTTCTAACATAGAGCAAATTAGATGGGATTATTTCTTAATATAGGGAGACAATCAGAACTAGAAAACAATTAGTGTGCTTTTAGATGGGTATTCATAAACTAGATTTTTGACAATCTTCATTTTCCAAATTTAATTTTGGTTAAATTTATATTTGAAAAACAGTAATTTATTTTTGGAAACTTTTACCTGAAATGTAAATACATAATAAAAATTAATAGAAAATTTATATTTTTTTTCTGATTTTTTTCTTTAGCAATGTTTGGCAAAACATTTTAGCTAGCTTCTAGTTTTTTTTATTAGCTGAAAAGCTTGTTAAACCTTATTGTAAGAAGAGATTTGTAGTAAATCTTATAAGGGGGATAGAAAGAATACATATAGGAATCAAATTTGTATTCATAATTCATATAATTTATGTCCGATATCTTAATTACAGGGTTGACTCGATGAAACTTTTTTGTTCTCTTTTAGTTAAATGTAGTCTTAGTATTAGACATAATTTGAGATTGTTACAGCAAAACATGATTATTTCCCCAAAAAAAAAAAAAAAAACACTTTAAGAGCATAGACACTGCCTTAAACATGCTATTATTCAAGACATTCAACTCTAGAACTTCAAATTTGACTCTTCTGAAATATTAGATAGCAATTGAAATTTAAATAATTTCATATTTTATTTTATATATGCATATAGTTTTATCATAATCTCAATCCTTTATTTTTCATTTAATAGTTATCAACTAGTAAAAAGTTATCTAACATATTTCTAATGTGTAAGCTCCAATTCCACCTTACACATGAAAAGGAAAATTGTAAGGCTAAACAACCATATTGCTGTCTATAAAATCAATTAGTGCTACATGGTTACATGAAAAATAGCATAAATTTACATATAATTTAACTAGAATTAAAGGTAAAGAAATTCCTAAGTAGGTATTATCAACTAAAAGCATACTATATAGATTTCAACATGTGTATATGAATCATGTTAAAAATGTACTTATTTCAAAAGAATGTCTGTGCACAAATTAACTTTCAAGCCGATTATTTAGGGTGCAACTAAGTATTAATATATTCCTAACTATGATAATAGTAATATATTTCCAAGCAACTCATATGAGTTGCTATATTTAATATTTTATAATTTTTCACATTTCTCTCTGATGTCATATTATTTTTTCTATTTTAAATGACTCAATTAATTTTTTTTAACAAAGAAACTCATTAAAGTTTTTTAATGGATCCACAATCTATCTTACTTTTTTATATTTTATTATTCACCTTGATTTTAATTTAATATATTTTATGTCAATTATTTAGTAATAAATAAATGTATACTACATTTTAAATAAATAAAAAAATTACTTTAAAATTTAAAAAATATAAAAATAGAGTAAAAATAGTCTATGCACCAATAGTAAAGCATTTCTACACTATCATCTATCCACAAACTTTCATATGGTAAATTTGTATATTTTTACCATAACTACCTTAAAAGTTATACCCACAATGATTTTAATTGATTAATGGTATAAATTTTTTTATACAAACAATACATAAAAACTAAAGTCATAAAAAAATAGTGTGCGAGAAATGGTGTATACATATTATTTTTAACTGTTCCAATACACCATTGATGCAATAGTTGTTGAATAGTGTATGAGAAATAGTGTCTTCAATAGTCTTGTAATGGTAAAGATGCAATACATTGATGCAACGCTCAACAATATACATAGCGTGAACGATGTATACAATAATCTTATTTCTTCTTATAAATATAAATATATTAATATTATAATATACAGAGTAAAGCGAATCTTATTAAATAGTAGAAATCACTGGTTGCTTTATGTCATAACGATGCTTCCTTTACCTCTTATACTACTTAAATTGCACGAGTAGCAATGGTTTATTTGCATTGCTTTTGCTACAATGGGAACAGAGTTTGATTGTTCTAATAAAATATTGATAACAATTACATTATCCAATGATTGATCGCAATTATTTTTTATAAGCAAAAATTATATTTATGGATGTAAATTTGGGTACCAGCAACACTCACAAGAAAATAATCCAATCATTGGAGTTGTGTAAAAGTCCTTTGTTCCCCAAGACAAAACAAAATACAATGATCAAAACAACCCTTCCACAATCATTGTAGCACTATTAATTACTCTCAAACACAAGAAGACTTTTAACTTCCCAAGTTCACTCATATAGTATTAACATTTTATAACCATATCCCAACTTTCCAAATTTTCCATCATCAACAAAAATATTAGTTGATTGCTTTGAGAAAATTGGCACCACCAAGCCTGACTCACCTTCCAAGTGCTGAATAACATAAAAAGAACAAAGAAAATGTGTTAGCTTACCATACTTTGAATAGAAAAATACCCTTTCCATTATTTTTCCACCCACTTTTTCCTTGCTTTGGTGCTAGTTTTCACATGCTAACCACATGAAGACAACAAAACCTGAGAATATGCATTTGTTCTCTAATAAAAAAAAACATGTTTTAAAACAAAAATAAACAAAAGGAGCATTAAAACAAATTGAATTTGAAAACCTCAAATTTGATCCTACAAGGTATTTATTTAGCTTCTCATTCATTTGTGTAAGGTTTATGTTGTTTTGGATCCAGTTAATATTTGTATGTAAGAAACAACAAATTATATAGTTCTCCAATCCATGCATCATGAGTTTTCTATCACCTTCAAACAGAAATGATCAAGATGTGTTACAGCACCATAAAGCTTAATCTAATCATGAACGTTGGTTGGCAGTAGTGATACAAAGAGAAAAAACAATGGTATCAAAATCACTTGAAAGATGTACAAAACATTGATCAATAACGTATGGTGTTAAATGATGTTTAAATAGCTTATGTTGTATTAAACAATATTGCACACATGCAAACTAATTCCCTTTCAAACTGACAGGTACTTTAAATCATCGTGTCTATAGTCAAGAAACTCACAAAATGTAATTACTTTTTACAAATAGAAGATATTGTCTCAAAAAAAAAGACATATAACTCCTACAAACAACAATAGTGAATATATCTTAGTAGCGCATGTAAGCACAATATCAATTTTTGTACAATATAGGTGAACTTTGTGTAACAGAAAGTGTTGTTGTGAAATTTCTAATGACTAAAAAAGCTAAACAGTAATAATTGAACACTAAAGACTTCAATTTAGAATGTTGACATTATGTTACCCTATCTCTATGTTAGTCATATGCCTTTTTTTTTTTTGTCCTTACAATCTAAAAGTAATTATGTAACTATAGTACAAGGGCATTGCTTTTTTTTTTTTTTTTTGTGAGTGGGGCATCCCTATATATAGCTAATTATATCCATTTATATTCCTATTATAATGAATTTTGGTCACTAAGTATATGAATGCAAACTCACACTTAAAAGAACATCTTATGTATTGATCTAGCTGAATTTTGCATATTGATGGCTTCAAAGGGATAGACATTTGCATGTTAAAGGCTTTAGAAAACCTTTTTGAAGACTACATTTGTTGTTGTATCTAAGGGTCTTCTATCTTTATCATGTATTAAGATCTTTAATCCTTCTTTGGTTTGAACTTTAGAGAATGCGACATATAATTGCCCATGCCTAAAAAGAGGTTTAGGTAGATATAATCTAACACTTGCAAGAGATTGACCCTGGAACTTATTAATGGTCATAGCATATGACACAATCATCGAAAATGGCCTTCTGATAAGCTTGAAAGGCCATAATGATTGAGAAAGAGACATAGACATGTGAGAAAGGTAAACCAAATTGCCAATGTTTTTTGCTAATATGATCTTCAACTTAATAACATGATTTTCTAGTCTTGTAACAATTAATCTAGTGCCATTGCAAATACCTTTTGACTAATATAAATTTTTTAATAGCATTATTGGCGTGCCAACTTTGAGTTTTATGCTACGATTAGGAAGGCCAAATGTTTTTAGAGTGTTTAAAAATTCAAGAGTAAGTGCCTAAGTGTTGGATTTTTAAGTGTTTCAGACCTGCCAATTGAATCTGAGCTTAGGTATTCTTTTTCTTCTCATGATATTAATGAAAGAACATAATCATTGATTTGATTTTCAATCTTAATGGTTGATGCTAGAATGGTTCTAGATTGTAGGAACTCTTTTGCATAATAGCATCAATGGGGTCACCAAAATCTTTGATTAAAATGATTCAGGAATTTTTGTCGATGCATAACCATCATTAGGCTCAACTATTTTTCCATCTCCTATGTCTAATATCCATTGTGAAAATTGAATGAATTTCTGATCACTGGTGTGATTGGAATTATGTTGTAAACACATTTTTTTTGTCAGAGTTAAGACATGGCAATGTTGCTAAAGGTATGAGGCATTAATTGTAGCATTGACTATATCATAACAACTTCCATTTGTAACAACGGGCAAAATTTGTCTAAAGTCTCCACAAAAAATAATTACTTTTCCTCCGAAAAGAGAGTTTTTGTTTTTAATAAAACTCATAATGTCTCTAAGACTTTTGTCAAATGCTTCAAAACAAAACTTATGTGTCATCGGTGTTTCATCCCATATAATGAGTTTTGACACCTTTAGTAGTTCTGCAAGTTCACTTCCTTGATAGATATTGCAGGTTGAGTTTTCAAATGTTGGAACATGAATTGTATACTTTGAGTGTGTTGTTCTACTTTCAGGCAATAAAAAAAATGCTACCCACTTGATGTTACGTAAGTATGATGTCACCTTATGAACACAACATAAAAGCCATGGTTCTCCACATAAAAGTTTTATTAGTGCCACCATAGCCATAGATGAAAAACATGTCACCCTGTCGGTCATTGATATCTTTCATGATTCTTTGAAATAAACCTTTTTGCTCATCTTTAACAATATTTAGAAAAAAATAAGTTATTATTAAGCATACCAAATCAAATTTAAAATAAATGATAATTAATTTTATATTTTAGAGTATAGGCTGATTAATATATAAGATCACTTGTAAAAGACTAGTAGGTAATTTTGAAATTAAGCATCCAAATTAGCTTTATCATAATTAAGTTTAGCATATATAAATTTATTTCCTAATTGACTTCTGACTTCTCCTTAGGGATACGACATTGATGGGTAATATTTTAGACTTTTTTTATTAGATTGTAGTAACTCCTTAGCATGTAAAAGTACTAAAATTTTTAGCTTCATATCACTTAATTGTAAGTCTAAAAAAGAAGTGAAACTTTATTTGATTAGTTATAATGCTTAACTTCTGATGTAACATATAATGAGAAATTAATATGCATATGGTAAAATAAGTAACATAAATATTTACCTTATTATTGAGTAATTTTTACTACTCAAATAACATAGATTTTTACTGCTCACCTACTAACCGTTGCCATGCCTATTCCTATACATGTCTAGGTCTATTCATGCTCTTTGAGATAAGCATTGTTATAAATAATTTTGTTAAATAATAACCTAATCCCCAATCTTTGGCCTCTTTGATAGCCTCAATATATTCTTTGTCATCATTGAAAAAACCCATTGCAAAGCATGCTTATCTAAAGGTTGCATATTAAATGTGGCCAATAGCTCTAATCTCTTCATAGTTGCATAGACCTTTAACAACAAATAGCATCATCCTCAAGTAAAATATATCACAAATCAGTCTTCCAATAATGTAACCTTGCTTTCTTGGTTTCCAACATATTTGTTAAGCAACATAGACAAATTTGGAAACAAACTATGCATAAGTAATATTTTTTGGCTTTATTGTATATCTTGTTAGCTTGCATCCATGAAGTAAATATAGATCCCCTAACACTAGATTTAGAAAGCAAGGATTCAATATCTTCATCCTCATTAAAGATAGCAGACTGTTTCATTTGAAAGATGAAAGAATAATCTTTTGTCGACTAGTGATCTACCATGAATGGGAAATGAAAAAAAAATTCTCCAACATGCCTCTAAGGGTGGGATATATCTACAGTCAAGATACTATTTGATCCCATCAATAACCTACAATTGAGATCCATCATCATTTTGTCTTGGAACAATTGCAGCTATAGTTTGCTCATAGCCTCTGTTGATGTACTTAAATATGTACTTGATTGAAGTACTTTGATTGCACCAATCAATGTTAAGGTGCACTTGGTACTTTAACAAAAGATTTGCATTATATGACACAATACTATGATTGTCCAAAAATATACCATTCTTGCCAATGACTCTTTCATTATCCCTTCTTTTGTAAATAGGAAAACCATCTTGATTTACAATAGTTGAGCTTTGAAATTTCTTGGGATAATACCTAGAGTATTTGCCATTTTTCATGCACAATGATGTTTTATTAGTTGTACCACAAGAATCATGCATCATGTGAGTTTTCACTAACTTGTATAAAGTTCTATCCCAATGTTGATTTGGTATTTCAGTAGAAATTATTTTGTCAATATCTTCAAGAGTTGGATATTTTGAAGATGGATGCAAGAATATAAGTATGTGTGCATGAAGCAACCCTCTTTATTAAAATTCAATGGTGTATATATTTGCATAGGAAAGGCAAGAGCTAAAATATGTAAGGAATTATAAATAATTTTTAACTTTAGATAAAAGTCAATGAACATTAGATTCATATTTTAAAAAAAAGAGATGTAGATGCAAGCACTTTCCCAGAGATTTGGTTTTCTTTTCATATTAGCTATAAGCTAATCAAACTTGATTTTGAAGACCTGTGAGACTATGTCAAAACAATCTTGTGCCTTTAAGTGCATTGGCTTGAGCACCCTTTGTATTTTTGGTCAATTTGGATTACATGTAAAAGTTAAAAACAAATCAAGAAATCCAACAAAGTAACATATTGTCATTCCATCGAAGTATAATTAATTCATGTATCTTTGACCTCCTACAAAATTGGTTGCTAACACAATTCTCTTTCTCCCATCAAAACACAAGTTAGAACACTCTTACAAATTACCCTTCCTCAAGTAAAAGGAAAACAAACAAGGAGAGGAAAAACAACTAATTAAAAAATCTTATGTACACAACTATTTAGTAGAGACATTCCTTGAAGTAGAACAATAGTTTTAAACGTATAAGCTTATTAGGATCTAAGAAGGAAGAGCCTAAACCACCTTCCCCATGCATGCATGCTAACATTTTAAATCTATTACATGGTCTATTTCCTTTTGCTACTAAATGTCATACATACGTGTGCACTAATTATTTTCTTTTGTATTTATCTTCTAACAAGAGTTGAGGGAGTGGTAATTGACATGGCTAAAAATGAAGTGACCATAAAGGATATAGTGAAGCCTTAAGCAATCTGTAACACAATTACCAAGAAAACAAAGAGAAGAGCCAATCACATGGTGAATAAGAAGATGCCTTGTTGCTTATTGTTGTTGTTTTTGCATTATTTTGGCATGTTAGTAAATTGCAGGTTAAATATATGCTATAGTTTTAGATAGTTGAAAGAGATATTAAATTAATATAAGGTCGTGCATGATCTTTAATGGCCTTGTTATAGGAGACTAATAAATAGAATGGGTTAAGTTATGCTTATCATTTGTTGGATTTATAAAGTGGGGGGTATTGATTTTTTTTTTTTTGGTAAAGGACCATTCAGTTGTCTTTAGGTGCAATTTTGGCATGTATTTGATTGGGTTATAAGGAGCCTTTTTTTTTGGTTTGGATAGGGTTAGAGATTATCTATTAATTTTCTTTGTAACATTTTAGCATATCTTATGCTAAGGTTCTCATTTTATTTTAATAATATTATTTTTGCTTATAAAAAAAAAAGAGAAGAGTCAATGTTATATCTTTATTACCTATAACAAAAGGAGAACTTATACCAGAAACTGTCATTATATCACAATAATTCTCAGATTTAGTAATGATCAAAAGTTGCAAGGTTATAAATTTTATTTTTTGATTAGCTATTTATTCCCTTACTATTATAAAATATAATAAAATTATACTTTTCTTATTAGCTATTGATGATATAAAGGTTGTATAACTAATTTTATTATATCCACTAAGTAAGTTGTGCAATTGTCTTAAATTGACGATAATAAAAAAAATAGAAATAGACTCCAACTTACCTTAAATTTAACATCTACCATTATATGACATCTCTAAGAAAATTTCACTCAAATTTCAATAATTTAGTCCCTTCAAGTAATTGAATGCAAATAGAAATTGAGATATTTAAAATCTAAATTAAACATACTTTTACCTCTCTAAAAAGTTTTATTTCTTTTTTCATGCTTTTTTTATGTGGTAGTTATTTACCATGATTTTTACAACAAAATGTTAGCATGGCATTGTTCAAAATCAGAGTATATGGTGAAATGATACGGACCTTTCAAACATTACACTTGCAGGTTGATGTATGATAAATAATACCTTTCCCCCACTATTCCTAATGCTTTCTTTTATTTACTAGACAAGCTTGAAATTTAAAAGTAAAAAAAAAAAAAAACACATGCACTACTTAACCCATAATTTATATTTATATGTAGTTAAAAGATTACTATTTTACATCGAGGACAACAAAATCAACAGTAGTTGATAGTATTGGTTTGTAAAATAAAAAATGACCTATTAAATTAATTTAAAAATCTTTTTTTTTTAAGTGAAATAAGACATGCATTGGTTTTTCCTATTTGGTCAAGAGTGATCCAAAAGACCGAAGACTACGGATAAAGTATTAGTGTTAGCTTTCAAAGGTGTGTTGTTTTGTTTGTTATACGTCTTCATATAGTAAGACTTAGGAAAACCATATTATAAACTATTTAACAGAGTTGTTCCTTTGAGATTACTATCATTTATTTATATGCCAACTCTTAGCATTTTAAAAGTTAAAAAAAATATTAAAAAGAATGTTATTAACAGAGACATGCTATTTTGGCAAAGAAGCTTAGTTCCTCATCCTAAATCAATATAGAATCATGTGGAATGATCTAACTATCACAAAAAGTACACTTTCGTAAACAATTGTGGTGAAGACAAAAGTAATAATTTGTCTTGACTAAATTAGTGTTAAATTACACTAACATATTTGTTTATATGTCCATAAGATCAACTAAATAATGATCCAGCATCTCAAAAGGTTAGTCTGACATGATGATATAGCAAGGCACTTACATGGAACAACTTATATAACAAAATATGGTTTATGGTACAATGACAAATCAAAGGGTAGTCATCAGCAGTCCATCTTGTGGCCAAAATATACTTTTAATATTATGGATCAATGAAAATTCAAGTGATGATTTTTCACTCTGTCTTCATGTGCTTTGTTGATTTTGTGGAGGAATTAGATAGATGCCAAATCTTAAGAAGCAAGAACATCACACTACACATCAGATAACAATCTTTTAGCAAGAGTAATAAATCCCACCAAATTGGGATCATATTTTGCCGTTGCAAATAAAGATTGTTGTGCGTTCAATAATAATAATTAAGATTAGTCCAACAACATTTGCAGATGAAATAATTAATTATAGTATATTTAATTATAATCCAACCACATTCAAGAAATATTTGATTTTTGCTTACAATATCATATAACCCGTCTTCCTTTAACTCTGAACACATAGACATCCCCTTATCAATTATGCATGTCCTTTAATCACATAAAAGTTATTTAAATTGACACCATGAAATAGAACACATAAAGGAATCCATTGATTTTGAAGAAGATCAAAGCAACAAAATAGTTCAATCCTACTTCAACCTTGTACTATATTTTTTCCCCAACTAAAAAATTCTTAGGTTTCCATGTATTTTGTCAAATTATCTAAAAAATTCTTAGAATTGATATACCTAAACAACTAGCAGTTTTTGGACTATTTCTTCAATTAATTTCTTATCTTCGGATAATTGAACCACCAAAGAACACTTATAAGCTAGTTACACCTTGATCTTGAATTCTAAAGTCATACCCAAAAAATATTATCAATTGCTTATAAAACAACCATTGGATCAATTTCACCTTCTTGGACATGCAAAAATAAAATAGTGTTAATATACTATGTAAAAACAATAATATAATTTTAGATATGGTAAGAAATAGTGTTGCCAATAATGCAGACTTTTGTTAATTGTGTTTTTAGTTTGAAGGTCGTTTACTTTATCAGTTTCTCGCATTCTCGATCTTATATAATAAACTTTGTTCTCTCGTTTCTGTAACTAACCTTCACCTCTAGTCTATACATGCACAACAAAGTTATTAGATTTGTTAAAACTTATTATAGTCATAAAAACTCAACTAATTTTATATAGTCCAAAAAATTACCTTGGAATATTTTGGGAATTATGTTTCCCACAACCAGTACATATGCATAGTGATTTTGAAGCATTTTCTTTTTTATTAAATTTAAAGCATCCTTTATACCTCCATCTATTTCCAAAATACATCATCTTAATTTTACCAATAGTAACACAAAAGGACTCCTAACTCACAGGCATAGGAAAGAATGCGATTGAGTAATTTTTGATAATTATATGGTTACCTACTAACATAGAAGAACTCTTAACTCACAATTGTATGATTACCTATATAAGTCTATTAATTTCTAATATGCTCATGACTTAAGCATTTTGAAAAAACTTATCTTCTTAAAAAGAATTCTAAGAGCATGCAAACAGTTGAGTCATTTGCTATCAGTATGATTTATAAACTTTAAACGAATCCAGGTTGCTAAATGTCTCTAAACTATCTATAAATTGTTGTATCTCTACAACATCATCATTTATCATCACTTTTGAACCATATAATGAGTTTTGTATAGCCATAGGATAAGTTTCTAATATCACAATTGCATAAACCACATCAAAAAGGACTTTAAATTTTAGTACACATAAATCATATGAGAATAGATAAAACATCGCAAAAATTTATAACCACTAGTTTCCTTTATCTTTGCAAGGGTCAACAAAATGATAATGGAACCATAATCATGTTTGTGTTGAAAAAACTCATTAATTTTATTGCTTATTCCTCCCAAAGAGCACAATTAAGACTATTGTCACTACAATGTTATTAAAAGAAAAGAATAAATCAGGAACCAAATCTCAGTGTGTTAAACATAGTATTTTGCATGTAATTACCTCTGGTCTTTGATACTAAAGACAACCTTTGAAGAAGCAAGAAGAAGAATTGTTCTTGCCTCTAAGAAGCATTACTAGAGTTTTGATATTTAACCTCTTGATGAGTGCAAAGTTGTATTATGTATTTATATATGTGTGTGTGCATGATTAATCTTTATCTTTTATGATTTGATTGTGATGAGCTCTAAATCTAGGATTTAATAGATTAACAAGTGATAACATGTTTTCATAAACTTAAAATTGAATCCAATATGAAATAAATTTTTAAAACATGATTTTAATTTGATAAAAGATGTTAGCTCTATGTTAAAGTTCTTAAATGATTCAATCTTGTGTTTGGAAACAATTTAATTAGTTAATTTGGTTAGGCAATCGATTAATTTCGTTATTGTTTATGTTATAAATTTGATTTGAATATGAAATAACTAGTTACGTGATTATGTAATCAGTTATTTTTTAATATACTGAAATATAGCTATGCGGGAATAATTGATTACATAGTTATGTAATCAGTTATTTTAAGTAACCTGAAATAGAAGCTATGCATAAATAACTAGTTACAAAGGAAAATAACTAGTTATTTTCGCTCTAAGTTCATTTTTCAGATTTGCAAAGAACAAAATAATTGATTACAAGATCGGGTAACTAGTTATTTCAGTTTTCTCTTTGTAAAATGTGGACCTTATTGACTCCTTAGACATGGCTTCCAATCCCTAAACTTTTGTGAGAGTTTTTCAAGAGAGAACACATTTTTCATCATCATTACAACAAGTTTTTTATCAAATCAAGAGTTCACACATGATCATCTTTGTGGATAAAGAGAGGTTGTCTTTTAGATAGATTTGTTTTGTGATTCATTGCGGTGCTATCTAACCTTTACTTTTGTATAATTTTCGTTCTTGAGGAAGGTTTTCTCAAGGTTTCTCTTGTGGTAGAGTTCCACAAGAATTTGTTCAAGTTTTCTTGATGGGTTTTCAAGAAACTTGGTTTTGGGTTGTGTTTGTATGTGATTCTTTTGTTTGTGCAGTGTGCTTGTAAACAAATTAAATTACATAGTGATAATACCAATCAATTTAATCAAAAACTAGAACTAGATCATAGGGGTGGTGATCGAACCAATATAAATCTTGTGTGTTCTTCTCTTTTTTCTACCACTCCTTACATATATTGAATCTTGATTACTTTATCAATTGCATATCAATTCATGATAATCTTGTTCATGTTTGCATAGTAAAGACAAGTTATTTGTTCTAATTCTACAACATCCATATCACCAAATCAAATTGATTTAAGGTTTTTCGAAAACCTAATATTTCATCATTGAAAAGGCTTTGGGATTCTTGAAAATTTTTATAGATCTTATTCACCTCTTCTTGGATCCAACCCTTTTTATTTAACAACCTTCAGTTTGGTATCAAGTTAAAACTAAACTATATCATTAATCTCACCAATCAAATCCATGTCAATAGATAAAAAATGTAAAATAACAAACAACAATCCATACATTTAAAGTGAGTTAAAACATGGTGTTTTTGGTTGCAGAAAAATAATTACCTATTAAAACATCAACACAAGCTTTTCTGCTCAGTATGTCCTCAAACTTTGTAAAATGATAGATATTTTGAGAAATATATGGAAGATCATGCTCTTTCAATATAATTCCTCTCATAATGAGGAGTTTGACGGCATGGCCAGAATACCTATATTGTCCATTGTTAGGTTGGACCTCAAAATTTTGCACCACATAGGTGTTATTTTTAAGCTTATCTTTCCATTTCTAAGCATTCAAATTCTTCACTATGGCATGAATTTTATCTCCCTAAAACATAAAAAATCCCTTAAATTTATTAGATGGTTGTATGCAAAATCATCTGAATAAACATCAATCTCGGAGGTTTCTAGACAAACCAAAGATTGGTTATTTTAATCGTCAACTTTCATGTTTCCTTTACATTGTTAATCTCACTAATGAAATTGACCTTATGCGCCATGCTAAATAAAGCAATCTAAGTATTCCTTTAGTGAGTACATGGACTAGCTAAAAATTGTATGTAATATATTGCCATCATATATCGTATATTTATTTATCTCTTTGCAATTATTTATGTCATATCTTTGTCTGATTCTTAAAACCAAAAACCATTTTTTTAACACTTACTAATACTATTTATTTGAAGAGAAATGTGAAAATTTTCAACTATTATTGGATAGTCTCATTCATTAGTGATTTTCTTCATATGTTTCCTTCCTTTTCAAATTGAGTCTTCGAGAAAGAGGTTGAAAATATGAGCCACCAATTGCAACAATATTACTAATATCAGGCACGCTTCTAAAGTTCAACAATGTGAGAAAAAGAAATAGAAAAACTCAAATCCTAGAAATGTAATTCTTTTAAAGACCTAAAGTCATATTGACGTTACATTGAAAACAAACTCATAATTTTGCAACCATTGCTATTATTATTGTTACTATAGAAGTTGTAACTCCTTCAAAATGTAATCATGCAAACATATTGGGTTTAACTTAGAAGAGAAACCTGGATAAGGCACCTTGAGGTTGGTTTCTTGAATTATGCCATGCCTTGCCCGTAAGGTACAAATGTTCTTAAACATATATACATAGTATATTATGTGATAGACGCAACATTTGCTTCTTAATTTTATTAGCAATGGAAGTTATCCATAACTTCGTGCTAGGATGTTAGCAATTTTTCTAGAGCTACATCATTTAATGTCTAGGAAATACGTCATATGAGACCAAAGTGCCAGTACATATATAATGCCTTTGAGGTTGCAACTTATAACATTCTTTTTCAATATATTAGATTGCATTCCTAGACTTGTAAAATACCAACCACTTATATGAACAAACAAAGTCGAGTATTGAAATTTCCAACATGAGAATATTGTGCAATTTAAGATGCTATTAATATATTCAACACAAACTTGTACCAATGGTCATGGTTTATTATCAATTTTGTTTTAGATGATTAAAAGGGTAAAGAAAAAAACTCAAATGAGTGAGGTCAAATACAATATAAAATGCACAAGATGTATCCATTTTTTTCTTCTTTTATATGCTTTAAACCTTTTAAGAAAGGAGTAGAGTGATGAATTTTGTCTTACCGTCACCTTATCAATGAATGCATTTGTCTAGATGAGATTCTAGTTTAACAGGCATTTTCATGACAATAGATTTGCTAGATGGGTCATTGGAATTGTTGTTTCATTTAAAATTAAACAACAGATTAAGAATATTATTTTCTACACTATGATCTTGGTTATATACAAAGTATGTTCTTAAAGAAAATGTAAAAAAAAATATGATACTTTAATTCCTTATATAAAAGTGTCAAGGCATAAGACATATATTAATGAAAAATATATCCTCCAAAACACTAAATATAAACAAAATAGAAGAAAATGTAAGAAATGACTTGTTAGTAAAAAAGGCCGTTCATGCCTTGAATATTTAGATGAAATAACAAATTTAGACAAAATTATACTAAGTTGGTTCCTTAATATCTCATAATATATTTTTAGTAAATTGATATTTTCAAAGTGATTTTGCATTACAAAATCAAGCAAACTACTTTATTTATTTTTTCTGCAATCACTTTTTACAAAATTAAGTCTCTAATATCTAAACTTATGTTACATGGTAGTGATACAATCAAATTCCCCATGTCACATAACATGGGTGGTTTACGATCAAATTGTTCAAGACAACATCTTGCTTGGTGTAAGCATTGACAGAATAAAAAAAAAAAAAAAAAGGAAGTTCATGTCTCAAATATTTAGATAGAATGACAAATTTAGACAAAATTATATTGAATTGGTTCCTCAATATTTCACAATATGTTTTTAGTAAATTGATATTTTCAAAGTAATCTTGCATTACAATACCAAGTAGACTACTCACTTGAACCTCACTTCAATCTGGTACATTGTTTATGCATTAAATTCACTTAAAACTCATTTTCACCTTTTTTTTTTTTTTTTTTTTCTGTTTGTAAAGATTTATATAGAAAATAATAAACATAACTAAAATATTGTTTTCATTATTTTATGTCAAATCTTTGAAAAATAAGAAATAAAATAATATTTAAATGATTATTTATAAGAATAAAATCTAAAAGCATTTTCTCAAATTAAACAATAGCTAAAAAAAAATTAAAAAATACTAAAATACAATTTTGTTGCTTGGAAACATATCAACATTATAGGACAATACCCAACAGAGTTTATTGGGGTCTTCTTATATAAGATGAGAGGGACTCATATCTACACCAATATGCTTAGATAATTTTTGTAATATTTGCACCCGACAAACCAGTATATTCGTTTCATCTTTTTTTTTTTCCTAACATTTTCCATATTCTTTTACTTTCTCCTACTCACCTCTATGACCAAGAGCAAAGATTGAACAATGATTCATAGAAAATGCAAAAAACAAAGGATATAGTACTCACACTAGTAAAGAAAAAAACCTAGGTGTGCTAAACTCAATGAAGAAGATGAAATGAGAAGAAACCTACAACCAAAAAAGAACCAACAAAAAAGAGAAGAAGGAGAACACAAACAACCCACTGAGAAGCGAGAAGAGATAACAATGTCAAAAAATCGAATGGAGAGCAGAGGATATGATAGGTGAAAAGAAGCCACCTTAATGTTTAAGGAGAGTAGAGAGAAGTTCTCAAGTAAAAGGGGAAAGGCACCATACGTATATAGAGAAGAAAGTTTTGTATTGTTTGATTTTATATTGTTTTAAGGGGGAGAAGTTTGGCATGAAAGAGAAGCTTTTTAGAAAAAGAAATTAAAAAAAAAATTATAAGCCAAAATGAAAAGTACTGTTGTGTTTTTTAGCAAAAAAATAAAAATAAAAAAATCTTCAAGGTGTGACACATGTCCTATAAAGGACCAAACTTTCTTAGAGATATAATAGATGAGTTGCTCTTTAATGCCTAAAAAACAATATTTTTGATTTGCTATGGACAGTCAATGTTAAAAGAACAACTCTTATTAGAAATACCTTTAGAGCATCTTTAACCATACAACACATGTGAGTGGTTAGACACAATATTTTAGAATTTTTTAAATATTTTTCATAATGTTATATCATCTTTATTATCTTGAGCAACTCAAGTAAACTTCTTTTCCAATCCAATAACTTTAGAAAGTTTCTTAAATGGACTCCTCCATCTACTTCTAAAAAGCATTTTATATGATAATAAAGCATAAGTGGAACCCAAAATATAAGAGCCATGGTTGCTCCATTAAGCAACCCATTATTTTCTCAATTTCTCTCCAATGGTGTAGAGTTATTTCTTCAATTGCTAATTAGATAAAAAGTGGGAGAGCAACTCCCATTGAAGATGCCCTTAGTAGGTGTTCGATTTTGCATTAGTTTAAGCAAGACTTGTGTCAAATTTCTACTTCCACAATAAAATTAGTTCATATAGCTTCATCTTTTCACTTTTTAACGTCTATTTTGTGCCTTTAATATGGAACAAAAATTAGATTGTTTTTTTTTTTTTTTTTTTGTATGAACCACAAGTATCTTCTCCAGGAGCAAATCCTATTTAAGCTGGGAAGGATCACTATAGGTGGCAAATCTCTCTCTTCAAATATGTAACATAATTACATATTCAAGACTTGAACTAGAGACTATTAGTTAAGTTGAAACAACCTCGTCCCAGTTGATCCATACACTCAGTGGTAATCAAACTTAGCTCTAATCCCATAGTAACACTGCCAAAAGTAATACTAATTAACAATCCTCCACTAATTTTCATTGTATATATTTTTGAATTCTCAAGCATAGTTCCAACGAAAATGTAGAAGAATAAAAAAACTAACAAATAATGGGCCAAAGACAAAGCCCATGAAATCATTTTCTCCTAGGTGGATGCCATTTTTTGTCACCATTTTTTTTTGGTCAAAGCAATGAAAAATGTAGGAAGAAAGTCTAACACAGGGCTTGTTAAAAGTTTCCTTAAAGATGTATTTTTTATTCCTTTTCTTTGTTTTTTATACAACAATGATTCATATATTCGTATAATATTTTTACCTTTTTTTTACTTCATTTTTTTTATCTTTTTTTTAATCACATTACTTTGACCAAAAATGATGTGTATATCCAAAAATGAAGTGTATATTTATTATTTTTCTTTTTAATAAGACTTACAACGATTTTGTTTTTGGTAAATGCTCGATAAAATTCAAAATTAAAACTATAATTTAAGGACAATCATTAACAATTGGACTTAGTGGAACATTATTTTTAATATGCTATTTACTTTTCGCTTCACCTTTTTTTTTTAATGGCACCTCCCTTATTTTTTTTAACTGTTATTTTAAACAACATGAATATGCCATTTTCCTTCAAAAAATTTAATTTCGAAATATGTTAAACTCTCTTTCGAAATTTTAATTTTGCAAATGCTTTGTAAACTCTTCTAAAAAATTTAATGCTAGAAGAGAGTTTAATATATATTGTGGAATTAAATATTCAGAATAAAATTTAATAGATTTTAAATTAAATTTTAAAAAATCACTTTCGAAATTAAATTCTCAAAGACAATTTATAAACCACTTTCAAAGATTAAACAGAGAACCCACATGGCGTGTCATAAGTGGATAGTAGCTTGGGTCCTTTTAGCACATGATAGGAGTTCGATTCCTAACTGTGTGAATAGAGCAGCACTTGTAGGGAGATGAGTTTTTCCACTGATTTTTAAGTGGTCCTATTTGGCTCGAACAGAATTGTCTCCATTAGAAGATACATGTGCTCTATAAAAAAAAAAAAAAAAATTTTAGAATAACATTAAAAAAAAAAAAGAGCGGTGTGCCGGTGTCATTAAAGAAAAAAGTGACACGAAAACAAAAAACCATTGGCATTGGGCCTTTACTAGGTTCTGCATCTTCTGTCAATCCAGGCCCACAGAAAAGAAACGGTTCCTTTTTTCGGATTCGGGTTTCGTTCCCACTTTGGATCTCTGAATGATCTGAACTGAGCCACACGCCGTTACGAAGCTTCGAGTTCGGCGAGGTCGACGCATCATAGCATAGAAGCAACGGCGCCGGAAACCACCGTTCGACGCCGGAGACACGATCTATTTCAACCGTATTCTTCAAAGTGTAAGCCTTTGCTTTCTTAATGGAAAAAAACTTTTCTTTCGCCGTCGTAAGAAGTTGAGTTTTTGGAGTAATAATAATATCTCTGATATTTCCATTCCTTTTGTTTGTTTGTTTGATTTTGTTGACTCTTTTCCTCTCTTCTTTGTTTTTGAAATTGTGTGTTGTTTAGTTTTAAACACTGTTTATGAGCCTTCTGGAAACTCTGATTGACACTGATATGTTAGCATTTACTCTGTTGAAATTTGCATTCTTTTATTGTTCACTTCACAAACATGTACAGACTGGGAAATTGAATGTGAAGATATTCGCTGGTGACTTGATTCTAGAACAATATGTATACTGTTTTTCAGGTTCTGAAATGCAGCTTTATTATTATGATGGGTAAAATGTGTTTTAGGTCATTCAATTTCCGGTCAAAATTGATCTGGTCCCTTATACTTTAAAAATGACGATTTTGATACTCGAATTTGTTATAATTGGTGAATTCCGTCCCTCGTTATGGAACTTAGGATACCAGGGTGAGGGAAGGAATTCACCAATTATCAAAAGTACGAGTACCAAAATCTTGGTTTTCAAACTATAGAGATTAAGACCAATTTTGACCGAAAATTGAAGAACCTAAAACACATTTTACCCTATTATTATTTCAGAGCATGTTTGTTATAGATTACTTTTTGAGAAATAGTTGTTTATTTTTCAAAAATTCTGTTATGAAGTTAGAAAAAATAAGCAATTATTTCTCCTTGAATTAAACGCACACTAAGATGATGTCGTTAAACAGTCATTCTTTTGCATAGAATATAGATATTGCAGATGTATTCATGTCCACTGTTTTTAGGTATATTTATATCAAAATGCATAAAAAATTAAAGTTCTGGAGGTGTGGGGTTGGGAAAGGAGAGGAATGATAAAATGTTCTTATAATTGCAGCTTTGTTAGTTTCCTGCTGTCTTTAAACCCCAATAATTGTTAGTTTTATTTTTAGTAAAATCTTAAGGAGAACTTTTAAAAAGGAAAGTAGAAGTTCATATTGATCTGTTGTACGTACTGACTGCATCCTATTTATAAAGTAGGTATCTGAACTCCGAGCAATCAAGGTGTTGAATTCAAATTGGAAGAGAACCACTATTCACCTCACAGTGTAGAATGTAGATCTATAGTTCTGTATATTTATTCATACTGAGGTTTCCTATATAGTTTTATGTTCCATCCTGAAGTGAAATAAAATTGTTTTTCAGAAGACAGTCATGGCAATGAACCATGCCAGGTCTATTAGACACATTCTTACCACCAAAGAGGCAGTTGGGGTTGCATGCCAACGAACTTTCGCTACCGGTAAAGCAAAGAAAGGATCTAAAGGGGGTGGAGCTGCTGATGCACCCAAAGCATCAACTCTTAGCAAGGAAGTCAAGTCAAGTACAGTTGTAGGTGCTAACATTCTCAAGGAGGGAACTGACCCAAAAATCCAGCCTGATTCAGAATACCCTGACTGGTTGTGGCATCTGCTTGATAAACGCCCTGCACTTAGTGAATTGCGTAGGAAGAATATTGAAACACTACCTTATGAAGATCTAAAACGCTTCGTGAAGCTGGATAACCGAGCAAGGATCAAGGAGAATAACTCTGTCAAGGCAAAGAACTGATTCAATGGTCAAAAAGAGAAATTAGGGGCATGGGGTGTTGAAATAACAGTGTGGAGTTTTTCCATCTTTTTTTTTTTTTTTTGTGGTTCTCAGTCTTCTGAGATTCCTTTGAGTAATTGGCTTACATGTATGCAAATCATGAAACGGAACAAAAGCCGAAGATTTGCATGATTTAGCACTTTTGTTTTTTTTCCTTTCTAGTTACTACTACTTCAGTCTGTTTTTTTTCCCTGGGTTGCTTGGTAGATTAAATCTGATTGCCTTTGTTGATTGAACAGAACCTTGTCAATAATTTTCCTTTTCTTTTCTTTTCTTAGCTTTTTAAGACTGATTAGACATTTATTATAATGTTCATTCAAGCAGATTTTTACATAAACGGCGAAGGAATGTCCTTCCCCTCAAACTCAATTGCGGTGACTTCGGAATGGTAATTGCACATTTGTATATATCAAATATGCTTTCGTTCAAGAATCACGCCAAGTAAAAATCTGGATAAATTTTTCCATTAGAAGTAAATATAACATACTTGGCAACAACTTATTTTGTAGAAGATCAATAAGGAATTTTTAATTTTTGTGTTCATTTTAGATAGAAATGCAATTAGATTTGTAACTTCTTGTGATTGGCTTTGCTCCCATTATGTGATTCTTCTTACAAGAATGGTATAGAAACTTAAACTAGTTCCACTACATGCAATGTGTATTAAGTATTTTTTTTTTTTTTATTGCTTCATGTACATGGGCCATAGTTTTGACATTGCTATGGAACTTCGTGGGTGGAAGCCACTATCTCCTGTCCCCCGGCCAGTGAACTTAACTGGTGGGTGATCCAATGGTATCTCACTTTTGGAGGTTTACTAAAAGTGCATATACTATTTCCCTTTTCTATCATTGACTTGGTGGAGCCTTCTTTCAGTATTAGTCATATACTGGAATGGTTTGGGTGAACTTTTTAATTGCTTCATCTAAAAAGGAATTTACTCCTATAGTGAGACTTGATTTCTGTTTTCCTTTGTTTTATTTTTAATTTCGAAAATTCACTTTATTTTTATTTTGTTATACAAATCTTTGAAAATAAAAATAATTTTTGTTTCAAAGTAAACAGTCCCTATGTGTGCATATATCTTTAGTTTAAATAAATAATCATTTTTTTATCTTCTCACTTTATACATTATATTAAGTTAGAAGAGTTAAATCATTTTAAGATCCGGAGATAATGTGTACTGGTCATGGTTTAGTGGTCCCTTACTGCCTGCCTGTATCATTTTTTTTCCCCTTGGTTGTGGTCCCTGTACTGTATCTACTTATCCCATAGGAAAATGTTTTCTAAATGGAAAATTGGGACAACACAAAGTTGTTCTCTTTGATTTTAGGATATATTTTTTAGATGCATGTATACAAAATATTATACCGCATTACATACGGTATCAATTATTTGATGATCAAATAATGGAACTGTAATGCTGAATCCCCATATTTTGATGGTATAATCTGGAAAGACTAGTGCATATCCATGATAATACATCACTGTTTATAATCTAACCTTGTTCATTGAACAGTGTATTGGGAATTTGTTAGTGATGGTTATTTTGCTCCTAGAGCCCATGTGAAGCTATGGTTTCCTGACCCCTCACTAAAGCAAGAAAGAGACTAGCTGAAGTTAAAAGAAGAGGCAAGAAAATGATACTGGTGGAGGGTGGAATTGGACATGACATGCATCATTGTTGTTAAAAGCAGGCACCCTGCTCTATACAGCTTTTGGATGTAGTACCTATATGTTAAAAGCTGCCTTTCACATGTTCACTTTTGCTTTTGAGAGTTGTGATTCCAAGATCAATGAACATGAGTGGTTGGACTCGGGTCGCTGTTGAGCACTTGGCAAAGACAGCTCACCAAAATCTTTAAACGTAATCCCTGCCAGCATAATGTCCTAAACAAGGTGAACTACCATTTTCTGAAGGGATTACCAACCCTCATTAACTTGCATTAAGGCCATTGATTCTCATAATATGTTCACCATTGAGTTTGTACATTTCAGTTGTGGTGATAATAATTGTTGGTTTAGGAGATACTGATGGCTTAGCTGCAAGCATGAGGCATTTATCTTGAAATATTAGATGGCTTCTTTTTTTATCTGTGGCTGAATTGCATTCAAAACTTGACCTGTGCCTCTTAACTGCGATTTTTTGTGAAGCATTGGAGCAGAAAAACTAGAAAAACCTTTTAGGATCAACGAGGTTAGATATTAAACTAAAAGATGTGATACACATACAATAATTCTTACAACAATTTGTACAATAACACTTTTTATTGTATAAATTGTTGTATAAATAACATTTATCTTAAACTAATAGTAATTGATGATGGTAATAAGAAAGGGGTATCTCTCAATTATTCAACCAATGCTTTTGTTGAATGTCCGGAAAATGTTTTGGTCAATACGGGATAAGATATTTGTGGAAGGGGTAGAAACTTTATTGATGGGATATTCTCACGAGGGGCTGATCAGCCAAGTCCACCACGCGTGCTTGCTTTTTTGTCGTTTACATTTCTTAATATGATAATATCAAATTACCTCATGTCTTCATATTCATCGTACATTAATTTCTATTTTCTTTGCTTAACCTTAGCAACAGTCCTAATAGTCATAGACTGATTAATTAACATGAGCTGTGTTTCTTTATTTGTCTAATGAAGTGAAGAATGAATCTACAAGTTTTGTGGCAATAAGAACATTTGAAAAATGAAATTCAACCTTGGAATAGGAATGTATGAGAGAATAAAAGTCGGATAACAAAACTTCCGAAGTAGAAATACTATATAGCTCACGGCTTTATTTCACATACAATATTACTTTTTTCTAAGTGTTGTTGTACAAACTGTTATATGAGTTATTGTAGAAAACTTCTGAAGTAGAAGTACTATATAGCTCACGGCTTAATTTCACATACAATATTATTTCACATACAATATTATTTCATATACAATATTACTTTTCTCTAAGTATTATTATACAAACTGTTGTATGAATTGTTGTGCAAATAACATTTCTCTTTTGTTTGGGACAAAGTACCCATTTATGGTATAAATTATCAGTTTATACAAACGTATAAAAAATTCTCGTGACCAAACCGAAAGCTTCTCAAATTCTATGGCTTGTTCTTTTCATGTTGCCATGGCATCAAATCATTGGTTAATTTGGCCGACAAAATTTGATTTATTTGCTTTAAGAGTTGAAACTTTTAGGCCAGTCACTAAATTTAGGTTCACAAGCACAAACAATTCAACTACTTTTAGGGGCGGTGGGTTAGGGAGACTATTACTCAGAAAACCCCCAAACAATATTTTGTTGCTAAATGAAATTTACTATTGTACACTTCCTTTTCAAACCTTTTTTGCACCTCCAATCCAATCACATAATATTATTTTCTACTAATTATATACATACATTATTTATTTATTTAGTTTTTCTAAGAATAAAATTTAGGGTCACGGGTCTTCCAGACTCAACGAATGCTTATAAATTATAATAATATATATAACCTACCAATAAACGATTTAGGTAAGATTTAAATTCAGGTCAACTCAGTTAATGCGATTTGCCTAGTTAAGAATTGAACCCCACCTCTCTTTGATGTAAGGCCTACCAGGCTACCACTGTATGCCATATATATACATAATTTCTTTATATTAAATTAATAAACGAGAAAGAGGTATAGAAAAATTTGTGTAGTGAGAGCAAGTAGAATTTCTTTTAAAAGATAGCGTGAACTGACAACCTACCTTATTTATTTTCATAGATGCTATATTCTATATTGTAAACGTGTGGCTGTCTATTACGTTGCTAAGTTTTGATAAAAAGAAAAAAAAAAAAGAGTCAATTTCAATAAACTTTGTCCGAAACATTCCAGAGGAATGAGTTAGCACATTATAACCTTGGTTGAACAATCGTATAGGACTATAAGATGTGCATTGTGGAACTAAACTATCACTTTAACCATATCTTCATATACAATTGATTGTCCAAAGACTCTGATAATTTATTTTATTACAAGTGGCACACAACATTTGATGGTCACATGAGTTCTGTCTCTGAAAGTGTGAAGCAAAAGCACCGTGCTTCAGTTTAGCCTCTATAATTACTTCAATACCTTTGTGAACAGTAAAATCTCTTTCTCATTGGTTGAACTTCCTTCTTCTACCATCATTGTATCCAACCCCTCTTTCATTATTATTCATGCCCTTTGCATCCTTCTAGCATTTCACTGTTCTAAACAATAATCATCAATGGGATTTTAATTGGCATCTTGGAGTTCCCTTTTAAGATTCCAAGCTGAACAATTTGTTTTCTGGAATATCACATCCCTTTCTCAAGTTATCTTCCGCAAATGGTCTTGTGATCACTTTTATAAACAATATTCTTCTTTGAAATGCCTGTTACCTTTTCCGTGTTAACTTTGTGAGAACAATTATGGCTGTTTCCATTCTCATACTATTTACTTGATATTATTAATTATGATCACACCACCAGCCCACGTAACCAACCTCAGGGACCCTTCTTTTTCCTTGTGAGCTTGTGATCCTTATCATATTTGATTACTCAGTGTTCTAATGGAATTTTGCAAGTGGTACAATTCAATCCTTTAATTAGTCGCATGTGTTGTCTTCATGTGTATGCTTTAGTGCTTTTCTACATTTCTCACATTTCAATATTTTGGTTCCCTTTATACTCACTTAATTAGTTGTTCATTGTCATAATTCCCATCTAAGCTTTCTTGTGCTGTATCAGTTTTCTATTTTCCTCACACAGGTCCAGCTTCTATACTCTTGTTTTGTGCTGTCTCAGTTCCATCCTCAATTACTTTCTTTCCCTTTCACCTTTGCAATCATTAGTTTCAGTGTGAGGTTGAGTTGATTTTAGTTGGTTCTTCTCAGTTTCAATTATTATCTGTTTTCATTTTGTTAAAGTTGTTAGAGTTTTCAAATCACTAGTTTTTAGCCTTTTCAATCTTCTCAATGCCTCCTACATACTTTCCTCTTCGTTGGGAGAGCACTGGGGACCAGTGGTGGTATGCATCACCAATAGATTGGGCTGCTGCTAATGGCCACTATGACTTGGTTCGTGAGCTGCTTAGAATGGACAGCAACCACCTTTTCAAGCTTACTTCCCTGCGCCGAATTCGGCGCCTGGAAGTGGTGTGGGATGATGAGGAACAATTCAATGATGTTGCAAAGTTTCGTAGTGAAGTGGCACAGAAGCTGCTTCTTGAATGTGAGTCCAAGAGGGGGAAGAACTCTCTCATCCGAGCTGGCTATGGCGGATGGCTAATGTACACTGCTGCCTCGGCCGGGGACTTGGGTTTTGTTCAAGTGCTTCTTGAGAGGAACCCTTTGCTGGTTTTTGGTGAGGGAGAGTATGGTGTTACTGACATACTTTATGCTGCTGCAAGGAGCAAGAATTGTGAGGTTTTCAGGCTGCTATTTGACTTTGCTGTTTCACCAAGGTTTCTAACTGGCAAAGGTGGGATGATGGAGGAGCATGTTGGGGACATTCCTTCTGTTTACAGGTGGGAGATGACCAATAGGGCTGTTCATGCTGCTGCTAGAGGAGGAAACCTGAAGATTTTAGAGGAGCTTCTTGCCAATTGTTCTGATGTTTTGGCTTATAGAGATGCTGAGGGATCTACTGTTTTACATGCAGCTGCAGGCAGAGGGCAGGTTGAGGTGATAGTCTTGTCTTTCATTATGACTTCTGTTTCATTTTTAAGCACCAAATGTTTGAAGCTACTGCTACTCTTCAGCTTCTTTCTCATAACCCCTTTCAGATAATTCTGGTGTAGTAGTAGGGGAATTTTGAAAGATCTCAACATATAAAATTTTGGTTGGTGTTAAATGAACATTGATTGTTTCTTGATATGTACAATGAAGAACCCCTCATAGAGAATATTTGGTATGGAAAATCAGATAGCAATAGAATTAATCTAATCTTAGTAAGATCCTTATTATTGTGAGTAATTCTTGCATTATCACATAGACTATGATCCTTTTAACCACTTGACAAGAATTAAGGACTTTAGTTAATTTATGGTTAATGGCATTAAATTCATAAACAAATTATATAATTTTTCTAGAATTACCTTTAAACTATTGAGACCTCATTCTCTTAAGCTTTTTGCAACTAATTAATTAATATATTTCCATTATGTAATAACTTTTTGCATTCTATAGGAAGAGGCAAAGTGAATGAGAGAGTTAGTTCTGCCCGGTGATCTTCCCCAATCCTCATGAGAGAGAGAGAGTCCAAGAAATTAATATATCATATTTGTTGTTGAGTAGTTAAGGGTATTTTTGTAAAAAAAAAAATATTAATACAGTAAACAATTTAGAGGTTCCTTTTAAAAAGGACTAAGGTAAACTTCTCAAAAAGTTTCTATGAAAAGGATTGGAAGGAGTAATTTTAACACAGACTTTGTTTTCTTTTTGTTATTATTTTAATGCAAATTGACCTTTTGATTGATTGTGCCTATAGGCACTGTGCTAGAATTGCTCTTTTGTTGTTGAGCTTCCCATATTATTGCAATTATGGACTCACAGAGGAGGATCAACCCCTTGCTTTAATCTTGTCCTTTGATTTTGTTGTAGTGGTATGAAATTAAATCTGAACTATTCTTGTTTCTTATGCAGGTAGTTAAATATCTTACATCATCCTTTGACGTGATCTACTCCACAGACCATCAGGGTAACACTGCTTTGCATGTGGCTGCTTCCAGGGGCCAATTACCTACAGCTGAGGCTCTAGTCTCAGCATTTCCCCCATTGATCTCCCTGAGAAACAACTCTGGAGAAACTTTTCTACATAAGGCTGTGTCTGGCTTTCAGTCTCACGCATTCCGAAGATTGGACCGGCAGGTTGAACTTCTGAGAAACTTGCTACGTGGGAAGAACTTTCATGTAGAGGACATTATCAATGTCAAGAACAATGATGGAAGAACTGCTCTTCACATGGCCATCATAGGAAACATTCACACTGATCTTGTGCAGCTCCTGACGACGGCCCCATCGATAAATGTGAATATATGTGATGTTGATGGCATGACCCCACTAGACTACCTTAGGCAACACCCCAATTCTGCATCGTCAGATATACTAATCAAAAAGTTGATCTCAGCTGGGGGAATGTTTGGTTGTCAAGGTCATAGTTCAAGAAAAGCCATAGCATCACACTTGAGAAAGCAAAGCATTGGAAGCAGTCCTGGGACATCATTTAGAGTCTCAGACACTGAAATATTTTTGTACACTGGCATTGAGAATGTGTCAGATGCTAGTGCTGCTGATCATGGGAGTGGAGGAGTGAGTTCATCTTCATCAGAACACATTCCTTATGACCCAAACGCCACTGAGAACTGTGTATCAACCACTAGAAAAAGGCCAAGTTCTGTGAACTACGCAGCAGCAAGGTTGAAGAGAGTTCTTCAGTGGCCTAGGGTGAAGGACAAGAAATCTGAAGGATTCAAGAAGTCTACAGATGAGGGTTCAGTGGACTCGTGCAGGAAATGGAATAACAGCTTTGATGAAACTCCAACCCCACTCAGACAAAGATTTTCTAGGCCATCTTCACTTCCTAACAACAAAAGAACTCTATCTGTCAGGAGTCACCAGTCAAGTCCAAATGCCAAGAAGAGGTTTGCTTCAGGACTAGTGCATGGAGTCATGCAATCCATGCCACATGCAAAGGTTTCAGGCAGATCCAGGTCCAGTTCCTTTTCAAAGTCATCAATTTCTTCACCTAGATCAATAGATAAGCAAAAGGGCATTTACATTGACAATGACATTGCTGGCCCATCTTGCTCAAGTCAACCACCACCTGATGATGAATCACCAAAGTTGGTAAAGAGAACTTCTGTTGGTAGGAAGTTGAGGGGCCATTATTTCTGTTTTGGTGCACCTGGCCTCAGTGTTAAAAACACAGTTCACAGGCAGCAGGAAAGCCAGAGTTACAAGGCTCATGTTGTTGCAGTGGCTTAATTGAATGAGCTTATATAGCTAATTCCTGACCAGGCTAATTCAACAAATAAGGGAAAAAGCTGCTTCATCAACTTTAAACTTCCCTGTTAAGGGTTGCTAGGGGGTTCCTTAGTTGTAAGTTTTTATAGATTATATTTTGTTACTTAAAGATTAGCTCATCCTCAACTCCACTTGTGAATGAAAACTCCTGTGTTAAAATATGCTTCTTGTCATATTGGCATCAAATTAGCTCAATTTGGTGCCTAGTAATATAAGAATTAGCATTGCCAATTTACTCATTGAACCTTTTGGCTAATGCAGTCATCTGCATTTTTGTTAGATAATTGACTACTAATCATGTGCATGAGTGAAACTTGAAGAAATTATTCCTATATGCCCTTTAAAATAAAGAATGAAAGCACATAACACTCTTAGAAAGATGAGTATTGATTACCGTTCCGTTGGAATTCTCCACTCAACGTTCACCTTGCACAATTAACCACTTTTAAGACTTAGTTTACCATCATTAGACATTTCAATAACATCATGACCCTATTAACCACTTAGGCAAACATAACCATTAGTCATTTTATATGGTTATACACTTGTGTAAATACAGTAAATGAATGTGATTGTATACAATTATCGATTTGCACTTGTAGCATTAATGGTTAAATATGCCTCACAAGTGATTAATAGTATCATGCCAAGTCTCACTTAAACTGAACAATTCTTGTCAAAACTCAAGTCTAACTTAAACAACACAGAACTTATCCACTAATGTTTCTATTCGGTGCAAACTTAGTGTTGGTGGAGGAAGTCAGCTTGCGGCATCACGAGCTGGACAGCATTGGAGTTTATCAAATGAAGAAGATGGTGGTGTACACCTACAAACACTCCAAGAGAATATTAGTACTATTCTTGTAAGAGAACATACCTGGAAGAATGAACACTGCTTGGGTATTTATAGGTGGGACTACCTAGCATAATTCACGCATCTACTACACATCGAACTGACTACTGCGATTGCGCATCGCGTTGTGTGTTGGGCCTCATTGGACCAGCGAATAGGAGGATCATTTTGGGCTGGAAGTAGGCCCAGACTCCATCTAGAACAATTAACAGCAGAATAACTGCAATAACGTCCATTTCACAAAGGAGAGTCTCACCAAGGATTCTAAATCCAAGGCTTAGAGGAAGTGTTCGGTTTATTATAAGGGCCTGACTATTTGAAATATGATTTGTAGATCACGTGAGGCGCCAGTCAATGAACAAACAATAATGAAAATAATAAGCCAAACTTAGTAACATAGTGTAAAACCGTATTTATATTAAACAGCAAGCTAAATGATTAACAAATCATATGTTGAACCCTAATAAAATTATATGGATCATAAACTAATATTTTATTAAAATATAATCACGTTTCAAGCGAAGGTATACTCAAAGTTATACTAGTTTCTCTTTGAGAGAGTTTTTTCACCCATCTCAATATAAAACTCTTCACATAGAATAAGTCAATAATAAGATCTCTACCTTGGATTGGCTCCGTGCTTGTAAATAAGTTTAGTGTACCATTAAGTTTATTTTTGCATTAACTAGTACGGTATATGTGTCTTTGGACGTGTCATGTTCGTGTTTACATGTGTTTTAAAGCCAACTGAACAACATAACACATATTCAATTTGGTATTTGTCAGAGTCATAACACTAACAATTTGAAGATCCAGGTGAAGTTAACTAAATAATAATTTAGGAGAAGTCATAAAGTAACTATGATAATTTTTATGCATGGCAGAAGTTGAATGTGTGAATTGGTGAACCAATTTTCAAAATGAATCATAGCACCTCATAATTCTTGCAAGAAAATCTTAATCCAAAAATGTATGCATCAGTATCTGTTATTTCAACTTGCAGTTGGTATTGCTATCTCTGTATCAGCTTCTTTCTCAATTGTTGTTAGAAAGTCTTACATGTCTTTGACCAATATGAAAGGTAACAACACTTTGTAATTTGACAAGACAAATAACTCAAATTGTTACAAAAATTCTTCACAAAACATTTATAACTGAAAACAAAAAGAATAAAACAGAATTCATGTCTAATACCTTGTCATAATCATTTGCAAAGGACTCATGAAAAAATGATAGTAGTTCTCGCAAAACTCGAGTGTTAAAAGAAATGCTTATTTTTCTTAGAATCAATCTTTTCCAAGCATGCTCTAATTCCATTATTGTTAGTTTTAGTGTTTCGAAGAAGAGAAAATAGGATGTGCACTAACAGTGTAAAGCTTTTTTATATTGTCATTCAATCACAAATTACCATGTATGGTAAATTTGTCGACTTTGATAATAACTACCTTAAAAGTCATATCAAAAATTATTTTTAATTGATTGATAATGTAAAAACTTACCTTATTAATCTAATTAATAAGAACAAATTCAACAGTTGGATTAATTAAATTTGCATTCTACAAAAAGTTATTGAAAGTGTAATTTAACTAATTTTAACACTTGATATATATATATATTAGGGAACATATCTAGTAAGAGGGTCTTTTTTATGTAAGAGTGAGAGGAATAAAGCTGAACTATTAGATCTTACCATGAATGGTTAAGATTAAAACACACAAGTCATATGAGATTTTGAAAAAGTCACACGACTTTTTTAAGTGGTCACATAACATTATATCCTGATCATCCATGTATGGTTATATGGTCTCGATTTACTCCTCTCACTCTCATATAAAAATGACCCTCTCACCAGCTATGCCTCCTATATATAAAAATGGCCCTCTTACTAGATATGCCCTCTCACTCTCATATATATATATATATATATATATATATATATGGCTAATATCATTAATAGGTATGCATTTAATATATATCATTACTCTAGTGAGATTATTATTGAGTTGAGCATAAGGAGAATTCATACCTCGACTCTCCTATTTACTTCAAACCAATTAGCAATCTAGTTTGGACATATCACTATCCATTTCGAATTCTCTACCCACATTCATCTCAAACTTTTTAACATTCATGCTACTATAATAAATGATAGGGTAAATTATAATTTAACCTCCTATAATTTGGCTAAAAAATACTTTCCCTTGTGCTTTGAAATTTGATATTATACGTCCTTATACTTTGTTCATTATCACATTTCATTTATTTTTAAATCATAAATACATATTAAAAATAGTAAAATTACTATTTATGCCTTCGCTATCCAGTTTAACATTATTGTTTATTTTTAATATAATGAGTTAATTTTAATAGAAGACCCATTAAAACCTAAATGAAATAATAGAAGATTATTAAATAATTTAATATATAAATATAACATAATGTCAAATTCATAACAAAGGG
This sequence comes from Spatholobus suberectus, assembly GCA_004329165.1. Taxonomy (NCBI): domain Eukaryota; kingdom Viridiplantae; phylum Streptophyta; class Magnoliopsida; order Fabales; family Fabaceae; genus Spatholobus; species Spatholobus suberectus. Next base: position 23,886,913 of record CM014737.1, on the reverse strand, counting down.
GATAAAGTATTTTTAAGCCAAACTATAGGAGATTAGAATATAATTTACCCTAAATGATAAGTATACCACAACTCACGTAAAACATTCCATCCACATTTTCTTGAAAGCATTTCAATTAATATGACAAAATTTTTCAAATACTCAAGCCATAAACATATAAACAATTTGTAAAATCCATGATTTTCATTAATACTATTTCTCAATATCACTAAAACCAAAGTCATGTATTATAAAAACATTTTAATCCAAGCAATTCCTATTCATGCTATCTTGTCTCTTAAATAAATAGATAGTCTTGCAACTTCTTTTTATAAAGTTAATGGGCCAAATAGTCTCTGGAAATAATCTATAAAAAATATTGATCAAAGAAAAGAAATATGATCCAAAGTAGAATTCGGAAAGGAAGTAGGATTGTGAAAACTTTGAATCAACCTTTTACACCTCGTCTTTAAATGGACTCATCTTTATCTCTTATTTTTTTTATTCTTTCTCTTCTCTTTGTCTACCTAAATTCTTTTAGTTTGGATAATATTGATGCAACTTACTCGATTAATGTAGGGTGAATCATCAATTTAGTCTCTAAAATTGTAATAATTAGTTAAATTGGTCCCTAAAATTAATAAAATAGAAAAATGATCTCTGAAATTGCAAATTATCAATCAATTTAATCCCTAAAATTATAATGGATGGTCAAATTGGTCTTTGAAATAAATAAAATAATAAAATAGTCCTTGAAATTATAATGATTGGTCAAATTGGTCCTTAAAATTAAAAAGACTTAATTGCATCTTTTGTTTTACTTTCAAAATTTCACAAATTATACCTCTAAAGTTTTTTCTTATGTGTTTTGACCCTAAATTTATATAATTTCACAAATTTTATCCCATTGTTAATTGATCATAATGTTCATGTGGCAACTCATTTCATGCATTTTGCCCATAAACTGCAATTAAGCCTTTAGAAAATGATAAAGCATTGCTCATAAGGCCATAACGTTAGTTGAACCCTTAACCCCTTCTTTCTCCACTACCACCAAAGCCCTAAGTCATTTAGTTTGTTTAGTTTATATGCAAAAACATATATTATATATATCATTACTGTATTTGTTAATTGCAATTTTGATCCCCTAACTATATATTTATATTTGTATAAAAAATATAAAAAGTTAAGATGATAATTTATTTATTAAATATTTTTATTTTAATTTTGATTATACAAATTTATTTATTATTTATAAATTATTTATACATCTTCCACCATTTTATTTGTAGGATAGTTATTCAAAATAAAAATATTTAATAAACAAATTTATAAGATATTGTATGATTTAACTAATAAATAATTTTATATAATTTAAAATATAAATATAAATAATTAAATAAAAATATTTAATAAATAAGTTTATCATCTTAACCTTTAATATTTTTTCATACTTTAAATTTAAATGTACACTTGAGCAACCAAAAATGTAATTAACAAAAGCGAAAATGGTATATATAATATATATTTTTATATATAAATCAAATTAAATGACTTAGTGGTTATTATGGTTGCAGAGAAGAAAAAAGTCAAGTGTTCAAATCCTATACCTAACATTTTTACCATTTTTTAAAGGCTTAATTTTTCTTTTTAAGTGACAAAATGCACAAATTTTTGAACATTAGGACAAAATTTTCAAAATTATGTAAGTTTAGAGTTAAAATGCAAAAAAAAACTTTAAGAACAAAATTCACAAAATTTTAAAAATTAGGAGGCAAAAAGGTTTAATTAAGCCTTTTTAATTTTAGGGAACACTTTGACCGACTATTATAATTTAAGGGATTAAATTGATTGCTAATTTACAATTTCTAGAATTATTTTTTCATTTTATTTATTTCAATATACAATTTCAGAGACAATTTTAACATTTTATTAATTTTAGGAACCAATTTAATATACCATTACAATTTTAGAGACTAAATTAATATTCAATCATTAATGTAACTAATAATATTTCTTACTTAAGTATCTTTTGTTTGAATTTGAGAGTTTGTCTTTTAGATTAATGCTTCTCTGTATCCTATTCATATGTGTTTATAACATATAATATATTAATTTCAAAGATGAGTATAATTAAAATACATTCTCTAACACACTTACACAGTACTCTTTATTATTTGTTAAAATTTATTAAAAGCTACAAAATTAAAAGTAAAGGATCATTAAATAAAGAATAGAACTTGTAATTATGTAATTTCTAATAAATCTCAGCTCATAATAAAAAGTATGTTTAGAAAAATGTAATAGAAAAATATGTTCCTAACATTTCTCTAATTTCAAATTTTCATTCAAATACAGCACCAATTATTAACAAAGACGAGTAATGTATGCCATGTTTGAACTAAATGTATTTAAAAAATATTAAATTAATGTAAAGGTTTGAAGACTAGTATTAGGCTGTCACTGTTAAGTGCTTGGCTACTTAATTTTTGGATTGAGAGTTCTTACTATTCAAATTGTGCCACGCAACGGAAATGTCAATTCTGGACGCGCGAAAGCATGGTAGGCTGTTCGAGGTGGACTAAGCTGAACAAAAACGACAAATGGCACACCACGATGATTGAGTGTTGACTAAGACTACTGCTCTCTTCTCTGGTCTAAGTCTTTTGTGATTTTATGTTCCCACGAAGTACAATCCAAATTGCAGCACAATATGCATACATATCGTGTGTGGGTGGATCCATGCAATACACTATCAGAATTTGAAAAGATTAGTAGAGGATGTGTTATTAACATTTATCTTATTACATATTATACTTTCTCCTTTTTGACATTATATGATATATCATTTGGGGGAATTAAAATCATCAACGTTTTAGAAGAAATGTATTAGAGTTCATACTTCATATAGAATCCATTGAAACGTGTTTTGACTTTATATATTGAAATACTGAAATTATATTGCATCTAGTTTAACATCAAAATCAAACTTTATGAATGATAAATATGATAAATGTTGACAAGAAATAGATGACTAAAAATATGGAATGAATTTTAACCGTACAATTCATTAAAACACACCTCTTATCTAAAATCAAATATATGATTTATGCTCTCATATAACAGACCACATATAGTTTTTCTAAAAATAAAGTTCAGTTTTTTTGGGTACAGTTAAAAAAAATTCAGATAATAAAGAATTTCAGGATATATAAAACTATTCTACGCCCTTGGTCTGAATATAGAGGAAAACCAAAGGAAACAAATTCTGCATGTTCGTGTGAAATTTCAATTATTTTCAATTAATTGCATGTTTGGTGACTCTTCAAACGTGCGTCTATTTTAACAAACATGATTTTACAATAAAAATATTATATTTGGCTATAACAAATCAACATTTAGTTTGTTCTTAATTAAGCTTATGAAAAAATTAAGTTTGTTCTTAAATATGTTTAAATAAAAGTAGAAAAATATAACTTTTGCATTGGGTTGAAAATTTTACATTAAATTCTACTACAAACTTATTGTTTATATACAAGTATTTAAACATACATCACTTCAATTTAAATTCAATTATTTAAATTAATTTTATAAAATATAACATTATTAAAAATCAAATTTACAAACTTATTTTACCTTAGAAAGTTTAATTAATAGATATTTATGTATCATTTTTCATTACACAGGGTTAAATCTACTAGGTCCGGCTTAATAGTGAAGAGTTTTAAGTATTTATACAGTTTTAAATTCAAATTTTGCAACTGTGATTGTAAAAAGAAAAAAAAAAAAAAGATTAAAAACCTTGCGTCACTTTGTCGCGTGTGTTCTCTACACATAACAATTATGTAGGGAGAATGAATGTGAAGGAAAATTCAGTGCATATGTTTACGTTACCTGCGCCTCTTGGAGACTTTTGATTAGGAAATATATGAAATCATTGTTTGCCAAATTAATTTGATGTTTTGAACGCGCCTGCATGGCTGAAAATTCATTTAGGTCTATTATAAGCAAAAACTACTTTTTTGTATGGGCAAAATTTATAAACAAATCCTTTAATGGATCTTCATATTTCAAAAGATTAGTTTTTGGTTCTCGACAGAAAAATTTATAAACAAAGTTACTTTCATTTACGCCTACAAGGCTGAGAAGGGACGTTGACTATTTAAAAGTCAACTTTTCGTTGATGGTTTATTTTATATTATTCTGCAATGAAATTAAGCTTGGGAAGAAGCTACCCAAATTGTTTTTTTTTAATTTCCTCTGATCTAGGAACTAATGTAATAGTGTCTTATAATTTCAGAAACTAAAATGATTGTTTACTCTTTAACCTTTTGTTCACCGTAACTCTCAATCCTTTGAGATAGACAGATAGTTTTTACAGAAAATGCCTATACTCTTCTTTACTACTGAAAATGACGTGAACATTTTTTTTATTCTTTTATTTCTTATCATTAAATACTAAATATACTGAAATATTTTTCAGTTTAATAATTTCTTGCATAATTTTAGAAAAATAAAATAACATTTTTACAATTATTTATAAAAATGAAAATACATCTTCTTTTAAATCAAAATTATCATTTAAACAGTTAATTTTAAATGAATTAAATTTAAGAAATACACTTTTTTTGGTAAGCTAAATCATAAAACAAAGAAATTGAAGATAATATAATATAATAAACTTTTTTACTAAATCAACAGTCGATGTATGTGTACACTTTAATTATTATAAAATTATTATATCAATATAATATTAAAACTAAAATTAGTATCAAATAATTTTGAAAAATATTTTCTTACGGTATAATAATCAAAATGTTGGTATAATGTATTATAAAAATATATTATTAAATTAATAGCCAAAATAAGATTTTATTATTACGATATATTAAATATTTTGTTTCTTATTAAAAGAATAACAATAATAATGTCATTGTTTTATCTTATAATTTTATCTACAATCAATCAATCGATTATTATTTTATTAATATATCATCATAAATTTAAATAATTATTTGTTAGAGTTTATAGTTCATCCCTAAGAGAGAAGAGAAAATTAAGAAAAATATTCAAATTCATGGTTCAACCCTAAGAAAGAAGAAACAATTGGGGAAAATGTAATGAACTAAAAATAGAATGTATTGATAATGAGAAAGGTGAGTACAAAGTGATTACACCAAGCCTATATATAAGCTAACAAACTAGTAATCCTCTATTAATAAACTCCTAACCAATTACATCTCAAATAGCCTCCCACAAGTTGGAGGGTGTTCACATTACTTCTAGCTATGAACAATACAAGTGTATGTCAAATCAAAGTGAAATGCAATGAAAAGTATCGAAAATACATCAGTTGAAAAGGTATACAATGTCTAAAACCATCAAAAGCTTAACAACCTAATAAAGGCGAAAGCTTTAAAAGCTTAACCATTAAGAGTAGAAGGTAATGTAGTGCTCAACCACTCAAGATAAAAGCTAAAAATAAAATCTCAATGCTTAACCACCATATAAGGCAGAAGTTGAAACCATCAAAGCTAAGCAAGCAAAAGCTTGACCATTAAGCAGAAGCCACAACTCAAGGCTTAACTACTTAATGGAAGCATATATGCTTAACCACCTAAAAGGCAAAAGCAAATCAATGATAAATGCTTAACCATCCATGGGAAAAGCTTATAACATTGCTTAACCACCATGGACAAAAGATTACATCAAAGAAAATTCTAATAAATCACAATAACTTAAATTTGTCTTTAAAGAGGTAAAAGCATAAACACCTTATGAACATATTTTGAATTCACCAAATTAAATAGTTTCAGGAACATCTTATCAGCAATAAGATGTAACAACCAATTTCTAAATCAACCCAAGGCCATAGCAAAAATAGCACAACACTAAACAAAAGTCTTACAACAGCAATATCCTTGAATGAAGTACACATTTTGCACACATTTTCCTACATTTAAGAATAAACCAAAGCTTTAGAATGTGGCCTCTTGAGAGAATCTTCATGTACGTAGGCACACACTATAAATCTAAAATGGAGATTAATAAAGAAAGTGAAGAGAAACAGAGTAGACAAGCTATACTCATTTTTTTAAGAATATGGTCCAAGTAGTCCAAATTTCTAGTCCTAGCCACAAGCATAAAAGTGGTTCAAATAAAACTCAACATGTTATATCCCAATAACAACAAACAAAACCCTCTCTCAATTGGGCGAGCAGGAAACCAACAAAGGGAACTAAACTAAAACATCGACAACCTGAGAAGCTCCATTCCTCTATTAATACATAATTTGACTGAAGGCTCTGTAAACCTTTTAAGTCCATGTACTGATTTTATGTTACAGTATCTTCAATAAATGTAAAAAAAAAATGTCGATTTGAGATGCATCAATGGTGGAACTTATCCCTGTAAACCTCTTTGAGCAAGCAACTAAGTCAATATTCTACACAAGCTCTTAAACAAGAGCCAAGCTTCAACAAGATTTTAATGCAAGATTCAACCCAAAAAAAAGCTTTCAAGAACCAAGAAATCAAACTTGCACAACTTTAGAAGTCAAACTTAGACACAATAATTTTGGATTCATAGTGCTCCATTTCAAATACAAAATGATTTTAGGTAAAAGCACACAAGTATTACAGAGGGATGCAACAACTATATCAATTTAGTGAGGGAGGAATCAATCAAACCAAACAAATGAAGCTTTTCAACAAAATCACACCAGGAGCCTAATAAGATCGACCACATTAAAAAAAAAAACTTAACTCACTTTTCATAAGTCGTGGGCTTAAAAGCAAAACCTTGTAGGGTCAAAGCTTAAAATTGAAAAATAAATCTTCAATCTTGCTTTTTGTAGACAAAAGCGAAGAGGTATGATGTGTGGTCTAATTTTGGGAAGAGTCTGCGAAGATGACTTTTCTTCCTTTCGCAGGGAAGAGAGAAAATAAGAAAGGGGAAAAGGCAAAAAATATGCAAAAAAGAACAAAAAGGAAAAAAATGAAAACAAGCTTGTAGTGTTGTATACAATGGAGAGAAAAAATTCTTTTCAAGGTGGGTGGTATCGCTTTGATACCATGTTAGAATTCATGTTTTGTCTTTAAGAGAGAAGAGAGAATCAGAAAAATATAATGATTGAAAATAGAATGTATTGATAATGAGAAATGTGAGTACAAAGTGACTACATCAAGCTTTATATAGGCTAACAAACTAGTAACCCTCTATTAAAAAACTCGTAACCAATTACATCTCTAATACTATTATGAATGTATTACAGAAAGCTTACCTAATAACTATTTCATGTTAGATTTTTATTCAAGTCATATTATATGCTAGAGTTTTTACAACAATCTTTCTTCAAGATTATGCTTACTATAGTTGTGAAGTTACTGACAAGTAATTCTATATAACTCTACATATAGCTTGCATATCATGTATATTGTTTCAATTGGTTTAGTTTTCAATATTTCCATATTGGTTAAATCCATTGGGAAACCATTTGATTCAAATATTTTACATATGAGCAAGATCTTAGAAGGTCTTCATTTGGAGATTGACAAGTTAGTGAGTGATGTTATGCTAGAGTGGTAGTAGCCAATACCATAAATTTCTTGAAATTGACATTTGTGCAAAGGGATGTACATACACTATGAAGTATATCATAAACAAAGATGCATAAATATACATGCACTTATCAAATATATGTTTTGCATTTGAATATTTAATTTTATTGAAAAGAATAAAAGTTGTATGTCGCTAAAGTAAAATGTTATTGAAAATTGAAAACTCCTATAGAAAAATTTCATATTTCAAAATGATTTAAATGTTTTACAAATTATCAATGAGAAGTAAACACATACACACACACACACACACACATATACATACATACATACATACATACATATATATATATATATATATATATATATATATATATATATATTCTATATAATACCAACATAATATCTTTTAATATAATTAATGTTTACGTAGATGTGGTCTAAGCACTTGATTACATGTTTATAACAAGAGTTTGTAGTTGCTATGATGAGGAAAAGCATGTGATTGAGACTTTGATATTTGATTTTGAATGAATAGATACATGTTGTCTTAACCACATTGTTTCTAACTATACAGTAATTCCAAAATTCTTACATTATTTTCTTTTGACTAATTTCATGTCAATTTACATTTGCCTTCAACCTAGCTTTTGACTCTAAATATAATATTACAGAAGACTTAAATCATCAATCCAAATTGTTCGGATTGATAACTTATGTACATTGTTATATATTTATTATACTTTAGAAGTGTAGCTTTTCATTTGAATTTAGGCATACAAATTATTTATTAATATGTTTTACTTAATATAAAGGGAAAAATCAACATACTATATTACAAACCATTTTAATACATACTTAAAAACAAATGCGAGCCATGTAGTCTATGTTAGTGCACAAATCAACTAACTAGTTGAAACTAAAGCCATCTTACCAAAACATTTGGAAATGGTGACTATTGTATTCAATATGAAAGGCTTTTTTCTTTCTTTCTTTCTTTGTTGGAATTTCACCTTTATGATATGTCATATATGGTTTGAAGTAGTAGACAACATTCATTCACTATAGGAAATCTATCATGTTTTTGTTGGATTGGAATATTAGATGGACTTTGGTTGAGTGGGCTTTAGTCAAACTATGTAATAGTCAAATTATCTTTGATTAGGCATCATCTATGTAATACAATAGTCAAATTGCAAAAGAAAAAGATATAAAAAGGGAATAAAAAATATTTTTGGTTGGGCCTTGTTATCATCCAAGGACTAATTGTCCATATCATTATGATAGTGTGGATGTTTAGGCATCCTATTGCAAAAGCCTAACTATGCTCCAAAGTTGTCATGTGCTCCATCATAGCACCTGTTTGTTGTTCCAAGGAAGCAATTCTCAGTAGTCGTAGCCTTATACCTAACAACCTTATTCCTTTCTTCAACATCTCCAACCTTTTGTGATGCTTTAGTTGCATTCTCATCAAATGCATCACTACTTGATGAAGGAGCTTGAGACTCTTGAATTAGTGATGACACACCATAATGGTGGTTCACATACAAATATATTTCCACCAATAAGCTTTTACTATATGCCAAGCTTGGCCAATGCAACAATTTTTCACATCTCACCTATAGAGGCCTCACCAGTTTGCATTTGCATTTAAAAGTCCTCTTATCCAATCTCAAAAAACATAAACTTGTAAGATACTTATTTTGTTTGACAACTAAGTTGTATAAATATAATGTTTATGATTAACAACTTACATATGTCTTCTAAGAGCAACCATCAACCTAATCACTAAACCTCATCTTGTGGTGGCCAAGAAGAGCTCATTAGGGTCCATTGTCACTCAAGTCTCTCAGCCTTGCAAAAAAAGACAACGAATGTTTAGTCTAAAAATATGACACATTTAAAAGATATTGAAGTAGATAAAACATGTGTGTGAATGAATACATACCAGGTTTAATACGACCTCAAGATGAGATTTACAGCTTGTAGTGAGAATTACTCTACCTTTGATCAAAACCCAGTTGGCCTTGTTTTGGGTTGAGGACCTTTGGAAGGCCTTATTATCCCAATAAGCAACAAGAACAATCTAAGCATCGTCCCCCATCCAAATAGAAATCTTCTAGGCCTTTCTTGTCTTGGGAAGAATATTTGTAAAACTTTTTGAGCAATGTTGCTTAAATGAGTTATGAATAATCTCCCCATCAGGAGGATCCCATAAAGTTTTATCCTACACTATAATTGGGAAATAGTTAGTCAATATGTAAGTGAAATAACTATCTATAAAATAAGGATGAATAAATACACACAATACAACTTATCCCAAATCTCTACATTAATCCTCCCTAACATCCTTACAGTCTCTAACCAACAATGGTAAAGATCTTGAAATTATGCCATGATGACACATCTAATCACCTTAGTAGCTTGAGTGGCTAAAGTCCATTTGTAGAGAATCAAAAAGTCAATATCAAATATCAAATACTTGACATAATGAAAGATGTTACTTACTCATTACAATTGATAAGGATATGTATATGAGCAAATTTCCATTCATTATTTGTCAGAAGTGGGCTTAAGGCCTTCCACTAGGATGTCCTAATTTGCTTAAGATTGATAGTGTTGCTTGGAAGTCCTCATGGTTGGTAATAAGTTGAAATTCTTGAAATAGTGAGAGCAAGAATAGTTGTCTCACGATATAAGTAGAAAAAACATATGGAACCTTCCACTCTAACCTTATTCTTCACCATCCACTTTGATTCTCTTATGAATTTAAATGTAAAATGACCATATAGGTGTGAGTTTCAGTTAAAACTTATGTCAAGAGTTAAGAAATGTATATAACTCAATTACCTGTCAAATGGATACATTTATTAATATTGAACCAGATCACCAAGGATTGTTTCATTGGCCAAGTGAGTTAGTAGATACTCCATATTAAGTCAAAGAAACTTAGGAGAAAATTATTTCTAACTTGCATATGATAATGTAAATATTCTACTCCAATTTAACTAAATCATCCATCCTTAGTGTATTGTGATATATATCTTTGAATGATTTACTCAATTTAGTTTGTAGTTTTCATACACATTCTAACAATGAATGAAAAACAATTGAGAGTAAACATCCCATGAATACTATAATACTCTATGCCATTACATTGACTTAACTAACTAAAATTTGTTGGTAAACTCTTTTCAAAGAGTTTTGCCCCTATATGATGTTATTTTATGAAAAAATGCATGCTTGTTATGTAAAGTTTATTTCTTGATGTTAGACTTCTTGATATCCACAAAAATTTTCTTTGTTTTTCATGATATATGATTGTTGTTTGGTTACATAAATGAGTTCTTGTGGTAAGTTTTGATACATATTTGATTTGGTAATGAATTTTGATAATTTGGACATATAAAGCCCTAAGCTTGAAACTTTCACATGACTTAAAATGCAAAAATAAAATCTTGGACATGGAATGCCCAATTTGTGCACTCTTGCATAATCAATTAATCATTCCACCATGTATAAATAAATTATTAAGAATTTGGTTTTATATGATTGTTGTTACAATTAAATTTTTTAGTAATGAAACAATTGCTTTACTAATTAAAAATGATTATAAGTATTACATTATGTATACGAGTGCACTAAATTAACATGTACTAATATATAAAAAATTATCACATACCATTAATGTAGTATATTGTTACTATGATATACTATTTTTTTCTTCAAAATAATGACTGAAAAATAATTAAAATGAAAAATTAGAATAAATAAAAAGGATTGAGTTTAATAAGGCTATTAAGCCAATATGCCTAAAAAGAAAATTAAGCATTTTAGTGGTTATGTTATTTAGTTTAATTTAGATATATTAAAATATTAAAAAAGAATATTTTTTAATACTACTTTTTAGAATTTTAGAATTTTATTTTGTCTTTTGAGAATATAATATTATTTTTCAAGCTTTAGTAATAATTTTTGTTTAATCTCGTAACTAAAGCCAAGTCTACTAAAAGAAGTTATTTGATTTTTTGGCTTTTACTACTGTATTTGAAAAGTTTTCTTCCTTTCCTTTGTTCACGACTCTAGCAATATCTTTTCCATCCTTTACATATTGGCTGTGAGTTATTAAGAAAGGTTCTTGAATTTTTGAAAGAATAGGGAATTGAAAAAAAAATGGTCTTTTCAATTACTCTAGATAATGCTTTCTCTAATAATAATATGCAAAGCATATTGAAATCTCAACTTTGCTTGTCAAATAATTTGTTGTGCAATGGATACTTCTTTCATATTAGATGTTGTGCACATATATTAAATCTCATAGTTCAAGAAGGGTTAAAGGTGGCAATATAAAATTAGGAAGGGTGTAAAATATGTGTAGGGTTTGGAATCAAGGATGAAATAGTTTCTCCATTTTGTTAAAGAAATTGGTATTGATAGTAATGTGGGCCTATGTTTAGACATGTCAACTAGATGGAACTCTACATATTTGATGCGTGAAAGTGCCATCATGTATAATCGTGCTTTTGCAAGATTGAGTTTGAATGATGAGAATTATGAGCATTGTCTATTAAATGAAGATTAGGAAAGAGTATAAAAGATGAGGGAATTTTTGGAGCCTTTTACGAAATTGCTAATATGATTTCTAGTTCTAAATATCCTATATCTAATTTGTATTTTATGAAATTGAAAAATAATAGGTCAAGTGAAGATGATGTGATTAGAGATAGATATGGCTCAAAGATGATGGTCAAGTTTGATAAATATTAGAATGAGTATAGCACAATTCTTGCTTTTGGTTGTGTTTTTTTATTGTAGGATGAAGTTTTAATTTTTGAAGTATGCTTATTTTAGATTTTATTCTAACAAGCTCATCGTTGATGAGAAGTTAAGCAATGCAAATAATGATTTGTATAAACTTTTTGTTCATTATGTCAATAATACTTCACCTTCTTTATGATGGATGCAAGTGCTCCAACTTCATCTTCAACTAATGGTAAAAACAAATTTGCCAAGCGAGTATGATGTAAATTGTTGTTTAATTAGTTATTTAATTTACTTTAATTTTCTCTTGTGTCATTTTGTTTGAATATAAAGTTGTTATTTGTGTAATATATGATAGGATTTTGAAGAAGAAAAGAATAAGAAACATTGTTAAAAGAAAAATTTGAACTTGATCTTTACTTAGAAGTTCCAAAGCTTGTAGGTCATAAAAATTTAGATGTTTTAGAATATTAGAGAGATCATAGCCTAAAATTTGGTGACCTTGCAAGGATGGCTAGTGATATACATTGAGTATTCCAATCACCACAATGGCTCTGAGTCTGCTTTTAGCATTGGTGGTCATATTTTGAATAAGCATAGAAGCTCTATATTTTCCAAAAACTTGCAAGCTCTCATTTGTACTCACAATTGGTTACTCGAATTTTTTCAAATGATAAGTCTTTTTTATTACTAGCTCCCATTTTAAATCTTCTATCCTTAGTTATTGTTGTTGTTATGTGTTTTGTCATGGTTAAATTGCATATCTTAATATGTAGGAGGATTAGTCCCACTTGATGGTGTGAAAGAAGGAATCACCGAAGTTAATGACAATGACAAAAGTTTAAATGTCATTATTTTGGATGAAGAAGATAAATGGGAATGAAGAGGATGAATTCCAATAACTTTTATGATAAACCTCTATTTAGTTTGTGATGTAATGAACCTTTATATTTTGTTGTGACGAGTTCTTATATTTTTGTGATATGATAAGCTCATATTTTATTATGTTATGAACTTCGTAGCTCTTTTATATGATGATTCATTTTTTTTTTGCGAGAAGCTCCATTAAATATTAAATTGTTTAATTATCAAATGTTAGTACATTAATGTATGATCATTATAATGTTATAATAGCATAACGTTGTAGTGAAATTATTATTTTCTATAAAAATTATATATATCATTATATGTTATGTTGTTGATGAGATTAAGCAATTCTTTTGTGATGAACCTCTATTTTAGTTTGTGACATAATGAACTTATATGTTTTGTTGTGACGAGCTCTTATATTTATTTTTGTAATATGACGAGTTCATATTTTATTCTGTTATAGACTCCTTTATGCTTTTATATGATGATTCATATATTTGTTTTTGTTGTGACGAGCTCTTATATTTATTTTTGTAATATGACAAGTTCATATTTTATTATGTTATAGACTCCTTTATTCTTTTATATGATGATTCATATATTTGTTTTGGTTGTGATGAGCTCCATTAAGTACCAAATTGTATTAATTATCAAATGTTAATATGTTAATGTATGAACATTATAATATTGTAATAGTATGTTATAGTAAAATTATTATTTTTCTATAGAAATTATATATATCATTATATGTTATGTTGTTGATGAGATTAAACAATTTTTCAAAAAAAATAAAATGAAATAACCCTAGGATGGACTGTTTGGCTCGTGGTCCATAAAGGACTATGCTGGACCTAAAAAATAGTAGCTCGTAACAAAAATTACTTAGCCTTACTTAGCTAAAAATTTTTTTGGCCCTTGGTGGGTTGGCTTGAATGTGCCAATCTAGCCCAAATTGATAGCTCTAACTCTAAATAGACCCTTTGATGTTCATAAAAATATTAGTTTAAGTGATAATGATGGACTTAAGACCTTAAGCAAGTTCCTAGTAACTTAGGTTAAGTTTTAACTACAAAGACTACATAAAAATTTGATTTTAAATAAAACAATGGCGAAAATTGTATTAAGCCTTATGAAAATGATATTTGATTAATAAAACATGATTAAAATGCATTAATAATGAATTGATGAACTTAGACAAAAGTTTGAATTAAAAGAAGTTAATCTATACTAGTTTTAAACTTAAATTGAAAAATATGTTAAGTAAGGACAAAATGATAATTTTATAGTTATTAAATTAAAAATAATATTTAAAACTTTAAAATTTAGTTAAAATAAATTAATCAATGTCATATTTGAAGATGAACTAATTTTTGGACTCAAAATAAATCGAATGCTATTAAACTAGTTAAAATTTAGAACCTAGGGGCAAAATAGTAATCTTATTCGTAAAATATTTACAAAATTTAGGTAACCTATATTCTAAAATATTACTATATTTTAGAATTTTTATAAAAAAAATCAAGTTAAAAAAGTTTTGTAAAACTCTTAAAATAAAATTTTGAAATTAAGAAAAAGTTATTATAATAATACGTTTTTTTTAGTATCTTAGAAAACTGAAAATATTTAGATATGCACTGTTATAGGGAAATTATCATTGGAATATTAATTATTTAATTAATAATCAATAAATAATTTGTAAGTAAAACTTGTGCTCAATTTTAATATAAAACTTTGTAATACAAGTATTACTCAAAAGTTTAATAAATTATGTAACATAAAACACTTATAGAAAATTTATAATAAGCGTAATGGTTGAATCTGAGTGGAGAGCCGCAAGATTATGATAGTGCATTTTGAGGTTGCATGGCCTGAACACACATTAAAACCAATTGATATTCACTTAGAGTAATCAAAAGAAATGATTTAAAGATAATGTGAGTGTGTGCGCATTATAAGTTTCATATGCATGTGTCATGTTGGTAATGAACGTACATTTTGTCGTTTTGAAGTGTGAGGGAGGAGGTTGTTGTTTAGACCTTGAGGATGTGCAAATGCGTGATTCTGCAAAGGACTGAGTGTATACATCTCTGTGTCATGGTAGCGACTGCCCTCGTACAACACATCCTCACAAAATCACAATTATTGCCATTGATCAAAGTTTGGTGTGTAAACTGAATGATTTTGGCACATGTTGTGCTTTTTTGGACCATAGGATCATGCTAATATTAATTTACCATGTTAGGGGACACAGTCAGGTGAACGCTTAAACGTAAAGTTGTTAACTCATAAGGTAATGTGGATCTCATGCATGAGTGTCTTAATTTGATTCAAATTGACATTATATGATTAGTAATTACTATATGTGTGTTGGGTGCTATATCTACTGATATGAGAATATGTATTATATGATGTTGGATGCTATCCTAGTATATTTACATTTGTCTGTATTTTTGTTGTGTTGTTTATGTATTGTTTGCACACATTCCTAGAGTATTTATGTATGGATGCTCTATTATATTTTCCTCTCACCCTAGTTTGTGGATGCTATATTCATCGACAAAAATGGCATCTAGTAAAAGATTTATGGGGTGACTCACGATTGAGTTCATAGAAGGTGTTGAAATACGAAAAAGCGCACAAGAAGGGGGGGGGGTTGAATTGTGCCTTGTAAAACTTTTTCGAAATAAGTAGATCAACAAAAAACATTTTCAGGTGTAGGGATAGAGAGAAGAAAAACTTAGAAGGTTTTATACTGGTTCACTCAACTTGAACTACGTCCAGTCCCTTCACTCAGAAGGTTTCTACTAACCAATCTTAGGTTACAAGTATTGTTCGTGGCCTCTTTAGGCTTTACAACGTAATCTCCCTAGATTGCTTAACTCAAGTATTCTTTTACACTAAGCCTTTCTAGGCTTTCACAACAAACAAGTGTTTAAAGAGGAAGGGTCAACTCACGTAGTAGGGATTTGAAAGATTTAGCTCAGGATCACTTTGAGGATCTTTACAAAATTTTGCTATCGTCCATTGGACGCTCTTAACAGAGTATTACAAAAGACTTTACATTCTTGTTCTTTTTGACAGACTTCGCCTTTTTTCTATTCACCTTTTTGTTTCTCGTTGTTGTTATTCTGTTTTCGTTGGTGCACGTATATATATGATCTTTAGGAAAAAGATCCATTGTAGATAATTTAACTCTTTACGCAATGAGAAGCATGCAAACCATCTTTTCAGAAATGTCAAGCGTGGCAATTGTAGACTTGCACTATAAGGGAAGTTGCAGGACTGCGCTAGCAGTTTGTTCTTCTGAACCTTCTTCATTTGTCTTGTCAGCTTGATAAGTTGACTTGCTTTATCTATGCTACTGTGCTTTTGTACTAAATTGATGTTGATGCTTTAAACAGATTTGAACGTTAGTTCACTGGAGTATTAATGTGTAATTTATGAGGCAGACTTAGCATAGATATAATTGACGTTCAGACTAAAAACTTAGCTGTTTGAATATATGATCTTGGAGACTTGGACGGTCGCCTCTAGTTTGTTCAACTGGATGGTCTTTAAACACATCTAACTGGACGGTTTTTGACACGTCTACTGGACGGTCTTTAACATGACACTAGACGGTCCTTGTTGGCGAGTCTTCTTCTTAGCTGTGACAGGGTTAGTCTATACGCGCAAATATGAACATTAATAAGCTTTGTTATCTTCAAAACATTGAGGGTTTAGACACTTCTACGTCTTTGGTTCCAACAATCTCCCCCTTTTTGATGATGACAAACCTTATTAATTTTATTTTTTTAAGTTTTTGCTAAATAAAGAAGCGCATAAAGAAGTTTTCGAAAGACTTACTATGCTCCCCCTGAGTCGGATATACCAAGTTTTGTATATTTGAGACACAGGATATCAACTTGAATTCATATCAATTATCATACCAAGTATTAAACATATTATATAACAGATATAGTATTTAATATAAGCAGAGCAATACTTGAAGTAAAGCAGATCAACTTTGTATTTTATTTAACTATTTAGAGCATAAAATTTGACAAGAATATATGTACACAAAAAATGTGACAAAGGAAAAAAGGAAAAACAAAAAAATCATAATGCTTTCTCCCCTTTTGTCATTATAAAAAAGAAAAAAAGGAGTCGTCATCACAGTCACTGTGGCGGCAGCGGAGGAGGAGAAGGTTGAGAAGGATGGAGGAGGGCTTGTTGGTTCTGGAGAATTTGGTGAAGAAGAGTGAAAATAGGTTGAAGTTGGGTGGCAACATATTGTTGAACGGCGGGGTCAACAGATGGGATGGATGAAGGGGCGGAAGTAGAGATAGGGAGGCTGGCGGAGGTTTGGGAGCCAGGAGTAGGCGGTGGTGGAGGTGTAGGCGAAGCTGGTTGAGAAGGTGGAAGACCTTCAGAGGGGGGAGGAGGTGCTTCTAGAAACTTTAGGTTTGGCACGTCAAGTTGATAAGGTCGAGGAGGGGTCCAAGGGTAGGGTGGTTGGAAAGTGTTGGTGTGAGTAAGGGCAGCAATCAAAGTGTAAAGGATAGAAGTTTCTGTACCAAGGAGTGGACGCTCATCTGGTGGACGGGCAAAGGCAGCTGAAGTGTCTGAAAAATGAAAGACACGAGTTGGACACTGCGTGAATTCACAGTTCGTTGCAGTTGGGATATCAGCCTTGTCATCTGTTGAAACGCCACTGTTGGACGCTTTCTTGTTCGCATAGGAACATATGTTGATGCTAGAAGCTTTCAGCATCTGTCTCATCCATGTCTGTATGAAGACGCTGAGCTAAAAACCATTCATGGGAATGGGTTGGATGATGTTGAATTTCAGCTTTGGACGGTAAAGGCAAAGATGGTGCCTTAGTCAGAATTTTCTTCTTCTTGCGATTTTCATCAATGATTGGCAGTCTTGGCCAGACTCAGTCTGGTTGGTTGCGAATGGATGTGGAAGGTTGGATATGTTGGGATGGCGGAATGAATAGTTGATACTTCAAAAACGCTGAACCTTTGAGAGTGTTGCAGAACATATGCTCAAAGGCCGATGGAAAGAATCCATCTTCTTCCGGATCTATAGGTTGAAACTTCAAATCTGCAGGCCTTAGATGAATGATCTGCTCGTTCGTTGGTCCTCTTTGTTGTAGAGCTTTCTTGGTGTCTACGACTGGAGGTACTCTATGTTGAAGTACTCCAGGAGGATGAGCATTTATCCACCAAGCTCGTACAACTCTAGGATACCTCCGTCTAATAAACCGCTTGAGCGACAGGTGTTCAATGGCTCTAGGAGGTAGTGCCAGGTATTCGTCCGACGGCTGATGGACATAGTCATCCATATACTTCTCCATATCAATTGGAGAATAGTCAAAACCAAAGTCTGGCTCGGGAAGCTCAGGATGCAGAATGATGGCATTGTTGTCCAGGAGGTTTTGAGAATTTCCTTCAACAAACAGTAGAGGCCATTTCTGTTTGGTTTGTGCCAAGGTTTCTGAAGAGGGGGTAGGGAAGGGGATGATGTTTGAGGAGGGAGATGATTTAGGAGGTTTAATGGAGAGGTAAGTTTTTGAGATACCAGGAGTAGGAATGGTGTAGGTATAACCTTCATCACCAGGCAACAACATTTCTGGTTCAGGTGTGACTTGTGTTTCGGTTTGTGGTTGGGTAAGAGGTTCATATGGTTCAATAATGATAGATTATATAAAATCATTTTCAGGTTCATCAGCAACAGTAGGAGAAGAAAGCTTATGTTTCTTAGACTGTGCTTCCCCTGGTAGCGTGTCTGCAGGTCGTTTGGGTGAGGTAGATGGTTGGGATTGTGGTTGATCGAGAATAGCAATCATGGTAGCTTTCCGCTTCTTGACAAGCTTACCAATAGGCTCATCGTCTTCGTCATCAGAGGCGACGATTAGCTGTCTCTTAGCGGGAAGTATGGTTGGTGCAACAGAAGAAGCAGATGCAGTAATGGGAGCAGCTACAAGTGGAATAGGTGGAGCTGAAGGTCGTTGGGTCTTGGACCTTGTAGCTTTGGTCGCTTGCGCCTTGGACGACCTCCTTCTGGTGGATGGTCTGGCAGCAATAGGATTTTCAAACAGTACCTCGTCGTCTATAGGTGCAGCATGCTGGACGATTGGCGCTACTGTTTGTAGGGGTGCCATCTCAACCGCTTCTTCTTTGATGTCCACGAGTTTGGACGTGGTCTCTGAAGGCTTCAACACGAATCCAGCCTTCATCTGTGCAACATTGTTGCGTCCGAACGGTAGTTGTGTGAATCTATAGCCACCACCCAAAATTCGAATCTTGTTTTGCTCCCCAAGAGAAAGAGCAAAGAAAGCATGAAATACATGCTGTTGCCAAAAGATTCTGTTAAGAAGGGCGGCATAGGTAATCTGGTTGCGCTCCCCGCGTCCTCTCATGGTCCTGAAGATGTTGCTCAGGATGAGGTGCGGTAAGTTGAACTGTTGACCAGTGATCATGTGGAACAATGTGAACTGGTGTAGGAAGGTAACGCTATCCTTGGATCCAGCCTTGTGAAAAATTCCTTTGTTTAGAAACTGCTGGAATATCTTCCCTTCTTTCGTCAGTTTGCTGTACTCGACTGGGCTTTGTCCTTTGGGACCCATCAGTGCAGCATCGACTGTGTCATGACCTCCAAAGTTGTCTTCCCAGCCGTTTTTAATGCAGGACCCAGCCCGCTCACATCCAATGGCTTGGGCGATAGAGCCTAGGTTCAGTGTGACCTTAACTCCCAGAACGGTTCCAGTAATGTCCGTCTTTGAGAAAACGGCAGAGTTCTAGAACTGTCGGATGAGTTCTGGGTATATGATTTCGTTCAGATGGAAGTAGTTGAGAATTCCACATCTGAGCAAGTTATCTTTTACATACACCTCCATGTCATTGAGAGTTTGGATATCGAAGCGACTTTCGATGAGAACAACAGCCTTGTCTAGGCTCTCCACACGAGCCACGGCCTTTGCAACGGGACTAGCCTTTTCAGTTGCCATATCTGAGAGCTTGAAGGAAGGCTAGGGTTTTGAGAAGTTAACGGAGTTCAGGTGGATTTGAAAAGAGGTGAGTATTTGATTTGGGCTTGAGTGTATATGATGAAATCGAAGACTTTTGCTTTTGGCGGTTCTTTTACTTTCGAAGAGAGAGGTGATGTGTAATAAATGCTGGGTCTGGCGCTTACGTTCTCGAGGTTGGTTATACGGCGCATAAGTGACTCAGACAAAAAAAAGCATTTATTTCAAATCATTTTCAGAGAAAACATAATTAAGCACGGATAATGATGCACACACAAATGAAAGTCGTTATGGAATGCGAAAATATATGCAAGTGGATGATGAAGTATTGGACGCTATGAAAACATTGGACATTACCGAACTTTGGACGATCAAGGCATGTTGAATAGAACTATTCACTTATAAATTCCATACCTAAAAGATCTCGAATATGGATGAGTTTATCTTCAGGAAAGGGTTTTGTAAATATATTTGCCAATTGATTTTTAGTGTTAATAAACTAAATATTGACAACTCCCTTCTAAACATAATCTCTTATAAAATGATGTTTTATTTCAATGTGCTTTGCCCTAGAATGCAAGATAGGATTTTTTGACAGATTTATAGCAGCAGTGTTATCACAGAAAATAGGACTGTTACTCTCATAGATACTGCAGTCTTCTAACTGATGCTTGATCCATAAGAGTTGTGAGCAACAAGACGCAGTTGAGACATATTCTGCTTCCGCTGTGGATAGGGCAATTGTCCCTTGTCTTTTGCTTGTCTAGGAGACTAGATTTCCACCAATGAGGTAACATCCTCCGCTAGTGCTCTTGCGTTCTACTCTATCTCTCGCATAGTCAGCATTGCAAAAACCAACTAATTTGTATTCTTTGGTTGACTTAAAACATAAACCAAGATTAGTGGTTCTTTTTAAGTATCTAAAGATTCTCTTAACTGCTATTAGATGAGTTTCTCTAGGATCAGACTAAAAGCGAGCACATAGACATACACTGAACATAATGTCAGGTCTGGACGCTGTGAGATATAAAAGGGATCCAATCATACCTCAATATGTAGATTGATCTACCTTTTTAGAAGTGTCATCCAGGCTAAGTATTGATGATGGATGCATGGGTGTACTCATTTCTTTTGCATCGTCCATCTTATACTTTTTCAGAAGTTCGTTGACATACTTTGTCTGATGTATGAATATTCCATTTCCAGTCCGCTTTACTTGCAACCCCAGGAAGAATTTTAGTTCTCCTATCATATTCATCTCAAATTCTGCTGTCATGATCTTAGAAAAATCATTGCATAACCTGTCATTAGTGGCTCCAAAAATAATGTCATCTACATATATTTGTGCAATGATAAAATGTGTTTTGACGTCTTTGCGAAAGAGAGTGGTATCTATTTTTCCTTTAGAGAAACCATTTTCTAAAAGAAAAGAACTTAGTTTTTCATACCAAGCTCTTGGGGCTTGTTTAAGACCATACAAAGCCTTTTTAAGTTTGAAAACATGTTTGGGAAAAGTATCACACTCATAACCAGGAGGTTGTTTCACATAGACTTTCTCGTTATTATGCCATTTAAGAATGCACTTTTTACATCCATTTGATAGAGCTTCATATTACTATGAGCAGCAAATGAAAGTAAGATGTGAATGGCTTTTAATCTAGCTACTGGTGCAAACGTTTCAGTAAAGTCCATACCTTCTTGTTGAGAGTAGCCTTGTGCTACAAGTCGTGCTTTATTTCTTACCACATTGCCAGCTTCATCAAGCTTATTGCGGAATAGCCACTTTGTTCCAATGATAGACTTGTCCTTGGGTGCGGGAACTAGCATCCAGACATCATTCTTTTCGAATTGACTAAGTTCGTCCTTCATGACGCTAATCCAGCCATCGTCCAGGAGAGCTTCGTCTATTGTCTTTGGTTCCAGTTGAGAAATCAAGGCAGTTTGAGCTTGCTCCTTGAAGGTCGATCTTGTCCTAACATGATCTTGAACGTTTCCAAGAATTTGATTTTCTGGATGATAGGTCTTTGTTTGCCAAGAACGTCCAGTTGGTTCTTTTTCTTCTGCTTTTGGATCGTCCATTTGATCTCTGGACGCTGAAGGTCTGGCATTGTCCAGTTTCATATATGCAAATGAATAGTCTAGCTCTGATATTTCGTTATCAGGCATTTTGTCATTGAACTTAACATGGATGGCTTCTTCAACTGCTAAGGTTCTAGAGTTGTAAACTTTATAAGCCTTGGATGTTTCAGAATAGCCTAACAGTATTCCATCATCACACTTTGAATCAAACTTACCAAGGTTGTCCTTAGTGTTCAGGATGAAACATTGACATCCAAAGGGATGAAAATATGATATGTTGGGTTTTTGTCCTTTCCACAATTCATAGAAAGTCTTTTTCAGAAAAGGTCTAATGTAAGTTCTATTTTGTAAATAACATGCAGTGTTTACGGCTTCAGCCCAGAAATGCTTAGGAATTGAGTTATTGTTTAGCATGGTTCTAGCCATTTCTTGCAATGACTTGTTCTTTCTCTCTACCACACCGTTTTGTTGTGGTGTTTGTGGTATAGAGAAGTTGTGGAGAATTCCATTCTCCTCACAGAACCATTGAAAACTTTCGTTTTCAAACTCTCCTTCGTGATCACTTCTTATTGAAGCCATACAAACACCTTTTTCATTTTGTATCCTTTTGCAAAAGGTAGAAAAGATTTTATAAGATTCATCCTTGTGTTTTAAGAACATAACCCATGTCCATCTAGAGTAGTCATCCACTATGACTAGTCCATATCGTTTTCTGCTCAATGTTACTAAGGAGGTACTTTTCTTTGAAAGCATAGCTTTCCTTTTAAAACATCTTTTTATGAAAACATATGTTTTTCTCAAAAACGTATTCCTTTATTAAAACCTTTCCTTTCATGAAAACCTTTCATAAACTTAGGGGGAAATCCCCACCTTTGCTAAGGAGGCATCTGATAATGTCTTAAGTATCTTAAATGTCTTATTACATAGGGTTTATCGTTACATACAAACTATCTCAAGCAGATGCAACAGTCATATGAATGCAATATACTACAACTACTCAAGCAATCATCATCAAATATTGCAACATCATATAACAATCAATAGTAAACATACAAAAACAAGCATAGAAAACGAGGGTGTAACCACACCAAACCTCACATTCTAGGGGTGTACCTTCATTTAGCGAATGAAGATTTCACTTAGCGATTGGGCATAGGGCTTCCAGATTTAGTTCCTGGAGCCCTTTTTGCTTAGCCAGGGTTTTCTCACTAAATGAATGAAAAACACCCATTCTAGAGTCGCATTTTCACTTAGCGAGGTGTACTCTCGCTTAGCGAGCCTACACGAGGTTTCCAGTCTTATCTTTGAAGGTATTTTTGTTGAGCCAGACTTTTTCACACTTAGTGAAAATACCATTTTCACTCAACCATAGTGTGGCTCACTCAGCCATAGTGCGATTTCGTAGAATCACTATTTTTGTGATTTTGGCATATTCCAGGCCAACCATGACCACCCTAAAGGTCCAAATTCATCATAAATGGTTCAAAAATAATTCTTAATGCCTCTAAACATCAACCTAACATTAAACAACTCATCAATCATACAAAACTATGAAAAATCTCAAAATTCCCTTTTGTTAGGGTTCAAACTCAAAACAGAGAAAGAGGGAGACAAACACTAATCCAAGGGGTAAGGGAGGACAAGGAGGAAGCATTCCCCTCAAGGGTACACAAAGATGAGCGTTGGGATTGGGATCTTTGCACCTTTTCTTTTCTTCCTTTTCTTTTTATCCTCATTCTTTCTTCTTTCTCTTTTCTTTTCTCTCTCTCTAGCTTCCCCTTTCTTCTCATATAAAAATTGTGTGTGTGTGTTGGGCTTGGTAGGCTTTGGCTTGCCTTGGGCCTTAGCTCCCTATCTTGGTCCTATTATCTTGCTTCTATAACATTCTAATATAAGGGTAACTATTATTATTAACACTTAAAGCATTTATGACCATTTATCTTAAAGGCTATTACCATAAAAGAAATATCATATAACTTTATTTCTAACGTTTATATTTGGGGATGTTATAGGCAGGGTAGGTTAGGGTGGGTTGGTAGGTTGAGTCACCTAACTTGCCTACCCCTTATTCCATCAAAACAAGTGGTCATATAAAACTTTTAACAATAAAAGTGGAAATTTACAAGATTAAAATGAGTCAAATTAAGAAAATTTTCAAAGAATAAGATGAAGAACACAAAGAATGTGATATGAACAAAGAGATCACTTTCAATGATTTATACAAGATTACGGCATCAATAACAATGTTTGATGCTAGCAATTGATAAATGACATAATAACAACTCAAATATAAGATCAAAAAGTTAAATCGAATTCAAGATGAACATTGAAAACATTTTTTTTTTCGAAAAATTGAAGTACACAGGAACATTACCAAACTATAGGACTTGGGCTCTAGATACCACATGAAATGATCAATGTTAGGGTTATATTATTTTTTGGATCTTCCTTGAGTTGGTTATCATGGAATCAAGAATTATAAATGAATTAAAATAATAAGTGAGGTAGAAAAAAAGGAGAAAACAACACAAAGCTTTAAACAATTATGTCGATTGTGTAAAACATAGTGAATGGTAGAATGAAAATAACAAATAAAATAGAAAAGATGGAACAGATGGGAAAGGATAAAGAGTGTCCCACACTCAAAAGAGTGAAAATATGAGAAATCGTCACAAAGGTATATGAAGACCTTTGATAAGATTCAAACGGTTTACTTCAAGAACCCACAAAGAGGCCTAAGCTTTTCACACTTACAATGAGAAAACTTTAATATCATTCAAGTTGCCAAATGAGAGAGATTGCATATCTATTTATAGTGTTTATTCCAAGGTCTTTAACCTTAATTTCCTTTCCTACTCACATAAAGAGGCTACTTCATGAAGCAAGTATGGGTTAATTCAATTAGGCTTGATTTTTTATCTTGAAAGGGGTTGCTATTTCTAAGTCGGCACGCTTGTAGGGGGATCATATGTGTGTGGGTCCCACCAAAACATGATAAAAAGCTTATGTGAGCTCGTATATTGCCATTTTGTGCATATTCCCATCACTGTGTCTTGTGCATTTGGCTTTTTCGAGATAATGCTTTTGGCCTGTGTATATTGCCACTTCTTCAACTTGTTGACTTGACATGTCTCGAGCCTGACTAAGAACGTTGGATCAAGGTGCTCAAGTTGGGGTGGGGCCGGTCTTGTAATGAACCGACATAAGGTAGCTCAAGGCCGACTTTATAATGTTGAATCCAGGCTTGACTACTTGTTCGTTGATATTTGAGTTCGAATGGTGGCCCCTTCAACATATAGTCAATTGGTTGCATGTATATGTGAGGCTGGTGAACATGTCAGTGAAGGCTCATGTCGGTCTCGTCAAGGATGATGTCGGTGTGTGAAGCCTCGTGTTTGGGGTACTTCAATCCTGGTTATTTCGAAAAATCGAGATAAGAGTTAAGAGTATATACCTGTTAATGCGCATCCGGGAGAGAGGCAAGCGTGGTCACGTTGAACAAGTACACTGGAATGCATAAAAAGTGGCATTATTGATCTTGGCTTGCACAGTGGTTGCTTAATTTCAACAACTTGCTTAACTCGTTCAAGTAAAGGTGAAGATGATGGCCGGAGTGGTGTGACCATTGCCATTATGTGTGTGAGTTTCCAACCGTGGGTTTTCATCATGGATCTCGGCAACCAATGCTTTCATCTCGGGTGCAGCTTCAAATTCTTTACAGGCTTTTAAGGTCGGGCTTAACATGACCAATCAACTTATGCGCAAAACTTGATGATGCAAGGGTGGGTGTACATCGGCATTGAATGGGTTAGCTGCATGTTGAACTCATCATCAAGATGGTCTTCGTAAGGTCTATATCGGAAATGAATTGGAATTGCGCATGTCGAGATATGAGTCAGGGGTGACGTAAGTCAGGGTGATGCGAGTAGCCTTAGTCACATGTCAGGACGTGACATGTGTCAGTTTGCTATAAGTCGGTTACATTTTAAGCCATATTGGTGACAGATCCTTGGAGGCTTGGAGTTCCCTTCTGAAATCACAAATGCCTTGTATGCTCAGTCTTGGCTCGATCAAACATAAACAGCTCTGAAATCCTAACGACAACATGCGTCAGAGGTGATGCGAAGAAATGTAAGCAGGTCGACGGCTCAGTGCAGGTAATATCTATCTTTGCAAAGGGTAAAGCAAGTAAGCTCATGACAGTGCTAGGCTTTTTCAAATATATCTCAGTGTGTATGTATCTTAGTCAACAATGGCTAATGAAGGCTTTGCAGACGGTGTGTCTGTATCTTAGTTGACAGCGACTGATGGAGGCAATTGGTTCCGAGATGAAATCATCCATCTTTGATGCGTTTAAGAAATTTGATTCCGATTTCATGAAGGAACATTAATAACTAAAAGCCACTGCCTAAGATCAACTGTCCATGATTCAAACTTGAATTCGAATGAACACCTCAAACTACAGGATTAACTTCGCAATTTGTTGTGATATGAATGTTTTAGCTGATTAAGCTTGAATTAAGACATTGTCCCACATGCAAGAACGTCAACTCCATATACAAACAAGAAAAGGTTAAATGAATCTTGCTAGCAAAGTCAAATCGCAAAAGCGAATCTATATTCACAATCTAGAGTTATCTTCCTTTTTCCTTTGATCTTTGAAGGTCGAAAGTGGAAACTAAATTGAAGAGTTGAACAATTAACAATGAAGACTTCAAAAATGGAGGAATCAATAACTCCCTTTTTCGATCCTTCTTTCTGTTTGGCTCTTGATTCTGTTTCTTGATTGCGCTTTTTCTTCGGTGGTGGCTACCTTGCTACCAGAATGCTCCTCAACGTCCACCGTGAAGAGAGAGATAGAAGAGTTTTCCTACAAATGGTGCCAATGTTCGAGAGTTTTGGTACCTCGAACGGGGTGGACGCTCTAGGCAGCTTTCGTGAGTGGCAGCACCTAGTTGTCACCTGCAAAGACACTCCGATGCCTAAGTCAGTGTTTATAAGAGGTGAATAATAATGCTTAGATCTTTACCTGAAGGCATGTAATGCCTTATATAGCAGCAAGGTGGTAAGTTAGTTACCATGGGCCTCGGGCCACGTAGCTAGGCCCAAAAGGGATCCATAACAGTAGGTAAGTGTCTTCTATGTTGGGAACTTAGGGTAAAAAGTGAAAAGAACAACTGAATTAATTATCTTTCTTGATAACTATACGTCATGACTCAATTAATTACTCTTTACACTAGGGACCCTTTAAGTTAGTCATGTTGTTTTTATTACTTTGACAATTGTGCTATTTGATACCATTGATCGATTGGTAGGATTTTATAGTTAAGATGTCAAAATTCCAGGCCTTTGTTTTTTTTTTTTTTTACATAATCATTGCTTGAGTACAAGCAAGACCTTAAGCTTGGGGTTAGAGGGTAATAGTTGGACCAACTTAGGATGTCAGTAGTTTTCTTTGGGAAATTCTCTTGATGTATTTTAGTGGGTGGACATCATTTTATTATATTGTATTTGATTATTATTCCATCGGACATCTTGTTATTTGATATTGTATTTATTTATCTGTGATAATAGTTTGTAGCAGCTACAGATACAAGACAGATGACTATTTTTGTTTCATTATATGGTCTTATTAAGTATTTATCTCATCTTAATTCTTTTGTTATTTAATTGATTAGCGCATGATTTTGATTTTTATTGAAAAGTGAAAAAATTATTCATATCTTATATATCTACGAAAAATATATTTTTCACAAATTTATTTAACTCTACAAATAGAGTTGGTTGATGTGACATCAGAAGATGTTACAAAAACTTGCATAAGTCATAAACAAAACAATCAACAACTCTAACAAAAATAGCTACACTGAATTTCGGACAAAATTTTGCTAAGAGTCTTTGGAAACCAACTCTCTCTGTTATTCATCCAACATAATTACAACTTATTTTCCCCAAAACTACGTTCTTCTATTAGCTTCGATCTCTTCAATTCTCTTCTTCCATTCTTTTAATCTCTTCCTTCAAACACATCAATTAGAGATGCAACATGATTGAAATGTCATATTTTCACCTAAACTTTACACATTCATAGAATTAGTGATTTTATATTTTTGGTATACAATAGTGGCAACAAAGTTAAAACTTAGGATTTTGTGTATACTGTCAAAACCTCCCATCACTAGGCTAACCTTAGTGGTGAATGAGTTAAACATAATTTTTTATTAATATATGCTAATAAATAGTTACTTAGTTACGAAATATGATGACAATACCTTGAAAAAGTGCACCAAATATGGACTCATTATATATGTATAACTTTCTTTGCAATTTCGAACTACATTTGGAATGGCTACCTGGCGAAAAGTTAGAAGTTTGACTGATCATCGGGCCAAATTTTAATTAGACTATTACTTTATTGTGTTTCAGTATTACCAATAATGCACAATGATAGGTTCAATTTTTCTACTAGTCTTTGAATCCATATGTCAGACTCTGTTGGTAATTAACGATTATTTGGGCATCGTCAACTGGTCAATTAGTCATTGTGGTGTGGTTTTTCACTACCGTATTTGTTTTAAGCTAATATTTATTTCTCCTATACTAATATGAATATTTAAGGTAAATATATTAATTACCTATTTATATAGACAGCATCTAACACGGATCGTGTTCAAAGTTCCTCGTCATTGACCAATTAATTTTAATCCTTAAATATAATATTAAATATTTCAATGGCTAAGATCAATGATTTAAAACCTGTTTAAATATCTTCAGCGAAAAAAAAAAAAACCTGTTTAAATATCGCAGCAAAAAAAAAAGAAAAACTGTTTAAGTATCGACTTACATATTCGTTAAATATTACAAATAAGGGCTCCATATAAATAATACCCTGTTAGTATTTACAGAAGAATCCTTTCCAAACTCAATTCATATGCTTTGGTGGCAAGAACGCCTCCACTGAGAAATGCAAGTGATGGTTTAATCAAAAAAAAGAAAAAAAAGAAAAGAAATGCAAGTGATGGTGTTTTTAAGGCTGTGATTGCTTAATTAGGATGCTTTGGATGGAGGTGGATCGAAGTGCAATTTGTGGTGAGTTCTGGGCTTGACTTTCATGGTGGCTGATCTAGGCAACGGAGAAGGACAACTCCAACATGGATGGAGGCCAAACTGCTATATTTGATGAATGTTTAGGGATTGGATTATAAATATGTAATAACATGTAACTTCATTTTAATATGTAAATAAGCATTTTAGAGACTTCTCTCTCTTCCCCTCCAAACCCCCCCCCCCCCCCCCCCCCCCCTTTTCTCCCAATGATTCAACATTATGAATACCAGCTTTGAATCCTACAATCAATTTTTTGACCTTAAAAGATAAAATAGTGAATTTAAATGAAATTTCAAAGTTGATAGTAAAAAGGTATTTACAAAATTATTTTACCCTCTAAAATATTAAAATCAATAATAGGATGTTCAAAATTAATTGTTGATAACACTAGAAGTTGTTAAAAAAAAAAAAGAACAAAATATCCTTAAAGATGCATTTCATAATTTTTCATCATTTGTTAGGGTTCCTTCATATTTAAAAAGATTAAAATGTAACTCATATTTATCTCTTAAAAAAGCGAGAGTATGTATATTAAAATAAAAAAAAAACCTTAAAAAGAGTGTAATTTAAATATCTTTCAAAATAGAAAAGTGTAATTTACTCATAAAACTATTAATGTACACAACTGGTCTTTCAAGGTGTGTTTAATTCAATATGCTTTTAGTAAAAAAGAATTTAAGTGATAAGTTTTAAAAGTACGTTTAGATATGGAGGAATTTAAAAGTATTTTTATATTCAAAGTAATAAATTTTTTCTTTTTCATTTTGTGTTTTAGAATTCGGAAATGTACCTTAAAATTCTAAAAGCACGTTTTTAATTTTTATCCGAACATAGCTTAACTTTGCTCGTTTATTTCTAGAAGACATATATAGCACAATAAAGCAACTATTATTATTATTATTACATTTTTTAATTTTAAGCATATTTTTTTTTTTGGGGAGGGGGGTGGTGTGGAGAAGGAGAGATTATAACATCTAAGAGATTAGTTTCTCTTTTATCATGGACATGTTACTGATTTTCTAAAATAATTTGAATGAGATTACGTAGTTTTCTTCATTATAAAGTGTATATAAGAAAAAAATAAAAAAGATTTTAATTACTATATACTGACAGTATAAAATGTTTATATTTTTAATCAATCAGAAATTATTATTAATATGGTTTTTAAGGTAATTATTATAAAAATTAACAAACTTATCATATATAGTGATTTGTGATTGGATGACAGTGTAAAATTATTTTATACTATTAGTGCATAATTTATTTTCTTAATAATAAATATAATCGGCATCTAATTAAAATAAAAGTTAGAAAAGTGACATGAAAACAAAACATAAAAGGGGTAGGAAAAACGAAACGTGTCAAGTTTTCCTTCTGGCTTATGTCATAAAAGGCTAGGATAAATAAGACCTTAATTCTATTTGAATATTAAAAACTTAAAATCGTATATAATATTATATATAATTACTTTTATCTTTTATTTATTTTTTCATTCTGAAATTAGAAACAATAATTTTCTATTGTTCTATTTTATTGTTCATAAAACATTTTCCTGTTTGTCCCTTGTACGTGTATCCTTTCTTCTTCTCCTAAAAGAGTAACATGTTAACCAATAAGAGAGAGAGAGAGATTAATTTTTGTCATTTTCTTTTGTCGACGAGACAGGAAGAGCAAAGTTTGGAAGTGCTTGAACAAGATAAAAATAGAAAAAGATGAAGATGAAAAAACATGTTCCGTCTGTTTTTGTTTTTTGGTTTTTAAAACATTTGTTTTGAAAGATAATTTTTAATAAATTTTGAGTGAGAAATTGATTGTTGACTACCATAAAATTATTCTAAAAAAACAATTTTTAAAACCAAAATAAGAAGGAAATCAAGCAGATCTGTAATTTTTATTCCCTAGGCATTTGGCAACAAAAATTGTGACGTATTCCGCGAAATTTCGGCCATGAGGAAGATAACAGCTGGAGCAATATACACTTTGATGTCAACGCTTCCCCTTTTAAATTTCAATATAATTTTCCAATGAATTATTATTATACTGTACAATTTCATGTACGTCACGTCTAAGAACTCCCCCTTTCTCTGACTTTGATTCTTTACGCGTGTAGGTAGTTGTTAAGAAAATGTTCTAACAAATATCGTATGTATTATACTGAAACTTTTAAATTTCTGAAATATATAATATAAATGAAAAATATTTAAGATTATTAAAAAGTGTAACATTTGATTTAAGTAAAATTTAAAAGTATTGTTTAAAAGAGGTACTATTTAAATAGTGTTAAAAGATATATAATTAAAAAAATTGAATTTAAATTTTAAAGATAAAATTAAAATATTATATGTCCTTTTTAAGAAATAATAAACTATAAAATTAAATCAATCTTAAAAACTATACTTTAATTTAATATACAAGAATAAATAAGTATTGCAAGTAGATTTTAACATTTAGTTTTTGCTATATACTACAAAAACAATGTGTGGATGGCAACAGTTTGTGCCAGATTTTAAAAATTATGAATAATATATGTTATTTAAAGAATAATTAAAAAGTCAAACTACTCTAAACAAATGTTCTCTGAGATATATATATATATATATATATATAAATTAAACTTGTCTTCTTTTTAATTATACGTAACGTTTATTTTTGATATAAGATATTATTTTTAATTCAGTCTTCATTTACGTACATAGATTGAAATGCAATATTTTAACGCGTGACTGCAGAAATAGGAAGTCATTCACAGAATTTTCGTATAAGAACTGAATTCAAAATAGACATATCGTATGTGGAATAAAAATTAATTAAGCCTATAATATGTATGTATCAATGGATGGAATAAATGGGTCAACGGATACCACAAACTCTTAAAAGTGGAATGATACACTTACAATAAAATCTGTCCAATATATTTTTTCTCTTTAATTCTCTCTAGGAAAATATTTGGTGGATATACTTTAATGGTTGTCTTTAACTAGATTGAGAAAGAAATAGAAGAAAGAAAAATTATAGATGGGATAAATGATATGGTGTAAATAGAAGAAAGAGATAAAGAAATAAAGAGTACAAAGTAAATGTATGTACTACGCGGGTTTGCATATATTGGTACTCTACACTCTATCATACGGCTCATCTTATTTAACACATTTTTTTCTTTTATTTTTACAATAAGCTGTAAAATTTGTTTGAGAAATATTAATAATACTTTTTAACACCTTTTTTTTCCTGATACACTCTCTCTTATAGACAAAAATTTACTTGGGTCCTATTCATATTTGTATTTATTAGGTCTCATTCTTAAATGTGTGATAATATATAGACATATTTATATATCAAATATTCCGTCAACACTTAATATTTTCTTTATTTCTCTTTCTTCATATCACATTATATGACGTATGATACTTATACTTTTTTCTCTTTTTTCCTCTAGATGTTGAATAGAATTTGGGGTATACCAAACTTTTCTGTTCCTAATTTAGTGAAACCCACATAATTTTAACTAATAAAAAAGTATTAAAAAGAATATTAGAACACTCCTAAATTTGTTGTAAATATTTTATACATGAGTATCATTATCTGTCTTTTTTTTTTTTTTTTTTTTTTGCATCATTGTCTGTTTGTCTATAAATACTCATGCATTCGACGTTTTTCAAAGCTGAGAGCCACCCTTTTCTCTTCTTACAAACTAACCAGAACACCGTTTGTTTTGCTCTCTCCTCGTGTCCTCTGTTTTGCAAAACTTCTGCGCATCTAATTCTGCAGGTATGGGAAGTTTGGAAATTGAATCAACAAATGGTCACACCTCTAGTCCAAACAAAAAATCTGTGAGTTTCTCTCTCAATCATCAATTTATCATTTATACAAAACAATGATTGTGGGAGTATTATACTTGCTAAATCAAACATATCTCAATATATATATTATGTTTCCTCACGGCAAATGCTTTTCCAATTTTCATCGTCCTTTTGCCTTTTACTTTGTTGTTCTTTGTCTGTTCACTTATCTCTTAATGGCTGGAAATGGCCACACTTCTCGAGAGGTTTCATGAATAGCCGAAACCATTTTCTTAGTACGCACGTGACGGGCAATATTTCTCGTTACAAAATGGTCCCACGATTTTATTTTATTTTTGTTTGACCCACTTTATTTGAATTAGAATTGGATATGACTATTAACAACATCAAAACTATTATCAAAAGAAAGAAGGAAACAACATCAAAACTCTCCTATTACATTGCATTTAGAACTCAGATTCGAGAATACTAATTAAGTTAAAATAATTTTTTATTAGCTGATCTAGGTGTTCATGGTCTTTTAGCTAATTTTTATGGATAATCTGGTTACTGGTCAGAGCCTTGCTTATCAAAAATTAGTATTTCCTTCATATTTTGCTTATCATTAAAAGATAAAAGAAATTGCAGTACCTTAATTTCTAAGTACTCTTCTGAGTTTTAGCCCTGTGTATAGCCTGGTTTGTAGCAAATCTAATCAAAGGAGAAGCAGTGCTAACTATGCTTGAAGGATGACGGTGTAGTGATAATCAATTGGCTAATAAGTGTCAGAAAGAAAGACGTAATAACTTCTTCTACAGATTCAAAGTTTACAGGAATAAGTAGAAATGGTGTATATGCAACATGAATTCATAGATATACAGGATGTAATTATGTTAGTATATCATATTATTGTAGGAAATTTATATATGATTCAAAATATTGGTCGATTTTACTAGCAGCTATTACCTGCACATATTTATAGAGATGTAATTGTACTGTCATCTTTTTTTTCTACGAATAATTTTTATATGGTTCTATCTCATATTTAGTTCAAGGACTTGAATTTGTGAAATTTTAACCTCTCTAAAATAATAGTATGCTTTAAATAATCACATATTGACTAACTATTGTTCCAAAAATATAACTATCTATATCTTTGTTGAAAGCTATTATTTTAAACTTTGATGCTTAAAATAAATTATTTTCATAATAATTTTTTGCCCTCGTATTATGCAGATATTTAATAGACTAAGATCGTTTATCAAATTATAATTCTTGAACAGAATAAATGCACAGAAGCATTTGCTAATAACTCTCTTCTTATTTTGTCCTGTTATATGAGGACACATGGGAAGTATTTCACATAGCGAGATGTCTGTGGGTTAGTTTATGTATGGTATGGATTGTGGAACCCAGTAACGGAATCACCTACGCAAATGGACCCCAAGTCCCCATTATACAAGATTCTTGAGTATAATGGAGCCCATTGGCTGATTCATGTCAGAAGTGATAATTAATCCTCCTAAATCAAACTATTATATATATATATATATATATACGAGTAAACTACTATATTTCTTAAAAAAAGTAGTATATACCATTATTTAGAAAAAGGTACATTTGCTTGAATAATACATGATAATGGTTGCCATTCATTGAAAATATATGATTGCACTTAAATTGCATCAATGCTATTGATTTAAAATTAAATTCATGTTACTACTAATGTAAATTAAAGAATTTCTACCCAGAAGAGAATGGCGTATTGGTATGCAAACTGCACCTTGTCCAGGAAGGACAAAGATTTGAGTCCTAAAACACCACCTCATCACTATATCCTTAGAAAATTAATCTCACTTGCGTGTTGAGGCCGTGACAAGAAAGGATACTGACAATTTCCTTAAATAAGTCAAAGTCATACGTGTTCTTAAGCCTCAAAAGTCCAAAGTCATAATTGTCGGGCAACCACATTTACTGGACAAAATACAGTTTGACCATAGTATTTTTATTTTTTAGATAAACTAATATTTTAGTCAAGGATAAATATTTATTTTTATATGATTAAATTTTATAATAAGAAATATTTTGTTATAAAAATTATATTGTAATTAAAATTTATAATAAATAAATATCATTGAATATATAAATTATATTTTAGATTTAAAATAAATAATTTAAATTGTGATGTAAGGTTATTTTAAATATTAATAATTTCTTTCAAAAAAATCTATTGAAATTCAATTTAAAGATAAAAATAAAAGGAGGGTAGTTTAAGGTAGTTGATAGAGAATTTTTTTAATTAATTGTGACAGTAATATATAAAATGCACGTTTAAAGAAGAGAAGAGAGAATATTGAGAATATCTAAGCAAGGAAACATTTTTAAGGCTGTGTATTCTAATTTATAATATAAAGGTAGATTTGTTAGAATACACAATAAAACATAATATATTGATTTTGATCAATATTTAATTAATTTAAAAACAAAACAGATTTGAAAATTAACTTAGAAAATAGAATATTTTAATTTCATTAAAAAGAAAGAATAAGAAAAAATGGAAAGAAAATTCCATTTTATTAATTATTATGTATAAACGCTACATGCCAAAGCCAATCCACAACGATAATCTCTAGTGTTTGGAACTCCTATAGTCCTATTCCGGTAGTGCGTTATCCACACAGACCACAATTCTTCCCTGGACGAGCCTCTAATGCTAAAATGGGAAATTCTTAACTAGGTTGAAATGTGTACTGTAGTGTTTGGAAACTGTTGAAAAGGGAATCACATTTCGGTTGTGGAAACAATAATTAGTTTCTGAAAATCATATTTTAGATGTGAAAAATTACATTCGAAATATAGAACCAAACACTATAACCATTGCTTAGAGAATAATGCATTTATAAGGTAACAAAAAATTTTACGCGTTTGATGTTGATTAAACCATCTCTGTAGTGCCTCATAAGATTTTCTATTGTGAATTGGTTACACATTTTCTTGCATTTCCTTTTTAGCTTATATAGACCCCTGTTTGAGTGAATTTATACCATTATAATATATGTAGCTTGAAATAGAGGCTCATTTAATTTATTGTTTGTTGATAAAATAGGAAAAATCAGAGAGGGAGAGGAAAATTGAAGAGTGGCTTCCAATTACTTCTAAAAGGAATGGAAAATGGTGGTACTCAGCTTTCCACAATGTCACTGCCATGGTTGGAGCTGGTGTTCTCGGTCTTCCCTATGCCATGTCGGAGCTTGGGTGGTATGTTTCAAACTCAAATTGCATTGCAGCTTGAACTTATTTCCTAAAAGATAAAATAATGTTATTTTTAAGGCTTTTTACAAATTTTTATTTAACGAACAATTGATGATTGAGCCAAATTTGTAAGATTTCAAAAATTTGGTAGCAAAATGCGAGAGAAAAATACACGGTGATAAAATCTGTAAAATAATAAAACTTGGATAGCACAAAGTATAATTAAGCCTATTTTTAAACATGTTTTAATCCCATAGTCTTGTTTGTAAGCAAAAAAAATACTGCATACTACCTTCTAAATTCTATGAATCTTTTGTTTTCAAATAATAATTTTAAAGACTAAGACCAAATGTTTTGGATTTTTCAAATTGCAGTAGAAAGTTTTAGAATTTAATTAGAATGAACCGTCAATGTAAATGTTTTATACAGTTTTATCCAATCATAGTTTGT
The DNA here is from genome assembly GCA_004329165.1 of Spatholobus suberectus. Classification (NCBI taxonomy): domain Eukaryota; kingdom Viridiplantae; phylum Streptophyta; class Magnoliopsida; order Fabales; family Fabaceae; genus Spatholobus; species Spatholobus suberectus. Next base: position 23,850,065 of record CM014737.1, on the reverse strand, counting down.
TATGTATGATAAATTATAATAACTATTCTAAAAGTTGTACCTGAAATGATTTCTAATTGATTGATACTTCACAACATGAAAATTCAACTCAAATTGTTTTTCAGTAGCAAAGCTCTAGCATGCAAACGAAGCAACAGTTTTTGTAAACTAAGTGTTTGTTGATTTGAGAATCACAATGTCCTCTTAAACAGGGGTCCGGGTGTAACTATACTTATCCTCTCATGGATCATCACCTTGTACACATTATGGCAAATGGTCGAGATGCATGAAATGGTTCCAGGAAAACGGTTTGATAGATACCATGAACTGGGTCAGTATGCCTTTGGTGAAAAACTAGGTCTCTATATTGTGGTGCCTCAACAACTTGTGGTTGAAATTGCGGTGAACATTGTGTACATGGTCACTGGGGGAACATCATTGCAGAAGTTCCATAATACCGTGTGTTCAAGCTGCAAACATATCAAATTAACCTTTTTCATTATGATCTTTGCCTCGGTTCACTTTGTACTGTCCCATCTCCCTGACTTCAACTCCATTACTGGTGTATCCTTGGCAGCAGCAGTCATGTCCTTAAGGTACAAGCCTGTTTCCATTCTATATAAAGTTTTTGAGAAATGTTAACAATACACTTTAAACACATTTTTTATAACATGCACTCTTTATTATTGGAACTCATAATATTACGTTTAAGACTTATTAAATACAAATTGTGACCCACATCATTTCGGGAGTCCCACCAAATTTCAAAGAATGTGTCACTAGCATTTTTCAACCTTTTATATACAAGAAATGCTAGCGAGTAGCAACACACTTTTAATCATTGATTGATATTTATTAAAAATCATAAAAATGTGTAGATCTCACTTCTTATTTAATGAATCTTATTCACAATTTTGTAATTTTCAATAATTTAACTAATAATAAAGAGTTAAAAGGAGTGTAGTGTGTGAGTGTGACACTAGCACTCCTTTTTATATATTATCTGTGAGAACCGTCAACCAGCTTAGATTCTGGTGGTTGAATGAGAACAACACACTGAAATACAGAAATCATCATGTTAATTTAGTCTTCAATGTTTGCATTTTCCTACAGTTACTCTACAATTGCTTGGGCTGCTTCTGTACATAAGGGTGTTCAAGAAAACGTAGAATATGGTTACAAAGCTAAGAGTACTTCAGGAACAATCTTTAGCTTCTTTAATGCCCTTGGCACTGTGGCTTTTGCCTATGCTGGGCACAATGTGGTGCTGGAAATCCAAGCAACAATCCCTTCCACACCAGAAAAGCCATCCAAGGTTCCTATGTGGAGAGGAGTGGTTGTTGCCTACATAATTGTGGCTATATGCTACTTCCCTGTTGCTCTTATTGGTTACTGGATGTTTGGCAATACGGTTGAGGATGACATCCTCGTCTCTTTAGAAAAACCAGCATGGCTTATTGCAATGGCTAACTTGTTTGTCGTTGTTCATGTGATTGGAAGCTATCAGGTGAAATTCAATTTCTCTGATTCTTTATACTTGTGGAAAACTTTACGTTTAAAAATCACACTTCTTTGCTGGGAGAAATTATTGTATTGTCTAGGACTAGCACGTGTCCATGGTTCTAGCCAATTTTCATGTAACACCTAATTGAGTTTTTCAATTTATGAGAAAAAGTTAATAAAACTCGATTACATGTCATGTGGAAATTAGTTGAGATTATGGACATGTGGTGGTGGTCTGGACCATCCAATAATCTCTCCTTTTTTGGTCAACGTTAAAGTAACTAAAACTATCCAAATTGCTGCCTTGTGTGACTGTTGGTGTAGGTTTATGCAATGCCAGTGTTTGACATGATTGAAACGGTGATGGTGAAGAAATTGAATTTCGAACCAAGCAGAAAGCTTCGTTTTATTGTACGTAATGTATATGTGGGTAAGTAACTCTTTCTGATCCAAACCAAGTAATGTAAGTAATGTAAAAGATTTTGACATGTTATATCACTTCTAATGGATTTCCTTTGGTTATGTGTATTAATATTAATATATCCTCTTTTTCATTTTTTCAGCATTCACAATGTTCATTGCTATTACGTTCCCATTTTTCGATGGTCTCCTAGGATTTTTTGGAGGGTTTGCTTTTGCTCCAACAACATACTTTGTAAGCCATGAATAATTATATATTTTAGTCCATTAAATTTCCTTAGAAATATTATAATTGTGCCTAACTGTTTATTCTATTTATATTTTTAGCTCCCCTGTATCATGTGGCTTGTAATCCACAAACCAAGGAGATTCAGCTTGTCTTGGTTCACTAACTGGGTATCTTTGAATTTAACTTTTGTTTCAGTTATTCTCCTTTGAAGTGTTTTCATTTTAAGCCCAATATTAATCTTGCTCCATTTATTACAGATCTGCATTGTGCTTGGCCTATGTTTAATGATCTTATCACCTATTGGAGGATTGAGGACAATCATAATTAAAGCTAAGACCTACAAATTTTACTCTTAAACTCTTTCCCGCTTGACTCGGTCATGGAAAGGTGTAGCATACTAATAGGAGAAGTGAAGCTGATTGTGATGAAGTTAACTATATGGACCTGTCTGTGATTTGTCAGAGGGTGCTGCTTATGTTGACTATTGCAAAAGATTGATGGTATAGTATGCTCATGTGCGTGTTGGTGGAAGAGGAGATTATTCACACGGAATCACATGAAAGAGAAATTTCTATATGTTTTTTCCTTTGTCATTTTCATTATAGGAATGTATCATTTTTCTCTTTGCTTCCAATTATTTTAATAATGATACCTATTTTGTAAAGCACAAATGACATGTTTGGCTTTGATTAGATTTGGGGAAACAAGCAACATTGTTTTCCTTTTAAAAACTTTTAATGCAAACTTTTGATTATAAATTATTTTGAATATATAATAAGTGAATAAATGAAATAAGATAATATAAATGAACTAATATTATAATTTTAATAAATTTATATTATGAAAAAATGATCTTTGATGTGACTGAAAATGAGTATTAAGGGTTTTTAAACATAAAAAGTAATAAAGGATGCATTGTACTAAATAGTGAGAATAAAAATGGAGATTGGGAAAGAAAAAAGTTAAGAGATTTTTGCATTTCAAAAATATTACAAACTAGTGAAATAAATTGTTTTACCAAATAGTACTATTTTGATCAAATAAGTTTGTAAGTTAGTCAAATAAGATAGAAGTTAGTTTATTTGTCTTACTAAGTTGGTGCACATATTATATATAATAATAACAAATATGGAATATTGAACAAATGAAAAGAAGTTTAGAAATTTTTAAGCGAAAAACTCTCTTTATTATTTATTTCCTTATGAGTAAATAAATATTATATTATTTTTGTTACTTTTTTGTAAAAAAATGCATTTAAATAAAAGGAGTAATAGAGAAAATAGGACCGACTGAAGACAATATTTCCCTTCCCTTTCCTTTTGGAGAAGTGTTAGCAACACACTATCTAACACATTCTTTCTAGTACACACTTTACTATTAGTTAAAATTTGTGGAAAATTATAAAAGTAGGAGAAAGACTCATTAAATAAGAAGTAAGATCCACAAAAATTTATGATTTCTAATAAATTTTAGCTAACAATAGAGAATATATTCAAAAGAGTATGTTGCTAGCATTTCCCTTTCTTTAATGAATATGTACAAGCTAAAATCTATGTTAGTTGAAATCCTACTATTATAGTGGTATAATTCTTCTTCTTTGATGATTGTGATTAACAAAATACATAGTAGCTAATTAGAAAAATACTCTAACATTCTAGTTACATAGAGTAATATATAGTTCTTGATAGAAACACATATCTATCCTAATTGAGAGTGTGACATTTATATAGTTGTGGTGCAGGTGAGTTACAACTAAGTGACTCAAATTGAATTGCCATGTCACCTTTAACCACCTAAGAGATGTGGGGTGAATTTTGGTGAGAAAACCTTTTGGTCAGAGAAGCTAAAAATTAAAATATTTCAAAACTTGACTGCCGCTTGGCCTAAGATAGTTGCTTGAATTCAAGTTGGCCGAACTTGGTCTATGTTGAATAGGGATCAAACTTTGGTCTAGTTCAATCTAATTAGCATTTATGCCTTGTTCTTATGACACCCTTTTATCACATTTTGTGTGTGTGTGTGTATTTGTTTTAGTATTTATTTAAATTATCTTGATTAGATATTTTATCCTTTTTGAATTTATAGAGTAAAAATTTCAATTCAATTTATTTATATGTGTGAATTCATATACCAAAAACCTCAGAAGATGATAAAATATACTATCACATATCATAATGAGTAGGATAATATCATACATCAAGGTCATAAGTCATATTATAGCACCCAGTCATATATATATATATATATATATATATATATATATATATATCGGGGACATTTCAAATGAGAAACTTCTTAAATAAGAAATGAGAACTGTTAATAGTAGTCATTAGATTACAATTAAAAACAAAGAACGACTGAGATTAAAACTGAATTAAACACCTCTTATGAGACCACCATTTTTGCTGTCTCCACCACTACAGCCATTACCACCACCATTGCCATCACTACCACCACCGTCGTCGGCACCATCGGTGTTGTCACCGCCCCTAAAACTGCCACTACCACCACTATCATCACACCACCGCCACCATCATTGCTGTTGCTGCCACCACCACTGCTGCCGCCGCCGCCGCCACCACCACCACCACCACCACTACCGTTGCCTTGACCAATGGTGGTCTCATAAGATGTGATTAATTAGGTTTTAATCTTAGCCATAAATTTGATTTAATTATGATCCAAGGGCCATCATTGAAAGTTCTCATTTTTTCACTGTAAAAGTTTCTCATTTGAAACGTTCCCAACATACACACACATACACATAAAACAACATGTCATTAGAAAGCCTAAGTCTATGAAAATACTTATATAGATAACTGACTGTACATACATCAAAAGGTTTGGATCTACCCCCTATATATATAATACAGCAAAATAAAGAAAGACTATCCAAAGCATTCAAACTACATACTAATACTACCCATACCTATCACTAACGCTTGGCAATCTAATATGATCGCTTAGACAAATCAATGTCGGAAGCCTCCTCCTCAGTTGTGTAACCCTCATTGTTAATAAAAGGGCTAGATCCAAGAGGGGGGGGGGGGGGTGAATTGGATCTTTCAAAAATTTCTAGAATCCCCGATTTCTTTCCAATAATGAATAACTACATTTTTCAAAAACTTTGAATCTTATGGACTTGGTTATACGAATGCAATAGGATTGGATCAATTTTTCTTGAACTTTTCTATGCAAAGAGCCTCATGATTTTTAAATGCAAGTGATCAAGATTCAATATGCTAGCAAGAGAGTAGAGGAAAGAAGAGAGCAAACAAGATTTATACTAGTTCGATCACCACCACTATGATCTACATCCAGTTTCCAATCAAACCGATTGGTGTTATCACTAAGTAATTCAAATGTTTACAAACACTATGCACAAACACAAGAATTACAATCAAACAAACTACACAATCAAGTTTCTTGAACCATATCAAGAAAAACTTGAAACCTTTCTTGTGGAACCCTACCACAAGGAAGACATGAGAGACACCCTCTCAAGAACGAAAATCAAATAAAAAGAGAGGTTAGATATCACCTTGGTTTGTGATAGATGGAAGACAATGAAGAACCAATCAAACTTTACCCAAGAAAATATTTTTCTTTATCCTTAAGGTTGATGCATCATGAGCTCTTTGATTTTTGATCCAAAACAAGTTACAAGTTTATGTAACTGGTTATTTCGAATTCTAGCCCCTCTTTACGTTTTTCAGCTTGCTAGAATAACCAATTATAGATTTATCTAACTAGTTATTTTATGCAACTTTTAAGACACAATAGCTCCAAAACAAAAGCTGTCAAATATAACTAGTTACATATACTTGTAACTAGTTACCTTTTTGATCACTGAACACGAATTGCTTGCTGTTTTAACTAGTTATTTGCAATTGTAACTAGTTATTTCAGCCTGTAGCACCAAAAACGTGAGTGTACCATTTGTAATTAGTTAAATTGATTCTTCTTTGTTTGTTTCCTCTCTTTGGAGTCAAAGAATCACTCATTCACTGCACATAGATTCTTGATATCTTTGACTAAAATTCACACACAATTCTCACCTAGCTTTCACGTGAATGTGCACTTGGAGAATCTGAATGCTATTTTGTTTGCTTGTTATTTGGATGCTCTCTATACATATTCTTGCTTTGAAACTTTAAAAATCACATGAACTTGCATCTTCCTTCATCAAAATCCCATATCTCCACCATGTCTTCCTCTGGCAATTCCTCTAAACGTCCAAGAAAAATGTAAACCCCTGGGTCTAAACGCCAAGTGGTTGAAGCTCAAGGTGAAATTGGAGAGGTTCCAAGAAATTTTAGAGCAGAGAAATGGCTAAGTAATGAAGAGGATTTTCATAATTTCAAGATCATTCCTCCAAAAGTTCTTTCTCTTGATTGGCTAGTTGGAGAAAAGTTCAATTTCCCTGCTCTTCTTCAAGCACAAGGCCTGCAGAAATTTGTTGAGCTAGTAAGAAGCTATTACATGGATTTAGTTAAAGTTTTCTTCTACACTCTTAAGATTGAAGAAGGAGTTTTTGTTTCCCATGTAAAAGGGAAGCATATTGTGCTAACTCCAACAATTGGGTATGCTGTAGCTAGACTAAGATCTGAAGGTAATAGGCTCTCCTCAAGCACCTTGAGAAACTTTGACAAATCACAGGTATATCTTGAAACCCTCATTCACTCTCCTGGCCATAAGTTACGTTTTACCACGGGTGGCATGAAGGTACAGGACCGGCTGTTGGCATTTATTATTATTTGGGTGCTTACTCCTAGGGAGAGTAATCATGCACAGTTAACCAAGGATGACTTAATGATCTTACATGCATTGAAAGAACAAATACCACTTAATTGGTGTGGGATCATTAGTGACCATATGTTAAAGGTTAAAAGAAAGGCTGACTTTCCCCTCCCTTATGTTGTTTTTATCTCAAGGGTTCTTGATTACTATGACATAAATATGGAGAATGAAACCTTTGAGATTCTGAGAAGTTCTAACCAAGTTAATGATTCAACTCTTCATAAAATGGGACTAGAGTTTAGAGAAAATTGTTAGGTCTATAAGGATGCTACAACCATTCAAATCCATGAGGCAAATCAAGAAGAAGCACCTAAGAGTCCTAAACTGAAGCCTTTTTCTAAGTTTGAGACCCTAGTGTTCTCAAAGCTAGATGGTCTCCTTGAACTTCATCATGCTACTCAAGAATACAATAGAGAACAATTTGAGTCTCTCCACATGCGTTTGGACGACTTTGAGGAAAGATTTGTAGCTATGGAATTTCCAAAGCAAGACTAAAATAATTTTGCTGCTTGTGATATGGTTCTTATACACTTGTGTGTTTAATTTGTTGTTGCTTGTATTGTGGTTCCTATGCATTTAATGTTGGTCTGTCTTAAGACTTATCCTTATGCTTATAATTGTTGTTTGTTTTTCTTTAATATGTTATAATGTGTTTCTATGATGTACTTTAATGAAGTCTACCTTTGTTCACTAATCATGTTTGCTGCATTCGCTATGATCTTTATCCTTCCTATTTCTTTTTGGCTTTCTATGCTTTATTTTGGTTTTATGTTTTTGATGATGGCCAAAGAGGGAAAAAGGTATGTTTTTGCAAATTGCAGGAATTAAATCATGAAGATAGCTTGGACACACCTACAACACACAAGTTGTTCAAATTAATCAAGTCTTCATCAAGTGGTTGTCATCATAAAAAATAGGGAGATTGAAGAAGCAAGAAGAAGATTACTCTTGCCCCTAAGGAAATTAAATATAGTTTTGATGATTTAGCCTTTTAATGAGTGCTAAGTTGTAATGTGTGTTTATACATGTGGTGTGTGGTTGTGAGTCTTGCATGATTTATCTCTATCCTTGATGATTTGATGGTGATGAGCTCAAAGTTTAAGACTTAAAGGTTGAACAAAGTGGTAACATGTTTTCTGTAAGTCTAAAATTAAGTTTAAAGAGGAATAATTAGATAAAACATAGTTTTAAATTGATAGGAAGCGAATGCTACATATTAAAGCTTTAGAACAATTCAATCTTATGTTTAAGAACCATTTAATCGGTTAAATTAGTTTTGTAATCAGTTAAACTCGTTTGAATTCGCATAAATAGTGGAAATATATACTATTTTAACTAGTTACAGTGATACGTAATCAGTTACATGTTTTCTGTTTTAACTAGTTACAATATTATGTAATCAGTTATTTCTACTATAATTAGTTACATAATTCTATAACCAGTTACATATTATAAATCTTTTTTTGTCCTATGCAAAAATAACTAGTTACAAAGCTATGTAACTAGTTATTCCAGCAAAGAGAAAAACGCAAACATGCTATTTTAACTAGTTATAAACGAAAATAACTAGTTAAATCTATTAAAACTCCTATTTCCAGATTTCTAATAACAAAATAACTAATTACAAGTCAATATAACTAGTTATTCCAGGGAGCTCTCTATATAATGTGAACCTTAGTGAGTCTTTAAATAAAACTACAATTTTCTAAATTTGAGTGAGAGTTTTTCTAGAGAGAATTCATATTATTCTTCTTCATCACTACAAGTTTTGGATCAAAGTCAAAGAGCTCGTCATGGATCAATCTTAAGGATAAAGAAAAGTCTTTTTTGGTTAGAATTTGGTTGGTTCTTTAATTGTTTTCCATCTATTTCAAACCAAGGTGATATCTAACCTCTCTTTTTGATTTGATTTTCATTCTTGAGAAGGTATCTCTCAATTCTTCCTTTGGTAGGGTTCCACAAGAAAGGATTCAAGTTTTTCTTGATAGGGTTCAAGAAACTTGATTGTGTAAATTGTATGATTGTAATTCTTTTGTTTGTGCATAGTGTTTGTAAACATTTGAATTACTTAGTGATAACACAAATCAGTTTGGTTGGAAATTGGATGTAGATCATAGTGGTAGTGATCGAACTAGTATAAATCTTGTTTGCTTTCTTCTTTCCTCTTTCCTCTAGCTAGCATATTGAATCTTGATCATTTGCATTTAAAATCATAAGGCTCTTTGCATAGAAAAGTTCAAGATAAATTGATCCAATTCTATTTCATTCTTATAACCAAATCAATAAGATTCAAAGTTTTTAAAAAATCTAGTTATTCATTATTGAAAAGAAATTGGGGATTCTTGAAATTTTTGAAAGATCCAATTCACCCCTTCTTGGATCCAGCCCTTTTATTCAACACTCATCATCCAATCATCCATTGGACTTGTGAGGTTCAAGAGTAGGTCCAACAGCCTAACCAGGCAAAAGGAATCCGAAATGAGTAATCGGATCAAAAGCAGGGAAGGTAGAAATAGGCAATATACCCCTAGGTGAAAGAGGTGGAGAAAGTTGTTGCCACCCAAGCATCATCATAGTATCCAGCATAGTGGAGTCCAATGATGGTGGAGAAAGAGGTGGTATATGAAAGTAACCCGAGGCTGGTGGGAAGGTAAATACTACAGTGATGTTTAGAGTAATAGGTGGTACTAACAGGTTAAGATTGACTGGCATAAACATAAAAGTAACTATTCAATGGAAGGTATTTTATACAGAATAGGCGTCATGTATCTAGAGTTCCTCATCATTGAAATGGAAGGACAATGTCTGCAACATTGGCGTTCCCGCCATCTAGCTTAGCTCTTATCTTATAGATCATATCAACATATACAAAAGAAAAGAAAACAACATAAAGAAAAGGGTGAGGCAATCTAATTTTTTAATATCAGTAGTCATAAATGTAATTTAAGAGTTCAAACAAGTAGATTGATCATTGTTAATGATCATTTGATATATGATATGCAATGGGTTTCCTATGATTCACTCTACGTTTAATGGACTTATGCATATGGGGGCCTTTTCCTTGATACACTTCATCAAGGTTCACATTTTATTTTTTAGGGAGATAGTTGGGAGTACATATTCCTTCACATAGTACTTTTCATGTATATGAGTCTTATGCAATTTTGGTTGTCAAAGGAATACTCTCTACCATCCTTGGTGATGCCTTAACAATTGTTAGGGTTATCGAGTCAAATAGTGTGAGTCTCCTAGCTTGGGGTTAAAAGCCTCGGCTATTAGGATTTCACAACTCGAATCCATTTAACCTCCAAGACTTGGCAAAAGTCCCTACCTCCATCCCTTAGGTATCATACTGTCATCTTCCTTTTCCTTTCCTCTTTGTATACTTATGCAAATGATGCATATTTTTAGTCTAATGCATAACGCTTAATTTAGGGTCTTTCAATTCTCTCCAAAAAATTTGATAGAGTTTCCTTTATTTTTCGATACTTTCCATTCATACCTTTTCATAGGTATAGAAACAGACAATGGTTATCTACTTGGTAATCCATTCATAAAACAATGCAATCATTGTAATCATCCATAATATCACAAAGTCAAATGTTCTTCATATTAAGGCTTTTTGGTCGAATCATGGAGGTAAATTTTCCTCCCCATCATTTTCAATTTACATTGCAGCCATTATGATGGAATCAACTCGTCATTTAAAATAGGTTTAAAGGCTATAAAAAAGTAGCAGGATGGTAGCCCCGTTGTTCTACTATTGCGCACGAGCTACAAGACTCTAAAATAAGGAATTTATGCACAAAAACATCTAATACCACTTATATATTCATATGGAAAAATAAGAGACATTAAATTAACAGAAAATCTTCATCTAAAATATGATTAAAAGCTGTAAAAAATGGTAGGACAAAAACCATGTTTTTTTGCTACCATTTCACAAAATAATGAGCTACAAGGCTCCAAACTAAGGGGTTTTTACATGAAAACATCTCATTCACTAATTTAATCATATGGTAACATAAGTAAGTGCAAATCAACACAAAATCTTCATTTAGAACATTAGTACAAGCTGTAAATTACAACAAGACAGTAGTTACACAATTGCAGGAAAGCAAAGGAATCTTCCACCTCTTCAAGTGATATATATAATAATGGTTATGAAAATTTAAAACCAAGCCCACCTCTTGTAGCTCAATATGTTTGTGAGCTTCTTGGGCCAAAACAATGTAGACTTTGCATTTTTTTTCACAATAGAATACACATAAGGTAAGTATGATCATGGTTGTTAAAGAATTAAATTGAATCAAGTTCTTTAAGGTCAATAAAACCACGAATCACAAGGACCAAAAACACGACAAATTTGTAATGCTTTTCACAACATCTATACAACACAATTTCTGGCATAGGTCCAATTTTTTACTGTCAAAAATCCCAAGAAAAAAAAAAGAAAGGACAAATCTAGATTCTTTTTCATAGTATATATGCAACACATTTCAAGGCATGAAAGCTAATAAAGCCTGAATCACAAGAGCTAAAAACATAACATATTTATAATACTTTTCACAACATTTATACAACACAATTCCAAGACATAGATTCAATCTTTTACTGTCAAAGATTCAAGAAAACAACAACTCATTAAGTTCTCCTTTCTGATCATTAAAATCATGAATCACAAAGATACACCACCAAGGAAAATTTCAAACTTTTACCATGCAAATGCATTATCTAGTAACTATATTAACGATCTACATAGGTTCACACCATGCATGCACAAATAGAAAATTATAACATATTTCACTCAATTTCCCATATACATGGATGATATAACAACAACAACATGTCATTACAAGTAAAGAGGGTTAAGGGATTTTCTTCTACCCTTAAACCCTAATTTGTGACAAGATTTAAATTTAAACCCCTTTTACCTCTCAACTTGGGTGAATAGAAAGAGGGAAAAAGTGAGGGTTTATGCTCTATTTCCTTGCCTCCTAGTACCAAGAACAGGATTTGCTCCCAAGAGCTTGTGGAATGAAGTGATCTTGAGGAATGATTAGAGAAAAAGAGCATGTTCTGTTTGTGTGTTTTAACGTTGTGAAAGGGAAGAAAGAAAGCATGGAAGTGAAGTGTGGTTTTAAACTTCATGTACGCAATTAGTTTGTGGGCCAAGAGATTTCTTTCTTTTTTTGTTTAAAATCAAATTTATTTTAATTCAAAATTGTAATAATTATCTTTAACTAACTAGTTATTATCTATAACTAATGGGAAGAAAATTGAATAATATTATCGTTCGATTACATTTCAACATGAACTTGTAGGATAAAAAAATAAAATCGTATTCTAATTGTAGAAAAATTAGTTATTTTAAAATTTTAAATAATATTTGCAGAGTACTCGAAAAAATGATTTTCTTCTTTTGTTCACTTCTATACTTATTAGAGTAGTGCTCATAATTTCCTTGTAATTTTTGGAGCTCATTTAGTGTTCCTATTTGTGCTTTGGAATTTATGCCGTTAGTACTCAAATAAATATTTTGAAGAACCCTGCAAATTCTCCGAAATTTCTCAAAATTACGAAATTATATTCTAAACATGACTACATGCTTAAAATATACTTTTATTGTTATTTTTAATTATCTGAATATTACTTCTTTATTTTATCTCTTTAATTTCATATATTGATTATAATTATTTTTATTTTTTATTTTGAAAATCATAATAATTATTTTTATTTTTATGTTGCCATTTTACTATCATTCAAAGTCTAAAAGGTGTATATATGTATTTTTCATACACACACACACACACAGAGATATATATATATATTATTTTTCCTTTTTATTTCTAAGCAACAACAACTAATATTTTATGTTTTTGAATTTACTTTACAGTTTGTTAAAAATACCAATCTAGACACTATTTGTAATTCTGATTTAAATCAATTCTCTCAGAATTTTCAAATTAATAGTTAGATTTTCATCACAAAATAAATATCAAACAACAATAATAAACAAATAATAATATATGTGTATAAAATAGAGGGCGTTACAACTCTCCCCTTTTTAGAAAATTTGTCCTTGAAATTTACCAACTTTCAGAAAAGCTGGAGATATAACTCCTTCATTTTGTCTTCCAATTCCCATGTTACATCTTCGTCACCTGATTCACTCCAAACTACTTTCACAAGCGGAATATCTTTTCCCTAAAGTTGTTTAATCCTATGATCAATAATCCTCATAAGCATTATATCATAGGTAAGGTTATCTCATAATTGTACCTGATCAGACTCAATCTCATGAGAAGCATTAAGAGTATATTGCCTAAGTTAAGACACGTGGAATACATTGTGAAGGTTTGAAAGAATTGGAGGCAAAGTGATTTGGTACACAACAGGACCAATCCTTTTTTAAATTTGGTAAGAACCAACAAACTTAGGAGTGAGCTTTCAAGATTTAAGGGTCGTGCCAACCCCAGTAATAAGTGTAACTTTCAAGAATACATGGTCTTCTTAAATTTTAAAGGGTTTTCTTCTTTTGTCATAGTAGCTTTTTTGTCGATTTTGTGCTACCTTAATCTTTTTTCCTTATCATCCTAACCTTTTTAGTTGTTTTTGGATCATTTCTAGTGCTCAAAATTAGAGATTCATGAATCTCATACCAACATAAAGGTGTTCTACACTTTCTCCCATACAAGGCTTCATAGTGGGCCATCTTAATATTGGAACGGAAATTGTTATTGTAGGTGAACTCAATAAGTGGTAAGAACTGATCCTAGTTACCTATTTGCTTTAAAAAAACATGCCATCAACATGTCCTTTAAAGAATGGATAGTCTCTCAAATTGTCCATCTGTTTGGGGATGATAGACTAAACTAAGTTTAAACTTAGTTCCTAATGCTTGATGTAAACTATCCTATAATCTAGAAGTAAAACAAGGATCCCTATTAGAGATTATACTAGAGGGTATGTCATGTAACCTAATAATCTCTTTGGTATATGGTTGGCTTAACTTCTTTAGAGGATACCTGATGTTAATGGATAAGAAATGAACAGATTTAGTCAATCTATCCACTATTACCCATATAGCACCACGACCAGTGGTAGTTCTAGGCAACCCAGTCACAAAATCCATTGAAATTCTACCCCACTTCCATTCTAGAATGTTCAAAGGTTGTAGTCACTAGACGATCTTTGGTGCTTTACTTTTCCTTTTTGGCAAACTAAGTAGGAAGCCACATATTTTGCTATAGATCTCTTCATCCCAAACCACCAGAACATTTTCTTCAAGTCTTGATACATTTTTGTTGCGCTAGGATGAATACTTAGTTTACTTTTATGGCTTTCTTCCAATATCAGTTTCCTTATTAGTTCATCATTTTAAGGCATGCAAAATCTTTCTTGGAACTTGATGATACCCTTTGAATCCTTGTTTCACTTTGGCTCCTCACCTTCTTCCTTTGCTCTTATCTTATCTTGAAGAAATTGATCCACTTATTGAGTTGTTTGATTTCTTCTAGGAACCCACTTATGATTTTCAACATTCCTAGACATAAGCTTCTTGGCTTCTTCTCCATGATTAAGTTCAAATCTTTAAACGTCTGAATCATTTCCATTTCTTTGACCATCATCATTGACATGTGCAAAGACTTTCTACTTAATGCATCGCCCACCACATTTGCCTTTCTTAGGTGATAATGCAACTCAAAATCATAATCCTTGAAAAATTGCATCCACTTTCTTTGCCTCATGTTTAGTTTTTTTTTTTAATCAAAAAGATACTTTAAACTTTTATGGTCACTGAATAGTTCAAATCTTGCCGCATCCAAGTAATGTCTCCATATTTTCAGTGCAAATACAACTGCTACTAGTTCCAAATCATAGGTTGGGTAGTTCACTTCATATGGTCTCAAATGTCTTGATGCATAAGCAACTACCTTTCCATCTTGCATTAAAACACACCTCAATCCTTGTCTAGAAGCATTATACTAAACATCAAACTTTCCTGTTGAGCCAGGAAGTATCAAAATTGGAGTAGAAGTTAATATTTTCTTCAATTCCTAAAAACTAGCTTCATATGATTCATTCTAGTCAAAAGTTTGCCATTTTCGTGTTAACTTAGTTAATAGCAATGCTAACATCAAAAATTGTTCAATGAATTTTTTATAATGGCCTACCAATGCTAAGAAACTATGTATTTCTGTGATAGTTGGTTATTTCCAATGCAACACTGCTTCCATTTTGGTAGGATCAATGAAGATTCCTCCTTTTGATATCATATGTCCCAACAAACTAACTTACTCTAGTCAAAATTCACATTTTGAGAGCTTTGCATACAATTACCTTTCTTTCAAGACTTGCAGTACAATCCTCAAGTGTTTAGCATGTTCTTCACGACTTTTGTAGTATATTAGAATATCATCCATGAAGATTACTACAAATGTATCCAAATATTGATGGAAAATTCGATTCATGTAGTCTATAAAGATCACAGGAGCATTGGTTACTCCGAACGACATTACCAAATACTCATAATGACCATAGTGTGTCTTGAACGTAGTCTTTGGAATATCTTCCATTTTAACCTGAATCAGGTAGTAACTAGATTTCAAGTCAATTTTGGAAAATATTGTAGCTCCCTTCAATTGATCCACAAGGTCATAAATTCTTGGCAAAGGGTATTTGTTCTTGATGGTGGCTTTATTCAATTGTCTATAGTCTATACACAGCCTCATGCTTCTATCTTTATTTTCACCAAAAACATTGGAGTACCCCACGGAGAAAGACCAGGTCTTATGAGTTGTTTTTCCTATAATTCTTGTAACTATTTCTTCAACTCAGTTAATTCTAATGGTGACATCCTACAAGGTGCTATCGATATAGGACAAGATCTTGATATCAATCCTATGGTAAATTCTATCTCTCTCAGTGGTAGTCTAGGAATACCATTAGGGAAAACTTTAGGAAATTCACAAACCATAGGCAGCTCTGACATTAGAGCTTCCCTCTAGTTCTAGAGAAGCAATAAGCACATATACTCGAGCTTCATTACCTTCAAAAGTCGTAGTGTGGTTGGCAATCGAAAATCTCAAATTTGAAGACTTAACAGCGTAATTAGACATAGGTTTAAATATTAAAGTTTCAGAAGGACACAACTGGATGATAAGCAATCCATCCTAACATTATGTTTAAATAGACAAGGGCAAGCAAATTAGATTCACAAGAAAATTCTTACTTTCTATCGTAAGGGAACAATTTAGATAAGCTTGAAAAGTTGTGACAAGATCATTAATTTGTAGGGCTGGAAACAATAAGATCAAAAGGCAATGAAGACATATGCAATTTCAGATGTTTCACATAATTATGAGAGATAAAAGACTATGTTGTGCCTGAATCATATAGTACATCTAAAAGATTTCCATTTATGATGCATTTACGTTGGATAAGATCATTGGATTAAGTAACTTCCATTAGGCTTGCTTTGCTTTAGTGTCATCTTCGTAAATTCTATGACAATTTATAAGAGTTGGAAAATGTGTAATCTACAGATACCCTATTGCCTATTTGATATCTGGTTGCATACTGTTCTCAAATTTGGAACATTTGAATTGATCATCTACACCCTTATGAAAATAAGGGCAGTACTTGGACAATCACCAAATTTTGTAGCATATTTCCCAATAGTCATACTTCCTTGTTTAAGGTTCAAGAACTTTACCTCCTTGTGTCTCCTTAAATCCTTAGGGAAATATTTCTCTAGGAATTTTCTCTTGAACACCTCCCATGTAATTAATCTTCTTTCAACTTCAATTAGTTGTCTAGTGTAGTGCCCCCAATTTTCAACTTCTCCCATCAACATAAAGATAACATACATCACCTTGTGTACATCCATACAAGCCATTGTTATGAAGATCTTCTCAATTTCTCTTATCCAGTCTTGTGCTCCTTCAGGATCAAATCCCCCTTTGAAATAAGGTGGATTGTTTTTCTTGAATGCAAATAAACCTATGTATTCAATAGGTTCCAGTACTCTTTCTTGATCTTGTTGTATATGTTTCATCACAGAAGTCATTCTTTCCAAGAAATGCTAAGTGACAAGATCAATGTTACGAGGTCTTCCAGCCATCTTTTCTTGAAAATATAACTCTTAAACTTCCCAAGTAAAAGACATATACATATACCCTTATTGGAAACATGTTAAAATAATTAATCTCACACCAATGTCCACTAACAGATAATGTAAGAGCACATAACATAGAAATCAATTAAGTCCATGCCCCAGGCTTAACAAGAAAGACTACTCAAATACCACTAAGTTGTGACACCCTTTTATCACATTGTATATATATAAATGTAGTTTTTTTAATATCTATTTAAATTATCTTGATTAGGTGTTTTATCCTTTTTGAATTTATTAAGTAAAAATTTTGATTCAATTTATTTATGTGTGTGAATTCTTATACAAAAAATTTCATAAGATGATAAAATATATCATCACAAATCATAATGAGTAGGATAATATCATACATCAAGGTCATAAGTCATACTACAACACCTAATCATATATATATAAATAGCATGTCATTAGAGGGTTTAAACCTATCAAAATACATACATAGAAAGCTGATTTTATATGCATCAAAAGGTCTGGATCTACCCCCATATATATAATACAACAAAATAAACAAAGCCTATCTAGAGCAATCATACTACATACTACATACTAATACTACCTATACATATCACCACCCTTAGGCAATCTAGTATGATCCCTCAAACAAATTAATGTCAGCAACCTCATCATTAATTGCGCAACCCTCATCATCCAACCATCCATTGGACCCATGAGGTCCAGGAGTAAGTTTAGGAGAAGGAGGTGGAGAAAGCTACTGCCACCCAAGCATTGTGACCTCGTTCACATTGAATCTAAACCTTATCGTCTTATCCTCTTATCTATTATTTAATTAGTTATTATTTATAGAAGAATGAACATGTGAATAATTTTTTTTTGTTTTTAACTTCGATTTACATATGTCATCATAAAAATACGAACATAGAATATAAGATAGAATTTGGAAATGGGAGTAATAGTATAATATCCATGTTTGTATATACTAATATACTATATGCATCATATACATTTTACAAGGAGTATCGTCATTAGGGACATACATCATCATCGATAATCATGAACATACATCAAAAGATTAGCAACCATACAAGGAATTAACAAAAGATGCATCAAAAGACTAACTGCTTACCCTCCTATATATACATCAAAAAGGTCCTCAGTCAGAGCAGTCATAGTCTATCTACACCATCTCTATCTAGTAGAAGCAAATAGGCAACCCAATACTCTACTGGTCTTCATTTGCTTGTGTCACCTCTGAGTTGTCCTCTACAACTTAATGAGCATGTCCATTGGGCGCCTAGTGTGATGACCCAAGTCTAGATGAAGAGGACAAGGAAGAAGTGACCCAACCATTAGCCATTCCCACTTGGTACCTTACCAAAAGGGAGTCAATAGGGGACTCAACAAGTACAACCTCCATGGGCTCTAGAGAATCAGCAGGTACCTCCTTTATATGACCAAGGGAGATAGAAAGAGCAAGAGACGCAGGTAAAAAGAAGTCAATAAGGGTGCTTTGATGGGCTTAACTCCATTGGTTGGAGGAGAAGATGAGGGTAGTGGTGGTGCTCTGAAAAAACCTAGAAGGGGAGTGGAAGCTATCATCACAGGTGGTGGTGCTTTAAAGAAACCTAAAGGTGGTATTAATGGGTTAAGATCAACAAGCACAAACGTAAAAGTAACTATTCCATGGAAGGTATCTTCCACAAAATAGGCATCACATATCCAGAGTCCCTTATCACTGAAATAGAGGGAAAACCTCCATAGCACTGACATTCTAGCCATCTAGCTTAGCTGCTATCCAATAGATCATGTCAACACAAACAAAAGAAAATAGAACAATAAAAAGAAAGAAGTGAGGAAATCTAATTTTTTAACATCAGTAGTCACAAATGTAATTTAAGAGTTCAAACAAGCAGATTGATTATTCTTAGTGATCATCTAATATATAATAAGAAATGGCTTCCTTATGGTTCACTCTAGGTTTAATGGATTTATGCATATGAGGGCCGTTTCCTTGATACAATTCATCATGGTTCACATTTTATTTTTTAGGAAGATAGTTAGGAGTACATATTCCTTCACATAGTACTTTTTCATGTATATGAGTCTTACACAATTTTGGCTATTGAAGGAATACTCTCTATCAACCATGGTGATGCCCCAAGAGTTGTTTAGGTTATCGAGTTGGATAGTGTGAGTCTCCCAACTCGAGATTGGAAGCCCCGACTATTTGGATGTCATACTCAAATTCATTTAACCCCAAAGACTTGGCAAAAGTCCTTACCTCCATCCCTTAGGTACCATATTGTCATTTTCCCTTTCCTTTCTTCTTTGTATACTTATACAAATGATGCATGACTTTTAGTTTAATGCATGATGTTAATTTAGGGTCTTTTAATTCTCTTCGAAAAATCTGACAGAATTTTCTCTATTTTTCGATACTTCCCATTTATACCTTTTTCATAGGTATGGAAACAGACAACAAGTATCTACTTGGTAATCCATTCATATCACAATGAAATCATTGAAATCATCTATAATATCACACAGTCAATTTTTTTCCTTATTAAGGCTCTTTGGCCAAATCGTGGTGGTAAATGCTCCTCCTTTTCATTTCCTGTAACACCCTCACTTTTATTTATTTGAATTATTTTTTCATTTATTCTGTATTAATTTTGGAAAACCAAATGAGAATTTCAAAAATTGGTTTCCCACAGTTACATTTGTATTAATGAATACCATTAAGTTCAAATTGTTAATAATTTTTTCAGGTCAATGCTCAAAAATAGTAAAATGACCATTACGTCTCTAGAAACAGTAATAATAGAATAAAATAGTAAAAATAGATAGAGAGATTTAAAATACATTTTTAATTTAGAAATATTCTTAGAATAATAAAATATAATTTTAAAAATTTTCTAGAAATTAATTGAAATTGTGTATGTGAAATGATCAAAATGCTCTTGGTTAACTACAAAAGGTCAATCAAAGACTTTTTGGCTCACAAAAATTTTGAAAAATTATAATATGTTGATATTCATTAGAAAAAAATTATTTAAAATTAAAATTTTAAAAAATAAAAAATACTAATTATTTATGCACAAAATTTATTTATTAAACATTTATTTAGCATTTTTACATAAAAAAATTACAAATAATTATATAATAAATAAAATTGTGGAAATTTTATATAAATCAGAATTTATGTTGGCTTGGGCCTGGTAGCCTTGTGGAAGCCCAAAATCACTTTAAAAATTATTAAAATTTTACAAATGGTCTATTAGTGTGTCTAGACCTTGCCTAAATGATAAGATCTTAAACTGAAATTTTTATAATAGTTTTCTAAAAATAAATTTATAAATAGCTTACTATATAATTTTTGTGCATAATTTTACATTACGAACTAAATAGTTTATTTCTTTTACTATTTTTACTAAACTAATTGCGTTTTACTGAAATTTGGCAACATAACAATTTAATTATCTAATATAACAGCTAAATTTTTTTTATCTAAATTTAGATAGTATAACAACTTAGTAATTCTACTATAGTTGTTTGAATTTGAGCAGTATAACAACTTAATAATTATACTATAGTTATCTAAATTTAAGCAGCATAACTACTTAATAAGTATATTTTAATTATCTAAAATTTAGCAGCATAACAACTTAGTTAAAGTTTAAATCTAATACTAAACATTATAATATTATCATAAAACTTAGTAATCTTAAACATTGAAAGGTTTAGGAGAAAACCTTTCCTATCAACATGCAAAGTAATTGAAATTTAAAATCAACCCCACTCCGTCCATTACCTCTAAGGTAGTTGTTGAAGAGGAGAGAATTGTTGGTGCACAACTTCTAAAATGAAAGCTTGATGGAAACTAGTAGAATTTTGGTGTAAGAAAGAATTTTTACGGAGAATGGTGGCTGTGGAGGAGATTTTGGCTTGCTCAAGTGAGGAAGAAGATTAAGAATTCAGCTCCAATTAATGGGTATTTATAGAAGAGGGAATGGCCTTAGGTGTCCACCAAGTGACATAAGCCATGATGTAAAAAATCATATTTTTCTTTTTCTTTTCAATCTAATTAGGGACACATATCAAATTTAAGTGGTGAATCACCCTTTTCTAGAGTGAGGAAGTGCTACCCCAGCTGTCCCAAGGCTCCTCAATATAAATTTTATCTGTAATTAGATTAGCTGGTACCAATAAAATCGCTTAAACTTGATTAAATTAACTTTTAATATTAAAATAATTAATTTAAATTTAAAACTGGACAAATGTATTATTTTTTATCAAAAATAAATTTCTAAAAATAAATTTTAATTTTTTATTAATTATTTTGAATTATATATATATATATATATATATATATATATATATATATATATATATATTGTGTATTTTTAAGCTTAAAAAATTCATATTAAATCCATTTTAATTCAATAAATGCTTATATTTTTATGAAAATTATAAAATTACATATTTTACATAAAAAGTACTAAGAATATTATTTGAATATTATTTTCACCATTTCTGAATGTCAAACCAATCTAATTTGGTTTATCTGACACCTAAGGATATTTTAGTTATTTTACACCAAAATTCCAAAAATATTTCAAAAAAATTTCAAAATTATATTTTGATGCATATGACATGATTTTAAGGTTAAATTGACATTTTAATGTCAATTGAATATTGTTTTCATGTCAGCCCTTAATGTTGAGAAATAAGGACAAAATTATCATTTTCTAATTTTTTCATACTTCAGTTTGAAAAAATAATTAAAAATCACAATTAGATAGCTTTCAACATTCTAAGTTTAATTGTGGAGATTAGAATTTTAAAATTCTTTCCCATTTTTTAGAATTAAATATAGAATAAATTGAAAAATAGTTAATTGAGCAAAAATGAGGGGGTTACAATGTGTGTATAATGAAGGCAATAAATTTATCTACGAATACTTATATCAAGAAAATAGCCTGCATCCTCGATACCTGAAAAGTCCTATATTCACAAAGGGGATCAACGTCTGAAGCATAATAGTTGTGGTAGACATCTTAATATAAGGTTAGTTAAAATCTAGTTATTTGCTTACTCTCCAAATGTCAAATATTAATGGATTAAGATATGTAATATTCTTCTAATTTTCATCTTTTAACCCTCATCCCTTTCCTATATCAATGAAAAAATTTCTTCCAACTCTCATTTCTCACTTTTATTTTAATTATATAGCACTTATCCTGTGGTTTCTTTTATATTAAATAACTAATTTTTATTTATATTTTTATTCTTTAATACTATTACTTAAATTTAGTAAATTTAAATTTAATTGAATCTTGTCATATCAGAGAAAATTGAATATATCTTATTATAAATTAGATTTTAAAATTATTATAATCTTAATCATTTTCAATTTGAATTTGATTTTTACTTTTGAATTTTAACACACTTATTATAATTTTAATAGACATTAAAATGATATATTTTATTTCAAGTATTTTATTTTTATAATTTACTAGATAATTTCAAAATCTTATATCTTTAGTTTATTCGTATTTAATATAATAAAATATTAATTATTAACAAAAAATATCATTACAATTTATTTTTTTTAAAATAACCATACGGTCTACAGACAACTTATTAGTGCTTTAAAAATTTTAAATTCTTTGACTTAGATCACTACACATTCTATTGTCTACTTACGTTCTACATTTAGCTTCTCTTTTGATAAACTTTTTTATAAACATTTATAGGAGAAGAAAATAAGAAGATAAAATAAATTGAGCTTTCTTCATAAGTTAAGGGTTGTGTTTAACACTAGCTTATAAGCTAGCTGAATGCTTATAAGTTATAAGTTAAGAGCTAAAAAGCTTATAAATTAGTTGATTGAATTGAAAGTATTTGGTAAGATTAGCTAATAAGTCAACTGATAAATGTAAAATGACATAAAATGACATATTTAATTATTTGATACACACACACATTTCAATATTTAAATTTATTTTTAATAACTTGTTATCATCTTAAAAAGTAGGACAATAACTTTTTAATTTTGTAGGTGTTGTGTATGTGAGAGTGACAAAATAGGCAAAAGGTTTTTAAATTAAAAAAATGGGGTAAAAAGAGATTTCAAATAAATTAATGAGGATCAAATAGAAAAACATAAAAAAAAGCTTTCTAAATTGAAAAAAAAAGGACAAAAATGAATTTCAAATAAATTAATAAGAATAAAATTGAAAAAAAAAAGCTAGTAACTTATATGCTACCTTATTTTCATAAGCTAGTTGATGTAGTTTATGAAAATAATGAAGAAGTTATTAAAATAAACTTGTGTACTAAACAAACTTATTTTGATCAAATTAGCTTATATGTTAGTCAAATTAGCTTATCTGTTAGTCAAACTAGGGTGGCGGCACGTGACGATCACGAAGAGCGCAGCGAGGTGGTGAAGGAGGAACAAGCAGTTGTCGTCGTCCTCGAAGAACGTGACGAGGTGGAAGAGGTCGGCGACGAAGTAGGCGGCGCTGTAGTCGAGTACGAGGTTTTGGAATTTCGTGTTTGCGTCGGCGAAGCCGCGGTTCGGGACGATGAGGATGGCGGCGGCGGCGAGAACCGCCGCCGGAGTGCCATGGAAGAGGGAGATGAAGCAGCTCGAGGCTTCGGGTCGGGACTTGGGGCTCCATTTGCGGAAAATGATGAAATAGCCGACGAGGTAAATGAAGAGGAATAACAAGAGAAATTTGAGCACGTGAGTTTCCATTTTTCTTAGGATTCTGGAAATTGGGAGCGTGAAAGATTGTATATTAATAAGGATGAGTTGGGCATTTTTTATTGGTGGCGTTTTGTTGAAAAGAAGTGCATAACGAGAAGAAATAAGGCTATGTTGAATTGATGGTAGATGGTAAAATGGAGTTGCTTGGTTTATAAAAATAAAAATAGAATATAATGAAAAAAGATTGTTCATGATTTATTTTATTTTATTGTTTAATCTTAATTTTTTTATTTTTTAATTTGGAGTGTATTTGATGAGATAAAGTTTTTAGATTATTAAATAAATTTTTTATCTTTATAAATTTTATTTTAATTAAGAATAGTATATTTAAAATAAAAATAATATGAAAATTAAAAAGTTATAATTTATTTCGTTCTGTCTTTTTTTTTTTAAATAATAAAATGAAATTTTTGTTTTATTCTATTATAAAATGTTCAAACAACGAAATGATATTTTTATTTAATTTCAGTCCAATCTAATTAATCACATTATATTTCAAATCATTTCATTCCACTGTCTAACACCAATACCAATTCAATCATAACCTCAAGTGAGAGAGAGATGGAAGAGGAGGGAAAGGGTTCAATGGTTTTGTGGGGTTGGTGATTTTCTATATAAAATATGATTAATTTTTTTAATTTTTAATTAGGGCAATTTGGTCTAGTGGTCCAACATAGGACTAGATTGAACCAACAAAATTGTAGATTGAAAGAAATTTGACCCAACCTGAACCGATTTCATATTCTGGCCCGACAAGTTCAGACGAAACAACTCAATTTGCCAATTCTATCAAAGAATACATATAAATATCGAACCTGAGTTATAGTTAGTGTACACAAAGCCTAATGTCCTTTTCAGACAATTGTCTTGTATTACAACGTTCATGCAATTTTAATTTTGGTTATTTTCTTTAATTAACTTCTTTATATGAATTTAGATTTACTAATAAAATAGGATGACTTAGGCTTAAGCCCAGGTCGTAAGAATTCCTCTAGTAATCAACAATTTTACCTATGATACTTTGCCTAAGTTTGTACTTTGTTGTAACAGCTATATGCAATTCCAGTTTATGACATGATGGAAACTTTGTTGGATAAACAATTGCTTTTTAAACCAGGCCGAATGATACGTTATGTGGTTGGGAATATTTACGTTGGTAAGAACCATGAAATTGAAGATCTTTTCTTCTGCTTTTACTAATTTATCCACCTTTCTTTCGTATCAAGTGCCTTTACGGAATGCAATCCACGTTATTAAATATTTCGATTCACCATTTACAATGTTTATGGGAATGACATGCCCCATCTTCGGGGCTCTTGTTGGATTCTTTGGAATATTTGCCTATGCTCCATCATCATACTTTTTTTTTTTTTCAGGATATCATCATACTTTGTACACCACAAATATTCCATAAGTTTATTTCTTATATAAAAACAACAGGTGTATGTGATTTCATATCGCTGGCGATATTTTCTAACTTAAATATCTTCGGCAGCTTTTGTCTTGTGTGAAGGGTTTTTTTTTTGGGCGATCTTGTATGAAGGTTAAGTATTAAGAATTTGAATTTGTTTGGATAATTTTTTTTTATAAATACTTATAAGAGAAGAAAATAAGAAAATAAAATAAATTTAGTTTTATTTATAAGCTAAAATCAATTTATGCACTTGATTTTTATATAAGTTTTATCATTTTTAACTTCTTCAAAAGTTAAAGTGCATAAATTAATTTTAACTTGAGATAAGTTTAATTCATTTTATATTTTTATTTATTTTCTTATAAATACTTACAGAAAAGTTTATTCAAACAAGATCTTTGTTTTTAACTTTTGTCTTGCATTTCTCTTTACGCTTACCTTACATCACTACAGAAAAGGCTTTTTAAATCGGTTAAAAATGACTTTTTAAATCGATTTTCTATAGAACCGATTCAAAAAGTCTACTTTTCGGTTCTAAAGAGAACTGATTTAAAAAGTTTCTTTTTTTTTTTAAATACCTTAATTGTTTTCACATATACAACCAAAACCAAACAAATACTCATAAATATATATATTATATTATAATTAACATTTATAATAAATAAATATTTTAGAACATATAGCTTGTTAAACCATATTTGGTGACAATTAATTAATTGCTAACATATAATTAAATTAACTTCTTACTTTTATTCTTTTTCATTACTTATTACTAACTTACCTAAAATAATCAACTTCACTTAATTCTATCTTATGTAATATAATCCTCAACACTTAAAATTCTTACCACATATTTATATAAGTTAATAATTAACTTAAACAATTTATCTTGTTCTTTAAAGATTTATAAATTTATAAACATATAAAGAATTACACTTTTCTTATATATATTAATAAACATTTTCAACCATATATAACCTTTATTAATTAATTTCATGTAACAATATAATTAACATAAAATATTAATTTCAAATTAATATTAAAAATGGAACAATCATATTCACATAATTAATGAACCAAATGACCCAATGTAAACTTATGTAAATCATAATGAACCAAATGAACCAATATAAACATTATGAACCAAATGAAATTAAAATGACTAACCTAGTACATGGACCTCCAAACTTAGCAATGGAGCACGTTCAACAATAGTGGACCTCCACCAACAGTAATGGCGTGAGCTAGCTCCAACCAAAGCAAGCTTGGCACCAAGCTCGCACTCCAACGACGGCGACAGTGCAGACGGCGACGATGACGACGCAGATGGCGACGGCGACAACTCCCACGGCGACGGTGATGGCGTGCGCTACGTCTCCCACTCCCTCCAAAATGCAACGGTGAAATGAGGGGTGGATGGGGAGAAGAAACTTGCATAGAGGAAATGAGGGACGGAAGGGGAAGAAGAAAGCTTCAATGGAGCAAATGAGGGGGGGATGGAGGAGAAGAAAGCTGGAAGGGAGGAAATGGGGAAAAAGAAAGCTGCTAGAAATGAGAGGGAGAGGCGCACGAAGGTTTTTTAAATCGGTTCTGCTGGAACAGATTTAAAAAGTTGGTGCGTATATTATTTTATTTTAAAAATTGAATTTTTAAATCGGTTATATTTGAACTGATTTAAAAAAGTTTGTTATAATTTCAAAAATGTCAATGCATTTTTTTTAAACCGGTTTGATATTAACCGATTTAAATTTCGTTTCGTGTAGTAGTGTTATGTTTTATATGGTTAAACTTTGATAGTTTTTGCCATTATTTGGTGGTCAAACTTTGTCCATGTCATTGTTCTTTTATTTTTCGGTTGATATATTTATGACATTTTTTATTAATTTCTCTTTTGATTTGATATGCATTTGTATTGCTCATTTCAAGTTGGAAGTGTTGTGTTCACCTTCCAACTTTCGAGATGTTATTAAAGATATAATTAGTTAAAAATTAATTATTAGTTTCTTACTTTCCTATTCTCTATATAACAATTGTAAATATATTGATGTAATTAACTTTTCTCATTCTTTCAATAATAATCAATGTTTTAAAAACTAGACCGGTTATTGAACTGATAATAACACTAGTTCAAAATTCAATAGTCTAACCATGGTTGGACCGATAATAATTAAATAATATTTTTTAAAATTTTAATATAATATATTAAATAATATTAAAAAATAACAATATTTATTTCATAACATAATATTATGTAAATTTTTAAATATTTTATATTAAATTAAACCAATTCTAATATTTTTTAAGGTTAAACCCATAATTTAGTCCTTATATGTGCCTCAAATTCTTGATTTGGTTCTTATAAATAAAAACTTATTAAATTGGTCCCTATACGTGTAAATATTTCTGATTTAGTCCCTATTGTAATTATGGTGTTTATGCATTCTTAATTTAGTCTTTATACATGTAGTGCATTCTTAATTTAGCCCTTATAGATGTAGCGCATTCTTAATTTAGTTCTTACAAGAATTAAGGATGTGTTACATGTATAGGGACCAAATTAAGAAAGCATTACACATTTTGGGACCAATCTAAGAATGCGCTACATGTATGTGAACCAAATTAAGAATGTGCTACATGTATAGGTACCAAATTAAGAATGCATAAAGAGGTTAACGATATATGTAAGATTGTTAGAAACAAAGTCATGACGGCAGGGACCAAATTGATGATGTTTACATGTATAGGGACCGATTTAATAAGTTTTTACATATAGAGACCAAAGTGAGAAACCGTGACACGTTTAGGAACTAAATTATGTGTTTAACCTATAATAACTTATTGTTGAGTGAACTCAGTGTAACACCCCAATTCTTATTTTCAATTATATTATGTACATAAATGATGAAAAATTGTTTTTATATAATTATTTCAATAAATAGATATGTTGGGAAAAGTAGCACAAGTATTAAAATGGGTTTTTACAATTTAGTGTTTTGAATAAAACAAACGAAGTTCTAAGTATTGTTTTGGGCTTTTATTAAAAAGAATAAATCTGTGTTGTTTAAGTTTTCAAGTTGGGCCTTGTGCCTGTTGTAACATCTCGGGCACTGACGAGGGCGGGGAGTGATCATCGATGCAAAAGAGATGAGGCACAGACAAGGAGTGGCTCCTGGCAGGCTTCTAGCGGGAGGGGTACATGAATGAATCGAATACACATCAGAATGAGAGGGATCTAGAGGCTATGCAAGTATGGGATTGTATAGTTGAGGATAACTTAAGGGAATTAATAAGTGCTACTTATACCAACAAGATGCGTCTACTTTTCAATAGCCTATCACTTAAGAACTCCACAGTCAAGTGTGCTTGACTTGGAGCAATTCTGGGATGGGTGACCTGCTGGGAAGTTTCCCAGGAAGTGTGTGAGTGCGGACAAAGCATGTTGAAAAGTCATGTGTTGGTTTGTGGGGGCAGTCACAGATCTTGGAAGCGGCCAGGCGTTACACCTGTGGCCCAATTGTGGTCAGAAAACTGTCTTGCATTCTAAAACCTAACCCCCCACTTCTCTTGGAAAACATATGACATCATTGTGACACTCATTCACATTGAACACAACTTGTACTTAATTAATTATTTTGTTAACTATTTTGTAAGTTATTGTTTAATAGTTGATGAAAATGTGAGTAAAATTTTTTCGTTTGTTTACGTTCATCTCACCTACATTGCTTTTTAAAATAGAAAAAAAAAGTAAGTAAAATAAAACTTGGAAATGGGAGTAAAAGATAAATAAGTTTAGTCTATATAATAAGTTTTGAGTATGTCATCTGTAACAGCCCAAATTTCAAGTACTAGAAATAAACCACGAGGTAGCTTTTAGTAAAACCCTTTTCATATGTTATTAGACAAAAGATGTCTTAAGAATTATTGTTATTATATTCCCTATTATTATTATTGTTGTTGTTGTTGTTATTATTATCATTATTATTATTATTATTATTATTATTATTGTTATTAATACCTTAGTATTATAAATTAGTAGGAATATTATCATACAACCCAAAAGAGCATCTAGGGCCCAATAGGGGACTAAAGCCCACTAAGCCACATACCCACCCACATGTTATAAGAAGGGAATAGAGAAGGAGGGTTAGGTTTAGCCGTCACAAAATAGAGGAAGAAAAAAAGTTAGAGAGAATGAGGAAAAGAAGAGAAGAAGAAGAGGAAGAGAAGGAGGAAGAATAGAAACCGGAGAATCCAAACCCTAGAACTCAACTTTGCATGTCCACAAAGGTGAGTGCTCTCCCCCGTATCCTTCCTTGTTCTTGTTCATCTATTTATCTTTTCCCTCCTTATATCTAAATTTAGGGATTTGATGGGTTTTGAGGGGATTGTGAAGGAGTAAGGAAATTATAGATTAGATTGACCAATTATCGATGTAGAAGAGTGATTAAGAATCTAATTATTTATCGTGAAGCATTTAGAACCCAAAGACAATAGGAAAAATAAATTAAAATTAGTACCTCGGATCCGCCCGGCGGGATTAGATAGCCGCTGGGCGACTTTTCTTCAAAAACTGGATTCTGCGTTTACGCTAGGCACACGAAGCCGCTGGGCGGGTTGGGTTTCGACGCGGACCTGCTGGGCGGGTTCGCTGGACCGCTGGGCGGGACTTCCGTCCTGCTGGGCGGATACGACTTTTGTTATTCCGTTCTTTGTGTTTATGAGCTCCTCTTTGCAGTTTTTAACTCATTGTTGTTTGTTTTCTTATGCCTTGTTGAGGTTATATTGTATGATTATTATTTACCTTGAAAGAAACTGAGTGTGATATGAAATTGTGTCAATGTTTCATGATAAAAGTCTATAAAAAGTTGTAAGCATTATTTGTGACCATGCATCATAACATTTGAGTTATGTGATGAGGAAAGTATGTAGGAATCTGGCTGGTGGAGGCCGTGATGGGTTGTCTAACCTTAGCCTTGGGGGTTATCTGGTTGGGAAAACTCCAATGGTCCATGCTGATCCCATGGAGCCGAGGCGTACTGGCAAAACTGGGTAACCCTGACTAGTCACCGGGGGATATCATGCTAGTTGAGGGTGCGAAAGCCGAAGGCATCGGTACCGATGACGCTTCTTATGGCCTGCATTTACTCCTAGTCTACTTTCTGAAAAGTTTAGGTTGGTACCACATGTGCATGAGTAGTGGTTTAGGAACATAGCACGCATATGTATCTTGTTATAGTGTGATATGTTAGAGTGTGCTATGTTGTAATTATGTGAATTCTATGTGACCCTATTTATGTGAATTCTATGTAAGAATGCAATTGTGCCTTGTGATGAAATGTTAAAGTTGTGGACATGTGATCATATCTTGCACGAGTGTCGTTCCTGTTTGATAAAACAAAACGAGGTATATGTTTAGTTACTAGACAAAGAATGTGAAACAATTATATGCTTGTAATTGGAATTGTGTTTGCTACCTTAAGGATAAGTGAGAGGCTAGACATTAGGATAGTGTTATGAGGGTTCTAGTTGGATAATAATAGTTGTGAATAAGATAGAGGAAGGGTGAATTCCCTCATGGCGTAATAGAAAGGTATAAGACAAGTAAGAAAGAGAATGAAATAAGAGTAAATTCTAAAGAGGGTTTTGGGTAAAAAAGTATAAATAATGAGGATGAGTTCTTAAGTTAAGAATGATATAGTAAACCAATATAATAGTTGTGAGAATGAGAGAGCAATTAACAGGGAGTATTGATTGTTGAAAGGTGTAGACTCAACTATAGGTATGGATAATTATAAGAAACCCAATGAGGCTAAAGCCATGAGAGATAAGTAATGAAGGTTGTCCGAATAGAAGAGTCTAACCCAGCCGTAGAGTCCTTAGAGCACTCACTGAGACATTATGTCTCATTCCTTTAAGTTTTCCCTTTTTCAGGATACAGGTGAAGACATGCGTAGATGGAGCTTGGAGTCACCTGCAAGAAAACATAGTCTAGTTTATATTATGTTTTTGTATTCTTCTTTATATTTTGTACGATACCTTCAGGTGATAGATGAGTTATATTTGGCATGTATGTTTTTTTTTTATTGTATTGTTCGTACATAATATTTAATTATATTTATGAGTAGTATTTGTATGTTGTTTCTACCTTTTTCAGTTTGTTTTTTTAAAATCTAGACCTAGTTACGGTAATGCCCCTTAGGATGTTACATCATCATTATTGCCAAATACATAAAAGTTGAATACACAGAAAGTCAATGGGATACAAAGAATTCAAAATATACAACAAAAGACACTACCTACCAATTATATACAGTAAAAAGGGACCTAAATCAGGTAATGTCTACTACCTATCCCATCCCATATGCAACCAAAAAGAAAGCAGGCTCATTGGTCCTACAACTCCTCATCTGCTTGAGTAGTCTCTGAATCATCTAGAGCAGCATAAGGGCATGATCATTGGACATCATTGCCATCTTCACATATCCGTCCATAAATAACATTAGAGAAAAAAGATAGAGGAGTGAGGTGATTTGTTCTCAAAATCACTTTCATGAAGATGGTAGAAAATTTTATCATCAATCTCTATCCACTAGGATCTAAGGGGAGTCTTCTAAAGCTTTAGGGAGTTCTCTCTCAACCAAAATCCAAAAGAGTCAGAAAGAGTAAAGTGAAAAGGTGTCTTTTGACTTTGTAGACTCCCTATTTATATCTTCATTGGGCTTGTGGGCCTGATGAAAGCACAGTCGTGCATAGAGAAGCATGGCCATGCCTAGGCCATGCCTTTTCTTGTAAGCAGAGTCTTGTCAACCAAGCACAGTCGTGCATAGTAAAGCATGGTTATGCATCTTCTCATAAGCCTAACTCTAGAATAGAAGCATGGCTGTGCATCTCTAGCAGCAACAATTCCTTCTTCAAATGTAGCCATTTCTTCCAAAATGCCGCTCCTTTCATCCTTGCACAAAAATAGAGAAAAATAGGTAAAAATGGCTAAGATAAGCTAAATTCAACAAATAAGGACCTAAATTCCCTATGCTAATCATAATAATTGAGGGTTTTTCAAACCTCCCCACACATAAGCATTACTTACCCTCAAGCAATTGTCCTAATTCATCATATGATTCAAGAAATCAAAGAAATTAGCCAAACAAGAAACCCACCTACTTAACTTCATAGAACCTGCTGTTATAATCATGACAACTTCCACCCAAGGAGTACTATACCGAGTGCCTAATTAGACTTGGGATCCCCAAAAATCAATCTTCTCACTGAAATAAAGATCACTCTTCTCGCCACACTCAAGTGTATCAAGGTATAGACAATAATCACTAAACATCTCAAAAGAAGATGCATTACCATTGGCTTGTATATCAATCAATCCTAAATAGCCTAATCCAAAACATGCAAAAATTAAGGGGCTTCAAAAGGATGTAACATGACCATGGTCAAATTATCAGGTGAGATAAAGAAACGAAGGTAAATACAAAAGGATTAAAAACTTTAGTAATCAAGAGCAACCCTCAAGATATTGTAGAAGCAAGCCTTGGCCTTCTTTTTCATCTTTATTGTGATTCTTCTTACCTTCTTTGACTTAATTATTCCTGTGCTACCTTGCTTCCTGGGAAGCTTTATTGTTATATTTTTCACTTTTCTCATTTTTCTTCTACTTCTCTCTCTTTTTTTTTTCTTTTTCTGCTTTCTTTTTTTGAGGAAGCATAAGAGCATATATTTCCTTAATTGAAAGAGTAATAAGGGTGTGAATTTTTAGCTGGTTACCAACTAAAGGTCTACTTTGCATCTGATGCTTCATTCCAACCTCATAGTGTCACCCTTGAATTCAAGTCAAACAAACATTAGGTGGATGAAGAAAACAATCAAATGAGCTCAAGTTGGGTGACTAATGGAAAAATTTGCACCAAATCTAAAGGTCTTGAAAAATGTACCTAATAGTGCCCCAAACAATTTCACATGCAATGAATGGACCAAGGTTGAACAGAAAAGCATATCAACACAAGTTTTAGAATGCAGCAACTTAAAGAGCACACTTAATCAAGAGAAAGAGGGTTGTTAGTCAATGTTACCCCAAAGTGGCTTAAACCTCACATTTTAGAAGGTTAATTCAGTGAGAGAGATGTTCAATCTTAGAGTAATGCTAATTATTAACTCTCATAATGGAGGGGTAGTCCCAAATAGCTTGAGTTTCAAGTGTACTACTTATTATTATATTATTTTTTTTTGAAGGTTCCTTGATGGATCAAATCTTTTATTTCTTGAAATATTAGAAATAGAGAATTAAATTGGACAAATGCAAGAAGACAAAACACTAATACATACATACATACATACATACATATATATATATATATATATATATATATATATATATATATATATATAATGTGGCATATAGCGTTTGAGTACATAACGACCCCCCCAACTTATGACAAGCGTGGTATTTAATGTGACAAATTAAAGTAAAAGTGATGCTAAAAGTAAATAACAAGAAACGTAAATAATAGAAAAATTAAGAAAAGATAACAAGAAAAATAAAGAAGTGACTTCCCCAAAATTGAGCCTTTAAGATGGTAGGGGAAGTCTAAGATGTTGGATTTACTGTAACATGGTCAACATGGCCTCAGACTAGGCTACCGTCTATGTGGTGTGGGCGTCGAAGCATTAAGGCAGCCTTTGTAGGTACTTCTGCTGCATGTCAAAATGGGTAGTCATGCCCAGCCCCAACTGATCTAGCCTTTGAGAAAGGCTCTAGTAATCCACCTTTGGCTCAGGGGTGGGCTGCTCGAACTATGTTGCACTGGGCTTCTCCTCCTACTGTGCCTGGGCAGCGTCAATCTCAGCCTCTATGTCCTCCTCTTCCTCAGCGAGGGGTGCTTCCTAATTAAAAAAGTAGTCGCCATAAGTGTCATAATGTATCACCCCCACTGGAACAGGGTTTGTCGCCTGATGGGCACCATGGGAAGTAGGGCAAAAATAAGGGGAGGCACATAGCCAAAGTGTCATGCTAAGTAGAAGATGATGTGCCCCTGGGTAAGCTTCCCTTTCTTTTGCCTAAGCTCTACACAGTGCTATAGAAACTAGAAAGTGTTGGTCATCGCCATCCATCATGCACCAAAGCAAAAAGAGATCCTGCCTGTTGACGATGCCTTCACTATTTGCCTGTCCATTGATGGACAAGGCTATCCACTTGTGTACTACCTGGGAGGTCAGGTCTCGAATGGCACTAGCCTTAAACACTTGAGGGTCATAGACCTTCTCACTGCCGATGATCTATTGCCAAAAAACAGCCTCAATGTAGGTGTTGGGGGGTCCTAAGAGGATTCTCCTATACTCGGGATTCAGAATAGAATTAGTTGTCTCAAATCCAATAACGATGCTGAACTCTTCAAGGTCCATGTTTTGCCATTCCCTTAACAACTGGAAGCGAGTGCGAATGTCAGAAGGATCTTTTGGGTTAACGATGAGGGAACATGTGGTCAGGAACTCTAGGGTGGGTACTTAGAATGTGTCCTATTTGATGGTGGCTACCCACTACCATCCTATAAGGGCAATGTACTAGTCCACTGCTTGGGAGAGGCCAAAGTCTATGAGGACCTGCGGGTTTAGGTGCTTGGTTGAATGCCACCGGAAAGTGCTTAATAGCTAGTAGTGCTTATGATAGCATGTAAGGACTAGTGGCATGGGGACAACAAGTGTCGGAGTAAGTGATGGAGGCGAAGTTGGCTAGATTGGGGGAGCGGGTTGGTGATTGCCCTTCTGCCTTGAGGAGCTGTTAGTGATGCGAGCACATTTCCCTTGTGATGCCATAATCCTATAAAATAACAAACAATAGAGTAAGGGTAGAAGATGGTCAAAAGAAGCGAAGGAAGACTATTTTTTTAAAACTTTTTTTATTTTTTTTATTTTTGATTTTAGTAAGCACGGCCGTGCTAACATTAAGCACGACCATGCTTAATTATCTTGGGGATTGTATGAACAAGCACGATTATGCTTGCTATGATGCATGACCAAATTCATAGCTAAATGCTTATGCACGATCATGCTTGATGGTAAGCACGACCATGCTTAAAAGGATATAAACATGCACGGCTGTGCTTAATGGTAAGCATGACCATGTTCAAGCCTAGGGGGTTGTGTGCGGCCATGCTAACAGGGAGTATGATCATGCTTAAAGGCAGAGCAAAAACAAAATAAAATGGAGGAAGAATCCCTTGTCCCAAACAAACCTTTAATCAATTAGGAATGTGAATCAAAGGAAAAAAAATGGAAAAGAGACTCACCGTAAGAAAAGTTGATGCTAAGTGTGCACAAAGGAATACAAATAGCAAAAGGGAGTCAAATTACAAAAGGAGAGGAAATGTTGGGGGAAAATACGATTATGCTTCCCTTTTCCCTCCTTTTATATTTTGAATCTTGCTTTCATGCACAACCATGAATATGTCAAGCATGGCCATGCATCCTTTTGGAAAGGGCACTAAAGAGTTCCCCAAGCATGGGCGTGCATAGTCTAGCCCATGCGTGCATCTTTTTCAATGACAAAACCATGAAAATGAAGCACAGTTGTGCTAATAGGGAGCATATATATACATAGTTTTCAATGATGTAGATGCAAAAATAAAGCACGCTTATGCTAGCAGGGAGTATGACCATGCATGCCTTCCGATGACAGAACCATGAAAATGAAGCATAGCCGTGCATAATGAAGCACACCCATGCATGCCTATTGATGCCTATTCCCTAAACTGTAAAAGAAACTAAGTCCTAACATGCTACACCAAAAATGAACACTACTAAAGTATACCACAAGTTACCTTCTAGAAGTGCTTGTTTAACATCGCGAGCCTGATGGAACCTATAGGGGTTCAATCTTTAAGGAGGGTCACATATTTGACTTGCAGGAGACTTCACATGATGCCTATTCACTTTGAACGTGATTCCATTTTCTTTGGAAACCTCCACCACCCCTTAAGGGAAGACTTGGGTCATCATCAATAGTTCGTACCACCTGGACTACAGCTTGCCTAAAAAGAGGTGTAAGTGTGAGTTGTAGATGAGAACCTTCTCACCCACATGAAATTGACAATCCTGAATACATTTGTCATGCCACCTCTTGGTCCTTTCCTTGTATAGTTTGGAATTCTCATATGCTTCCCAACGAATCTCATCCAACTACAGCAACCTATTTTTACGCATAAGCTCAGGACCAAAGTTAAGAAACTTGAGGGCCCAAAGTGCCTTGTGTTCTAGCTCAACAGACAAATAATAATTATTTTAAGAGGCTAATTTATAGGGGGGACATGCTAATGGGAGTTTTAAAAGCAGTTTTATAATCCAAAGTGCATCATCTAATTTTAAAGGCCAATCTTTTTTAGATGCACTCACAGTCTTTTCTAAAATTCTTGTTAGCTCCCTATTCTTGATTTCCACCTGGCCACTAGTTTGTGGGTGATAGGGAGTAACCACTTTGTGTCACACCATATTTATACAAGATTATCAAATTGTTTATTGCAAAAGTGTGTGCCACCATCACTAATGATTATTTGGGGTGTACCAAAATGGGTAAAAATATTTTTCTTTAAAAATTTCATCACATTCCGAGCATCATTAATGGGAAGAGCTACAACTTGCACCCATTTAGAGACAATCCACAACAACCAGAATGTATTCATTATTAAAAGATTTGGGGAAAGAACCCATGAAGTCTATTCCTCACACATCAAACAAATCACAGACAAGCAAATTATTTTGAGGCATCTCATGACGCCTAGAAATATTCCCAGCACGTTGAAAATTATCACAGGCCTTTATGAAATTATGAGAATCTTTAAAAATAGTAGGCTAATAAAAACTGTACTGCAATACTGTGTAGGCAGTTCTAGTTGGCCCAAAATGGCCTCCAACTTCCTTAGAGTGACAATGAGTAATGATAAAATTTACCTCAACAATGGGCAGACAACGCCTCACTATGCCATCTTTACATTCCTTAAACAGGTAGGGGACATCCCAAAAGTAGTGCTTCACATTAGAGAGTAGCTTCTTTTTCTCCTAGTAGGTGTAATTTTTTGGAAAGACCTTGCAAGTAAGGTAGTTCACAATATCTATATACTAGGGAGTAGGGAAGATGTGAGAAACAGTTAGGTGTGTTGTACATTGAGAAATGATTGCTTTATCTCCCCTTCATCAACAGGCTGCATCACACTATAACACCCATTCACATTGGTTATAACCCGTATTAATTAAATGATTATATTAGTTATTAAGCTTGAGTTGATGAAAATGCAAGTAAAATTTTTCTATTTCATTTTACACTTGATTATCCTTTTGAAAATTTTGAAGTAGAAAAATTTTAAGTATAACAGAATTTGCAAATGGTAGTAAAGAATGAAAAGATAAGATCTATATATATATGCATCATAGTACATCATGGTTTCATAAGTACATACTAGTCAACTGAACTACAAAAGAGAAACATATGGGATATAGGGAAAGTCAAAATGTACATCCAAAATAGACACTACCTAACCCCCCAATATATGCATCAAAAGAGTCTTACTCAAAGTAATGTCAATCTACCTTATCCCATATACAAAAAGGAAAAGGCCATCAGACAGGACCTACAGATCCTCATCAGTAGGAGTGTCCTTTGAGTCATCTACTGTTACATGATATGAGTGCTTGTTGGGTACCTCGTGAAGTGACATAAGCCCATAAGAGGAGGATGATGGGGAAGTGTGCCACCCGTTAGTCATCCTCGCTTGCTACTCAACCATAGGGGAGTCTATAGGGGACTCATTAAGGACCACCTCCATAGGTGATCCATCATCCTCTACTGGTATCTGTCTATTTACAGTTAGTGCCTTTACTACTAGCAGCTCAGAGAGAGGTGGGTGCGCATTCACGAAGGGTGTAGCGAATGAAACTACTGGATTCTCAGGTGGTGATGGCGGAGCAAGAGATGCATAGTAGAAGTTTGGTGGCAAAGTTGTCGCCAAAGAGATCACTTTAACAAAAGTCATAAGGGGCATAGGAACCCTTGAAATGGGAGATAAAAAGGTAATAGAATGAGGCCAATATAGGTGACATAGTCCGTGTCTTCATGATATACCCATGTCCCCTTCTCGTGATACTCTATATGTAGGTTAAAGAGAACTAGTGTCGCCATCTTTATTAACCACGATCAATTATGCATAAAAGAAAAATAGAGGAGTGAGGTGATTTCGTTCTAAAAATCACTTTCACATGAGCAGCAAGAAATCCTATCATAAAATACAAATAAAACACAGTTGACAATAAAAAAGGAAACCAAGGGTTTTATCTAAGTTATACTACCTTTAACTCTGTATGGATTCGTACTTCCTATTTATGAGTAATAGCACTCAACAAAACTTAGAAATGATTAGGAGTACATATATATCTCTCAACATCATCACATGGCACAGTCCTCATCATCATTAAGGAACATAGCATGAGCTCAGGACAACCAATCCTAGAATGCAAAATAATTGTTGGGATTATCAAACTTGGTTAAGTGAATATCTCGACTTACAGGCGCTACCCTGGCCATTGGGATCTTCACCGCTTGATACCTTACCCCCGAGATCTCTACAGTTGGGTCTCCGCCTTTCATTTCTCAGCGTACCAAATTGTGACTTCCTTAGCAAGGTATCATGCCAGTGCATATCTCTCACCTTACATTACTCACTAACTTATCAATTTCTCACTCATCATTTTTAACTTTGAGTAGAGGTTTTCCCTGGTCTCATTTCCTTTGAGCATTAGTACAATCTCTCTCTAATGTCTTTGCTTCATATTGTAGAGACTTAGTCTATACCAATTTAAATTCTATGTACTAAAATATCTACATAGTGGTAATTAAACAATTTACAACTCATAGATCAATCATTTAAGGAAAGCAATTATATTTATAGAAATAAGTGATCTATCTTAAGTACCTAATTAACACTAATTAATTATTAATAATACAACCACTTTGTTTAGATCCTTAGGTACTTAAGAAAAATTTAAAACTAATTGATTAGACTTTTAAAGGAAAATTTTATTCCCTTTTATCTTATTAAAATTAGGCTTTAGATAAGTGTCCTAGTTTCATTATTCTAAGACTTATTATATTACGAAGGTTATAGACAATTAAACTATAATTTACTAACTTAAATTTAAATTACTAGAAGAGTTTTAGAATAAGTGATCATAATTTCAATTACTAAATTCTAGAATACACTTGGCTAGTGATTAAATGAAAGCTCTACTTATTATGAAATTAAGCGTATTATTCTTTAAAGTAGTTCAAGAAAAATTAATTATTCCTTAATCTTTTTAAAGATTGTCATTTAACCCATTCTTTTCCAATTTGGGTTGTAAGCCCATAGATTAACAAGAGATCCTTTTAATTTTTTTGCCAAGATAACCATTTTGGAAATTCCTTGTTATTATTAAAAAAAATCATCTTTTTCCTCCTTTCATAGTAAAAACCATGACCCTAAGTAATGAAAATAGCTTTGCAAAAATTTCTTCTTTTTACTAAAACTTTTTTAATCAATCATTTCCAAAATTAATACTAATTCCTTTGTTCAATAATCTAAATATCTTATCAAACTTTAATTTAGTTTGAATCTTCTTGAATCCAATTAAGTCGTGGACTTTCAATAGGATAAGTAAGATCTTGACCAATTTTATCATTTGAAATCCTTTCATTTCATTAAAATTAAGTTGCTAATTTTTTTTTTTTGTAGAACTCTCCTTTTCTCTCATAAAATTGTGACTTAAAGGAAAAAAGAAATTCATCTTTGTGAAACCTTCCATTAATTATAGATTGACCCTTTTTTGCTAAAAAAAAATCATCAACTCCCTTTGATTCTCCTTAAACCTGTGAGCCTCTTGTTGCATAAGAGAAATACTATCATTCTTAACACTTGATACATTACCCAATGTTAAGTATTTTTATCAAGCAAAAATTTTCCATTTTTTTTTCTTCTAAGGCTGTGAGTTATTGGTAAGAAAGCCAAACATTTCCAAAAATTTTCCTAACTAATGAAAGAAAATTTAAATCAACATTTTCTCCTTTCTCTCTACCAAAAACCTTGAGCATTTACTCATTCCAAGAAATAAAAAAAAATTCTACTTCAAAATCAAGATGATCCATCTTTAGTTCTATTTTACAACAGTCACATTCAAATAAAATCTATTCTTAAATTGATTTTACAATAGCCATAAAATGAGAAAGAATCAAAGTATCAACACATCCGTCATCAAGCTTTAACCACAACAACAATCATGAAAGGAACAACAACAATGGGTTTAAGGGAAAACCCTTCCCACCATCATATGAAAGTAAACTCAAATTAGAACCCACCCTACTCACCCCATTACCTCTCAAATAAGTGAAGATGTGGAGAAGGGATGAAGAAAAAGGTGGTTCCCAACTTTAGCAATGAAGGCCTCTTAGAGGGTGGATTATGATGGAGCTTTGTGATATAGGATTTTTGTGAAATGGAGATGTGGCAGAGAGGAGAGTGGTTCAGCTAGTTTAGCAGTTGCCGGGGGGGGGGGGGGGGGGGGGGGGGTGAGAAAGCCGTCCCAATTTTGATCTATTTATAGAGGATAAGTGAGCTTAGGTGTCCCTTGTATGACATCATCAAAATTATGTCATAATTCTAATTTTAATTTCTTTTTATTTTTTTTAATTTAACATGTGAAAAATGAAGTGATGAGTTAGCAAAAAGGGGCTAGGATGTGGGCTCTCTCTATGTCCCTAAGTTTTTATGTTTTGTTAACTCTACAATTGAATCGTCCGGAATTGATAAAATCACTTAAACTTTAGTACATTAGTTTTAATATCAAATAAATAATTTTTTGTGTAAAACTTGGTGCACATTATTTTCTATTTAAAATTAATTTCCAGATATTAAAATTAATCTTTATTAAATTTTTTCGAAATTTTATTTATTTAATTAGTATTTATGAGTTAAAAATTCATATTAAATCCATTTTAATTTAATAGATGCCAAAATTTTTATGGAAATTCTAAAATTTAGTATTTTAACTAAAAATGATCTAAGATCATTATTTTCACCATTTCTGGATGTCATACCAATACTAGTTTGGTTTAGCAGACAACTAGAAGCATTTTAGTTATTTTACACAGGAATTTTAGAAAATTGTCAAAATCATATTTTTATATATATAACATGATTCCAAGATCAAATTGGCATTTTACTTCTAATTGAATCTTTTTTTCATGTTAGCCTTTTATGCTGAGAAATTAGGACTTAATTGTTATTTCTCATTTTTCCAGGCTTTGGCTTTGAAAAATTATTAAAAATCACGATTAGGTAGTTCTTATAATTCTGAACGAAATTGTGGAAAACAAAATTTTGAGATTCCTTCTCAATTTTTCAGAAAGAAATCATCAAATATTAAAAACATGGTTATAAACTTAAGGTAGGGGTGTTACACACACTATGTTCTAAGCAAGATAGGTGATTTGCCACCAAATTCTTTGAGCCCTTCTTATCCCATATTTTCCAGTCAACATCCTAGAGGAGGGGTATCCATCTAATCAATTGGGGATTGGCATCTTGTTTGCTAAACAAAAACTTAATAGTAGGGTGGTTAGTATAAACTATAACTTTAGACAAAACTTAATAATGCCTAAATTTATCAAAGGCAAATACTATTGCTAACATCTCTTTTTCAGTAGTGGTATAATTTTTTTGGGCCTCATCTAAAGTACAATTGGCATAATAAATGGTGTGAAATATCCTATCCTTCCCTTGGCACAGAACTGCCCCCATGGTTGTGTCACTAGCATCACACATTAGCTCAAATGGTAAAGACCAATTGGGGCAAACCATCACAGGAGCGCTAACAAGCTTCTCCTTTAACAAATTGAATGCCTTAAGGCACTCAAAGTTGGCCTCTTTGGCTAAGAGGTTTGTCATATGTTTGACAATTTTTAAAAAATCTTTGACAAACCTTCTATAAAATCCTGTATGTCTTAGAAAAATCTTCACCGCACTAACAAAATTGGGAAGAGGTAATTTTGCAATCACCTCCACCTTGGCGGGGTCTACCTCTATGCCCTTAGGAGACACCTTGTTCCCTAGGACTATGCACTCTTATACAATAAACTAACACTTCTCCCAGTTAAGAACTAGGTTAATGTCCCTGCATTTTTTTAAAATCAAGTCAGGGTTAGCCAAACATTTATCAAAAGATGGCACAGATACAGAAAAATCATCCATAAAAATTTCTACAGAATTTTCATTCGAGTAAAAAAAAAATGGCCATCATACATCTTTAAAAAGTGTTAGGGGCATTACAAAGGCCAAATGGCATCCTTTTATAAGCAAATGTCCTATAGGGGCATGTAAAAGTAGTTTTCTCTTGGTCTATAAGAGCCAAGGAAATTTGCATAAAACTGTAATACCTATCTAGACAACAATAGTACTTATGCCTTGCTACTTTCTCAAGCATCTAATTAATAAAAGGTAGAGGAAGTGGTCTTTCCAAGTGGCTTCATTGAGCTTCATATAATCTATACACATCCGCCACTTGACGATTTTTCTTATCGTAATAAGCTCCTTATTTTCATTTTCCATGACTGTGGTGTCCCCCTTCTTAGGGACACACTACACCGGACTTACCCACTTGCTGTTAGAGATAGGGTATATGATGTTCGCATCAAGGATTTAAACACCTTCCCTTTGACTACCTGCTTCATGTTGGGATTTAGGCACCTTTGAGGTAGTGGCCAGGGCTCATAATTCTCTTCCATGTAGATCCTATGGGTGCACATTGTAGGGCTAATGCTCTTTATGTCATGGATGGTCCACCCAAAGGCTTCCTTGTTGTCCCTCAAAACCCTTAGCAGCTTCTCCTCCATAGTATTAGACAATCCTGCAAAAATAGTAACAAGGAAAGAATAAGAAGAGGGGTTAAGAAACATATTTTTTAACTTGGGGGGGAGTGGCTTCAACTCCAAGGTAGGAGGTTCCACAATAAAGGGCTTTGGCTTTGGTCCTTTGCTTCTCTCCAACTCTTCAAACCTTTGGTGTCTCCAAGGTTTGGTTCCTTGGTGAGGTTGAAGAAACATCAACATCTCCTCTTGCTCACCACCTAAATCCTAAGTAGAGTCCTCAGGGGTAAGGACTTTACCTAGGGGTTTTCCAGCCCCACACTTGGGAAAGCACTATCTGCTAGTGCCTCAATCATGTCTCTAGCCTGCACAAAATTGTAGAAGACAAAAAAAGAAGGTTTTTTTAGGGAATCTAGCACTCTAAAAACCACCTCCTCATCACCAAGCCTCAAGGTCAACTTCTTATGCCGAACTTCTATCAAGGCATCGGCTATATTAAGGAAAGGTCCCCCCAAGATGATTGGGACGTCCTCATCCTCCTTCATTTCCAATACAACGAAGTCAGCAAGGAAGATGAATTTGAATATAAGACTTATTTTTTATAATCTGTGAATAAGTGATTGATAATCTAAAATTAAATTTAAATTTAGTTTAAATGAACAATTGAAATTGGTTGCTTGCTGTGAAAAATTCTATAGAGTTTTTTTTGTAAAAATTAAGCCTTTTCGGATTCCAATAGTACAGAGAAACACTATGAATGTTAGCAGTGTGAAATCTGTAGCATATTGATCCATGGTAAAGTGATTTAATAATTGAAAAGAAGAATTACATTTAATTTCTAGTGAAAAATAGAAAATTAAAAAAAATCTATTGTTCTTGTTTGAATTTCTGTAGTGATTCTTGCTGAAATTTAGTCTTGATGATACTTGCTAAGCAGGGATTTATCTGTACAGTTGATGAGTAGTACAAGATTATGGAATTTAATTATAATTAATTTTAAATTAATTATGATTATATTCTACTTGGTTTGATTGCTTTTCTGTTCGAAAGATTTAGAACACTGGGTTTTGTTCTTTTCTACTCAAGATTGATTATCGAGAAACTTGCCAGATAAAGAGAATAGACTGCCTAATTTGGACAGAGATAGTTCAACCCTGTCCAAAGAAGTTCTAATGGGTCATAAACTCATTTTGATTCTAAAGTCAATTAAATTATTTTAAATGATACAAGTGTTGGAAAAATTTGATAAATTCTGGTATTTGACTACATTTTCTTTGTCAATGTGAGAAATCAAAAATTTCTACTGTTAATTTCCTAGCTACTCGCCCAAACTCAACTAAACTAGACAACCTTTTTGTTTTTCCTAAGCAAACTAGACTAGTTTCTTCCTAACTAGACATCACATCCTAGTTGGAATTGAAATATAAGAACTTGTCTTACAAATTGTACCCTAGTG
This sequence comes from Spatholobus suberectus, assembly GCA_004329165.1. Taxonomy (NCBI): domain Eukaryota; kingdom Viridiplantae; phylum Streptophyta; class Magnoliopsida; order Fabales; family Fabaceae; genus Spatholobus; species Spatholobus suberectus. The sequence continues at coordinate 23,805,467 of CM014737.1, read as the reverse complement.
TACTAAAACCACCCTCCACCCCTTGTTTTCTTCTAGTAAACTGTCAAACTTATGCTTCTTGAAGAAGCTTGGTTCATTTTTATTTCTTAATTCACCTCATTTGTTGATTACTTAATTACCCCTCACTTATCACTTAAGTTAAGACATGGTCTAAGTTCTAAAACCATTTCCTCCTCCTTTAAGAGCTCAAAACATGACACTTTAGAGCTTTTCCCTCTCTTGTTCTTAAAAGTCTCTCTAAGTGTGAGACTATGTTGGAAGCTAGAAGAGTTCTAGTGTTGGTCTTGGTAAGTCTTCCTCCTTCTTTCATTCTTTCTTCTTTTTCTTCCATTATTTTCTAAGACTCTTATTGAGCTATTGTATTCCTTATTTCTTTGAAACACTAAAATGACCTAAGTTGTTTAGGTATCTTGGGTTGTTCATTTATGTCTATTGTTGAAGCTTGTTCAAGCCAAAGTCCAAAGAGAACCACCCATCTCACCATTTTTTTTCTCAAAGGCCCTGTTTTGTGAAATCTTTGAAGGTAAGGAAAGCTATCCTTTTTGTGTGTTCTTGCTATGGTGCTACTGTTTTTGATGTGTTTAATGACTCATAAATTTTGTGGATATTTTAAAATTTGCTAACTTGATGAAAAAAATCATTTTTGTGAAGGTATGCTAAATGTTCATGATGTTGTTTTCATTTTTGTCTAGACACCACTCACTATTTTTACTGTAACTTGAGTTGTGGTTGATATTTTTGAGTATTTGTTGTTTTGTTGTTAAAATAGACAATTTTTCCAAATTGGACTCAAGAAATGCATGAAAAAGTTATATCTTTTGAAAGTTGTGCTTGTTTTCTAAAAACACTGAACTGGCAGTGTACGTTAAAACATGATTCTAGAACGTTTAGTTGGTTATTTGTTTGAAACTTTAAAAATGACCAAAATATGGATTCAACAAGCTTTCTAAGCATATATGGTTTGCCTATATTTATTAAGTTTTCTATTTTTAATGATTTTTAGAAACTAAAGGTTGTACACATTTTCTGACTAGAAGTATTTTTGAAAACTGTGAACTTTCAAAAGTTATAGAAAATCGTGTAGACCTTTGTTTTTAATGATCTTGGTCATCTTGGAAAGGTTTTTAAGTTTAATTTTAGAAAATAAAACACGTTTCTACTACATGTTCTAATCTAGGTGTGAAAATAGCAAAATAGACTCACTGGTCTTCCAATAGGTTATTTCAACCTTACTATTTTGTTATTTTTGTATCTTTATTTATAGTTTTTTCTTGAGGTGATCTTGGATTATTTAAAAAATAGACAAAATTTGGTTATCAACAACCTATGGACCATGTCTAGCAAAATCATTTACTTGTTCAAAATTCATTTCAAAACTGAGGATAGAAATTGGTAGCCATTGGAATCTATTTTTTGCAAAAGTTTTGTAACCTTTTACTAGTTTTATAAAATGTCATGTTTTTACACTTAAAACTTAATTGTGGATCTTTTTAAATAAAATTTAAATATGATTTTCAAAGAAATACAACCTTTCTATTTTTATATATTTTAAAAAATGGTATTTTTAATTATTTAATTTTAAAGGTATAGTATTATAACTTATGTAACTAAGTTTTTATGAAACCTGTAGCCTAAGATTTTAAAAGAATAATTTTAAAATTTAAATTCTTATCTAAATTTTATATTTTAATATTTTAGAACAGAATTTATAATTTTATATAAGATTTAACAAAAGTTTGTTAAATGATGGATTATAAGAGTTTCATTATTATAAAAGGCACGTGTAGTTAATGTATATGACTTGATGGCATATTGGAAAGTTTTAAAATGGTGATTTTGTTTAGTTTCTATATAGGGACGGCCGACCCAGTGTGTGGCAGTATATAGTTAGATATGTCTAACCTAGGTAAAGGAACTAAGTAATAAAATTGTTATTTTGTTGAATATTATTGTTATTATTAATATGCATACATGCATGATTCTTTGAGGGATGCTTTGATAAGCGTGGTGAAAGCTAGTGGAGGCATGTCGATTGCCTTGGGGATATAGGAATGTGCGATTAAATAGGAGGTAGGGGCTATTGCACACCCTGAGTCGTGGTGCCGACTACCCACATACATATATACTGACGAATCCACAGTTACTCTGATATCATGACTGGTATCCCCCAATTGTTTTTGGCACGTGCTGCTTTTACCCATGTTTGGGTGTTAACTTTTACCATGTTTAAGGGATGCGTCTGGCTGGTCACTCAACAGTTAGTTCTCCATAGAGAGGGTATATAAATGTTGACATCTACATATTGGTTGCTATGATTAATGATGTTATAACATGTTGATTGGAAAATGTGATGACTCGTTATGGTATGCTTGTGCGCTTTGAATGAATTTATGTTTAAATATACTATCAGTTTCAACTTCTTCATTTTTGCTGTGATTGTTCTCTCTTAGGTAGCTTATCCTTGCTTGTATTCTAATCTTTTGTGTGCGAGTTGGTGTACAAGGCATTGTGTTTTGCTTGTACAAGCCTGTGTTGATATTTTCATGAGTATATGGTTATTACTTCTCATATGTTTAATGGTATGGACTTTATTTCTATTAGGTGTTAGTACCAGTGGATAGAAAAGCATATAAGAATGTGAAAAATTCTTCCCCATTTTCATATAATAAATTAATTAAAGAGTTTTATAATTGAATTAAAATTGAATCCCGGTTATGTTGGTTAAGTATTCCTATGAAGAAGGTGGATTATTACATTGTCCTCCTTCACTAACACATCCTCCATTACTCCTCTAGGATGAGCTAGAGACCTGTCAGCCAACTGAAGGGATATGTTAGTAGGTTGGGGCTCTTTCATCCCCAACTTCTTAAAAACAGAAAAAAGGCATTAAATTAATACTAGACCCTAAATCACACAAAGCCTTTTTGAAATAGGAGTTGCTGATGGTGTAGGAAATTGTGAAACTCCCTTGGTCCCTAAGCTTAAGGAGCAACTTCTTTAGAACAACAGCAGATCACTCTTCATTGAGACTAACTAGCTCAAATTCCCTAAGTTTCTTTTTGCCAAAAATAGTTTCTTGGAAAAATTTTGCATACTAGGGTATTTGAGCTAAAGCCTTAGCAAAAAGAATATTAATGTGTAGTTTCTTAAAAATTTCAACAAATCTATGAAACTGCCTATCTTTTTCTTCATCCTTAATCCTTTGAGGGAAGGGAATACTTCCCCGAGGAGGTGTAATTACCTTTTTCCCCTTCTCTCCTTCTCCAGTTTGGCTCTTATTAGTAAGGGCCTCTTGTAATGGTGGATGGCTTTTTCCCTCTTTCCTCTAAGGTCCCTCCAGTGCTTTACCACTCTTAAGAGTGACAGCCTTTGCATCTTTCTTTGGGTCAGGTTTTGTTTAAGTCGGGAGGGAGCCCAAAGCTCTTTGAGACATCAAATTGGCCAAGTTGGCTATTTGAGTCTCCAGGGCTTTCATCCTGTCATCATTCTTCGCCATGTACTACATCATAGTCTCTTGTAGACTGGGCCTCATCTCCTCTTACCTTTGATTCTAATTTTGCAAATGAAAAGACCTCTAGATGTTCTGATTCTAGCTCTTTTGAAGGAGAAGTTGGGATGGTTTCTCCAACTGGGATTGTAAGTAGAGGAATATGGACCATTTTGAGCCTGATTGAAATTTCCTACAAAGTCTACCTCCTCAGTAAGAGGGTTGAAGAAGTTGCTCATTTGACAATCTTTGCCTTAATGGCCTACCTGGCCACATTGATTATAAGGAAGGGGGCTGCCTGAACATATTGGGCTTGAGCCTTCATTAAAATTTCTAGCTGTTTGGTGATGGTGTCTAGCTTCTGCTCTGTGGCCATATTAGCTTCCACTTAGTGTACCCCAACTAGCCTTTTCATGATGTGTCTATCATTAGAGGAGCAGTGGTAGTTGTTTGAAGCCAATTCTTCAATAATAACAAAGGCTTCATTTGGGGACTTTTTCAAAATTATGCCCCCTGCAAGCAGCGTCAATAGAGATTCTGTTTTGGGCCAAAATCCTACTATTGTAGATTTGGATTAGTTGCCTAGGCGAGTAACCATGATAAGGGCACTTCTTGAGCAAGTCCTGGAAGCCCCTCCAAGCCTCAAATAGTGACTCTTGCTCAAATTGAGCAAAATTCACTATATCCTTCTTTAGCTAGTTGGACCTTGCTGGAGGCAAGTACTTTGTCAAGAACTTCTAGGTGCACTAGTCCTAGGTGGAGATAGATCCATACGATAGGGAAGACAGCCGGTTCAATGCCTTGCTCATTAGAGAGAAGGCAAATAGGCCAAGCCTGATAGCATTGGTTGTGACATTATTGTATGTCATGGTATCTATGATCCTTAGGAACTCTTTTAGATGGCCTAGGGGGTCTTGAGATGGTGGGCCCCCAAACTGTCCTAAGTTCTACACCATGGAGATCAATGATTGTTTCAGCTTAAACTTGTTTGCCTTTAGTGCAGGACAGCGAATGCTGTCAGCTACCTTAATTTAAGGGGTAAAGTAGTCTTAGAGGGTTACTTTAGGTTTTTCTTCGGCCATTAGTCTCTACTATCTCCTTAACTTATAATAATGTCTTTCAATCTCAGGAATAAAATGTAACATAGACTCATGAGAATAGGTTAGCATAAACCAAAGAGAGAAGAAAGGGTAAATGTGTTAAGCACTAGCCAAGGAAATAAGAGTAAAAAAAGACAAGAAGGAAAAAAATAAGATAAGATAAAATAAGATGAAGCAATTCAAGACAAAATAAAGTAAGATGAGATAATAGAAAAAAAAGAATAAAAAAAAAATCCTAACCCAACTGAAATTTCTCTTTCTTGATATCACGTAATCAATCAGTAACGGCACTAGAAACTTGATGCGTCTAGAACACGCTTAAAGGCAAGCATACCCTATCACAGTAGTAAAAATAGACTGAGTCTAAATATCGTACCTAAGGGATTGATATGGAGTACTTTTCAAAGAAATTCCTATGTTGTCTAGGTTGTCCAAATTAAAAGGGTTTAAGTGCAAAGAGTTAAAATACAAAGAGTTGAAGAAAGATTGCTTAAAGAAATATTAAATTTCATTGAGTTTAAGAACCTAGGATTATAGGTTCACCATTGTCTTCAAATCTTTCCCCAAAGTTAAATTCTAATCTTATTTCCTAGTTCAATTGTCAATTGTCCTTTATCAAGTTCTTTCACATCCTTTGGTCATGGATTGTAAAAACTCTTTCCTGTATTAAACCCCTAGTTGGTCATATAGTGGTTTAATCCAGGAAAGAAATAGGAGCAAAAGGGGTGAACGAATTCAATTGAGAGGTTAGTTCACATTTTAATCATTCAACATCCTAAACCCAATTGCCCTAGAGGTCTACTAATTAATTACGATACGGCCGATAGTTAATTAACTGATTAAAAACATTCAAGGAGTGATCAGATCCAAACAATATATTAGAGAATGCTAAGGCAACTCAATTGAAAGAAGAAGGGAAATAAAATAAACAATTAAAATGGGGTTCCAGTCATCTTAAGCATGGCTACACCACAATGCTAGCTTAAGGAGTAGTTCTCCATACAACAGAGAAACAACCCATTACAATATGAATCATAAAAAATTAAAGAAAAACCTTAGCTAATGGTTGATCCTCAATCTTTGTCTATTAGGGTCTAAGGGGAGTCCTTTAAAGCTCCAACGAGTTCTCTCTCAATTAAAATCCAAAAGAGTTAGAAAGAATGGAGTGAAAAAATGTCTTTTGATTTTGTAGACTCCTAATTTATATCCTCATTGGGCTTGTGGGCTTGACGGAAGCATGGTTGTGCATAGTGAAGCACAGTTGTGCATCACCTCTTAAGCAGAGCCATCCTAGGCTGTGCTTTCTCTCGTAAAAAGAGTCTGTCAATCAAGCACGACCATGGATAGTGAAGCACAACTGTGCATCTTCTCATAAGCATAACTTTGGAATGGAAGCACGATTGTGAATCTCTAGCATCAACAATTTTTTCTTCAAACTTAGTCATTTCTTTCAAAATGCTGCTCCTTCATTCTTGCACAAAAAAGAGAAAAATGGGTCAAAATATCTACAAAGATAAGCTGAGTTCAACAAATAAGAACCTAAATTCCCCATTCCAATCATAACAATTGAGGGTTTATCAACTAGCAAATTGTATTTGGTCTTTTCTCGGTCGTATTAGAACATTTTGTAGTAAAGTGAATTTTTTTTCAAAATTACATTCAATAAGCTTTCCAAGTTGACCAAGATCATTAAAAAAAAAAAATCTTTATACAATTTATAGCGATTTTTGAAAGATGGAAGCTTCACAAAATGTTTTGGCTAGAATCAGTGCATGACCAATAGTTTCCAAAAATTGGGAATAATAGTAAAAGACCATAAAAATAAGCATATCATATACCACTAGAAAGCTTAATAAGTCTAGTTTCTAGTCATTTAAGTAGGTTCACCAAATAACCAACTAGAAATTTCAGAATCATGAAAAGGCATACATTGCCAGTTTTGCATTTTCAGATAGTCAAATCAACTTTCAACAAGCATAACTTTTCTATTTCTTAATTTTTTTAGGTGATTCTTAAGCCTATTATGAAGCAATTTTTTGTAATAGAGAAAAAACCAATTCAATCCACAGAAGAAAAGGAGGTAACAGCCTGTACATCAGCTAATAATAAATCAAAAATTTGACGAGGATGGTCCTCAGCCCAAACTTTGTCATCTATCAAAACAAAAGCTAACTGTGCAAGAGTATGTGCTACTGTATTTGCACTACGTCTAATCAAAAAGAGATGCGGGCTTTGTATTTCCCTTGCTGCAATCATGAATGACAACTGCAATATAAGTCCCATTTGCTACCTTTTGCTTCTTCCACTAGCAGTATAGCACTTGACAATTAGTTTCAAAAGATAATTGCCTCTGACATAAATTTTCTACAAGCTTTAATCCCCACCTGTATGCGAGAGATTTTGCTATAACAGGTTCAAAACATGCAGGTATAAATTTCATTCCTGCACCCACCATAGCACCTTCATGATCACGAAAAACAACTGCCAAGCCTGTAACGCAACCTTTTTGTAACACCCTTAACTGTCAACCTTCTGTAACTCAAATTCGAGCTCTAATAGCTCAGTAGTAGAACTTATAGTAGATTTTTTTTAAAGTCTTTAAAAACCAAAATTGTAGCAAAATATAAAATATGAATTTTTTTTTCCAGGTCAAACAAAATAAGAGTCTTGTTACCAAACCATTAATAAAATACTATAATAACAAATATCAATGAAAATGAAATATAATTTAAAACTCTACAAATATGCAGCTACATATTCTTACACGAAAAGGGTTTATATTACATTTTAATGACACTATAGCACAGTTTACTACACAACTGGATACTTCTTCAGATTAGAGCATTAAGATTCTAATCATAAGGGAATACTAATTCTGACACCACACCAGATTATTTTGACATCTAGTATTATAGAATCAAACCATGAACTCATCATTCCACATGAACGTGTCTTTTACATCTTTAACCACGCTTCCGTTGTGCCACTCTAATACCATCTTGGTTAAGGGTTGAAACCACGCATTGCTAACCCGTGTACCTATTCACCAACAAACCAAAAAACAATCCATTCCCTATTTCCGTTCCAAACATCTGTAGATAAAGGAAGGGATGGATTAATTAGGGGCAAGAACCAGACAATTTGAAACTAAGAAATCAAATAAACCCATAAACTCGCCCAAACCATAGTTCATATCATATAATTAATATGACAAACATTAACAAAGCCATATCATACAATAAACTGTAAAATCATGTATTAAACATTACAGCATTTAGTAGAGAGTACATTCACAATTCATAACACATTATCACAACATATGTAAATATCATAGTCATTACGCACAGATAATGCATCTCATTCCCTTGTTACACACAAATAAAGATTTGATACATGACCTATTTTCTTTCTTTTCAATCCATCAATCATTTCTAGCGAGTTACTCAATAAATTTAAATGATAGCACTACAAGTCCGTCTGTGCTACTACCATCCGTAATTGATACGTCCCATACCACACCAATTTGGGGTTTTATTGAGACACTTGTTAATGCAATGCATGTGGGCCCATAATCTACTAAGTGTTTATCAATATCCATGAGAAGTGATTGGGAGTACATATACCTCTCACACACCAAGGTACAACCTCCTCATTATCGAGGGAACATGCAATCTTTTAGCTTAGGACATTCACAGTCCAAATAGAGGTATACTCTTACCAATCCTGGAATGCTGAGCAATTGTCGGGGTTTTCAAGCTTGGTCAGGCAAATATCTCGGCTCAAGGGCGCTATCCTAGCCATTGGGACCTTCTTTAACACTTTTCATAAAATTTTTATTCCTCCACCAAATCAAGCCACCAAGTCATGTATCCTTCTATCTAACCATGGATCTAGTTTTACCTCTTCTTAGACTACAAAACCCCATGGTAATTTCTCTTTTCTCTTTCTATTTCATTTCTTGATCATTATTCATGCACTATTCATCATTTTATCTCTTGGTAATTTTTATAAAATGAATTGGTTCTTTGTTTGCTACTATATATTGTGTTAGGGGGGAAGCAACAATAGACCCTTAAAGCAAGGATGAAGCACGAAATTGGTCTTCCTTAAAAGATAATATATCTTGTTATTAACAAAGGTAAGGGGGTAGAAACTAGACTAATTTGATTTCAAGAATGATAATGGCCTAGATGGTGGTTTTGTTAAATTGTGTGTTGTCAATTTCATTTGTATGACTCTTGAGGATTCTAATTGTAATGTGCTTGCATGATTGGCCACATAAAGCTTAGTTGGGTCTTGTATAATGTTCTTGATAATGGAATTGCTTGAAATATATGTCAATTGCTTGATTACAACACTTAAAGATTAAATTACAAGTTGCTGAATTTTTACTATAGTAGAACAGCCTCTGTTTTTTGTGTATAATTTCCTGTGTAGTTGTAATTTTTGCATGATTTTCAGTAGAGAGATGCCTCTATATGTCTAGAACATCCCTGTAAAATTTTGTAATCTAATTTTATGGGATGAATATTTGGAGAATTTTTGTTTGACAGCTGTTCTGTCAAATCCTGACAGTAACCAGTCACGAAAAAGTGCTCAATTGAACCTTTAAATGATTTTATAAAAATTAAGAAAAATTATATTTAGAAACTAGACATATTGAACGTTAATACTGCCAAATATGGTTGGAGGAAAAATTCATTTGCTATGCCAAAATGATCAACAAAAACAGGGTATCGCAATATGGTAGAAAACAGAAAATTGTCTATGATGGATGTGGATTGAATAACGAATAATAATGACATTGGTTATGAAAAGCAGAGGAAAATATGAATAATGTGATATATTTTGGTGAGCTGAGTTGATTGAATGATTGAGTTGTTTTCTCTACCTATTGAGAAGTATGATAAAATGTACCAAAACAGAGAAAGTTTTGCTAAATTTTCTAGAAAAGTATGAATGTTTATAATTGAATATATTGTTCTTGTAGATGTTCATACATCATATGCATATATATTGATCTTGTGAATCATGCATTGATGGCATGTGTTCTAGATGGGGAAGCCACTACGTTAAGGAATGAAAGGCAGAGACCCACTTGTGGAGGTCTTGGGGGTAAGGTATCAAGCACGTATTTATATTGAATTTCTGTATTTTTTTGAATACCTTTTCTTTTTATTAGAAGACAAGGTTATTTGTTCACGAGATGGATACATTTGGACAATTTTATATTGAATGACATGGTTATATTTTATATGTTCCTACACGTAGTTATTAATGTAGAAAAATGAATAACGATGACTATTTAATTAAATATTTATTTTTATCAAAATAACATACAAATATGTTTTTACTAAAAATTTGAAGAAAATATATAAAGTAAATAATTTTAAATAAAAAAGTTAAAGTAAAAATATTTTCATTAATAATTTTATTATTTTAAATAGTATTTAATCATTTAAATCATTTAATTTTAATATGACCTTTTTAGCAATTTTAATTATATAAAAGCACTTTTGGTAATTTTATCCAAACACCACTTATCATTTTGAATAAGTACTTAAGATTGTATTATCCAAACACAATATTAGCTTATTTAAAAAGATCTTTTCATAATAGAGCTTCTAAATAAGCTCTTTTTTTTAAGTTCTTTTAGAAAAGCTCATTCAAACAGGCAAATCAAAAACAAAATTCCCAGAAATCAATATCATGAAAGGAGCAAACAGAAGAAAAACACAACACGAATTTGCAGCATCCAAACCAACGATTAAATTCACAAAATGAGGAACAAATCAACAATTTAAATCGAAAAATGAGATCAAAATACGAAATCGAAGCATTGGCTAACCTTCAATGTGGACAAATTGAAGAGGAGGAGATGAACCAAAAAGAGGAACACGCACGCGAGACAGAGAACGGTTGGGTTAGGGTTCGCGTATCAAAAAATTGTGAGGGACATGATTGTAATTTTTGAATTTTCATAAGGGTATTTTTGTCCAACAAAAATTATTGTAGTCCCGAAAAGCTTAAAATTTAAGAAGCTAAAAATTGTAGCTTCACTATAAGCTCTATTGGGAGCTTTTACTTTTCCAAAAGCTAAAAAAAAATGTACATCCAAACACTACTTTTTACATAACAAAGTACTTATTTTAAAAGATAAGCTCTCAAAAGATCTTTTAATGTGTATCCAAACAGGCCTTAAGCGAGAACAGATGATGAAAAGATGAGGCTTACGAAAAGAGAAAACTATTGTGAGAAAAATACTGTAAAAGGGGTCGTGAATTTGGAAAGGTAAATGAAATTGAAGACTTGGTGGTGTTGTGTGAGAAAAGGGCACGTACAGCTTTTGGAAGTTGGGCTTCTGTCCCCAATTAAATTTGGATTTGAAAGAATGCTGGAACTAAAAAATCACTGTGAAGAGAGGAAAGGGTTTTATATATAAAAAATTATTTGATTATAAACTGTTAGTCTTAGACGTGTTCAGCAAGTCGCATGGGAGAAGGAATAATTACTTTTAGAAAAAATTGATTAATCCTGTTGGAAAGTTGAGTTGATTATCACTCCATGTATGGTGAAATTAAAGGGCAAGATCACGTGGTTGTTGTTGGAAGTATAGTGCAGGGACGTGCGTGTAGCATAAGCAAGCTAGAGAGAGATCAAATTTAGTGAATTTAAAAAAAAAGAAATTGGATTATTTCCACGTGAAGCTAGCTGAAGAGAGTTAACAATATATAAATGTTTGACTAGTATTTGTGACTGATATTAAATATGTATAGGCGGAGTAAGGGAGATATTTTCACTAATTTGCTCTTTCAATGGATTTATTTCAACTTGCATTGAAAGTTAAGCAACACACGTGGTTATCAGTAAGACTAACATATCAAAATGAATTAAATGAAAAGTTATAGAATTGGAATAAGCATTTTCGTAAGTAGGCTTGCTTTTCTTTCAAAATGAATTAACGTTTTGTTTATAATTAAAGAATGGTTGGACTTATTACACGTACACCACTGCAGCAACATAGAGATATTTTAATTATTCTTTTCATATATATATATATATATATATAAAAGAATTTGATGTGTGGCTGGGATACTGTAAAAATAAATAAATAAATAAATAAGGATATCGAATTCCTAGTTGAATACAATAAAAATAATGTAAATGTGATTATAATTAAATATTATAGTAAGTATAATTATGTCATGCAAAGAACATCAAATTAAAGAAGAAAATAGGAGAACAAGTGATATAATGTTTTTAGAATCAATGTTTCTATAGGAATAAAATATAAATCCAAATGATTAATATCTAGGAGTTTTTTTTTTTTTTAATGGGTTCATTATCATCAGAATTTTAGTAATAGGAGATATTTCATCTCAAATATTTAATTAAATTCTCAGAATATACCAATTAAGAGCATAAAACTATGTATATATACTAAATTTTAAAGCAAGTATACATATACACATATATAGGTATTATAAAACTAAAATTTCATATTATCATTTTCATAAACTATGTGTATTATGGGATTAGTAATAAAATAAATTACCAGCATCAACTTCAAACCATGAGTATATTCTAATTTATTAATTGCAATAAATCTAATTTTATTTATAAAATTACCAAAAAATTATTTTTTTATGTCTTAAATACTTTTCTAATATTGTTTTAAGTATAAAACATAATTTTTCTCAAATTTAAAGAGGGTAACTGCTAATTATTTAAGTAATATTTTGAGGATGTTACACTTTCTTTACAGAAGCATCAAATTTGGCCTTTATATCTTGTTGACCAGGGGGAAACTAGGATTGTGGGACTTGTGTGGTAAGTTGGACCAAGCTTTATCTAAGACTTGTTCCCAGTTCAGCCTACGTTTTTGGAAAATTCGCAAGTTCCTATGTTGCCAGATAGCCCAAAGCAAAGTGAAAATGAGATCCAGAGTATCCTTGTCCATCATCTCCATACATTGGTCAAGCCAAACCTGAAAATTTCCAACCTATTGTGCCTCAATTCAATAACCAAAAGGGGACGCAAACCATATTTGCTTTAATGCAGAGCATTTGAACAGTGCATGTTAGTAGTTTCATCATCCTCTCCACAAACAGGACACACTACATCTACCAAAATCCCACAAAGACATAAGTTCATTTTAACTGGGAGGGAATTTTTGCAGATTTTCCATATTAGGTGGTTACATTTTGGTAGAACATTTACCTTCCATATATTCTTCCAAAATTTTTTGCTATTGGAACTAGATTCTGCCTTTGATAAAGTCTCCCCATTAATTGCAATCTGATAGCCCATATGTACACTATACTCACCCCTCAGAGTTAACTCCTAACCTACAATATCCTTACTTGGGAATTGTTTGATGGGAATAGTGTGAACGATGTCTACCACCCAGCTTGGAAAAAACTCTACCAATTTCCTAATATTCTAAAAACGAGTGGTAAGATTAATAAACTCTTCCATCTTCATATCTTCATTGACTGGTTCGCAGTGAATACAATACCTTCTAGCATCAACTCTTTTTGGAATCCAATTGTTCTTCCATACATTCACTATACACCCATCACCAATTCGCCATACTGAGCCTTTTCTATTATCCACTTTGAAGAATGAATACTAGTCCAAGTAAAGCTTAGGTTATAGCCTCTCAGAGCTTCTAGTAGATGACATCTTAGGAAATATGTTGCCCCTAAAACCTGCACCAATAAAGAGCCTTCCAAATGAATAAATCTCTACCATTGTTTGGCTAATAAAGTAGAGTTAAAATCCTTTGCCATTCTGAATCCTAAACCTCCACACTGTTTTGGCTTGACAAGTTCCTTACACCTGATCCAATGCATTTTCTTTGTTTCTGCTTGCCCCCCAATAAAATTTAGTAGTAAGTTTCTCAATATAAGAGCAGATAAACACTGGGAGTGTAAAATATACCATTATATAAGTTGGTATTGCTTGGACAACCGCTTTAATTAATGTCTCTCTGCCTGCCTTTGATAAGGCCTTCTCCTTCCAACCTTTTAACTTCTTCCAGACTCTTTCCTTGACAAACTCGAAGATTTGGGTCTTCGATTTGCCAATGATTGTAAGGAGACCCAAATATCTGTGATACTTTTCCATTGCCTTAATTTCAAGAAGCCTTTCTAGCTCATGTACATGGGAATTGGGAACATTTCGGCTAAAGGAAAGCTTTGATTTTTTAAGATTGACTTTTTGGCCATAAGCCTGCTCATAGGCCTGAAGGATGGATGCTAAAACCCTTGCTTCATCAGTGGTTGCTCTCGTGAAAACAATACTATCATCTGCAAAAATAAATGGGAAATAGAGGGAGTCGAGGGCTAATTTTGACTCCATGCAACAAATTAATTTCAGTTGCCTTGTGAATCATACTTGATAAAGCTTCTGCACAAAGGATGAATAAGTAAGGGGAGAAAGGATCTCCCTGCCTAAGACCCCTTTGAGGGTAAAAGACTCTGAGGCTCACCATTCATAAACATGGAGAAAGAAACAGAATTCACACACCTTATAATCAAGTTCCTCCATTTTTCAAAGAAGCTTATCTGGTTCAAAATCCCATCCAAAAAACACCATTCCATCTTGTAATATGCTTTTGACATATCTAATTTCATTGCCATGACCCCTTCTCTACCTCTTCTCTTGTGTTTCATATAATGGAAACACTCAAAGGCGATTAAGGCGTTATCACTAATGAGTCTGCCTAGATCAAAGGCACTCTGATCAACACTAATGATGGAGAGGAGGATTTTTTTTAATCTATTGGCTATGGTCTTTGTCACAATTTTTAAAGGTACATTGCATAGGCTTATTGGCCTAAATTCTTTTACATGTGTCAACTTCTTCACTTATGGGATAAGCATGATAAGTGTTCTATTAAGCTCCTTCACACTTCCTCCGGCATTTAAGATATGAAGAGCCATCTTAATAACATCACCCCTTACAATTTCCCAAAAATGTTGGTAGAAAAGTGCTAGATTTCCATCACTTCCCGGAGCCTTAGTCAAGTGCATTTGAAAGAGTGCTTTAGTTTACCTCTTCAGTTGTAAAATCAGAATCCAGAAAAGCAATATGATCTTGTGTCAATCTATTACTAATGACACTAGTTACCTCCTCAATTGAGACAAGATTTGAGGATTTAAACAGGTCCTCAAAGTATGATGTCAATACTTCTGCAATTTCCTCGTCTTCCATATAAATGTATCTAGAATCATCTTTAATAGCATCAATGTTATTCCTCTTTTCCATTGGGATGCTTCTTTATGAAAAAAACTAGTATTTTTGTCTCCATGTCTAAGCCAGTTGCCTCTGGAACGTTGGGCCCACTTCATTTCTTCTGGAGGTATAATTCATCTAGCTCTTTCTCCGCGTCTGATGTTGCCTTTATCACCTCATCTGTTTGAACCTCTTTCTGTAAGATCTCCAATTTTTTCCTTTAGAATTTAATCTTTTTTGGTAACTGAGTAAGAATCTCCGTACCCTAAGTCTCCAAGTTCATGCTACTTCATTCAATGTTGGATAAAATATGATCTCCTAGCACCCATGATCTATTGACAATATCGCCATATTCCTCATCCTCCAACCATAGTTGCTCAAACCTGTAGGCCTTGTGTTCCTCTTCTTGACCTTTCTTCTTGCTTGGTCAAAATCAACTACTATAGGGTTGTGATCAGAATAATGTCTCAGAAGGCTAGAGACACTAACCTGATTGCACATGTTCCTCCATAAAGCATTTGCTAGTGCTTGGTCTAATCTCTCTTCAATTGTCTCAGGTGTTTTTCATTTATTTGACCATGTGAATGGATAGCCTTCATACCTCAAATCTTGTAGGTCATACTCTGTCAGACTTCATGGAATTGGTCCACTTGTTCCTGGTCTATTAGATTACCACTTTTCTTCTCTTCTTGTAAAGGACTTCATTAAAATCCCCCACACATAACCAAGCTATTTCTTGTGTTGAGGCCAATCTACGCATTTAGCTCCATGTCAATTTCTTATTTGCTAGTTTTGAATGCTCATACATTAAAGACAGCTAGAACTTCTTGACCAAATTAAGGGCAGACACAACCACGTTTATATGATTCATAGACCAAGATAATGCTTTTACTTCCACCTCATGCATCCATATTAGTCCCAGGCCACCTACTCTACTACAACTTGAGGCTGAATAATCCACTCAAAACAAATTTAAGAAGTTAGCTACATTATCCAAAAAAAGCAACTCATTCACTTATTTCCTACTTTCCATAAGAAAACTAAAGTGGGAGCTTTGGAACACAAGAGTTTTCTCAAAGCTCTTATTGCACTTGGGTTCCCAAGCCCACGGTAGTTCCAACTGATTAGCCTCATTGGTCCCGGCGAGGCTATTCAACAGCCTCCACCGATGGATTAGGTTGGAATTTTGTGGTGCCTCTTTCATCCAACATCATTGCCATGCACTCCTCCTCATCCTCTTAGGCTTTTCTCTTCGCTACTTGTTCGGGCAATGATGTAGACGTTCCAACATTTCCCCTTGCTACCCTTTTCCAATTTTTAACATTTTTTGGTTGTGGGGACCCTTTGTTCGTCTCTTCCTCTACTCTTTTTGCACTCCCTCACCTCACTTTCCACATTTTGAACATTAGAAAAAGGTGTTTTTTCACCTCACCCGTTGCCCTTTTTCCTCTTCAAACTTGGCCTTTAGATCATTGTTGATTTCATTGCGAACCTCATTACCATAAGTAATATCTGTGTAAACCTTCTTTGGCCCTTAGGATCCACCAATCGACAAGCGACAACTTGTTAGCAAGGAAACCACCTCTTCCATAGACTTTGCCACTATTTCAACAATATCCTTTGTTGTTTTCTCCATCAATGTAGCTTCTTTCTCAATACCTTCTTGCTTGTCTTTTTGGATATATCTCCTTATCCCACCGTAACATATCTTCCCATTTATTCTGGCAACTACTATATATTTTGTTGCTGAAGCACATAGCTATGGCCCATATGGGAGCTGTTCAGAGTCCTCCGACACATGATCTTCATTATGGTTTTCACACTCCTTCATGAGATGATCAAACTCTCAACATATATAACAGTAATTTCCAAGCCTTACATACCTGAAGATCACTCTTACTACTCCTTTGTCTATAAGTTGTACTCGCATACCCATACGAATAGACTTAGAAATGTCTATCCACACTCTCAATCTCAAGAAACGCCCCAATTAATTGTCCTCTGAAGCGTCCCACTCCACAAATTTACCAACAGTGTTTTTTATTATGGTCGCCGTTTGTAATGTCCGGTATTTTAATGGTAAATAATAGACACGCATCCAGAACTGGCATTGTGTTAAAGCGACATCTATAGGATTTTCTTCTTTGCCCAGTTCTTACAAAACCACTAGCCTCTGATCAAAATTCCATGGGCTTGCCCTGAGAATATGATCCCTATCCTCCTTTTTAAAGAACCTAAAAGTGAAAAGGTTCTTCTCAACATCTCGAATCTCGACCCCCTTTTACATCTCCAAGAATAGATCATCATGGTTTTAAATGCTCTCGCATTCACCCATCCATTGGAAAAAACCTTCCCCACCAGCCAGTAATCCTCTCCATCTTCAATTCCTTCCCCGTCATTTAGGGTTGGTAAGTGGATCACAACGTCTTCCTCTTCCATAAAATCCACCGATCTCCATGCCTCCTTTCTTTCCATTTCTCAAAATGGAAAGGATGAACAAGCATGATAGGATTTGACTTGAGACGTATCAAAACCAGCCACAGTCAAGAAAACGGGATTCGTTCTTGGGGAAACCCTTACATTGCTTAAGGGTTTTGAAAACCCTAGCAAAGCCTCACAAAGGGAGAAAAAAGCAAGGGTTATTATTGAGTAAACGAAGTGGTTACCTATTATGAAGCATATTGAGTCTAGTTTCATGCAAAAAAATACTCAAAAATAATAATTGCAACTCAAGTTATAAGAAAAACAAGCATGAGTGTCAAATCTAAAATTTCACACAGTAATACAACCTACACATATATAAGATTCAAAACTAAAAGGTCTAATGAATTTTAGGGGCAAAACCCCACCCACCATCAATGTGAAAATGATAAAAACAAGAGAACCACCCCACTCCCTTTCATTACCTCCTAAGCTTGGTGACGAAGATGAGAAGGAAATGAAGGTAAGAGGCTGCCTTGGTGATTCCTTGATGGAGGTCGAGGGTGAAACTTGGTGATGGAGAAAAATTGAAAAGGTGAGGAGGAGGATGGAAAGGAGTTCATCCAGCACTTTGAGCTGAAGGAGGTGTGAAGATTGTCACAAAATGGTAGGTATTTATAAAGTAGAATTAATGGTGAGGTGACAAAAAGTGATGTCACTTAGGTGACATCACCTTAGATAATGTCATATTTTTTTACATGTGTTTAAAGTATCATTTGCAATTTAGCCCTTGAACTTTGTCTTTGTTGGTTGTGCTTGCAAAGATTTTTTAGGTCTCTACACTCTAATTTAATTTTATCAATTAAATCGATTGTTGTTGCTAAACTTTAATAAATTACTTTTTTATATCAAATCAATGAAATTTTAGTTAAAACTTCGTAGACACATTATTTTAAGATTAAAAATAATTTATAAATTTAAAATTAATTTTTATATATTTTTCTAAATTTTTATTAATTACTTTATATTTTTAGGTTAAAATTCATAATAAATTCCTTTTATTTCAATAAATTCCAAAATTTTTATGGTAATTATAAAATTAAGTTTTCCACCCAAAATAAACTAAGAATGAGGTTTTCACTATTTATAGATGTCAAATTAATACTGTTTTGGCTTAGTAGTCAACTAGGGACATTTTGGTTATTTTTTATAAGAATTTCAAAAAACTCTTTGAAAATTTCCAAATATATATATATATATATATATTAGGCTCTAAATGAAATTTTACTATCATTTGAATCCTTTTCACATATCAGCCTTATTTATTGAGAAATCAGAATGTAATCATCATTTTTTCATTTCTTTGAGCCCTAACTTGGAAAAATTATTTTAAACCACAATTGACTAGTTTTTAAAGTTCTAATTGCAACCATGAAAATATGAATTTTGAGATTTCTTTTTCAGAAATAAATCCACAAATAATAAAAAAGAAAGGTAGGGTATCACAGTTGTTGTAGAGCTATCGTAGGAATGTTTGGAAACACCACTGCAGTTGTGATTGAGTGGTTGAGAGGGACTATAGTCGAGCTGCCTTTACCTCCATGTTGTGTTTTCATCTCTTTTGAGGTAAGGGGGAGTAAGTTGTCTCGCTCATAGGTGTAACAGTAGTCATGGGTAGAGGGGTGGCCCTAAACCCCCAATTTTTGTGATTTTTATGTGAATTGATTGTGAAGGGGAATGTAAACTCCCCATATTTTGAGTTTTGTTATTATTATGTTTTATATATGTGCCAAATTCCTATTATGGTTTATGTAACACCCCAAATTTCAAGTACTAGAAATAAACCACGTGGTAACTCTTAGTAGGACCATTCCCTTGTGTTATTAGACAAAAAAAATGCCTTAAAAGTTATTCTTATTATATTTCTTATTATTACTGTTTCTATTCTTATTAATATTATATTTATTATTGTTGTTGTATAAGTTGTTGTTGTTGTTGTTGTTGTTGTTATTATTATTATTATTATTACTATTATTGTGTTGTGTTGATGTTATTATATTTATTATTATTATTATTATTGTTGTTGTTGTTGTTATTAATGCCTTAGTATAATAAATTAGTAGGAATATTATCATAGAATTCAAAAGAGCATCTAGGGCTCAATAGGGGGACTAAAGCCCACTAAGCTACATACTCACCTACATGTTATAAGAAGGGAATAGAGAAAGAGGGTTAGGTTTAGCTGTCACAAAATAGAAGAAGAAAAAAGTTAGAGAGAATGAGGAAAAGAGGGGAAGAAGAAGAGGAAGAGAAGGAGGAAGAATAGAAAACGGAGAATCCAAACCCTAGAACTCAACTTTGCATGTCCACAAAGGTGAGTGCTCTACCCCATATTCTTCCTTGTCTTTTATGTTGTTATTTTTCATCTATTTACCTTTTCCCCCTCCTTATGCGTAAGATTGGGATTTGATGGGTTTTGAAAGAATTGTGAGGAAGTAAGGAATTCATAGATTAGATAGTCTTTTGGCGACTTTTCTTCAAAAACTATATTTTGCCTTGGCGCTGGGCACGCAGACCCGCTAGGCGGGGTGAAACACCTGCTGGGCGGGGTGAAACACCCGTTGGGCGGGTTGGGTCTTGACGCGGACCTGCTAGGCGGGGTGCGATACCTGTTGAGCGGGTTGGGTTTCGGCGCGAGCTCGCTGGGCGGGTTCGCTGGACCACTGGGCGGATACGACTTTTGCTATTACGTTCCTTGTGTTTGTGAACTCCTTTTGGCAGTGTTTAACTCATTGTTATTTGTTTTTTTATGTCTTGTTGAGTTTATATTGTATGGTTGTTATTTACCTTAAAAATATAAGTGTGATATAAAATTGTGCCTATGATTCATGATAAAAGTCTATGAAAGTTGTAAGCATTATATGTGACCATGCATCATAACATTTGAGTTATGTGATGAGGAAAGTATGTAGGAATCTGGCTGGTGGAGGCCGTGATGGGTTGTTTAACCTTAGCCTTGGGGGTTATTCGGTTCGGAAAACTCCAATGGTCCATGCTGATCCCACGGAGCCGGGGCGTACTGGCAAAATTGGGTAACCCTGGCTAGTCACCGAGGGATATCATGCTAGTTGAGGGTGCAAAAGCCGAAGGCATCGGTACTGATGACGCTTCTTATGGCCTGCATTTACTCCTAGTCTATTTTCCAAAAAGTGTAGGTTGGTACCACATGTGCATGAGTAGTGGTTTAGGAACATCGCATGCATATGTATCTTGTTGTAGTGTGATATGTTGAAGTGTGCTACGTTGTAATTGTGTGAATTCTATGTGACCTTGTTCATAAGCGAATGATGTAATGTGTACACATGTGAAAATGTGATTGTGTATTGTGATGAATTGTCAAGATTATGTATATGTGCTCATGTTATGCATGTATGTCATGCTTACTTGATGAAACAAAACAATGTGCATGTCTAGTTACTAGGCAAAAGATGTGAAATAAATGTATGCTTGTAATTAAAATTGTGTTTGCTACCTCAAGGATAAGTGAGAGGCTAGGCCCTAGGATAGTGTTGTGAGGGTCCTAGTTAGATAATAATAGTTGTGAATGAGGTAGGGAAAGAGTGAATCCCCACACAGCGTAATAGAAAGGTATAAGACAAATAAGAGAGAACAAAATGACGGTATTAAGATGAGTGTTAAGGGATGGTCAAAAGTATTTTAGAATGTCCGTGACCTTAGACTTGACCCATAAAGACCAACCTTAAATATTAAAAGAAAGAAAAGTAAAATATAAACATGAAGGGTTTAAATACTAGAGAGCATTTTGGGTAAGAAAGAGTTCTTAGGTTGAGAATGAGATAGTAAACTAATATAACAGTCAGGAGAATGAGAGAGTAGTTAAACATAGAAAGTATTGAAGATTAAAAGGTGTAGATTAGACCGTAGGTATAGCGAATTATGAGAGACTTAGTGTGTTTAAAGCCGTAAAAGATAAATGATGAAGGTTGTCTGAATAGAAGAGTCTAACCCAGCCATAGAGTCCTCGGAGCACTCACTGAGACATTATGTCTCATTCCTTTAAGTTTCCCGTTTTTAAAGATACAGGTGAAGACATGCGCAGATGGAGCTTGGAGTCATGTGCAAGAAAACGTAGTCTAGTTTATATTATGTTTTTGTATTCTTTTTATATTTTGTACGATACCTTCGGGTGATAGATAAGTTATATTTGGCACGTGGGTTTTTTTTATTGTATTGTTCGTATATAATATTTAATTATATTTATGAGTAGCATTTGTATGTTGTTTCTACCTTTTTAAGTTTGTTTGTTTTTTTTTTTAACTCTAGACCTAGTTACGGTAATGCCCCTTAGGGTGTTACAGTTGATGTTTGCTTACCTTATGCTCGTATGATGCGAATTGAATAATTGGTAATATGAATGACCCAATTTGTACGGATTAGATTGTTGTGTTTTTTATGTTAAGTAAAAATTAGGAATCAAATCGCATAGGTTTAAGACATAGTCAATTGAATTAATGTTTTAATCATTGGACATAATAGGGCTTAAAGACGAAATTTGATAGGGGTTAACTTTTGTGACTTAATTAAGGGTTTGAGGAGGATGGACCCAATGTATATGTTAATTTTGGTGTATAAGAGTGATGATAGGCCATGGAAGGCCTTCTCTGTCAAAGATTCGCACACTACAAACCTATAGAACCTTAGCTCTGCAATAACAAATTATTTTAGTCTGCCCTGTTAGTAGACTTTTGCAAACAATTGATTATTTGGGGAAATAATCAATTATTTGGGTCCCTAGAGTAGAAGTTTTTGTTGTTCTTTTGCAAGTAATTGATTATTTAGGAAAATAATCGATAATCTTTATCCCAGGTTCGAAGCCCTTGTATAGATAATCGATTATTGTGAGAAATAATCAATTATTTATACCAGAAAAATAATTCTGGTTGCGTCTTGCTAATTTTATTCGATTATAACAGTAGAAATGTGACATATGATGTATATTCACTAGAAACAACATAAGTAACTGATACTTAGGCTTATGGAATTACAATATAGGTCGTTTAGCCTAAGAATGTGATAAAAGAGTTGTGAGAATGTGAGAAAATGTTGAGGATGCTTGTTTCTTTGGAATTTTATATGTGAAATATATATGAGATGCTATGTGAAGCACTTGTGACAAGTGACCTAGCCTATGAGAGGCGAGAATGGGCTTGGTTGGTATCTTGTTTGTGAAGGACCTAGCTAGCCTATGAAAGGCGAGAATAGGACTCACATGTTTGAGAAAGGAAGTTCAGAGGGACTTTTATATGCATATTATGTGTTGAGTATGCATCATAATATTAAGATGGACTGTATGGGTGGAAGATAGATATGAATCTGGATGGTGAAGTTCAGTGAATGGTTTAGCCTGGACCTTGGGGTGATGCTATCTAATATGGAAACCCTATTGGCCCATGCTGATCCTATGAGCCAGGGCATACTTTGAAAGTCAAGTAACCCTAACTAGTCACCAAAGGACATCACTCTAGTGTGAGGGTGTTATTCTGAAGGCATCAGTACTGATAGCGCTTCTTATGGTTAGCATTTGACTAAGCTACTTCCCAAGTTAGATTGGTACCATATGCATTAGGAGTAGAGATAAAAGAACATTGCATTATATGTGTACTTGATGTTGGTGTGAATATATATATATATATATATATATATAAGGTCAACGAATGGTTTAGCCTTGACCTTGGGGGTGATGATATCTAGTGTGGAAACCCCATTGACCTATGCTGATCCTATAAGCCAGTGCATACTTCGAAAGTTAGGTAACCTTGACTAGTCACCAAAGGACATCACTCTAGTGTGAGGGTGCTATTCCGAAGGCATTAGTATTGATAGTGCTTCTTATGGTTAATAAAAGGGTTGGATCCAAGAGGGGGGTGAATTGGATCTTTCAAAAATTTCAAGAATACCCAATTTCTTTTCAATAATGAATAACTAGATTCTTCAAAAACTTTGAATCTTAGTCATTTAGTTATACGAATGAAATAAAATTAGATCAATTTATCTTGAACTTTTCTATGCAAAGAGCCTCATGATTTTAAATGTAAGTGATCAAGATTTAATATGCTAATAAAAGGATAGAGGAAAGAAGAGTGCAAATAAGATTTATACTGGTTCGATCACCACCACTGTGATCTACATCCAGCTTCCAATCAAACTAATTGGTGTTATCACTAAGTAATTCACATGTTTACAAACACTATGCACAAACAAAAGAATTACAATCAAACAAACCACATAATCAAGTTTCTTGAACGCTATCAAGAAAAACTTAAAATCTTTCTTGTAGAACCCTACCACAAGGAAGACATGAGAAACACCCTCTCAAGAATGAAAATCAAATTAAAATAAGGTTAGTTATCACCTTGGTTTGTGATAGATGGAAGACAATGAAGAATTAATCAAACTTTTACCCAAGAAAAGACTTTTGTTTATCCTCAAGATTGATCCATGATGTGCTCTTTGACTTTGATCCAAAGCTTGTGGTTATGCAGAAGAATAATATGAATTTTGTCTTGAAAAGCTCTCACTCAATTTTAAAAAGTTGAAGTTTTTTTAGAAAGACTCACTAACGTTCACAATATATAGAGAGCTTACTAGAATAAATAGTTATGTAGTCTCGTAATCAGTTATTTTGTTATTTTAAATCTGGAAAATGAACTTTGAATGGGTTTAACTAGTTATTTTTGTGTGTAACTAGTTAAAACAACACCTATACAAATTTGTCTTTACTAGAATAACTAGTTACATAGCTTTGTAACTAGTTATTTTTGCATAGGACAAAAAGCATCTTTATATTATGTAATTGGTTATAGAATTATGTAACTAGTTATAGCAAAAATAACTGATTATATAATGTTGTAACTAGTTAAAACAGAAAACATGTAACTCATTACGTATCATCGTAACTAGTTAAAACAGTGTAAATTTTCACTGTTTATGCGAATTCAAACCGATTTAATCGATTACAAAGATAATTTAACCAATTAAATGGTTCTTAAACATAAGATTGAATTGTTCTAAGGCTTTAATATGTAGCTCTCACTTTCTATCAATTTAAAACTTAGTTTTATCCAATTATTCCTCTTTAAACTCAATTTTAGACTTACAAAAACTTGTTACCACTTTGTTAGACCTTTAAGTCTTAAACTTGGAGCTCATTACCATCAAACCATCAAGGATAGAGATAAATCATGCAAGACACACAACCACACACCATATAGATAAACACACATTACAGCTTTGCATTCATCAAGAGGCTAAATCATCAAAAGTATATTAAATTTCCTTAGCGGCAAGAGTAGTATTTTTCTTGCTTCTTTAATCTCCCCTTTTTTTATGATGACAACTACTTGATCAAGACTTGATCTATTTGAACAAATTATGTGTTGTAGGTGTGTCCAAGCTATCTTCATGATTTAATTCCTGCAATTTGCAAAAACATACCCTTCTCCCCTTTCGGCCATCATAAAAAATATAAAACCAAATAAAGTATGGAGAGCCAAAAAGAAATAGGAAGGATGAAGATCATAGCAATTGTAGCAGACACTATTATTAAACAAGGGTAGACTTCATTAAAGTAGATAATAGAAATACATTACAATATATTAAAGAAAAACAAACAACAAATATAAGCATAAGGATTAGTCTTAAGACAAACATTAAATGCATAGGAACCACAACATAAGCAACAACAAATTAAACACATAAATGCATAAGAGCCACATCACAAGCAACAAAATTATTTTAGTCTTGCTTTGGAAATCCCATAGTTGCAAAACTTTCCTCAAAGTCATCCAAACGCATGTGAAAAGACTCAAACTGTTCTCTATTGTATTCTTGAGTACCATGTTGAAGTTCGAGGAAACCATCTAGCTTTGAGAACACTAGGGTCTCAAATTGAGAAAATGGCTTTAGTTTAGGACTTTTAAGAGCTTCTTCTTGATTTGCCTCATGGATTTGGATAGCTGAGGCATCCTTATGGATCCAACATGTTTCTCTAAATTTCGATCCCATTTTATGAAAAGCTGAATCATTAACTCGGTTAGAACTTCTTAGTATCTCAAAGGTTTCATTCTCCATATTTATGTCATAGTAGTTGAGAACCCTTAAGATAAAAACAACATATGGGAAAGGAAAGTCATCTTTTCTTTTAACCTTTAACATATAATCACTAATGATCCCACACCAATTAAGTGGTATTTGTTCCTTCAGTGCATGTAAGATCATTAAGTCATCCTTGGTTAACTGTGCATGATTACTCCCCCTAAGAGACGTATCTCACTTTCTTGTGTTTGTGTTTTTCTTGTATTGTTTTGTATGTAGATGACGTTTAGTAAGATCTAGAGGTGTGACCTCGAGGCTAAGGCGTTAGACCTCATATTTATTTCATTTATAGCTATAGTAAGGATTGTGTAGCTCTAATAAATATGACATCGGGGTAGGGATACCTTATTTGTTGAGACTTTTAATTATGGAGTTTGTTTTATAAGTTTAAGTGTTGGATTTTATTTTAAGAGTTTTGTATGGCCTTTGGTGTGCCAAAACATGTTTAATTATTAAAGTATCTTTGAGGTTTATCCATCTATGAGTTTGTATGTGATTTTCTTTATCAAGCGAAAATGATTTGAAAATTGCATATATGTAAGATATTGTCTTTTAATAATTCATTCCTCAACATGAATAAGAAAATCGTTTTTGGGGTAAAAGGGGTCACTCTCGGTAGGTAAAATTGAAATCATCCCACAAATATTTTCAAGAGAGTTTGCAAACCCTATCTCAAAGTTATCAATGATGAATTCATCTTTGTTTTTGGCCACAGGAGGCCAAATTTGATTCTTAACGGCCTTAAGACAAGGCTTTTGATCAACAATACTAACGTTTCCCCTTGGTTTTCCAAAGCAGTCTTTCTCATTCTTAGATGCCTTCTCCATTGAGTCTTGGTTATGTTTTGAACCTATGGAGCACGAGGATAGTAAATCCTTTGATAATTTGAAAGGTAAGGATAAGGAGGCTTAGTTCCAAAAGTCCCACCTACTCAAGACAAAACATCACTAACCTATAAAGGTTGCCACTTTGAATTGGCAGAAGGATTCACCTATTGAATCCACTTATTGGGGGAACTTGAGCATGAGGTAAGTATGTCAACTTACCTTGAAAGTAATGAACAAGATTTTGAACCTACTTCATGGACATGTTGATCTATTGTTTTCCCTTCGAATTAGGACCTTAAGGATTACTTTTTAGATGATTCTTTTGAATCTCAGAAGCCTTGAAAGCCTTAGCAATAGGCCTACCGCAGACAACACCGCATTTGGACAAAGCATTACTTCCTCGTTGGATTCCTTTTTCTGAAGGAGGAAGTTAGTAAGGAATCCCCAGCTTGAGGGTAGATGTCTTTAGCTTCTTTCTCGAAATACTCCAAAGCTCGATCAAGATCATCCTCGAGCATAAGTGACCTTGGTTGTTTTGGTGTCTCCGTAAGTCAAAGTATCCACCATCAAGATTTGTATAAGCTCAGCATAATTCGCCAGAACTAGGAACGAATTAATATCTACCTTCATATGCTTTTTTCTCAAACTTAAGCCTTCTTTCCTAAATTACCTTTCAAATCATATCTTGAAAATGAATATAATTATTAGTCCAATGGCCATATACACAATGATACTTACAATATTTTTTACCTTTTCTTGGCTTGAAAGAAGGTAGCTTATGATAATCAGTTAGCACAATTTGTTTATACTTTAATAGAATGTCAAAAATTTTGTCAACCTTAGTCACATTGAAACTATATTTTTGCTTCAAAAATTTGTTCTTATTATCATCAGCTTTCAACAATTGACAAACATACTGAGGTCCTGACTCTAATTCTACTGAGTTAACATCATTCCTTTTATATTCTATATTTATTTCATGATTGGGCTCACCCTTTTCTATGTCATTAGCCACTTCTACATAGGTGATTTTGTTCTTTCAAACAATTTCATCAAATTAGGACATAGGGGACTTTGTTCTTTCAAACAATTTCATCAAACTTCCTATTTCGTTCCTTTTCGAATTTTAGTTGTTCAATTCTATTAACCTTATTGACTAACTGTTCCATATCTCTCAACTATTAAAAACTATCAACCAATAACAACCATTAGAAGTAGTTCATATTTAGGAATTTAGGTATAACACATAGATTTCATCTGTCTGAATTAATTTAGATAATCACTAATCGATTCAGTATTGAATCTTTTGATGTTTATGAGGTTAACTAGACTTGTTCTAGTTTTTCCTGTAAAGAACTATTCATGTAAAATCCTTTCCAATTGAGTCCAATTATAATTAGAGTTATGGGGTAAGGTGGTGAACCATGTGAAGGCATTTTTAGTGAGTAAACTCTGGAAATACTTCATTCAAAAATACCCATTAATTGCTAAGTCACCACATTCAATTTGATATTGAGCAACATGCTCAACAGTTGACTCTCCTAGTTCTCAAGAAAATTTTAAGAATTTATGAACTTTAAAACCCCTGGGTAATTCCGTTTGCAAAACATAATTGGGAAAAACAGACACAAAATAAGGCTAGTTATAATATCCTATTTCAAAACCATGCCTATTGAGCACTTGCTCAACAATGTTGTTTATTTGCTAAGGGTTTCAATAATTTTGCATGTTTTAACCCATATAGTGATTTTGACAATTTTGCCCCCTAAAATTTTGTTGATGGTTGTCGAAATACATCCAATACTTGGTCAACATTTTGATCTTGATTAACCAACAATAGGTTTTGAATAATCATTGGTTGTTGTTCTCGTTGGTTATTAACACCAACATTTTGAGTATTTGGAGGTTGAAATATTTTAGTTTATAGGAAGCTGTACCAAGTTCTCGATCTGCATATGTACTCTAGGAACTCCAAAAGTATCTCTGATTTGAGCCATTTGAGCAGCTAATTGTTCAAATCTCACATTAGTTATTCGAACCAAAACACTGTGGTCATTTGTCGAGTTAACATATTGACCATGTTATGATTGCTCTCATCCATTAGTTGATGAATCTAAATGAGAGTTTGAGTAATGATATTTATCAAGAGATTATTAGGGTCTCCAAACATATTACCATATGTGTTGGTTGCTTGTATTTAAGAAGGGCCAAATTCATAACTTTGCCCTTGAGAATTCAAATTCACGTTCAATTATTATGTGTTGAAATTGCAAACACGTGTGCCAAAGGAATTAATTGTTGTTGCTTTTGGAGCATTTTAAGATTCATGTTTTATGCCTTCCAATTGGGCATTCCCCAAGGCCATTTAATCGAAGGAGGTGTGTTAATATTTGTATTGGCATTCCCTTGGTGGGATAAGGCCACCACAGGATTTGGGATCTAGGCACATATCAAAGGAGTGTTTTCAACATGAGTAGTCAAAACGTTCTCGACTCCATTATTTGCTACGCCTATATTTTGCATATTCGCAATAAGCCCTGGATTTTTCAAATCATTGTTTTGAATGGGGATTGCATTGTTGTCATTTCCCAAATTAGATGGTTGCTAAATTTATCAAACCACATTATTTTCCAACCCAAAAGGTCGTTAGTTTCCATGAACCACATTGTTTTCTAAATTAGTAGGTTGTTGGTTTTCTTGAATCACATTATCTCCAAAATTCCTTGGAGTGCTACTATTTGTCATTATTTTGCCACCTATTAGTCTTATACACTTTTCTTAAGACTAGTTCTCTATAACATTTGGCAATGAAAGTCCCACCAAGCATGCCAATTTGTTGATGATGGAAATTTGTTTCAAGAACTAAAGTGTTCTTAATTCTTGAATGGATGACTCTCCATCATGACTCTAACTAATAAATAAGTTTTTTATTCATGGGATTTAGAATCAAAATTAGTTGTGCGTTCTTTTTGGTCATACTAGCAACGCTGTATTTTCAACTTGAGGGTATAAATAAGTTAAAACCTTAATTCAATTGTGATCAAGATTCTAATTAATGTAAAGAATGTTGAATTTGATTTTTGGAAACAAAATCAAACAACAATTCTTACTTTGTTAACAGGTATAAAAATGCACAAGTAAAGCATTAAAATAATCTTAGTTGAATGTAACAACTCAACCCAAACTACAAAGACTATTGGAAGTCTTAAAAGCATAATGTAACATAACTTTTAATAGGAAAATTAAAAAGAACCCAAACATCATATCTTCAAATCATGTCATAATTATAGCAACTGATCATGCCTTCATTGTAGCAACTAATCAAGATAAATCAAGCACAGAATCATAGAATAATTATAAACCATTGGAAGCAAATATTATTAAATGAACAACCTTGATTCATGGAGTCAAGCCAAATCAATCATCATTAACTACATGCTAATATAACTCTCTTTCTTAATTTATGTTTTTTGACTATTAGAGCTATGTATATAAATATATACAATGTAACCTTTGTAGCCTTAAGTGAGTTAACTGAAATACAATTATTAGATATTATTTTCTTTCAAATTCATTATGGTGTCAGAGCTTTCTCCTTTAGATGCATTGTCCTCTAAAGAGCCTAAACTCACTATTCAGTCATTCCACCAATGTTCAATTCTAGTTTCAATCAAATTATGCACTTCAAATTTCCTTCTCTGGAAATCCCAAAATTTACCTTTGACTCGAAGCTTGGGCCTTAGACATCATATTTCCAACACTTCAAAAACTAGTTGATGAAGTTACTAATGTAGCTGGAGCCAAAACAAAAAATCCAAAATGCGGTGTAATGGACATTGAATGATAGATTGCTCACTTCATGGTTCTTGGAAACATGAAAGAAGAAACTCTTAGCATGATCTACGGAGGGGCATACAGCCTACACAATTCGGAGTTCACTTCATGGCAAGTTGTTGCCCAACACCAAAGATAATGAAGCCTAACTCAAAAATAACCTTTGTAGGTTATCGAAAGGGAGTCTATCCTAGAATAAATAGATAAAATAAATAAATTCAAAGAATAATGTGACAAACTCTAAGCCATCGGCATCGGAAACCACTTTCAGATGTCGATCAAGTTTTTCATATTTTAAGAGGACTTGGAAACAATTACAAGGAATTTCAAATTGCAGTTTTATCAAAACCTTCATATACTTCTTTAAATCAATTTATTTTGTCACTGCAAAAATTTAAACAAGTTTATCTCAAAGGAAAATCTTCAATTGATCACAATCAAGCCTTTTTTGGCCAATAGGGACGAGGTAGAAACATATGTAGAGGCAAAAGAAATTTTAGAGGACATGGCTCATACTCCTTTATAAAAAAAAAGTCAAAATGAAAGCAATCAAGCCTCAAACTCCACAACAATACCAAAGTTTAACAATAACTAGAGAGGGCCACTAAGATAACAAAACAAAGAACCTTATTAAATTTGTGGAAGAACGAATCATACTGCCCCAAAATGCTATTATAGGTATGAATATAATACTGAAAATGAAAATACCAAGGAAGCATTAGCAACAATGAATATTAATGAAGAAAGCGATGCAAAATTTTACGCTAATTCAAGAATAACAACTCACATCACAAACCAATGAGGTAATTTAAATTTAAACCTTATTTATTGACACTATTTTTGTTAAGAATGGGCAAGCTTTACCCATAACCCACAAGGGTAAAGCATTGATCAAAACCACTCAAGGTAAGCTTCACTTTAATAATATATTAGTAGTGCCTAAACTCAAAAGAATTTGTTATCAGTGAGTAAACTTATTAATGATAATTTATGCACATTTGAATTTAACGCTAATGGTTTTGTTATTAAGGATCAAAAACACTAGATATTGCACAAATGACATAAAAAGGGGAGCTTGTATGCACTTGAAAATGGGAAAATTGAAGCGCTCATATTGCAGTCAAAGAAGTGTCTTCTAAAGTTTGGTGTGCTCACTTAGGACATCTAAATTTAAAATTCTCGTAGATTCTAGAAAATAAGAAAGTTATCAATGTTTCAGATTGGTTAATAAAAAATTCTTTATATAGAATTATAAACTTGGGAAACGTTGCAAACTATCCTTTAATAAATTTGATTCAATTTCAAGATCTCTTTTGGAAAAAATTCGTAGTGATTTATAAGGGCCAACTCCTATATTATCCTTTTAAAAATTTCAATACTATGTCATTTTTATTAATGATTTTACTTGTTACACATGGTTATATACTTAAAAAAATAAATTTGATTTTTATACATGCTTTCTTCAGTTTCAAGCTCTTGTTGAGAATCATTTTGACAAGAAAATTAAGGTGTTTCAAAGTGATGGCGGTGGCGCTTTAACTTCAAAAGATTCTTTAATCACCTTCCTCATTGTAGTATCTCTCAACAATTGTTGTGTCTTCACACACTAGAACAAATTGGACTTACTGAGCGCAAACATCGACATAATATTGAAACATGATTAACTTTAATTTTTTATGCTAATCTTTAAAATTTTGGGTTGATGCCTTTCTAACCGCTATTTACCTTATAAATCAATTACCTCTCTCCTTTATTGGTAAGGAAACTGCATACTCTAAACTTTTTGGTAAGAATCCTAATTACTCCAGAATATGAATTTTTGGTTCTCAATGTTTCCCCTATTTAAAAACACTTGCATTTCATAAATTTTCTAGAAAACCATTCCTCATGTCTTTATAGGATATAGTCCTCTTCACAAAGGTTATCGATGTCTAGATCCACACACTCATCGTGTATATATTTCATGATATGTTGTTTTTAATGAATTTTTTTTCATATTTACATAAAAAATTCCAATCATTACATCCTCCCATGACTTTTCTATCACTAGATTTCCTAATTTTGATGAATGGTTTTCTAACAAGATGAAGAATGTCTTTATACATAAAGACCATGTGGATGCCTTTCTCGAACACTTGTAATTAACTTTCCCAAATACACTTAGTCGCTTCTTCCCCATCTTATGCACCCTCTACATCTATACCCCATCCAAACCTAAACAATATTTCTTCATCACCTAATGACAGTACTAACTTACCCATCCTTCCATCTACATGATCTACCTAAGACAAATGCCCTCTATCATGCCTAAAAGACTATGTTTGCTCTTCTATTCCTAACCCATCAACATCCCATGATACCCTCATTACCTCCATTGAAGAACCAAAACCTACAAAATTTGTCTTAAATACTCCAAATGGCAAGCAGCCATGCAAGATGACATTGATGCTCTTCACTTTAATAACACTTGGTTTCTTGTTTCATGCCCACTTGATGCAAATGTGATCCAAATGATTTTTTTGAACTAAACTTAAAGAAGATGGAAGCATTGATCAGTTCAAAGCTTGTCTAGTTGCTAAAGGCTACACATAAATTGTTGGTCTTGACTTTGAAGAAACGTTTAGCCCAATTGTCAAGTCTCCCACCATAAATGTCATCTTTTCTCTAGTAATGAATTTCAAATGGCCACTTAAACAATTAGACATCAAAAATGCATTCTTGAATAGAACATTGGATGAACATGTTTACATGGAACAAACACTAGGTTTTGAACATCCACAACTCCCAAATCATGTATATCTACTTCATAAGTCTCCCTGTGGGCTTAAACAAGCCCTACGTGCATGGTTTGAAAAGTTGCCACTTGCCTCATTTCTCTTGGTTTTATTTATAGTAAAGATGATTCTTCTCTATTTATTTATCATAATGGCACTAACTTTTCTCTTTTACTTGTTTATGTAGATGACATCATCCTCACTAACAATACTCTTTCCTTCGTTTCTCATCTTATCGAACAACTTAACAAGAAATTTACTTTAAAATATTTAGGACAACTCCATTATTTCCTTGGAATTGAAGTCAAACACTTTTCTGGTGTATCACTATTTTCCAAACAAAGTACGCCCATGACCTTCTAGAAAGTGCACATATGCTTGACGCCTTAAAAATCAACATTATCATTGCTCCAAAACCTATTGACCTTCTTGATGATGACAAGCCCATTGACCCTACTAAATATCATTGTTTATGTGGACCTCTCCAATATCTCACCTTCACTTAACCCAATTTCACCTATACTATTAATCTAGTGTGTCAACATTTTCAAAATCTAACCCAAAAAGACTTCAGAGGCATCAAATGTGTTCTACATTACATAAAAGGGACATTATTTAAATCAAAGTTCTCGTGCTTTTAATGCTTTTTGTGATGCAAATTAAGCAGGTTGTCTAACAACTAGGAGAAACACCATTGACTTTTGCATCTTTTTTGGATCACATTGTATATCATGGGCTTCAAAGAAACAACCTACTGTATCCCATTCAAGTGTAGAAGTTGAATATAAAGCCATAGCAACTACTGAATGCAACACCTGTTCATATTGATTATTACCCTTATTATTTTAGTAATTTTATTAGTTCTTAAGTTGAGTTGATAAACATGCGAGTAATTTTATTTTTTTTTTTATAATAGAAAATTTTAAACTGAATAGAATTGGGAAATGGTATGTATATATATATGGATGGATGGGAATCAAGTTGCTCCATTCAATAACTCTTGTTATAAATTAAATTTCAACAATCCAACTATTGAATATGTTGATATTATGTCAATGATCATGTAGACCAAATTTTAGATAAATTGAACATTTATAGCTAGTTAATCTTATAGTCGACATTTGCTTATAATTTAGAAAAGTATATTATACATCAATTTGAATCTATTTAGTGAAGTATCAAATAGTTTTCAAACTTTATAAAAATTTGTATACTTGATCTACTTAATATAATCTTCGAATTCAACAATTGGATCATTGAAATTTAATATATATCAAGAGTTACTGAGTGGAGTAACTTTACCAAGAGTTACTCTTGGAGTAACTTGATCCCAACCCTGTATATATATATATATATATATTGTAGAACTGTATATCAGGGTTTTATAGTACATGATAGTCATAAGAGAAAAACAATTAGAATACATAGAGATCAAAATGTACACCCAAAAGATAGACACTACATATCCTTAGTAAATACATCAAAAAGGTCCTAGTTATAGCAGTGTCAGTCTAACCTATTCTATAAAATAACAAGCTATTAGACTAGGCCTATAGGTCCTCATCAATAGTTGGGTCCTTAAGTGGTGGTGGCGAAGTAAGAGGAGTGTAAATAAAGTTTGGAGGCAAAGTCATCGTAAAAGAAATGGGTATCATGTAGGTCATCGAGGCATTGGAACTCCGACAATGGGAGATAAAAAAGTAACAGACATAAGACCAGTATATGTCAAAATGTCTATATTCTCCTAATATTCCTATATCCCTCCGTCATTATATTCTACATGTAGGTTAAAAAGTACCAGCATGGCTATCTTTATTTACCACGATCAAATATGCATGAAAGAAAAACAATGGAGTGAGGTGATTTGTTCTAAAATCACTTTCACATCTATGGTAGGAATTCTACCATAAAATATAGATAAATCATAGTTGACAATAGAGGGGAACCTAGGTTTATTCTAAGTTGTACTAAAGTACCCTTAACTTGGTATGGATCCATACTTTCCAATTGTGAGTAATAGTTCTTCACAGAATCGAAAAGTGACTAGGAGTATATATACCTCATCTCATTATCACATGATATAGTCCTTATCATCATTGAGGAACAAAGCAATAGCTTAGGACGCCCATTTATCCATACAGAGGTGTACTCTCATACCAATCCTAGAATGCTAAGCAGTTGTCAGGGTTATCAAGCTTAGTCAGCCGAATATCTCGACTCAAGGGAGCTACCTTGGCCATTGAAATCTTTACCACTTGATACCTTACCCCCAAGACTTCCATAAGTGGGTGCCTAGTTTTCATTCCTCAACGTACCAAACTGTGACCTCCCTATTAGTTTGTCATGCCACTGCATGTCCTTCGCTTTACATTACTCATTAACTTATCAATTTCTTATTTCTTAAACAAAGATTTTCCTTGGTCTCACTTAACTTGAGTACCAATACAATTTATTCTAATATCTCTGCCTCATATTGCCAAGACTTTATCCATGTTCTTTCTTTCTTTCTTTCTCTTTCTCTCTCTCTCTCTCTCTTTATATATATATATATATATATATATATATATATATATATATTGTAAAATAATAAATAAACAACTTATTTATAATTCATACATTTAAAGGAAATAATTGTAATTCTAGAATTAAATATCTAATTAAATCCTTAAACTTAAGCATTTTATAAAATTCCCACTGTTAATTAATTATTATTTCACTGATGTTAAAGTTATAAGACCTATATTCTAATTTATAAATTTACTAACTTAAGTTTAAATTTTTACTAAGTAATCATAGTCTAACTTTTCAATTACTAAAATATCATTTACTAAAAATTTTGTCAAATTTCTTATTTTTCCTAAAGTGGTCGTGGCCCATTTTAAAAAAATTTCCTAATTCAATTTAGGCTTTTAAAAATAACACTTAAATTTATAAGTCCTTATTATAAAAGAAAAATTCCATCATTTTCCTTCTCTAAAACCATGACCTTAAACAATATAAGGCAAAAAAAAATTTCTTCTACAACTAAACTTTTCTGGTTCATAAAAACATTAAAATTTTAAAATTTTGGCAGTATAACAACTTAGTAATCATATTCTAATTGCAAAAATTTCAGTAGCATAACAACTTAATAATCATATTTTAAAATCAAAATTTAGCATCAAATATCACAACAACAATATACATAAAATGTTAAAATTTATGCGTTAGAAGGTTTAAGGGAAAATCTTTCCTACCAACATGTAAAATGATTGCAATTTAGAACCAACCCCACTCTCCTCCCCCCCTCCCCCACTACCTCAAAGATGGTTGATGAAGACAAGAAGAAGAATGGTAGTGTTGGTTTCCTTGCATCCTCCTTTGATGAAGCCTAATTGGAGAGGAATGGT
This sequence comes from Spatholobus suberectus, assembly GCA_004329165.1. Taxonomy (NCBI): domain Eukaryota; kingdom Viridiplantae; phylum Streptophyta; class Magnoliopsida; order Fabales; family Fabaceae; genus Spatholobus; species Spatholobus suberectus. The sequence continues at coordinate 23,769,221 of CM014737.1, read as the reverse complement.
GATGGTTTATGGAGACTTATGGATATTAAAAAACAATTATGGAGAAGATGGTGGTGGGATTGAGTTTCGACCAACTCAAGGTAAGGAGAAGGATGAGAAATCAATTGGCCTATTTATAGAAGATGTGGCTTAGGTGTCCTACCATGACATCACTTAGATTATGTAATAAATCAAGTTTTTATTTCTTTTATATTTAATTAAAGGGACACATAAACAAAATAGGTGGTGAGTCACCTAGGCTAAGGCTGGACGTGTCCTAGTTGAGTTGTCCCAAGCTCTTTGTGTTTATTTTCTCTGCAATTAAATCAATTGGAACCGAAAAATTACCTAAACTTGAGTAAATTAGCTTTTAATATCAAATTAATGATTTTTAATGTGAAAATTGATACATACATTATTTTCTATTAAAAACTAATTTCAAATAATTAAAAACTTTTATTAAATTTTTCAAAATTTTATTTATTTATTTTGTATTTTTGAGTTAAAAATTCATATTAAATCCATTTTAATTCAATAAATACCAAAATTTTTATGGAAATAATAAAATTAAATGTTTTACCCAAAAATGAATTGAAATTACCATTTTCACCCTTTCTGGATATCAAACCAATACTAACTTGGCTTAACAGACAATTAGGGGCATTTTGGTTATTTTATATAGGAGTTTTAAAAAATTCTCAAAATTATATTTTAATATATATAACATGATTCCAAGCTCAAATTGACATTTTATTTTTAATTGAATGTTTTTCTCATGCCAGCTCTTAATGTTGATAAATAAGAACAAAATTGTCATTTTCGTAATTCTGAACACCCAAAAATAAATCATCAAATATTAGGAAAATAGTTAAAAAATTGAGGTAAGGGTGTTACAATACTCCCCTCCTTTTTAGGAGTTTTGTCTCCGAAATTCACTTACCAATAAAAAGGTGAGGATATTATTCTTGCATCTTGTTTTCTAATTTCAAAATAGCATTTCCATCGTCAATTTGACTCCATATAACCTTCACTAGAGGTATTTCTGTACCTAGAAGCTACTTTATCCTCCAATCCTTTATTCTGGTTGAGGATACATCATAAGATTCTCTCTTATTTGTACTATATTAGGCTTAATGATATGTGAAGGGTCAGGGATATATTTACGGAGTTAAGAAATATGAAAGACATTATGAAGATTAGAAAGATTGAGTGGTAATGCTATTTGGTATACAACTAGACTAATCTTTCTAAGGATTTGTTAAGGACCGATGAATTTAGGAGAAAGTGTTCGAGACTTAAGGACCTATCAGGGATATATTTACAAAGTTAAGAAATATGAAAAACATTATGAACATTAGAAAGATTGGGTGGTAATGCTATTTGGTATACAACTGGACTACTCTTTCTAAGGATTTGTTAAGGACCGATGAATTTAGGAGAAAGTTTTCGAGACTTAAGGACTCTACCAACCGTAGTTACAGGTGTAACTTTTAGGAATACATGATCTCTTTCTTGAAACTCAAGATGTTTTTGTCTTTTATCATAAAAGCTTTTTTGCCTATCTTGGGATACTTTCATTTTTTTTCCAAATTAGTCAACTTTTTCTGTGATTTCTTGTATTATCTTAGACCTAATTATCAAAGATTCTCTAGCTTCCTACCAACAAAATGTAGTTTTGCACTTTCTCCCACACAAAGCCTTGTAGGGAGCCATTTTAATGCTGGAAAGAAAGCTATTGTTATAGGTAAACTCGATTAGTGGTAAGAACTGATTCCAACTACCTTTCCATTCTGAGACGCATGCCTTAAGCAAATCTTATAAGGATTGGATAGTCCTTTCAAACTGTCTATTAGTTTGAGGATGATATGATGAGCCAAGTCTTAACTTAGTTCCTAGGGCTTGTTGTAGGTTTTCCTAAAATCTAGAAGTTAAACAAAGGACCCTATGAGAGATTATATTAGAAAGCACTCCATGAAATTTAATAATTTCTCTGATATATAATTGGGTCAATTTTCTAAAGAAAACTTGATATTAATGGGCAAGAATTAATTTCTAATAATTAAATTTAATTTTTTTAAATTTTTTCAAAATTTCATTTATTTATTTTGTATTTTTGAGTTAAAAATTCATATTAAAACTATTTTAATACAATAAATACCAATTTTTTTATGAAAATTCTTAAATTAAATGTTTTACCTAAAAATGAATTGAAATTACCATTTTCACCCTTTTTTGATGTCAAACCAATATTAACTTGGCTTAATAGACAACTAGGGGCATTTTGATCATTTTACATAGAGATTTCAGAAAATTTCCAAAATTATACTTTAATATATATGATATGATTTCAAGCTCAAATTGACATTTTATTGTCAATTGAATCTTTTTTTCATGTCAACCCTTAATGTTGAGAAATAAAGGCAAAATTGTCATTTTCTCATTTCTCCAAGCTCCGTGTTTGAAAATTATTAAAAATTATAATTAGATAGTTTTCACAATTCTGAACTCAACAATGGGAAATAGATTTTCAAAATTTCTTCCTAATTTTTCAGAAATAAATCATCAAATTTTAGGAACATAGTTAAAAAATTGAGATAGGGGTGTTACATTGAACTTACATGGCTTCAATATTTACTACATAACATTGGCATCCAACTTAAAGGTCACTAGTCATTTTTTGTTACAATCAAAGTGTCATTCACATGTCCCACAATCTTGTCTTCCATGCCCACACCAAACATATTGCCATTGATTAGTTACTACTGGTGATCTCTAACTTCGCTACCTGCCCACTACTCAACAAATTGCAGATGTGTTAACAAAACCATTGTCAAAGGACTATTTTGCCTCTTTTTGTTACAAGCTAAGCATTCATTCTCTTTCATTGCCAAGCTTGCAAGGGGAGAAAAGAACCCAAACATCATATCTTCAAATCATGCCTTACTATAACAATTGATCATGCCTTAATTGTAGCAATTGATTAAGATAAATCAAGCACAGAATCATGGAATAATTATAAACCATTGGAAGCAAATCTTATTAAATGCACAACCTTGATTCATGGAATCAAACCAAATCAATAATCATTAACTACATGCTAATATATCTCTCTTTCTTAATTTTGTTTGTTGATGTTAGAGCTATGTGTATAAATATACACAATGTAACCTTTGTAGCCTTGAGTAAGTTGATTGAATAATAATTATAAGATACTATTTTCTTTCAAATTCATTAACAATCTTGTAAAAGATATTGAAAGCAAGAATTTGCGAGTGTCTCAAAGACTTGAAAATATAAATGTTGCAATGATTGTGTATGGAAAAACATATAAATTATGCAAGAAACTTGAATGCACTTGAAGAATAAAGTGTAGAAAAAATAAATGACATGCATGGAAAATAAATGAATTGAAAAGTAAATGAAATTTGAAAAATAATGTGGATTGATAAAAGGTTTTCAAATTAAAAGACAAGAGTAGGTGAAAGAAATTGCAGTTGAAAATAAAGTTACAAAAAATGTAAAGTACAAATCACATTAAATGCAAAAATGTAAAAGTGCTAAAAGGTAAATGCATGAATTTAAACAAAAGCAAGTAAAACAAATTTAAAGATGATGCAAGAAATGTAAATGAAAAGTAGTAAAAATGTAGGGAAATGTAAATAGAAAGTGATTAAAATGTAGAATGAGTAAATGGAAAATAATAAATTAAAAAGTAAAGGGAATTAATAAGTGTAGAAGAATTACATTAAAAGTGAGTGAGAACATACACGTGCTATTTGAATTAAAAGTGAGTGAGAACATACACGTGCTATTTGAACCAGTAGTCATTTGTTCAGTGTGATAGGCGTTATAAAGTTTAGTGCAATGGTTTAACCAAGGAAAAATGGTTACCCTAGTTCCCTGTTTATAGGTTTTTTTTGCCTTGACAGTTGAAAAACTAGATTTATACATGTGTACAATTGCCTAAGTTCGACTATATAAGATGTCATCACTTTTCTCGATCTGTGCATCTCTAATAATCGCTTGAAATTGCCTGTTGGAGTAACGTGTAATTTCCTCATGTGCTCTTGACTTGAATCTTTTGACATCTTTGAGTGTTCCAATACTTAGCAATTTTTCTTCCACTTTACCTTCGACATCTAAATCCTATCTCCATTCTTGAATTTTTTTTCAAATGAACCTTTATCGCACACGGTCAACAAATTAACTAAAATTTCTCTTAAAATATCAACCAACTTGAAATTTGCCATGTCTTTGTTACCATAATCAAATGGTCTTAATACTTCTAAAATGTAAACATTTCTAAGGGACACCAACGTTGTAACACTTCATCATTTTTTCTTCCATTTGACCTTGGACATCTAATCTTCTGTCCTAGTGTTCAAAAATCTTTTCGAGCAAATTCAGATAAAACCAAATAAATGAATTTAGTCGAAGTTACTTTTGCATTTCTTTTCTTTTAATTTTGTTGATAGACCGACCAAATCAAATCTTGTCATTGCTCTGTTATTATAATTGGAAAAACCTCAAACTTCATACACTTAGAAAAAACTTTGGAAAAAATATGTTTTTCGTCACTTTAACCTCATTAGTAACTATTAGTAACATTGTTGATGTGGCCAACGTTATTCCAGGCCAGATACTTGATGGTTAATGACTCAGATGACTTGTGTTTTGTTTTTATTAGGTGTGTGTGTGGTGGATAGTGTAAGTGGAGTGTGATGTCGTTTCATTAAGCAAATGGAAGGAATTATTGTCGTTTAGGTGTGGGTGAATAGAGGAAAGAATGAGGGAGAAGGGAAGTGAAGACACGACGCTCCTAGCAATGACAGTGTGGTCACAATGGTTTTGATGTTGGTTTTGGTTTGAAGATGGTGGTGCTCATGTAAGGCACTGCTTGGCTGGTTCAAAGATGCACATCCTGCTCGTGCAAATTTGACTCAGGTTGATTCGTATCATGGTAATTGATGTAACATTCCCAATTTTTGGACAGTATAAATAATAATACAATTAATGGTTAAAATACCCAAAAGCATTAATAATAGTTGCCCTATTGTTAGGATTTACAAGGATAAGGTAATATGACCCTAAATGGGACTCTGAGGCCCAAATGGGCCAAGGTACACTAGAGCCCACACACACACATGACTATATAAGAGAGGGAAGAAAGAAGGAAAAAAGAAAAAGAAAAGAAAGAAGAGGAAGAAGGAGAAGAAGAGGAGGAAAGGTGGAGCAAAAATTTGCAACCTGGCCCAAAGCTCAAATCCAGATAGTCCCCAAAGGTAATTGCTTCCCCTTTATCCTCCCCAGTCCCTTTGATTTTGTGTTTACCCTTTTTTTGAACCCTAGGTAGGAGATTTATGATTTTTGAGAGATTTGCAAGATTGAGGGGTTCTTTGGGAAATGTGATCAGTTAGAAAGGTAATAAAGGTGACTAGGAATGTTTTGGTATGCTTGGTGTTGATTATTAGGCCAAAAATGGTCATTCATTGTAGTTAGGTATCCCCTTGCGAACTATAAAAATCACAATCGATGCTAACACTAGTGCTAAAGAAAGATTTTACAACAGGCTTTTAGATCGATTACTGAACAACCAATTTAAAAAAAGAACGTGGTGGCATTTTTGTAATTAAATGAAAAAAATTTACATCAGTTTCAATATAACTGATTTAAAAAGTGTTTTCTACATCAGTTAAAATTATAACCAATGTAGAAAACACTTTTTAAATCACTTACATTGACAACCAATGTAAAAATTATCTCCAAAATTCACCAATATCGCCTCTCCATCATCTGCAAGTTCAAAGTTTGAACTCCATCTTCCATTTGAAATTAGGATTCAACAAATCCCGTTGCTAGTGCGCGAGACTAGTTTGAATTTGCTTATGAGCGAGGAGGAGGACAAGATGGAGACGATGGTGTCTCCAATGACGCACATGAGAGGGGTAAACGATGGTATCATAACGTGGGTGCGATGTTGGCCACCGTAGCAGAAGGCGATGAAGCAAACAAGGAGCATGGAAGATTTTGAGGTTGTTATGGTTTGTTGTTGGTGGAGGGGAAGAAACATTGGAGAGAGTCGAAGTTTGGGGCTGTGAAGATGTTGGAGAGAGAGGCACTAGTTCTGGCTGCAACAAAGAGGGCGATGTCGCCGTTAAAGTGGGGGGCGGCGACAACGGTATGGAGGCGTCTACCGAAAGGGTAGAACGAGTCAAGGTTTGGGAGAGAAAGGTTTGAAAGAGTTAGGATTTGGTGGTGAAGTTAAGTGTGTCAATGGAGGGTTTGATGCATTTTTTGTCTACCACCTCAAAGGTTTTCTTGCCAAAGATGCAGACCCTAAACCCCCTATTCCCAACCCCCAAGCGTGGCCAAACCCTCCTAGTGTGTGAGTCTCTCACTTTCAAAGGCAAAGGCTAATTCTATTTCCATTTCAAATTCCATCCACAAGCTCATTTCTAAGTCTCTCTCTTCTTTTTCTAGTTTAGTTAACAAGAACATTTTGCTCCTGGTTTTTTTAATAAAATTCTAAATATTGACCAATGCTTAGTGCAATGTGATCCTGCTTTCTAGTCTTAGCCATTGAAATTTGCTTACTGCAATATTGACAAAAGCTCTTTTCCTAAAACAAAAATGTACAGAGACATGCACCTAACTAAAGGGACCGTATCGAAATGGCAAGATGCACTTTTTAGATCGGTTATAAAAATAACCGACTTAAAAAGTGTTTTTACATCAATTCAATATCAAATGTAAAAATTGTTACTTTTTATATCACTTGAATTTATAAAGGATGTACAACCAATTTAAAAAGCTATTTTTAATCGATGTAAAAAGCCTTCCCTACAATAGTGTAAGTGCCAATTTTCTAGTACTAAGTGTGGGACAACAGAGCCCAAATTTGATGTTTGGAGTTTTGGCGCTAAGCGTAGTGGCGTTAAGCGCCAGCTTGCTGGCACTCAGCGTGAGGGTGTCAGTGCCCCCTCTGCTTTAATGGCGTTAAGCGCCAGTTTTCTAGTGCTAAGCGTGGACCTACCAGAGTTTGGGTCTTAGGAGAAAGTGAAGTGGCGCTAAGTGCCAAGGGTTTAACGCTAAGTGCGACCTTTTAGAACTATAGGGGAATGTTCTAGCTTTAAATAAAGGACATTTTGCTTGTGTGATTGTCTTCTATGCTTACTTCTTTGATATAGTTGTGGTTGCAGTGTCTTGCTGTGCTTGGTAATTGTAACACCTTCACTTTATTTAATTAATTGTTTTATTTATTTATTTATTATATATTTAATTCTGAAAAATCGGGAAGGAATCTAAAAATTCTAATCCCCACAGTTAAACTCAGAATATTGAAAACTATCCAATTGTGATTTTCAATAATTTTTCCAAGTTGAAGCCCGGAGAAATTCGAAAATGACGATTTTGTCCTTATTTGTCAATATTAAGGGCTGACATGAAAAAAATATTCAATTGATATTAAAATGTCAAATTGAGTTTAAAATCATGTCATATGTATTAAAATATAATTTTGGGAATTTTTTTGGGAATTTTCTGAAATTCCTGTACAACATGACCAAAATACCCCTAGTTGTCAAATAACCAACTCAGTATTGGTTTGACATCCAAAAATGATGAAAATGATATTTTTAATACATTTCTAGGTAAAATATGTAATTTTAGAATTTTCATAAAAATTTGAGCATTTATTGAATTAAAATGAATTTAATATGAATTTTCTAAGCTTAAAATATATAATATATATATTTATAATTCGAAAAAAATTAAAATTTATTTTTAGAAATTATTTTTGATGAAAAATATTACATTTGTTCAGATTTATATCTAAATTAATTATTTTGGTATTAAAAGTTATTTTTTTTCAAGTTTAGGCGATTTTATCGGTACCGGCTAATTAATTAACAGTCAAAATTTATACTGCAAATATTTGGGACAGCTGCTATCCCACGTACCAGCTCTAGCAAGGGGTGATTCATCCCCTATATGAATATGTGTCCCTAATAAAAAAAATAAAAATTGCATTTTTGACATCATGGATGACATAACTCCATGGACACCTAGGTTCATTTTTTTCCTATAAATAGCCATCACTTATAACTGAATTTTTCATCCCATTCCTCCTTTTACCACCGTAAGCTTCCATAGAGAAATTTTCTCTCTTTAGAAAATTTTCTTTTACTTTGTTTTTATGCTAAAATTCTACTAGTTTTCCGATAACTAGTAAAAATCCTCTTCCTAGGAGCTCTGTACCAACAACTTCACCAACTCTTTGAGGTAATGGGGGGAGTGGGGTTGGTTCTAATTTTCAATTACTTTGCATGTTGGTAGGAAGGGTTTTCTCCTAAACCCGTTTAGGCTTTAGTTTTACTATTAATATTATTGTTATATTATTTGATGTTAAACTTTAAATTTTGCTAAGTTATTATTTTGCTCAAATTTAAATTATTAAATTATACCAAGCTGTTACTCTGCTCAATTTTAGAAAATTAAAATGCACTTGCTAAGCTGTTACTCTGCTCATTTTTAGAAAATTAAAATGCATTTACTAAGATGTTACTCTGCTCAATTTTAGATAATTAAAATACTCTTATTAAGTAGTTATGCTGCTCAAATTTAGACAACCATAGTATAATTATTAAGTTGTTATACTGCTCGAATTTAAACAATTACAGTAGAATTACTAAGCTGTTATACTGCCCAAATTTAGAAAAAATATTTTTAGCTATTATGATAAATAATTAAATTATTAAATTATCAAATTTTAGTAATACTCAATTAGTTTAGCAAAAATAGTAGAAGAAATAAACCATAAATCTCATAATATGAAACTAAAGATAGAAATTATTTTATAAGCTATTTATGAATTTATTTTTAGAAAACTACTATAGAAATTTCAGTTTAAGTTCTTATCGTTCAGGTAAGGTCTAGACACACTAATAGACCATCTGTAAAAATTTCATAAATTTTAAAGCTTATTTAGTACTTCTAATTGTGCTCTATAAGTGCCTGTGGACACATTTTTCTTAGAAATACTGAATTTCAAAAATTTTCGAAAAAATTCTAAAAATTCATGATAAAATTCTAATTATTTTTCTAAGTTTAAAAATTATTTTTATGGAATTTTTTGACCATTCTATGATTTATTTCTTAATTATCAGTCTTTATTTTAATTTGTATATCTTTATTTTTATTGAATTATTGTTTATGTGCTTTAATTTGAATTATGACTTATGTGAATGATATGTATGGATCAAATCTCTGTAATATAAGGCAGAGATATTAGTAGAAATTATACTGGTGCTCAAATACTTGAGACCAGAATGAACTTTTAGAAATTAATATATTAGTGAGTAATGTAAAGCAAGGGACATGCAGTGGCATGACACCCTGTTAGGGAAGCTACAGTTTGGTACGCTGAGGAATGAAAGGCAGGGACCCATTTGGGAGGTCTCGGGGGTAGGCATCGAGTGGTGAAAGTCCTAATAGCCAGGGTAGCGCCCGTGAGCTAGGATATTCACCTGACCAAGCTCGATAACCCCGACAACTGCTCAGCATTCCAGGATTGGTTTGAGAGTATACCTCTATAAATGGACGTCCTGACTGATATTTGTTCCTCATTGATGATGAGGACTGTACCATGTGATGATGTTGATGAAGTATATGTACTCCCAGTCACTTCCCAGGTTCTGTTAAGAACTATTACTCACTGATGGGAAGTATGGATCCATACCAAGTCAAGGGTAGTGTAGTATAACTTAGAATAAACCCTAGGTTCTCTTCATTGATTGTATTTAAATTCCTACCATACATGTGAAAGTGATTTAGAACAAATCACCTCACTCCATTATTTTTGTTATGCATGTTGAATCGTGATTATTGAAGATGATAACAATGCCTGATGATGCTGAGGAAGAGCCAGAGGATACTTCTCCAAATTTGAAGACCTAGTTTATAATATTTTCTTAAGGGATAGAGTAGATAAATACTGCTCTGTATAGGATCTTTTTTTTATGTATATATTGGGTTAGGTAGTATATGTCTTTTGATGTATTTTTGTTTTCTCTTCGACTATTATGTACTACTCAAACCATGATGTACAGTTGGATATATATATATACATAAGCAGTTTTTATCATTTCACTTCTATTTCTAAATTCTGTTTTTCTATTGCTAGTATCAAAGAAAAAAAAATTTACTCACATTTTCATCAACTTAAAATAATAATTAAATTAATATGAATTATATTTAAAATTAAAGGAGTGTTACAGTAATGATGAATGTGTAGTTGTAGGATTGTCTTTATGGTTGTGTTCTGTTGTGTTGTGTGAGTATAATGATGAACCTTACTTAAGAAAAGATTTAATACTTTAAAGATACCAGAGGATGTCTCTTTAGTAAAAGTAGAGATATTCCCTAAAGTTAAGAGAAAAGCAGGGATCTTCCCTAAGTTTAAAAAGAAAAGAAATGTTATCAAAGGAAAGGAAAAGGTTTTTAGAAAAGGATATCGCTCTTAATGATTATAGCGTAGATCTTCCCTGGTCATGATAAAGCTTGGAATACACCATCCATGGCTTAGTATAAGTGTCCACCCATAGTAAGGATCCCTTATAACCACTAAAGTATAGAGGGTTTTTATTATAAAGGTTTTGAGTAACCCGTGAAAGGTTGAAGAATAGTAAAAGGCTGGGAGGCCTCTTGTGCCAAAAGAAGGTAGCCGTCCCTTCAGGCCAAGGGATAGAGGGAACCGCCTCGATAACGAACGGGGTTCAGCCACCTGGATTGGTAGTAGTAAGTGGTCGAACAAAAGGGATGCCTCTTGATGGCTAGAGCTCAACCAAGAGAAAGACGGTAGTTAAGTGAAAATATAATAATAAAGCTAACCAGAACTAAACAAAAACAAAAACAAAAATAGAACAATGAGATGTATAATGTAAATGCCTAATTGAGACATGCATGATAACCCTATTGGGTATATGATGATGTGCATGCCCAGTTATAGGTGAGTCAAGTTAAGCCTAAACTAGAGAACCTATGTACTCAGTGAGGACACAATTTATGATAGAGGCTAGCTGGTGGGTATGTGAGGGGTTTATCCCAAAGAAAGTTCTTGCACAAGTCTCGAACTGACTCTACGAAAAAAAAAGACACCTTATGAGTCTACAAAAAAAAGGGTAGACAAGGTACACATCTAAAGGAGCTGACTCTCAATCGAGCTAATAACCATCTAATACCAATTTAATTTGACATGCTTAGTGGGACACCTGAGGGGGAAAATGCCACAAAATTTATTAGTTTTGTGGGCATCCTTGCTCAGAGTAAGGTCTCTATCCTTTATGAGGATTGGGACCATGTAGAGGAGAACGTGAAGAATCAAATTTGGCAAACTATCATGGTACTTTACTTTTATAGTGTCAAATATATAAATTGTATTTAACCATATTATTATCATACATTAACTATTCAATTTTATTTTGTAGTTGACCTATGATGTTTCACATAATGCCATGTTGAAAAAGAAATTGCTATCACTTGTGGCTGAGCATTGGAGGGCATTTAAGACATAGCTCACCACGAGATACATATATGGAAAATCGATAGACACTTCTCCTTGTCAAAAGTATGCATTTTCCGATGAGGACACGTAGGCAAAGTTTGGAGAAAGCCGAGAAGATCCTGCCTTCCAGGTTTAGTTGGAAATATATTTTTTGTAATCATAAAACAACATTTGATTCATTTTTATTGAATTTAACAATGTCTTATTATTCATAGGAGAAGAGAAAAAAGGGACAAATGATTGCATCAAAGAATGTCCACCCCTACAGATTGTCTCGTGGAGGGTATAAGTTGCTTGAGCAGGAGATAATGACCGATAAGGGGAGGCAACGTCAACTAGAAGCCTCGGCATCTAGTTTTGCTCCAGATACTGATCCTCCATCACCACCACAACGATGGGATAAATGGAAGGTGGCCCACACGCTACCATCAGGCAGGTATACATCTAAGGAGACACAGATTGTTGCTGAAAAGATTGTAAGTAATTTTTTTAGTTTAAATTGTAATTACAACTTGTTATGTCATATTTCTTACACATTTCTTGAATTATATGTTGTAAAATTCACTGGTTGAGCAGACCTCACAGGAAAAATTTGTTCCTCATGGACGTGAGGATATATTAACTATTGCTATTGGGATACCAGAGCACCCTGGTAGGGTTCATGCTACTAGACAAGTTGTTGACATTCGTGATTACAACGGACCACCTTCATGTAGTGGGTCCACCTCAGGAATTGTCACTAGGGAAGAGATGGAGCGAATCAGGCAAGAGATTAGAAATGAGCTTAAAGAGCAAGTGAGACGAGAGATTAGAGAGGAGCTGGCATCTTTGGGTATTTCACAGCAAAATACAAATGTCTAGCCAGAACAAGCTCATACTCCTGTACGTGTCAGCACGAATGGAGTTGTGCTGCCACTAATCCTTATGGGGAAGAGACTGACACTGATATCCTTGAGCAGTGTGAGTTATATGTTGATGGAGAGCCTGTTCACTTAGTAGCCTATAGGAGAGTATAGTTTGGGGCCTACCATACACCACAAAACCATTGAGGATGATATGGCAAGGGTGGTGGTTGAACAAATTTGGGATGCATATGCTCAAATCTTGTGCCCACCGAGGAGGTTTAGACTATGGGGCAGACCTCTAAATAGTTTATTCAGTGGCCGCAACAACTTGTAAAGGTTACATCAGTCAAGGTATATTCAAATTTCATCTTAAGTTATTTTTCTCTCTATTTACAAATTGAAATTACTAGATTGTATTTTATAACATTATTTTATATTTACTTTTGTAGGATGTTCAACCATCAAAGAAAGATGTTCCACCTAAAAAATCGGAACCTCAAGTTAGTCCAATGACACGCTTATGGCAGGTGGCATCTAGTATGGGGACAAATATGGTGCAAATAGATTGGGAACCCATATTCCTTGGCAGACCCAATGATGTTGGCCTATAGATCACCTAGAAGGATGTCTTGGAAATATGCACCGACAATGACATGCTAAATATCTCAGTTCTACAATTATGGTTGCTGTAAGTTTAATCTTTTTCTAAATCTCTTAAATAAGCATCTCTTTTATTATAATTAACATTCATTTGAATATTTTAGGTATATGCATCGCCTTTGTCTCTCAAAGGGTTGAGACAATGTTTATGAATTTATTAACTCATTCCTTATTTAGAAAATAAGGAATAAGGATGAAGATTCTCAGGCCTACATTCAAAATTGGATGTATAATGGGAAAAAAACAATGTTACTTAGCACTGTACTTACATTGGTAAGCATTTGTATATATTTCTCACCCAAATGTTTTTAAATGATATTTGAATGTTGTCACTTATATTCTTTTTCAAATGTAGCTCGCATTGGTAATTGCTAATTATTTGTCCTACGGACAATGTTGTGGCCTTGTTGTGTTCGTTGCACAAGAAGCCCAACAAAGAATTGAAACAACTAGTAGAAAGGTAAGTTTAAATTTATAATATATTTCCTTCATCCTTTGTATTATAATTTTGAAACCTATAACATACTTTGCATATCAATTTTTTAATTAGAGTCATGATCGGATATCAAACATTAGCGTGTAGGCACGTGTCACTATGAAGGAAGCCTAGTTGGTTTTTTTCCCTATGTAAGTGATTTACAGTTGCATATTCAACTACAATTGGTAATAGTGTCTACAACTCATTTTTAAAAACAATTTTCATTGGTAGGCTAACAAACAAGGATGGAGCTATGAGTGTGGATATTATGTTATGAAACATATGTTAACGATAGTTTCAGCAGATATTGTGGATTCATGGGACGAGGTAATATATTTTTCATCTAGTTACAATAATACTTATAGTTTTTATAGTTGGTTGGGTAATTATTTATCGTATGTTTTTCTTGTTGCAGTTATTCATTGATACGGAACCATTCCCACATGAGAACTTGTTAGACATCCGTCAACGTTGGGCAACATTTTTCCTTGAAATAAGTAATAGATAGTTTGTTTAGAATGACTTTAGATAGATAAAAGAATAGTAATTTTAATTTATATGTTTCAAGGTATATTATGAACTTTTTGCTGGTTAATATAAGTTATAAATGAATTTGTTGATATACTAGCTGTTTCTGTGGCATCTGTTTCTAATAGGGTTTGGTTGTATGTAAAACCAATGAAATTATTTTAAAAAAATGAAGTTTTTTAAATCGGTTGTGCATTAACCGATTTAAAAACCAAGGGTCTGTTTGGGGTGGTTGTGAGTTTTTGGTTTTTACTTTTCAAATGCATTTTTCAAAACAAAACGCGTTTGGCTAAAATGAAGCTAAAATGGTTTTTAACTCAATTTCAAAACACTTTTACATTCGTTTTCAAAACCAAGAAAAAAGGATTTGTGATTTTGGTTTTAGTTTCTTTTAAAAAATACTCATCACTATATTTGACAATAGTCTTTCTCGTTGCCACCACCACAACTACTGACATTATTACCACCACTACTACTACTGCAATTGCCGTTGCTGTAACACCCCTACTTTTGTATATTAAATTATTCTGTATGTTTAAAAATTGTTTTTAAGTCATCAATGTATTTATAACAATTAATAATAATTTTAGAAATTTTTCTAGAATTTATTGAGATAATTTTTGTAAAATGACAAAAATGTCCCTAATTGACTGTGGGAACCAACCGGAGACTTTTTGACCTCAAAATATTTTGAAAATTTTATATTAAGTATCTCTCATTATAAAGACTTTATTTTGAGAAAAAAATTAGTGAAAAATATAATAATCCTATTTCAATTCTTCCATTGTTTTTTTAATATTTGGTAATACAATTCTGAAAAATCGGAAAGGAATTTTGAAATTCTGACTCCAACCATTTTGCTCAAAATCTCAAGAGCTATTTAATCATGATTTTTAATAATTTTTCCAAGCCGAAGCCCAGAGAAATTAGACAATGACAATTTTATCCCTATTTCTCAACGTTAAGAACTGACATGAGGAAAAGATTCAATTGACATTAAAATGTCAATTTGAGCTTGGAATTATGTCATATATATTAAAATATAATTTTGGGAATTTTCTGGAATTTCTATGTAAAATGACCAAAATGCTCTTGCGTGTCTAATAAGATAGCCAGTACTGATTTGACATTCAAAAAGGGTGGAAATGGTAATTTTAGTTTAATTATGGTTAAAATATTTAATTTTAGAATTTTGATACAAATTTTGGTATTTATTGAATTAAAATGGATTTTTTATGAATTTTCTAGCTTAAAAATACAAAATAAGTACATATAATTTGAAATAAATTAATAAAAAATAAAATTTATTATTAGAAATTCATTTTTGATGAAAATTAATGTATTTGTCCAGTTTTGTATTAAAATACATTATTTTGGTATTAAAAGCTAATTTTTCAAGTTTAGGCGTTTTTGTCAGTACCGATTAATTCACCTACAGATAAAATTTGACACATGGAGGCTTGGGACAACTGGTGGAGCACGTCCCCAACCCTAAAATAGGTGATTCACCACCTATTTGAGATATGTGTCCCTAAATTGGATTAAAAATAAATAAAAAATTGGATTTATGACATAATAGTGACATAATGGATGATGTAAATATTTGGACACCTAACCCCCCCTCCTTCTTCTATAAATAGGCCTCAAAGTTTTTAGATTTTCACTCATCCTTTCCTCTCCCAAGCTAGAGAGCTTCTCTTTCTAAAGTTTTCTCTCTCTAAAATATTTTTTTATCTAGTTTTTATGTTAAAATTTTGCTAGTTTTCAACTAGTAGAATTTCTCCTCCTAGAAGCTTTGCACCAACAATTTCATCCTCTTCATCAACTATCTTAGAGGTAATAGGGGGAGTGGGGTTGGTTCTAAATTACTATCACTTTGCATGTTGGTAGGAAAGGTTTTCCCCTAAACTCGTTTAGGCTTAAATTTTAGTATTGTTATTATTGTTTAAAGTTAAACTTTAATTTTTACTAAGTTGTTACTCTGCCCAAATTTAAATTATTAAATCATGATTATTAAATTGTTACTCTACTCAAATTTAAATTATTAAATTTTACTTGCTAAGCCGTTACTCTATTCAATTTTAGAAAATAAAAATACATTTACTAAGCTGTTACTCTGCTCAAATTTAGAAAATCAAAATGCATTTATTTAGTTGTTATTTTTCCAATATTTTAGTAATTATACTATAATTGTTATATCGTTATTCTGTTAAAATTTTGGTATAGCGTAATTTCTGCAAAATAAGGCAAAAATGTTAATTATACTAGTGCTCAAATTAAATGAGACCAGGGAAACCTCTGTTTGAGAAATTAGGAAGTGATAAATTAGTGAGTAATGTAAAGAAAGTGACATGTAGTGGCATGGCACCCTGCTAGGGAAGCCACAGTTTGGTACACTGAGGAATGAAAGGCAGGGACCCACTTGCGGAGGTCTTAGGGGTAGGCATCGAGTGGTGAAGGTCCCAATGGCCAGGGTAGCCCCCTTGAGCCGGGATATTTGCCTAACCAAACTTGATAACCCCAACAACTGTTTAGCATTCCAGGATTGGTTTGAGAGTATACCTCTATAAATGAATATCCTAAATTGTTATTTTGTTCCTCAATGATGACGAGGATTGTACCATGTGATGGTGTTGAGAGAGGTATATGTACTCCCAGTCACTTCCCAGGTTCTGTTGAGAACTATTACCCACTAATGGGAAGTATGGATCATACCTAGTCAAGGGTAGTCGGATACAACTCAGAATGAACCTTAGGATCTCTAGTGTTGTCAGTTGTGTTTTATCTTTGTTTTATGGTAGATTTCCTACCGCACATGTAAAAGTGATTTTAGAACAAAACACCTCACTCCATTATTTTATTTTGTGTATGATTGGTCGTGATTATTGAAGACGACATTAACGCTCCGTGATGCTGAGTACAAGATAGAGAACATCTCAACGGGGGAAGACTTCAAGACCTATAGTATTTTCTTTTTGTATAAGGGATAGGGTAGATAAATACTGTTCTGTATAGGATCTCTTTTGATGTATATAGTGGGCTAGGTAGTATATGTATTTCAATGTACTTTTGTTTCTGACTGTTATGTATTACTCAAACCATGATATACAGTTTTATGAAATATATGTATATATCTTTCATATTTTATTACCATTTCTAAATTTTGTTAAGTTTGGAATTTCTTTTAAAACTGGAAAAATTTTACACACATTTTTATTTACTTAAACTTAATAACTAAATTAATATGAATTATATTTAAAATTAAATGGGTGTTATAGCTGTCGTAGCCGTTGTCACCACCACCACCACCACTACCATCACCACCATGACCATCGGTACTACCACCACCATTACTGCCCCCACCACTAGTACCACAACCACGACCACTGGCATCATCTTCACCACCACAAGCTTTATCACCACTACCATCTTCACCACCACCACTGGCACCGCCACGATCACCACCGGTACCGCCACAACCGCCTCTGTTGGCACCAACACAACTGTCACGGTCGATAACACCACAACCGTCACCATCGACATTACCACCACTACCACCATAATTGTTGTTGTCACCACCACCATTGTCGTCACCACACAAATATATCCTTAAACTAATTTTAACAGAATAAGAAATTTCAAAGTGACTTTATTTTGAAACCAAAATTAAAAAAAATACTAAAACTAATTTTTAAAAACTAAAAACTGGTTGTAGTTTTTGAAAATTTCAAAACTCACAACCGAAAACCACCCCAAACGTGCCCTAACCTTTTTAAATCGGTTAGTGTAGAACCGATTTAAAAAGTTTAGCTTTTAAAATCGATTCTACACATAACCAATTTAAAAAACCTAGCTTTTTAAATCAGTTCTTCACAGAACCGATGATTTAAAAAGCTTAGTTTTTTAAATCAGTTTCAAATTGAACCAATTTAAAAAGTTTTTTTAAAAAGTTTTTTTAAATCGGTTCAACTTCCGGTTTAGAATGATAATATTTTCTATATCAGTTGTATCTAAATCAATTGTAAAACCGATTTAAAAACCTTTTTTAATCGATTTAAAAAGTGTACGACAGCTTGTGCCAAAAGCTTGTAATAAGTTTTTAAAATAGATGTATGTTTTAGTTTTCCCTTAATCTCTGATGTTTTTATATTCAAAGTTTTCATGTCCTAATAATCTAGGTATAGTAAAGGTAATATCCCTAAAGGTGTTACAATTAATGGGTTTGAGTGTGTGCTTGCTGGTCCTTATTCATGGTGATTTAGGTGTTTGGTGGGTGGGTTATGGGGTTGAAGGTTGTTAGTCTAGCACACAGGTTCGATTTGGCATTTTTGTGTTATGGTGGCTTGATTTGGGTTTGCGTGGGTGCATTTGGTGCTAGTTTGGTGGCTTTTCTGCGATTCGGTGATGTGATGGTTTGCAGTATAGCTTTGATGCAAGGATTTGGCTATTGGGATACTCAAAGGTTATTGTGAACAACACAATTCTTGCAAAAACAGAGCCACCCACACCCAATAGGAACGAAATAACATTAGGGTTTCCTATTAAGGGAAAATAAAAGAGTTGGAAAACCTTGAACATGTGGCCAAACCCACTTAAAAGATGTAAGCATCTAACATGGAAGAACGTGGCCACGTGAGCAACGTTACTAACGGAGTTAGGGTTGTGAACTTAAGCTATCATGTTTCAAAATTATAGGGACTAAAAAAGACGAAAAATTTTAGAGGAACGAAAACTAGATTTTCAAATATATAGACGGACAAAAAACATATTTTTCCCAAAAGTTTCTTACTAGTAATAACACATGATAACCAAAATAAAAAATAAAAAAAATCGTTCTTTATCCTTCATACTTCCTATTTACTAGAGGTTGACCATACCTCAAGTGTTTATTACGTGAACAAACAACTATACAAACATTTGACCAACATGCAAGTTACTTACTAACACCAGCCAAAATTCAATAACAATGCCTCTATCTAATTTTCTCCTCAACTTTCCTCGACCTTTCTCTGTACACTTCAACCCAGAGATTGGAAACCCACAAAACACTACCTGCAATGGCCATCGACACCACAACAACCCAAGAAACCCAAACCCACGTGGCAATAACACCCTCAGCACCTCCACTTAAATAAAACACCACCATTCTGAAAACAACGTAAGGCCCAAAGAAACCTCGAACCACCGAATACAACCCGTAAAACGGAACCGACAAAGCCTCACACAGCCTCGTCGCGAACCGCGCGTCGCTCCTCCGCGCACGCGCCAGTGCCCACGCGTTCTGGAACGCGCTGGTGGCCTCCGCGAGAGCCAGGAGGGCGAGCACCGCGACGGCCCCGTGCGACGCCACGTGACGGCACGTGACGATCACGAAGAGCGTGGCGAGGTGGTGAAAGACGAACATGAAGTCGCCGCCGCCGGCGAAGAACGCGGCGAGGTGGAGGAGGTCGGCGGTGAAGTAGGCGGCGCTGTAGTCGAGCACGAGGTTCTGGAATTTCGTGTTTGCGGCGGCGAAGCCGCGGTCCGGGGAGGCGAGGATGGCGGCGGCGGCGAGGACAGCCGCCGGGGTGCCGTGGAAGAGGGAAATGAAGCAGCTCGAGGCTAAGGGTCGGGTCTTGGGGCTCCATTTGCGGAAGATGATGAAATAGCCGGAGAGGTAAATGAAGAGGAATAGCAAGAAAAAATTGAGCACGTGAGTTTCCATTTTTCTTTGATTTTGGGGATTGGGAGAGTGGAAGATTGCGTATATAAGGATGAGTTGAGCATGGTGAGGGGTGTTTTATTGGTGGCGTTTTGTGGAAAAAGAAGAGCAGAAGTCGAAGGAATGAAGTGAGGGAGATGGAAGAAAGATCGGGGTTGGTGAGAAAAAGTGCACTCCGTTTGGTGTTGTTCAACGGTTGCAAGACTCGTCAAGAATTTTAAAATATTTTTAAATTTATTTTTAGGTTATATTTATATTTAGAGGTTAATGGATATATATTGTTAGTGTGAAAAATTTTACACTGGTCAACCAAGTAAAAATTATTGTTGATATGACTTTTAAAGTAATTATTGAAAAAGTCAACAAACTTATCATACATAAATATTTATGATTGGATAATAGTATAAAAATGCTTTATGCTATCAGTATATAACTTATTTTCTTTTATATTTATAAATGTATAATCGTCGGATTCTTAAATAAGTTTAATTTTTATGCTCTATCACCTAATTAATTAAAAATTATAATAAATATGATTTTTTTTAAATTACTGGAAAGAAAAATTGTCATACGTATTTACATTTTTTATTCTTTGAAATTACATTTGTAGTATATATAGTTGATGTCTTTTTTTATTGGTGTAACTATGTGAGAGATTGAAATAAAATAATAAATGAGATAGTTTACAATAATACTTAAAGGATACAAAAATCTAAAAAAAAAAAAGAGATTAAATGAGTATTTCTTTTATTATTGTTGTAAATTATTACAAAAGGTCAAGAATCTTTCTATAATGACATCACCTTACTCTCTCAGTACATTCTCCCTAAATTTTACTTATTATTAACATTCTTAAATCCCAGTGTCCTTAAAAATGGTGCTGTGAGTCTGATTTATCTATTCAAGGAGAAATACCAACAACTTTTAGGTTTTAGATTGATTTTATCAACCAAGAAATAAATACAAAGCACAAAGGTACTTCTTCAATTTCCTTTTATTTGACGTTCTAACAAAAAAAATTTATATTTCAATTTCGTTATTGTTTTATAATTTTAATGAACACTTGAATTTTCTTTTATTCCACCCTTATAAATTAATTAATATGTGATTAATTAATATAAATGATGAACTATAATAAGAAATTGGTTAATAATTTTACAAAAAATAAAACATTAATCATATTTTTTAAATTTTGTGTCACAACCTTAAGCATCAAACAAAAGAAGACAAAGAGGGTAGTAAATAATTAATAAATTATCAAAAAAGTCTAAGTAATCTAAACACATTGTGAAACTGAAACTTCAGTCTTGATAAATTCAAATACAAAGTTTAAGGTGGTTGGTTAGTAAATAAGTTAGTATTATTAATTTGTGGTCTCAAAGGATACATTGCTAATGTCGTCTGCACTACTCCCCAAGAATACCCTAATAACAAAAGATAACATATATATGATTAGATGTTCCTTGATGATAGAACAAATCCTTATGCTAACGGATGCATAATAAACTTCTAAAGAATAGAGTTTTCACGCAAAATAGACTATAGTATATAAATCAAAAATAAAAATTTTCAAGTAGGCATTGCAGTATTTCTTTTCAAGTAATTAAAAATAAATCAATTTCAAACTAGATAAAAGTTGTAAGTAACTGTACTGTAATGAGTGACTCCAATGGCGCAATTTGATTTCAAAGTTATTGATTTAGTATATATATTGAAAAGTTATTACTTACATGGGTAAGTTGTATTTGGGGCATGAAACTTTAAAAGGCAAAGTCAAACACCCTAGATCAATTTATTATTTTATTTTTTAAACAATAAGCCGTATATACAAAGTTTTTTTTTTTTTTACAAACGAAACAAATGGTGCATGAAAAATATGACTTTACCTTTTCTTAATAATAACGCCAAGTCGTGCATAAGAATCATGACTTTGCCTTTTTGAGATGTGGTGGCTCGATTTTATGAGGGAGTTGATGGTTAAGTCATGATGAGGCTAGAAGTACCAATTGTTCTAGACCGGCATCCAGTTTGGTCAACTTTTATTTGTTGCCTTACCGGCTAGATGGCGGATATGCAACATCACGGTTGCACGTCTTGTTCGTCTACCATCTACTTGGAGGATGGCACTGCACCGTTGCCGATTGGGTTCGTCTCACCTACTACCTAAGTCCTAGAGGGCAGATCAACGCCGAAACAAAGCTGACGTGCGTCCAACCTGGGATCACTACTTTGTAACTAACTCATCATGCACCCCACATGCATCGTAACTATTTCCAGCGCATTCATCATGTATATAAGATGTCATGCAACCCAAGTTTGACATCTAACCTTCCATTCTCACTCACTTATTACACTCATTAACTTGAGCATTGGAGTCTTTGCAGATGGCGACCACCGAGTTCCTTCTTCTGTCTGTCGTGATTCCTCCCTTGTTGCTCATATAAAATTGTCTCTTTCGTGGAAGTGTCCATCCAAGTTAATGCTTACAAACATTGGCATTGTTTGAAGCATATTCGACAGATGGCAGATGAGCCCCTTCAACATTACATTGTCAGACTCAACCACGAGGCTATGCTGGTTGAAAGCCTCATGCCCGACTTTATGCTTATACTGATCAAGGATGGGCTCTTAAGGGCTTCCTCTTCCATATCTCGGTCTCTAAGTGGAATCTGACTACAAGGAAGGAATTTTTACAACGCGCAAAGAAGTACATTAACTTTGAGGACGTCATGCAAGCTTGCAAGATCAAAGCCAATGATGGTGTGTTCTCGAAACAAGGTGGCACGAAGTAGAATAAGCTCCTCCGAACCCACGACAAAAGGCCCTACAGGGAGATATGAAAGAGTACACTCCCTTTAACACTTCTCGATGTCAGATTCTCAACGAGGTCCTAACATTGTGTTTTGAGATGCAAGACTAAAACTCCTAAACTAAAGGAAGGATGTTGACCCATCTAAATACTACAAGTACCACAGGTCGTATAGGCACGACACTGATGTGTGTGTCTAAATGAAGAACACGATTAAAGATTTGATTTGGCGAGGTCATCTTGACCACTTTGTCAAGAGATCAGATGACTGTTGATGAGATAATCATCGCTGAGGCCAAAGTAGCGATGCTAGACTATGTCACAGTTGAACATGCTATGACACTCGTTCACATTGTCTTTATTAATTAGTTAGTTATTATCTATCAGCTAACAAAAAACATGAATAATTTTTTTTTTCTCGTTTTGAACATCACTTTGCGTACGTCATCTTAAAAATAGAAAAACAGAAAGTAAAATAGAATTTGGTAATGAAAGTAAAATGATAAAATATCTATCTATTTATCTATCTATCTATATATATGTATTGTGTACAAAGGGTCACAGTCATCATCATATCAACATACATCGTCATCTGTCAAATATACATCAAAAGGTCAACGTTCATATAGGGAAATCATCAAAATATACATTAAAAAACTACTGGCTACCCTCCCCATCTGACTAAACAAAAGGGCAAATCCACAAAACTCTACTAGTCCTTGTCAGTCTGCATCGCCTCAAAGTTGTCGTCAACATGATGAGCATGGCCATTAGGCACCTTATGTGGGGGCCCAAGTCCTAAAGATAAAGACGGTGAAGATGTGACCCATCCATTCGCCATCCCCATTTGGTACTCTACGATAAGGGAGTCAATGAGTGATTCAGCTATATGACCTCCATAGGCTCTGGGGAGTTAGTGGGAGCCTCCACAACAA
Source organism: Spatholobus suberectus (assembly GCA_004329165.1). Classification (NCBI taxonomy): domain Eukaryota; kingdom Viridiplantae; phylum Streptophyta; class Magnoliopsida; order Fabales; family Fabaceae; genus Spatholobus; species Spatholobus suberectus. Next base: position 23,745,726 of record CM014737.1, on the reverse strand, counting down.
GTGGATCAGCAACGGCAGCAGGCATGAAGAAGTCTATCAAGGGCGCCATAATGGATGCATCCCCATCAGTATGTGGTGGTGGAGGTGGTGCTCTCTAAAAACTGAGGGATGGTGATGATTCTAGCATTACAAGAACAATAATGGGAGACATATGTATGTGACACCCATTCACATTGGACACAACTCGTACTTGTTTATTGTTTTAATTAATTATTACTATTTAGTTGCTGAAAATATGAGTAAATTTTTTTCGTTTGTTTACAATCATCAAATAGAACTTGGAAATAGGAGTAAAAGATAAGTAAACAATGTCTATATAATAAGTTCTGAGTACATCATCATTACTGCCAAATACATAAAAGCCGAATACATAGAAAGTCAATGGAATATAGGAAAATATTCAAAATACAAGATAAAAGACACTACCAAGCCCACTATATACAACAAAAAAGGCTCCTAAATCAGAGTAAAGTGTACTACCTATCCTATCCCATATGCAACCAAAAAGAAAGCAATTTCCCTAGTGCCACAACTCCTTGTTCGCCAGAGTTGTCTCTAAATCATTTGGAGCAGCATAGGGGCGTGATCTTTGGGTATCACTACGATCTTCGCATATCTACCTATAGATAACATACATAGAAAGAAAGGATAAAGGAGTAAGGTGATTTATTCTCAAAATCACTTTCACATATACGGTAGAACATCCTACCATCAAACACAAGATAAAACACAACTGACAATCATAAGAAAGGGACCTAGGGTTTTTATCTAAGTTATATTGTCTACCCTTTACTATGTATAGAACCATACTTTTCACTGATAAGCAATTCATGACACCAGAACTAAAAAGTGATTGGGAGTACATATGCGTAACTTTTCAAACATCATCAACATGGTACAATCCTCATATTTATCAAGAAAATGAGCAATAGGACATTTATAGTCCAACACAAGTATACTCTCACTCCAATCTTGGAATGCTTGACAGCTGTCAAGATTATCAAGCAAGTCAGGTGGGTATCCTAACTCAAGGCGCTACCCTAGCCATTGGGACTTCCATCGCTCGATACCATACCCCTAAGACCTTCGCTAGTAGGTCCCTGCTCTTCATTTCTCAGTGTACTAAACTGTAACTTCTCTTGCAGAGTTTCATGCCAACAACATGTCCCTTGCAGCTCATTACTCATCTAACTAATAGTTCATTACTAATAGACTTATCTCTAAGCAGAGGTTTCCCTAGTCTCAACAAGTCTAAGCACCAGTATTTTCATTCTTAATGCCTCTATTTCACTATGTAGAGACTTAGTCTCTATTCACGTAATAGTATAATATTTTGATATATACATTTATATAGAAATATCTACTACAAATTATAAGTTGAACAATTTAAATGTAACTATTTAGAAATCATGTAATTAAATAATGAGGTAATCTTTAGGAAAATTAATCATGATCTAACAGAAATTAGTAGGTATTTGCTTATCAAATTTTATTTAACTACTTTAAGTACCTAATTTAAAGTCTAAGGTTACTTAGAAAAATTTCAAGGTTGGATACTTAGTCTTATTACAACAAAGTTGCTTAAGATAATTAATTAACAATTTTCAATTTTTTAAACTATAGGTCTTAGGTACTTAATAAAAGATTAAAGCCAATTTCTTTTAGAAGTTAAAAACTTAATATAATTACTAATAGGACTGAAATTGCCTATGAAAGAATTAAAATTCTAGAATTCCTTTTAGTATTATTAAAACATTGGTTAATCTCTTTTAGAAAAATACTTTAGATAAAATTTAGAAACCAATTTGAAGCGAATAAAATTTTTAATGAAAGAGGTTGAAATCTTTGTTTTAAATACTAAGCAGAATTTCTTTCTTTTTCTAGATTCAGTGGCTCGGATTGATTCTCATGTTTGAACAAAAAAATAGTTTTTATAAAATGTGATTCATATCTTGTTGGAAAGATAATTTTGTCTATTTTCTAAAACATCCAAGATCACATTAAATAAAAATCTACAAAAAAAAATATGAAAATAACAAGCCAGTGAGGTCAGACAAAACCACTAGATGACTGGACAATTATATTTTGTCTTTTCTCAATTGTCTTAGAATATTTAGCTGCAAAGTAAAATTTTTCTCAAAACTGAATTCAATAATCTTTCCAAATTGATCAAGATCATTAAAAACAAAGCTTTATATGATTTATAATGATTTTTAAAAGACAACCTTTCTGGAAATTACTTTCAATCAAAAATAATGTACAACCTTTAACTTCCAAAAATAAGTAAAAATTGTAGACAGTCATAAATATCAGCATGTTATTTATCCATAGAAAGGTTATTAAACTTAGTTTTTATTCATTCGAAGAATTTCACCAAAAACCGAACAGAAAATTCCATAATCATGTTTAAACATACGCTACCAAATTAGCATTTTCAAACAGCAACCTCAAGTTTCAATAGGCATAACTTTTTCGTTTCTTAGCTTTTTCAAGTGATTTTAAAGTCCATATGAAGCATATTTTGTCTAGTTTCATATAAAAAAATAAGCACTCAAAAATAATAACTACAACTCGAGTTATAAGAGTTACAAGTAAAATAAGAACAGATATCAAATTTGGAAATTAGAACAACAACATACAAATCTAGAAACTAATGGATTTTGAGGGTAAAATCTTCTTAGCATCCATATGAAAATAATTAAAGCAAGAGAGCCACTCGACTCCCCCATTATCTTTCAAGATTGGTGAAGAAAATGTAGGAGAAGATGGTGGCTTCAAGCTCCCTTTGATGATGGAAACCCTTGACGGAGGTTGGTGGTGGCACTTGGATGGAGCTTTTGGGTAAGGAAAAAAAAATTGAAAGTGAGTCAGTAAAGGGAAGGGGAAGCTCATGGTAGTTTCAAAAGGAAGGAAAGTATGAGAGAGCTTCACAATTGAGTTGGGTATTTATAGAATGTGGGGAGGTGAGGTAGCACCAAGTGATGTCATCTAAAATGACATATGTTTATAATGTCATTTCCATTTAGTCCCTAGTCTTAAGTTTCTCTGGTCTTGCCTCACAAAGGTTTCTCATGTCTCTGTGCTTAGTTTCAATTTTTATCAGTTAAATCGACCATTATTGCTTAACTTTAATGAATTGCTTTTTATATCAAATCAATGAAATTTTACTTGAAACTTGGTAGAAACTTTATTTTAAGACAAAATAATTTCTAAAATTTAAAATTAATTTTTTATACATTTTCAAAAATTTTATTAATTATTTTGTTTCTTTAGGTTGAAAATTCATAATAAATTTATTTTAATTCAATAAATTCCAAAATTTTAATGGTAATTAAAAAATTAAGTTTTTCACCTAAGAATAAACAAAGAATGAGCTTTTTACTATTTCTATATGTCAAACCAATATTTTTTTGGCTTAGCAATCAATTAAGGACATTTTGATCATTTTTCATAGAAATTTCAAAAAATTCTTAAAAAAAATGAAAATTATATTTTAATATATATAACATGTTTTTAGGCTCAAAATGACATTTTAATGTTATTTGAACCCTTTTCACATGTTAGTCAATTTTTTTTGAGAAATCGAGATGTAATCTTCATTTTTTTTATTTATCCGAGCTCTAGCTCGAAAAAATTATTAAAAATCGCAATTGACTTGTTCTTGAAATTTTGATTGCAACCACGAAAATCAGAATTTTAAGATTCTTTCTTGATTTTTTAAAAATAAAATCATGAATAATAGAAAAATGACTGTAAAAGGAAGGTAAGGGTGTTACAATGTACACCAGGTATCAGGAACAACAGTGCTACAGTAAGAAAACCTTTGAATGTTAGGTAATTGGTCTCCTCATCATAATACCAAACCTCTAAATCACTACGGTCCAAATGGAGATTAAGCAAGATTATCATCGCCGCTATCTTTGCATGTTCATCCATGAACAACATATACATAAAAAGAATAGAGGGGTGAGGTGATTTATTCTCAAAATCACTTCCACATAGATGGGTAGGAAGTCCTACCATCGAGCATAAGATAAGACATAATTGACTTAAATAAAGAGGGGAGCCTAGGATTTTATATAAGTTGTACTAATTTACCCAAGACTTTGTATGGATCCATTCTCCCCATTGATGAGAAACATTCACATTAGAACTAAGAAGTGACTGGAAATACATATGCCTCTCACACACCAAGGTACAATCCTCATCTTTAGCAAGGAAACGAGCAATCTTTCAGCTCGGGACATTTATAATCCAAACAGAGATATACTCTCAACCAATCTTGAGATGTTGAGCAGTTGTCGAAGTTATGAAGCTAGTTAGGTGATTATCCCGACTCAAGAGTGCTATCTTGGTCATTAGGACGTTCACCACTTAAAAGTGCTATCTGGTTCCTGTCTTTCATCCCACAGCATACCAGACTATTACTTCCCTAACACAGGGATTCATGCCCACAATATGACCCTCACTATGCTCATTGTAACAACCCAAATTTTAGGTATTAGAAATAAACTATAAGGAGACCCTGTCTAGGACTTCGATATTATGTTATTTGATAACGGATAACTTAGTTGTTGTTGTTGTTGTTATTATCATCATCCTAGTGCTAGAAATTAGTAGGAATGAGATAATAGAACCTAAAGAAAGTGTTTAGGGCCCAACAAAGGACTAAGCCCAACAAGCCACAAACCCACCTAGGTTTTATAAGAAGAAAAGTTAGAGGGAGATTAAGGTTAGCAATCAGAAAATAGAAGTGAGAAGAAAAAGAAGAAAGGAGGAAGAAGGAAGAGAAGGAGATTAGAGACCCAAGCCCTAGAGATTGTCTTCACAATCTTCCCAGGTAAGTACTTCCCTCTACCCTCCCCAAGCCTTTACCTCCATTATTTATGTCGTTTTCCCTCTCCTTGCCATCTTAATTATATTATTAAGGTTATAGTTTTTGAATGGTTATGTTGTTTTTGTTTAGATGAATTTGATGTGAATTGATTGAACCTATGACTATTTGAGGGTAGAATGAGATTATTGTGAGTGTTTAGGTTAACTTGAGGGTTTCTCCTATTTTGGATAAGGAATTAAAGGATTAGGCTTAAATGAGAATGACGTAGATTGATAGGAAATCCCTATTTTGGAGTAGAGTGGACATTAGGATAATAGGAATACAACCATATGGAAATTTGGTAGTTTAGGGAGGCCTTAGAAAGCCTCTATGTTTGCAAATTAGGATTTTGCAATTTTCCAAATGATGAGTACGTCCTTGCTTACCTCCCTAACAGTGTGTGTCAACTTAATGGTCAAAAACAAGTACGAAAATGTAACACCCCAAATTTCAGGTACTAAAAAGAAACCACGAGGTAACTCTTAGTATCATGTGTTATTGGATAAAAGACGTCTTAAGAGTTATTGTTATTATTATTATATTATTATATCTCTTATTATTATTATTGTTCCTATTACTGTTATTATTATTTATTGTTGTTGTAGCAGTTATTATTATTATTATTATTATTGTGTTGTGTTGTTATTATATTTATTGTTATTATTATTATTGTTATTAACACCTTAGTATTAGAAATTAGTAACACTAGTGCAAAAAATTGATTTTAGAGCAGGATTTTAAAACGGTTCACGTTCAACTGATTTAAAATAAGATGCAGTGGCATTTTTGCAATTTTAAACAAAAAGTTTTAACTTGGTTATATTATAACCAACTTAAAATCTCATTTTTAAATCGGTTGTGCATGTAACCAATTTAAAATATAGCATTTTAAATCGTTACACTGAACCAATTTAAAAATGACGCTTTTTAAATCGATTCCTATTGGAACCGATTTTAAAAGTCATACTTTTTAAACCGGTTCCACCTAGAACTAGTTTTAAAAGTTTATCCCTCTATCTCTTTTACAAAACCGTGAGCCACTATGGTCCATTTGAAGCTTTCTCCATCTCTCCATTTCTATCCAAACTCAAGTTCCAAGCTCCCTCACTCCCTCCCTCCCTCCCTCCCATTTGGAAAACTTTGAGCTTCCTCCCTCCCTCTACCATTTCGCGTCGCACTCTCCCTCCCTCCATTGTGTTCGCGTCACACTCTTCCTCCCTCCATTGTGTTCATGTCATGCTCCCCACCTCCATTGGTCAACGTCACACTCCACCTCCATTGAAGGGCAAAATCTGCATTGCATAAGGGCGATTCGAGCTTGCTTCACCTTCATTCAACACCATCAAGTTCAGCATTGCATAGGTGCGAGCTCCATTTTTGTAGTTTTTGTTCATGCATATGCTATCATTATTGCGGTTTTGCATTTGGATTTTCTTGCTATGGGAAATTAATTGCTAGAGGCTATGCTTGAATATATATGTTGATGAATAAAAGATAAATTTAGTTGATTTTACATGTATGGATTTATGAATCTTTAAGTAAAAAGCTATAAGTATTATTTAAGTTAGTCATAACTTATATGAATATATATTAAGGATTTTAAGTGTTGAGAATTGAACGACATAAGCTATACAATCAATTGAAGTCGATTATTTTGATTAGTACTTACATTGATGTTGCTTAGTAATGAGAAAGGATAAAAATTTGAAATTAATTTAAGGATATTTAAGGAATTAATTATCATAAAATGTATTATATTTTTTTTAAAATGTATGATGGCTATAGAGTTGGTGGATTACAAGAATAAAAGAACTAGCCTTAGTGTAGATTGGGAACTTTGTTAGGAAATTAAAAGATAATACATTAAGTGAACTTTTGTGGTAGAGTACATTGTTAAGATAAAGTGTGCAAAGAGGGAGAATTAGTTTAAGAGTGAGTTAGTATAAGAATCTAAAATTGAATAATTTAAGTACTAAAGTTTAAGAGATTAAGAAATTTAAATGTAATGATATTGGTCATGAGAGCCGATATGAGAGTTGTTGTGGATTGGATTGTTGATCAGTTAACCTTTGGTATTATGATTGAATACCTGTTAACAGGTATTTGGGAAAGTACCAAAATACAGAGGAAACTTTGTCAAAATTTCTGTATAAATTATATTCATTATGTTCTGTGTTTAATTTTGTTGTTTTTTTATTAAATTTATGCATTATGAGTGAACCTTAGTTTCTCATTTGAGATTCAATTCAATGATTAAAGTATTAATTATTGTATTGAATCTTGAATTGTCCGATTGGACAATTTGGAAAGATTCATTTTTTATACTTGATTGATACGTACTAGTAAGTCTCATCTTAAATTTGATTAAATTTTGGTTTAGTGCATTTCTTGTTGTGTCTCCGAGTGCATACTTGATTATGGTGAACTTGATGTCACCACTTTCATTTGGTGTACTTGGAAAACAATGCGAAATGCTGCTGAAATTTTGTCAAATTTAAGACATGAGACTAAACCTGTACGTATTAATCAAGTTTAAGAAAATGTCTTTCTGAATGGGATAGGGCTACACCTTGTATAAAAAAAGTGAGATTTACATGCATTAAGATACTGTTTGTGGATCACAATACGAAGTTATGGATTGTAGTTGGATTAATTCTAGACGCACAACTAACGAGTATCAGAATGGAGTGGAAGAGTTTATCCAATTTGCAAAAAGAAATCTTCCTAATAGTGATGGGTTCTTCTATTGTCCTTGTGTTAATTGTTTGAATAAGAGACAACTACAAATTGAGCAAATACAGAAGCAAGTTCTTTGTGATATGTTTGGTAAGAGTTATACAATATGGACATGGCATGGTGAATTGTTAAACATGCCGAGTGTGTCTCAAACAAAGCAAGTTGATGTACCTATGGATAATCGACTAAAGGACATGATTCGTGATATTGGACTGGAGCCTTTTCAGCGAGCTCATGTGTACGACACTTTGTGCAGTGATGTAGATAAGCCTCTATATCTGGGGTGCACTAAATTCAAACAGTTGTCAGCGGTTTTAAGATTGGTGAATGTGAAGGCAAGAAATGGGTGGAGTGATAAAAGTTTCACCTAATTACTTGAGTTGTTGAACGAAATGCTACCAAAAGATAACACGTTGTCGAGATATAACTATAAGGCAAAGAAAGTGTTGTGTTTGATGGGATTGGAATACAAAAAATACATGCAAGACCTAATGATTGTATATTGTACAGAGAAGAGTTTGAAGAGTTGCACAAGTGTCCCAGGTGTGGAGTGTCACGATATAAAGTGAAGGATGATGATTGTAATAGTGATGAGAGCAAAAAGGAAGATCCCCTGCAAAGGTGTTATGGTATCTTCCAATAATTCCAAGGTTTAAGCGATTATTTGCTAATGCAGAAGACGCGAAGAACCTTACATGGCATGCAGATGGAAAAAAATGTGATGGACAGCTTCGCCATCCTACTGATTCTCCGCAATGGAAGAAAATTGATCATTTGTTTCTAGTCTTTAGGATTGAGGCAAGAAACCTTAGGCTTGGACTTGCTACGAATGGAATGAATCCTTTTGGTAACGTATCCAGTAAGCACAGTTCATGGCCTGTTCTCCTAGTTATTTACAATCTATCTCCTTGGTTATGCATGAAGCGAAAATATGTTATGTTATCTATGATGATTGTGAGCCCAAGATAACTAGGAAATGACATAGATGTCTACTTACATCCCTTGATTGAAGATTTGAGAATGCTATGGGATGAAGGTGTTAATGTGTTTGACGAGTATCGTCATGAAAATTTCATGTTGTGTGCAATGTTATTCTATATTATCAATGACTTTCCAGCATATGAAAACTTGAGTGGGTATAGTGTTAAGGGGCATAACGCTTGCCCTATCTGTGAAGAAGACACATGCTACGTACAACTTAAACATGGAAAGAAGACAGTTTACACTGGGCATCGAAAATTTCTCAAGCCTAATCACCTATATCGTAGACTCAAAAAAGCTTTTAATGGATGTCAAGAGGATGGTATTGCGCCACCTGCCTTAATTGGTGAGCAGGTTTATCAAAGGGTGAAGAACATTAGTGTCGAATTTGGAAAGACCCAAAAAAAAGCCACCAAGAAAAACTTGTGGAAGAAGAGGTCGATTTTCTTTGATCTTCCCTACTGGTGCGATTTAGATGTTAGACATTGTGTAGATATAATGCATGTTGAGAAAAATGTTTATGATAGTGTAATCGGCACTCTTTTGAACATTAAAGGCAAGACAAATGATGGTTTGAATGCTCGTTAAGATCTAGTTGAGATAGGTATACGCCTCCAGTTAGGTCCGTAGTCAGTGGGTAAGCAGACATATTTGCCCCCAGCATGTCATACCTTGTCAATAGAAGAAAAAACAAGTTTCTATAAGTGTCTACAGGGCATGAAGGTGCCACAAGGATACTCTTCAAATATCAAGAGCCTTGTGTCACTAAAAAATCTTAAATTAGTTAGGTTAAAGTCTCATGATTGCCACGTCTTAATGCAACAACTCTTACCAGTGGCTATTCATGACATATTGCCTAAAAAAGTTAGACATGCCATTACGCGACTGTGCTTATTCTTCAATGCCATATGCAGCAAAGTCATTGACCCTATGAAGTTGGATGAGTTGGAAAATGAAGCTGCTATTATATTGTGCCAGTTGGAGATGTGTTTTCCACCTTCATTTTTTGACATCATGGTTCACTTAATATTGCATCTAGTGAGAGAGATTAGAATGTATGGTCCAGTTTATTCAAGGTGGATGTATCCTGTTGAACGATATATGAAGATCTTGAAAAGGTACGTCAAGAATCCATACCATCCAGAAGCATCTATTGTTGAAAGGTACATTGCTGAAGAAGCCATTGAGTTTTGCACAGAATACTTGTCACAAGCTGAACCTGTAGGGCTTCCTAAGTCGCGCCATGAGAGAAGATTTTTTTATAAAGGTACTCGAGGTGTAAACGTTAAACCAATGAGTCGGGAAGAAGTTTTACAAGCACACTTGTATATATTGAATAACATTGATGAAGTTGAACCTTACTTTTCTACTCATAAAAACATTGTCAAGAAAAAGAACCCTAGAATACCGAAGAAATGGCAGTTGAATGAGCATAACAAAATATTATTAAACTGGTTTAAAGAACAAGTTTTGAATGATGATAATGCTTCTGACACATTAAATTGGTTACCACATGGACCTAACTTTGATGTCAAATGTTGGACTGGATGCGATATCAACAAGTTTTGTTTCTATACAAAGTTGTTGGATGAGAAGAGTACCGTGTAAAGTGGTGGGGTTATAGTTGTGACTGAGTCCATTTACTTCTCTAGTTCAAAAGATAAAATTCTCGTTATGGCATCTATGTGTTACTTTGGAGTTATTGAAGATATATAGGAGGTTGACTACACAAAATTCAGAGTGCCTATTTTTAAATGTAAGTGGCTTGACAGTAACATCGGTGTGCAAACTGATGAATTAGGGTTCACATTGGTGGATCTTAGCAAGGTAGGTTATAAGGAAGAGCCTTTCATTATGGCATACCAACCAAAACAAGTTTTTTATGTCAGTGAACCTTTTAACAAGAGATGGTCAATGGTTCTCCAAGGAAGAAGCGTGCATGCTAGTGATGAAAAAGAAGATTCAAATGTCAATCTTATTGAGATTCCTTCTTTTTCAACACGGATGCCCACTTTTACTGATGAGAATGAAGTGGATGATGTACATGCCACACGTGATGATCATCACGAAGGAATATGGGAAAACATACGTACTTGACAACGTTAGTAACTAACTTATATTTATCTTATTGCTTATTCTTATTTTGTTTTTTATTTTATTTATTTTATTTCGATCGTAATGTTTATCTTTGGAAATGACATGTTTTGTGAATGTTGATATTGATATGTGTTTCTTTTTTTTTTCATTTGTAAATAGGCTCATGGATGATTCTTCTAGTAACCCATCTTATGAGTCTACAAAAAAAAAAGGGTAGACGACGTACACAGTTAAAGGAATTGACTCTCAGCCGAATTGGTGACCATCTAATACCAATTCAATTTGACATGATTAGTGGGCTACCTGAAGGGGAAAATGCACAAAATTCATTAGTTTTGTGGGCGTCCTTACTCGAAACAAGGTTTTTATCCTTTATGAGGATTGGGACCATGTAGAGGAAAGCATAAAGAATCAAATTTGGCAAACTATCACGGTATTTTACTGTTATAGTCTCAAATATAAATATTGTATTTTACCGTATTATTGTCGTACATTGACTATTTTATTTTATTTTGTAACTCACTTATGATGTTTCACATAATGCCATATTGGAAAGAAAATTGCTAACACTTGCGGCTGAGCATTGGAGGGCATTTAAGACACAGCTCACCATGAGATACATATATGAAAAATTGAAAAACACTTCTCCTTGTGAGAAGTATGCATTTTTGGATGAAGAGATGTGGGCAAAATTTGTTGAGAGCCGAGAGGATCTTGCCTTCCAGGTTTAGTTGGAAACATGTTTTTTTAATCATACAATAACATTTGATTAATTTTTATTGCATCAAAGAATGTCCACCCCACAGATTATCTCATGGGAGGTATAAGTTGCTTGAACATAAAATAATGGCTAAGAAGGCGAGGCAACGTGAACGGGAAGCCTCGGCATTTGGATCTACTAGAGATATTGCTCCCTCATCTCCATCGCAACGCTAGAATAAACAGAAGGTGACCTACACACTACAATTGGGTGGATATACGTTAGAGGAGACATGCATCGTTGCTGAAAATATTATAAGTAATTTTTGACTTCAAGTACTAATTGTCACTTGCTACATTATACTTCTTACACATTGCTTTAATTATATGTTGTGGGATTCTCTTGTTGAGCAGAGCTCACAGGGAACGTTTGTTTCTTATGGACATAAGGATATATTAACTGCAATTATTAGGAGACCAAAGCACCTTGGTCGGGTTCGTGCTATTGGATGAGGTGTTGACATTCGTGATTACTATGGACCACCTTCACGTAGTGGGCCCACCTCAAGAATTGTCACCAGGAAAGAGATGGAGCGAATCAGACAGGAAATTAGAAATGAGCTTAAAAAGTAGTTGAGATGGGAGATTAGAAAGAAGCTGGCATTTTTTTGTATTTCACAGCAAAATACAAATGTCTAGCCAGAACAAGCTCATACTCCTGTACGTGTCAGCACGAAGGGAAGTTGTGCTACCACTAATCCTTTTGGGGAAGAGATTGACACTAATATCCCTGAGCAATGTGAGTTATATGTTGATGGAGAGCCTGTTCGTTTAGTGGCCTATGGGAGAGTATATAGTTTGGGGCCTACAATACACCACAGGACCATTGAGGATGATATGGCAAGGGTGGTGGTTGAACAAATTTGGGATGCATATGCTCAAGTCCCTGTGCCCACCGAGGAGGTTCAAGCTGTGGGGCAAGCCCCTAAACAATTTATTCAATGGTCGAAACGACTTATAAAGGTTACATCAGCCAAGGTATATTCAAATTTCATCTTAAGTTGTTTTTTTCTCTAATTACAAATTGAAATTACTAGATTGTATTTTATAACATTATTTTATATTTATTTTTTTAGGATGTTCAACCATCGAAGAAAGATGTTCCACCTAAAAAATCAGAATCTCAAGTTGATCCAATGACACGCTTATGGCAGGTGGCATCTAGTATGGGGACAGATGTGGTGCAAATAGATTGGGAACCCACATTCCATGGTAGACCCAATGATGTTGACCTATGGATCACCAAGAAGGATATCTTGGAAATATGCACCGACAATGACATGTTGAATATCTCAATTCTACAATTGTGGTTACTGTAAGTTTAATCTTTTTGTAAATCTCTTAAATAAGCATCTCTTTTATTATAATTAACATTCATTTGAATATTTTAGGTATATGCATCGCCTCTATCTCTTAAAGGGTCGAGAGAATGTTTATGAATTTATTGACCCATTCCCTATTCAGAAAATAGGGAATAAGGATGAAAATTCTCAGGCCTACATTCAAATTGGATGTATAATGGGCAAAAACGGTGTTACCTAGCAGCATACTTGCATTAGTAAGCACTTGTATATATTTCTCACCCAACTGATTTTAAATGATATTTGAATGTTGTCACTTATATTCTTTTTCAAATGCAACTCGCATTGGCAATTGCTAATTATTTGTCTTAGGGACAATGTTGTGGCCTTGTTGTGTTTGTTGCACAAGAAGCCCAAGAATTGAAACAACTAGTAGAGAGATAAGTTTAAATTTATAATATATTTCCTTCATCCTTTGAATTATAATTTTGAAACCTATAACATAATTTGCATATCCATTTTTTAATTAGAGTCATGATCGGATATCAAATATTAGCGGGTAAGCATGTGTCATTCCAAAGGAAGCCTAGTTGGTTTTTTCCCTATGTAAGTGATTTAAAGCTGCATATTCAATTACAATTTGTAATAGTTTCTACAACTCATTTTTAAAAACAATTCTCATTGGTAGGCTAACAAACAAGGAGGGAGCTATGAGTGTGGATTCATAGGACGAGGTAATATAATTTTCATCCAGTTACAATAATAGTTATAGTTTTTATAGTTCATTGGGTAATGAATTTATCTTATGTTTATCTCACAAATATTCGTTGATAGGGAACCATTCTCACAGGAGGACTTGCTAGACATCCACCAACGTTGGGCAACATTCTTCCTTCAAATTAGTAATAAATAGTTTGTTTAGAATGCTCTTAGCTAGGCAAAGAATATTAGTTTTTTATTTTATATGTTTCAAAGCATATTATAAAGTTTTGTTGGTTAAAGTATATGATAGCTGAATGTGATGATGTAATGGCTATTTCTGTGACATTTGTTTAATGATAACAGGGTTGGTTGCATGATAAAACAATGAAAGTATTTAAAAAAAACGTCGCTTTTTAAATCGATTATACATTAACCGATTTAAAAAGTGAACTTTTTAAATTGGTTGAACTAAGAAGAGTCTGACCTAGCCATAGAACCCTTAAAGCATTCACTAAGACATTATGTCTCACTCTTTTAAGTTTCCCCTTTTTTAGGATATAGGTGAAGACATGTGCAGATGGAGCTTGGAGTCACGTGCAAGAAGACGTAGCCTAGTTTACGTTGTGTTTTTGTATTCTTCTTTATATTTTGTACGACATCTTCGGGTGATAGATGTGTAATATTAGGCATGTATTTTTTTTATTGTATTGTTTGTATATAATATCTAATTATATTTATGAGTAGCATTTGCATGTTGTTTCTACCTTTTAAGTTTGTTTCTTTTTTGTTCTTAGAAATCTAGACCTAGTTACGGTAATACCCCTTAAGGTGTTACAGAAAATGAACAAATTAGGCTTCGTGGTCTTCATAAGAATTGTAGCCCTAGATTTTAGCAAACTAATATGTTGGAATCACTCAAAAATAATGTCTAGAACTCAAGATATGCCTAAAATACCGCACCTATGTCTAGCTGTTAGTGGGAAACAACGTGTTTAAATTTAAGTTAATTTTTGTCCATGATCTAGGCCAAATTAGCTCATGAATTCTTCATGAGAGTTGTATATTTTTCTTTTATCTTTCCAGAGACACCAAAATCACCTCAAATGCATCTTTGTATCCCAAGTTATGACCCAAATAAGGATGAAAGGTCAAAACCCATAAAAATATGAAAATTAATTAAGATTCTCATTAAAGTCTAATTGAATCCAAACATGCAAAACTCAGCTAGGACACCAATATTAAGCCCTATAAACATTCAATTAATCAAAATAATAAGCCATAATAAGCATTTAAAATTGGTTTACTTGTATGGTGATTGAAACTTGTAACATTATGCTATGAAATATATGATATGACTTGATATCATTATGACGAGTGACCTAGCTTGTGAGAGGTGAGAATGGGCGTGGGTGATAACTCATCTGTGAAGGACGTAGCCTGTGAGAGGTGAGGATAGGACTCACTTATTTGTAGATAAAAGGTCCAGAGGGACACTTGTGTTCATGGTATGTATGAGACATGCATCGTAACATTTGAGATGATTGTGCTGGTGGAAAGTATGTATAAATTTGGATGGTGGAGGCCTTGAGGGGTTGTTTACCTTAGCCTTGGGGTGATTATACCTAGTGTGGAAACCCCAATGACTAATGCTAATCCCATGGAGTCAGGGCGTACTTCGAAAGTTGGGTAACCCTAACTAGTCACTAGAGAATGTCAATCTAATGTAGAGTGCTAAGTCGAAGGCATCAGTACGATGATGGCGCCTCCTTATGGCTAGCATTTCCTCCTAGACTACTTTCCTGAGTTAGAATTACTACCACATATGCATGAAGTAGAGATTGAGGAACATGGCATGCATATGCATCTTGTTGTAGTGTGATATGTTAAAGCATGCTATATTGTGATTATGTGAAGTTTGTGTGCCTTTATTCATGACTAATTGTTATACTGTATATATTTTAAAACTGTAATCATGTTTGACATATGAATGGATGAAGTGTTAAGATTATGAGTAAGTGATTGTGTTACACATATGTGTTATCCCTATTTGATAGAGAATGAGACTTGTGCCCAACTACTAGGTATAAAATGTAAAGTATGTTTGTATCTTAAGTAAGAATAGATGTTTTTAATTGGGAATTCTTTTGCTATCTTAAGGATATGTGAGAGGTTATACTCTAGAATAGTGTCATGAGGGTTTCGATAAATTGTGAATAAGAAAAAGGAAGGGTAAGTTTCCACCCGAAGTAATAGGAAAATGTGATTTTAGCAAGAGAAATATAATTGTGTAGGTTAAGGTGAATGTTAAAAGTATCCTAGAGTATTACTAGCCTTAGGTTTGACCATAGTGGACAACTCTAAGTATCAAGCGAAGAAGGGTAGACTCTAAACAAGAATATTTAGTTAGTTAGAGTAAGTTGTAGATAAAAGGCGTTAGTAGAGATGAAATACTAGAGAATAAATCAGTGTAATAGTTGTGAGAATGAATTGGGAGTTAATAGGCGGCATTGACAATTGCAAGTTATAGATCTGACCATAAAAATGGAGATTCGTTAGAGACCTAGAGAGAGTGAAGCCATGAGGGATAAGTGATAAAGGTTGTTTGGGTAGAAGAGTTTAACCCAGTTATAGAGTCCTTAGAGCACTCACTGAGACTTTTGTCTCATTCTTTTAAGTTTCCTTTTTTTTTTCAGGAACCAGATGAAGACATATGTTAGTGGAGCTTGGAGTCACGTGCAAGAAGAACGTAGTTAGCTTTAGTCTAAGTTTTGTACTTTTTTTTCTTATGTTTGTACGATGCCCTTAGGCAATGGCTAAATTGTATTAGGTGTGTAAGTACTTTCTTTATTCTTCTTGTATAAAAATCAGTTTATGTTTATGAGTAGCTTCTGCACAATATTTTTATATTTTAAAGTTTTCACGTTCATAGCAATCTAGACGTAGTTACAATAATACCCTTTAGGGTTCATAAAAAAGTGTTATGTTGGTTTGTGGAGATAGTTATCAATCCTAAAAGCGGTCAGATGTTACAAAATGGTATTAGAGTTAGTTGTTGGTGTCTCGAAAAGGGCTACCTACGGAGGGTTTTAACCAACAAGGAAGTTGAGTGAAGTGTCCCTGAGTGAAGTGTTGTAGAGTGTGAGCCGCCGAGACATCGACTTTCAAGGGCATTGCTATGATACGAATGTTGGTATTATATAGTGTTACAAAATGGTATCAAAGTAGGGCCTCTCTCCTAGTATGGTGTGGTGCGAGGATGAACTAAGCGGAAGCTGGTGGGCATGTAACATCTCTAGTGCTGACAAGGGCAGAGAGTGATCGCCGGTGCAAAAGAGATAAGGCATAAACAAGGAGCGACTCCTGGTAGGCTACTAGCGGGAGGGACACATGAATGAATCGAATATACATCGGAATGAGAGGGATCCAAAGGTTGTGTAGGTATGAGACTGTACAGTTAAGGATAGCTTAAAAGAATTAATAAGTGCTACCTATACCAACAAGATGCATCTACTTTTCGGTAGCCTATCACTTAAGAACTTCACAGTTAACCATGCTTGACTTAAAGCAATTATGGGATGGGTGACCTCTTGGAGAGTTTCTTAGGAAGCATGCAAGTGAGGACAAAACACACTGAAAAGTCTTCTGTTGGTTTGTAGGGATAGTTATCAATCTTGAAAGCATCCAGGCGTTATAAAGTGGTATAAGAGTTGGTTGTCGATGTCTCGGAAAAAGCCGAGTGAAGTGTCATAGAGTGTGAGAAAGTTGAGTGAAGTGTCACCAAATGAAATGTCGTAAAGTGTGAGTCGTTAAGACGTCAACTTTCAAGGATGGTGCTATGATACGAACTTTGGTATTATATGGTATTACACTCATATAAACATCAATTCATCACAACACAACTTATCTCTTTAGTAGAGATATCTCTAATCTCAACTATTTGAGCACCAGTACAGTCATTACCATTGTCTCTACCTCACCATATAAAGACTTAATTCCATCAAATTAAAAATATAAAAATCTTGGAATTTAAAATTTTCAAAGATACTAAAATACTCATATTTAAATTTCTAGCACAAAAATCACACCTGGACAAGTTTAATTAAAAACCTTCAAGAAAAATGCATAAAATTATTATTTAGTGATAAAATAAAGTTTGTAGAACATAAAAATTTTCTAATTTTTAAGAATGGTAGCCGTGAGCCATTATTATAGGAAAATAAGGAAAACTTTTCTTTTACATGTCTAAAATAGTTGTTTTTCTAACTCACCATTTTTATTTTACTCAAAATTAATTGGTTTACTTAAATAATACCATGGAAACAATTTTTTTTTCTTCTTTGGCTTCCAAAAAGTGATTTGGCCGAGTGGCCCTTTAAACAAATCACCAAGTTTCTAAACTAAATTGTCCTCATCAAAGTCATCAACCAAAAGAAGGTATGTCTAGTTTACTTAGGTACTAAATCAAGGATTAAAATCAATTAGGAATTTAAGTACAAATTTAATTTGATTGCCTATGTCTGTAGTAAGGCCAAATGGCCATAACATAGATTAACCAACCTTTTAAACAAACTTTCTAAATGAACTTATACTTGTTTTTAGGTGTTTGAATCCTAGATTAAAACTATGCATGGTGATAAAAAAAAATTGATCATGGATACCTTCCAAAACATCAAGGCCAAGATGCTTATGAAGGTAATCCCAAGCTTCCAAAATCATTTTTTTTCTTGCCATTTCATTGATCATTCAACTTAGGAAAAATACTTAAACTTAGTGACTAGATGAGGTTTAGAAACCATGTGATAGTCAACAAAAATTTTGCCAATACATCGCTTTTTTTTTTAAAGTGGTCGAAAGGTTCATGCTAGCAAACAAGCCAAAATTTTCATTTTTCAACTCATAGTTATTCTTATCCATTACTTAAAGACCAAACGAAGATCATAAACCAAGAAAATAAAAACTTAATTAAGACACCTATTAACAATAATAAGGTCAAAATGCCCATAGCCTAAACCAACCAAGATTTTTCAAATTCTTCTAACACCAAAACAACATAACCTTTTTATTCAACAACAATCCATCACTCCAAGGCCGAAATGGAATCAAATGGAATCAAGAATCATCGACATAATCAAGACAACAACAAAAATAACCTATAATAGATGTATCACAAAATCATTTCTAATAATCATTCAAGACAAATAAGAAAAGAATACATCAACAAAGGTGGTAGGAATTTGGGGGCCAAGATCCATCCTACCTTCTATGTGAAAATGAAATCAATGAGAATACACCCCACTCCGCCCCTTATACCTCTTGATAGGTGAAGAAAATGGAGAAGAAGTGGAGCTTAGAAGGTGGTCTTAGACTTGTTCTTCGATGGCTGTTGATGAGGACTTTGTGGAAGTGAAATTTTAGTGAAGGAAAAATTTTAAAATAGAGATGGGTGAGCTTGTGTGAGTCTCAGCTAGAGCACAACAAAGTGGGGGTGAGATTTGAGTGAACAAATGGGTATTTACAAAGGAGGATTAGGTAGTGATGTCATATAAGTGACATCATAAGCCAAGATATAATAATTCTTTTTCTTTTCTTTTTAATTGCTTTAGACACATGTTAAACAAGTTTGTTTCAAATTAGTCACTAAAATAATGTGTTGGCCATGCTGCTCTTCAATTCCCATGCCCTGTGTTTTATTCAATTTGCATATGTTAAAGTTAACCAAATACTAATAAATCTTAATTTACTCAGTTAATTGATTCTTATACTAAGCTGATCAAATTTTTCTTGAAACTTTATAGACTCATAAAATAAAGGTACTAGGTGATTTCTAAAAATTAAAAACAGTTTTAAACATTTTTCTATTAATTTTTATTAATTAAATTGTATTTTTAGGTAAAAAAAAATTACAAATAAATTCATTTAATTCAATAAAATCTAAAAATGGCTAGATAATTATAAAAGTAAATTTCTCATATAAAAATAAGCCTAAAATAATTTTTTCACTATTTTTAAATGTCAAACAAATACTGGTTTGGATTTATAGTCAATTAGGAACATTTTGGTTATTTTGTACAGGAATTTCAAAAGTTTCTCAGAAAACTTTCAAAAATATATTTTAATATATATGTCATGTTTCCAGGCTCAAAATGAATTCTTATCACCATTTGAACCTTTTTCGCATGTCAACCCTTTCTACCGAGAAATTAGGACGTGACGTCATTTTTCATTTCTTTAGGCCCTCACTCAGAAAAATTATTAAAATTACAATCGAATAATTCTTGAAATTTTGAATGCAACTGTAGGATCAGAATTTTGAGATTTTTGCCCAATTTTCCAAAAATAAATTCATGAGAAAATAAAAAAAATAGTTATAAATCAAGGTAAGGGTACACACGTAGCCTGCGTGGCTCTCCAGCCTCAACTAGCCCTCTGTAACACCCTAAGGGGCATCACCGTAACTAGGTCTAGATTTAAAAAAAAAAAACAAACTTAAAAAGGTAGAAACAACATACAAATACTACTCATAAATATAATTAAATATTATATACGAACAATACAATAAAAAAACATACATGTCAAATATAACTCATCTATCACCCGAAGGTATCGTACAAAATATAAAGAAGAATACAAAAACATAATATAAACTAGACTACATTTTCTTGCACGTGACTCCAAGCTCCATCTACGCATGTCTTCACCTGTATCTTGAAAAAGGGGAAACTTAAAGGAATGAGACATAATGTCTCAATGAGTGCTCTAAGGACTTTACGACTGGGTTAGACTTTTCTATTCGGACAACCCTCACCATTTATCTTTTATGGCTTTAAACTCACTAGGTCTCTCATAATTTGCCATACTTACGATCTAATCTACACCTTTTAATCTTCAATACTTTCTATGTTAACTACTCTCTCATTCTCCTGACTGTTATATTAATTTACTATCTCATTCTCAACCTAAGAACTCTTTCTTACCCAAAATGGTCTATAGTATTTAAACCCTTCATGTTTAGATTTTACTTTTCTTTCTTTTAACATTTAAGGTTGTTCTCTATGGGTCAAGTCTAAGGTCACAAACATTCTAAAATACTTTTGACCCTCCCTTAACACTTACCTTAATACTGTCATTTTGTTCTCTCTTATTTGTCTTATACCTTTCTATTATGCTGTGTGGAGATTCACTCTTTCTCTATCTCATTCACAACTATTATTATCCAACTAGAACCCTCACAACACTATCCCAAGGCCTAGCCTCTCACTTATCCTTGAGGTAGCAAACACAATTTTAATTACAAGCATATATTTATTTCACATCTTTTGCCTAGTAACTAAACATACACATTGTTTTGTTTCATCAAGCAAGCATGACATACATGCATAACATGAGCACATATACATAATCTTGACAATTTATCACAATACACAATCACATTTTCACACGTGTACACATTACATCATTCGCTTATGAACAAGGTCACATAGAATTCACATAATTACAACGTAGCACACTTCAACAAGATACATATGTGTGCTATGTTCCTAAACCACTACTTATGCACGTGTGGTATCAACCTAAACTTTTCGGAAAGTAAAGTAGGAGTAAATGCAGGCCATAAGAAGCGTTATCAGTACTGATGCCTTCGGCTTTCACACCCTCAACTAGCATGATATCCCCCCGGTGACTAGTCAGGGTTACCCAGTTTTGCCAGTACGCCCCGGCTCCATGGGATCAACTTGGACCATTGGAGTTTTCCCAACCGGATAACCCTCAAGGCTAAGGTTAAACAACCCATCACGGCCTCCACCAGCCAGATTCCTACATACTTTCCTCATCACATAACTCAAATGTTATGATGCATGGTTACATATAATGCTTACAGCTTTCATAGACTTTTATCATGAATCATAGGCACAATTTCATATCACACTCATTTTTTTCAAAGTAAATAACAACCATACAATATAAACTCAACAAGACATAAACAAACAAATAACAATGAGTTAAACACTATCAAAAGGAGTTCACAAACACAAGAAACGTAGTAGCAAAAGTCGTATCCGCCCAACGGTCCAGCGAACCAGTCCAGCGGGTTTGCGTCAGTACCCAACCCGCCCAGCGGGTATTGCACCCCGCCCAGCGGGTCTGCGTCAATACCCAACCCGCCCGGCGGGTCTGCGCGCCCAGAGCCAAAGTGAAATCCAGTTTTTGAAAAAAAGCTGCCAAAAGACTATCTAATCTATGAACTCCTTACTTCCTCACAATTCCTTTAAATCCCTAATCTTAGGCATAAGGAGGGGAAAAGGTAAATAGATGAAAAATAACAACATAAAAGACAAGGAAGAATACGAGAGAGAGCACTCACCTTTGTGGACATGTAAAGTTGAGTTCTAGGGTTTGAATTCTCCGGTTTCTATTCTTCCTCCTTCTCTTCCTCTTCTTCTTCCCTTCTTTTACTCATTCTCTCTAACTTTTTTCTTCTTCTATTTTGTGACGGCTAAACCTAACCCTCCTTTTGTATTCCCTTCTTATAACACGTGGGTAAGTATATAGTTTAGTGGGTTTTAGTCCCCGATTGGGCCCTAGATGCTCTTTTGAGTTCTATGATAATATTCCTACTAATTTATAATATTAAGATATTAATAACAATAATAATA
Source organism: Spatholobus suberectus (assembly GCA_004329165.1). Taxonomy (NCBI): domain Eukaryota; kingdom Viridiplantae; phylum Streptophyta; class Magnoliopsida; order Fabales; family Fabaceae; genus Spatholobus; species Spatholobus suberectus. The sequence goes on along the minus strand of CM014737.1, from coordinate 23,723,620 downwards.
ATAATAATAAATATAATAACATCAACACAACACAATAATCGTAATAATAATAATAACAACAACAACTTATACAACAACAATAATAAATATAATATTAATAAGAATAGAAACAGTAATAATAAGAAATATAATAAGAATAACTTTTAAGGCATCTTTTGTCTAATAACACAAGGGAAAGGTCCTACTAAGAGTTACCTCGTGGTTTATTTTTAGTACCTAAAATTTGGGGTGTTACACCCTCAACATGGCTCCCCCCACCATTGATGCCAACCTTGGTGATACACTTCTCCTCATGATCCTCCCATCGGCAACCAAGTGCAAATGGTTGTTGATGCCTCTATCTAACGTTCCCCTTAATGTTCTCCTTGGTGTTCTCCATGACGTAGTAATCCCGTCGTGTATGTTATCGTGATGGGATTTGCTGGTGGTGGCTCTTCCATTGCCGCTCGAAAAAGACACGTACGGGAGATCATATGCACCTCCTCATCCTCTTGTCCTTCTACACTGACTAGGAAGTAAGGTCTTGTTCCTTGTGACACTTATTCACATTGAACATAACCCGTATTTATTTAATTACTTAATTAGTAATTAAGTTTAAATTGATGAAAATACAAGTAAATTTTTTTCGATTTTTATAATAGAAAATTTCTAAGTTTAACAAAATTTGAAAATGATAGCAAAAAAAAAACCCATGTATATTCATCGTAGAACTATATATCATGGTTTTAAAATTAGAAAAAGAAAAAAACTGAAATACAGGGTGATCAAAATATACATCAAAATAATTACTACTTATTCCTAGTACATCAAAAAGATCCTAGTCTGAGCAGTGTCCGTCTACCCTACCCCATAAAATAACGAGCCATCAGACTAGACCTATAGGTCTTTATCAACAGTTAGGTCTTCATTAACCACGATCAATCATGCATAAAAGAAAAGTAATGGAATGAGGTGATTTGTTCTAAAATCAATTTCACATGTATGGTAGGAAATCTACCATAAAATACAAAATAAAACATAGTTGACAATAGATGAAAACCTAAAGTTTATTTTATGTTATACTATCCATGACTTGGTATAGATCCATACTCCCTATTAGTGGGTAATGGTTCTCAACAGAACCTGGGAAATGACTGGGAGTACATATAGATCATCAATATCATCACACGGTACAGTCCTCATCATCATTGAGAAAAATAACAGTCAGAATATCTATTTATAAAGGTATACTCTCTGTAACGACCCAACTATCGCTATTAAACAACCCTACTAAACATGCACCACATACACCTTATCAGGTGAATAAAATCATAAAAATATTTGTATATAAGTCATACATATCAATTGAGAGATCCACCTATCTCTTCTGTCATCATCATGCATACACAACTATGGGATAACACCAGCCCATATCAAAAATATCAAAATATACATCATCGAGGAAGCGGGATACAAAACTCACTCCCTATAGCTGGTCAATCTATACAATCCCATCAAAAGAAAAAATATACAGAACAACACTTCCAAAACAAAAAGAGTTGTCTCGCAAGCAACTCCACCATCATCTCTAGGCAACCGGGTCCACTGAAGTCTCGCCATCTGCTCCCACGTCATAAGACGTGATCATCACAGGCACATCAACGTAACAGCAACAACAAGACAACCAACAACAACAAAACACAGCAAGGGTAAGCTTACTACAACAATGGCATAGCATATGATTATGGAAATCATCAACAATTCACGATATTCCATCACAAGTTTATGGCACACCATCATATATCTAGAGTTCTCAACATCTACATACAGATGTACATATATAAAGCACTCATTTACATGGCAAAGAGTTGTCAATCCAGAACTCCACATCACCACCAATCTATCACATCTATGGCAATGCATGATGACACGACTCTCAAGAGATTTACAACATATTGGGCGATCAGCCATGTCTCACCCCTTAATATGGCCTATCTACGCACCATTCAGGGATTTCCAAACTCTGATCTACAGATAAGCCTAGTGGTTTGTCAGGATAAGTGTATATAGGTGGTGGCTTACCGCGACACAAGGCCTGCATCACCTTGGCCTCCTGCGGAGTCGCCCATCCACTCATCCCCGAAGGCCCATCGTCAGCTGCCCCACGTCTTATCCAGCACTAGGTTGGGGGCCCATCTGAGTTCCAACTCTAGTCACCATCCAATTTACGTGCCTACCCACACTACGACATGAAGTCCATTGTCAGCTACCTCAACCGCCAACTATGCATGAATGCATGTACTACACACCATCAACCACTCAACCACAACCAATAAACATACAACATATATATATGTATATCAATACAACCAGTGGCAAAGAGGTCCATCATTAGCTACCTCCCATGACCACTCACACCATCAACACCATACTGGCCCCAATCCAGCCTCAATCAAAATCAACAGGTAAGGTCCTATCTAAGCAACCCACCTCGTGAGGAACAATATCATACATAACAAGTGGAGGTCCTATTTAAGCAACCTTCCACCTCAATGACATATCCAACAATCAATTCATAGTTTAAAACCAAGACCCTCTTTGAAAACCATTTGGAAGATTGGCAAATCTTGAAATTCACAAAAACCTTTGGAACAATTCACTTCTTTAATTTAAAGAAAGTCATATCCCAACTAGACAACTCTCCATCATTCTCAACTAGAGCTTTTGAAAATGTATAATACTTTTTTTATATGTGTATATACAAAATACTTCGTGTTTTGAAATGAAAATTGTGATATCTTAAATGGTACATTCAGTTCTGAAATAATAGATTATGTACTGTAGTAAAAATGCATCAGAATTCATTTTTTAGCAGGGATAATCAATTATGAGTTTCCATAATCAATTCTTTCCGAACCAAAACCTGAAGAAAATTTTCTAAAACCTAGATAATCGATTATCAAAGTTCATAATCGATTATTCCCAAAACAAAATCATAAAAATAGCTTCTGAAACTCCAGATAATCGATTATGTGATCCCCATAATTGATTATCTGCAACGATTTTTTGAAAAAAACACAATTTTCTACGAAAAAACTCAAGCTTTTTGAACCAAATAACATAGATTTTCGAATCAATGATGTTCCAACAACATCAATCCACCTCAACCAAGTTCATACACAACAGATTATACAATCAATCCAACATTTCATCACATAATCATCAATTTCTCATCCAAATCTCAAAATTTCCCCCAAAACCCATTTTCATCCAAACCAACAAAAATGGCAACATCCACAGAGATTCGACGATTATACGACAAGAAATCAGCATACCAACAATTATTAACACAAAACAACCGATTTGTAAGCCTCCCTTACCTCTAAAAGTCTCTGAATTTGAATTTTGGTTCTTTGAGAAACTTGCGTCTTGAACTAAAACCTTCCACAGATTGATCTTCCTCTCGCAACAATACTATACTGGGCTTGGGAATCCTTTAACATCCTTAATAACCTCAGATTTCTAGAGAGAGATTAAGAGAGAATTGAAGAGAGAGAAAGAGAATGGGAGAATAAGGGGAAATCCTTCCCCTTCCTTTATATATCCAACCTCCCCGAAGCTCTCACATGGACTTTTGGCCAACTGAGGCCCAAACCTCACCAAGCCACTTCCTTTTTCTCAAAACTAGTCTAACTTAACTGTTTCTCTCAAAAATCCAAAATCATTCTCACAACATATCCAAATTGGCTTAAGCACATATCTCAAATTTCCTAAATGCAAACCATAATTTCAAACCAACAACACCAAACCATCACTACATACAACATACCATGCATAACAACAATTCATTTATTTCTTTTAAACACCATAATCACATATTAATTTTCACTTTTAGTTATTAAACCACTAAATCAAACATTAAGAAAATCACAGCGTTACAGTCTCAAACCAATCTTGGAATGCTGAGCAGTTATTAGGTTATCGTGCTTGGTCAAGTGAATATCCCGACTCGAGGGTGCTACCCTGGCCATTGGGACTTTCACCACTCAATGCCTACCCCTAAGACCTCCGCAAGTAAGTCCCTATCTTTCATTCCTTAGCGTATCGAACTGTAGCTTCCCTAGTAGGGTACCATGCCACTACATGCTACTTGCTTTACATTATTCACTAATCTATCAAATTACTTCTCAAACAGAGGTTTTCCTAGTCTCCTTTAATTTGAGCACCATTACAATTAACATTTCTGCCTTATATTGTAGAAATTACATGATAATAATTTAACAATCATCAAAATTTTGGCAATATAATGACTTAATCACAATTCAGTAATCACAATTTAATTACCAAAATTTTTAGTAGAATGATGACTTAATAATCAAAATATTATTACTAAAATTTTAGCTGAATAATAATTCAACAATTATGATTTAATTATCTAAATTTGAGCAAAGTAACAACTTAGAAATTATAATTTAGTAATCTAAATTTGAGTAGAATAAAAACTTAGCAATTATAATTTAGTAATCAAAATTTGAGCAAAGTAACAATATAGTAATTATGATTTAAATTTGAGCAGAGTAATAACTTAATAATTATAATTTAATAATCTAAATTTGGGCATAGTAACAACTTAGCAAAAATTAAAGTTTAACATCAAACAATATAACAATAATAATATTATTAAAACTTAAGCCTAAACGAGTTTAGGGCAAAACCCTTCCTACCAACATGCAAAGTGACAATAATTTAGAACCAACCCCACTCCCTCCATTACCTCAAAGATGGTTGATGAAGATGATGGAATTATTGGTGCAAAGTTCCTAGGAAGAGAACTTTATAAGTTGTTGGAAAAACTAGTAAAATTTTAGCATAAAAACAAAGTAAAAGAAAAAAAATTAGAGAGAGAAGCTCTCTAATTTTTGGTCAACTAGAGAGAGGGAGAGGTGATCAAAATGTTGTCCAAGAGTAGGCTATTTATAGAGAAAGATGGAAAGTTTAGGTGTCCATGTGCTTACATAAGCCATTATGTTATAAATCTATTTTTTTAATTTATTTTTAATCCAATTTAGGGGCATATAACCCAAATAGGTTGTGAATCACCGCTTTTAGAGTTGGGGATGTGCTCCACTAGCTATCCAAGTTTCCATGTGTCAATTTTTATTTGTAGGTAAATTAACCGATACAAATAAAATCACCCAAACTTGAAAAAATTAACTTTTAATATCAAAAAATGTAATTAAATACAAAACTAGACAAATACATTACTTTTTTATCAACAATAAGTTTTTAATAATTAATTTTTATTTTTATTAATTTATTTCAAATTTTATCTATTTATTTTGTATTTTTTAGAAAAAAAATTCATAATAAATCCATTTTAATTCAATAAATACCAAAATTTTTATAAAATTCTAAAATTATATATTTTATCTGTAATTGGACTGGGATTACCATTTTCACCATTTCTTGATGCCAAATCAATACTTGCTAGGTTTATAGACAATCAAGGGTATTTTGGTCATTTTATACAAGAATTCCAAAAAAAATTCAAAACTATATTTTAATGTATATGAAATTATTCTAAGCTCAAATTGACATTTTAATGTCAATCGAATCTTTTTCTCATGAATGTCCTTAATGTTGAGAAATAAAAACAAAATCGTCATCTTCTAATTTCTTCAGGCGCTAGCTCGAAAAAATTATTAAAAATCATGTTTAGATAGATCTTAAAATTCTAAGTGCAATGGTGGGATTCAAAATTTTGAAATTCATTCCTGGTTTTTCATAATTAAATCGTCAAATATTAAAAAATAGTCAAAAAAAATTGAAATATGGTTATTATATTTTTCACTATTTTTCTTTCAAGATAAATTTTTTATCATGAGATATACTTCATATAAAATTTTTGACATATTTTGAACTAAAAAAGTCTCTGGTTGGTTCCTGCAGTCAACTAAGGATTTTTTTGTCATCTTACAAAAATATCACAATAAATTCCCAAAAAAATTTAAAATTATTATTAATTATTCTAAATATATTGATGATTTAAAAATAAATTTAAACACTTCTAACTATGTTTGTTTATTAATTTTGTTATCTGGCTTTTTAGGGACGAAACGGTCATTTTACCAATTTTTAGGCTTCGTTCTCCAAAAATTATTACAAATCTAAACTAAATATTATTCAATAATACAAACGTAATTGTAGGAATCAAATTTTTGAGATTTTCATCTAGTTCTCTAGAAATAAATTCAAAATAATTAGGAAAATAATTTGATAGGCAAAAATAGGTGTGTTACATTCTTTACTTCGATGACTCTGATTCCAGTGATGTTATCCCAAGCCATGATGACCCTTTTCTTGTCACTGCTTTTATGGCTATTGTCAAGGTGTGATGACTTTTTGTTGACCACGATAGCTCCACCACTATATAGTTTTAAGAACTATTCAAGCTCTCTGCATTCCTCATTAACCTCTTTTTGTATGATGATGATCTTATTGGGTTTTTGGGCCACCATGTTACCCGCATTGGCTATGTTTAGATGATGATGATGATCACCTTTTGAGATGGTTTGCCACCAAGACAATGAAGACCCACTTTTTGGTTGTAAAGTGCAAGTCGGCTTACAACATCATCCTTGGCAAGCTAACTTTGAATGCTATTAAGGTCATTATCTCCATCTCTCACCTTGCCATGAAGTTTCTAATTGACAATGGAAGGTCATCACTGTACATAGGGATCAGCAAATAGCTCAGTGCTGCTATAAAGACTCCCTAAAGATTACTATTGCACTGGATACCCCAATTAAGACTTCTCCCCATCTGGCAAGGGCCTCAGAAGTTATGTTCACAAAAATTGATCGTAGGGAGGAAAAGTCGAGTACCTATCTTCAGCCCAAGGGCGCGTGTTTTTCTTTGAAAGTTAGTGCTACTCCATCCTAGATTATGTAGGTTATAATTGAATTGCCTCTTGAGGTATGCAAGAACCTCTCTTACGTTCTTGTTTATAATCCCAACATCTTTGCCTGGACAACAATGCACATGCTTGACATTGAGGTTGAATTAGACTTCCTTAATGAACAGAGTTGTAGCTAATAAATTCATATTTGATAAATTTACATACATAATTTCAAAAGAAAAGTGTGATAAAAAGAAACCTAAAAGAATGAAACTTTAGGAAAAACCCATAAAATATAGCATAGTTTGAATTTACAGTTGTGTTTTTTTTTTTTTTTTGTAAATATGATTTTTATGAGGAATTCCCTTAATTTTTGTAGGAAATGAAAGCAAATCACTTGCAAGTGGAATGAATATTTGAAATGCTAGGATGACATCCCATGCCCTATTGAAGGAAGCAAGATTTTCTCATTAAAAACCTAACATTGCATGCTAGGCTTGAGCTTCAATGTAGGGTCCAATGCCAAAATTTGTTGATTTTGACCAAAAGGTTAGTGTTGGAAATGCCATAGACGAATCCAAGCTGGAATAAACGCCAGGTCACGAATTTTTCATTAGATACCCTGTCGAATCCAACAAACCTTCTTATAAGTCTTCTGAGCATAAGTGATCATTGACATGTTTGATTAAGTATTTCAAAAAGGTGAAAACCATATAGCTCAACTATATATAAGCATTAAGATGTTCAGAAAACTACAAATAGAACACTATCAATATGTACATCAGAATGTTGCATCAAAATAAGACATCAAAAAAGTGCATCAAAATGGAACCATCAGAATGGTGCATCAAAATGCAACTTCAGAATGTTGAACTACTGCAATGCACTATTGTATACAGAAGGAAAAAATGGAGTAATGTGATCCTTCTCCAATAGCTACTTTTTTCAAATATAAAAATGGAAGAAGTCCTTTATTTCAAAGTAAGCCTTAAGCCTTGAGTGAAGAACAATCCAAGAATAAAAGTGCTAACAATCCTTTGTTGGGGTATTGAATAGAATCTATGTGATTCTAAGTAAGAAAAAGGCTTCAGTTCAACTCAAATCTCATGTTATGAGAGAACCAATTTCTATACAGACCATCTAAAGCAAATGCAAGAGAATTAGAAGTGTTTATTAGGTGTTCTTACTGTAAAAAACCCACTATTGTGAGAGTTAGTAAGATTATGTTCTATGCAATATCCTAGAAAACCCTTTGTTGTTATAGTTGTTGTAACCCCTCAAGACTAAGTGTTGGTGTTGGTGTTGGTGTTGGTGTTGGTGTTAAGGTGTTGTGTGTGATGTTTATTTCCTTGAACAAGTGTTGGTATTGTGATTGAGTTTGGTGTGCTGTTTATTTGTGTTTGAGAACCCATAGAGGTTCAAAATACTGATTTGCTATGAAGCCTGAAGAGAGTAAGAAGAATATTTGATCTTAATAGTGAAAATCCCACCTAGTGTGGGGACTGGATGTAGCCTAGATATTTTGGGTGAACCATCATAAATCAATGTGTATTTTCTTTCTTGATTTCACACTATTTATTTTCTTAGAACATTTAAGATTGAAACTCTGTTAGAAGGGAAATTCATAATCAAAAGATCCTTTACAGGAAACCAAAATTTGAGATTCTAAATAAATCTTTCAAAGATTCAATCAACCATTAGTAAACCCATCTTTTTGCAAGTATTATAAGGATTAAAAGTTAAAAGAAAACAATTTACTCTTTGAGTATCTTGAATTTTTGATAAAGAAAAGGCTTTTAAATTCAACATTTTGAACACATTGAAAAATAATTTTTCTTTTCATTACACAGTTAGAGCACATTTTGACTAGGAAGACTATTTAAGATTCTTAGGATGAAGTCTCCTAAAGATTTAATCAATCATAAATGATTTGATAACAACACATTCATTAAAGGACTTCTAGTTTTTAAGAACATAAAGGATTTATTTCATTGAACTCCTATCTTACTAGTGTTTAGCATTCTTCGAAAAGATATAAAAGTCTTTATAACCTACATTATAAGCATTAGAATACAATCAAAAGGATTTATAACTGAAAAGTTTTTAAAGTCACAATTTAACCCCCTCTTTATGACATTCTGATTCACTTCGTACTCAACATTGGAAACATAGTATTGGTGTTGAATTGCAGGGTCTTCCTAGATATTTTTAGTTCAATGTTTAGATTGCCAAGCCAGCGTCCAATGCTAGTGACTAAAATATTTGTGCTCTATAACTGAATTTGTTACGCGTTTGCGCCTATTCTAGATACTATAAAAGCCATTTTACAAGGCCCATTACTTAGAATGCATTAGGAGATGAGTTCTCATTATATTCAACTTATTTTTATTTAAGTTTCTTCATTTCCACCATTTAGAAAGCATCTTGAAGAATCAATGGAATCACTTTATTTACAGTTTAGTTTTGATATTTCTTTCCACTATGTTCTTAGGTTGGTTTTACCTTTTGAAAAATTTGTATGGCCTTATGAGCCAAAGTTGTTTATTTTAATTCATGAAATTTTATATGATGTGATGAGTTGTGATTATGATGACCTTTACTGCGCAAAGAGAAAATTTTAAATATCGCTTTTTATTCCCCAAATCATAACAAATCATTTTTGACATTATATATATATATACTTCTTCTAGATTAATAGATTGGCAACGATCATACTGTGATTAATTAATAGACACATAGAACAATTAAGTTAAGGGTTGTTGCATTGCCAAACTTCAACCTTGTCTCCCAATTTAATTGCATGACCAAACAATCATTTTCTTTGTTCTTCATGTCTATTTAGGGTTTTAGGTTTCCTACATGACCAAATAGGGACTTAACCTAAAGAGGTCCATTAATTTTCGTGACCATTGGTTGTTAATAACTTTAGAAGAAAGATATTGGCAATCGAGAGACACATGGGGATTAATGGAAATTGAATCTAAAGGAATTAAGAGGGTATCAAACCACAACCCTTACACATCCATAACTGAACCTTTCCCCCTACTAAGCTTTGATTTGCATTCTTTTTGTGTGCCAAACCACTTTTTATCGGCTTGCCTAAACAACATAGGAATCCCTAGACTCTAGCAATCCCATTAGTCCTTTGGGTTGGATGTCTGGACTTTGTCCTTTGTTACTGTTGCGATAAGGTACACTTGCCCTTAATGTATTCTTATTGCATCATGGAGTTGAAGGAAGAAAGGGAGAGATCGAGAGAGCCAAGAAGGAGTGGGGAGAGCTGTTGGAGTTTAGTGTGGTGGAGAAGGATAAAATGAGAGGGGAAGGGGACGTGTGAGGCTATCTATAATGGAGGGGGAGCGAATGAAGAGAAAGAAGGACAAGGGATAGTGGGGGTATACATGACTTAGATCAATGTTTAGGATTAAGTTTATAGGTTGTTAGTCATATAGCAATTGTATATGGGTTTAGAAGACCTAGTTAGATTAAGAATTAATCTCAAAGTACCTATTTAAATGTTGTGCAAAGTATTGGGTTGATCTTTTTGGCTCAAGGGAAGCTCTGGATGCGTTAGATTACTTCACGAATAGTCAGCAAACTAATCTACTAACTATAACTATCACGTAGCTAACTATACTAAATGCTCATGCATAAATTTAATCAAAACCTATTATAGCAACATATATTTAAGAACTTATATTTATAATTAGAATACTTGTTTTAAGAACACATATTTTAGGAAATCCTTATTGCAACTTAATTTAACTCAAAGAGATCAATTTTAAAGCTTTTACATTTAATCATATAAATCAAGTTGCTATATTAATCAACACATTTCTATAATTCAAAAAGGATACTTTAATTTAGAAAATCACTTACAATGTAAATGTCTTAGTTTAAAAACTCCATTAATTAACATAAGCTATAGGAGAAAGTATATCTATAGTTCATATGTCATAAAATAGTTGCAATAGTAATTATTAGCTTATCACGGCAATATTTTTAACTTTATCAAGTGCTCATAATGTGATGGTTCTTACTTCTAAAGCTGAATTTATTCATCATAAACTAAAATAATGGATGTAACTAGAAACTATTATATTATTCTTTTTAAATCACAAGAAACATGGTATTAATTGAGTAAATCTAAAACGTTAACAGCTTAAAAGCCATCTTAGCATGTTTTTCTTAAATCACAAACTATTGTTTTATATACATAATAATCTTAATTTAAAAAGGCATAAGAATTTTAAGAGAAAAGCCTTTATGAACAAACATAATACTTGGAATTTCAAATAGGTAGTTTAAAACTAAACATGATATAAGGAAAGCAATTATGATACTTTAGAGACTCATTTTGTAATCCTCAAAAACATAATTAATCATGCTTATAGTAATACCAAAATCAAAACTTGCATATGTATACACTTACATGAGCTTGTAATGGTACAAGATCTAGCAACAAACAAGTACTTGTCCATTAGTAGGGCACAAGGTACGTGGCTGAGGTTCTCGTCCTAGGGTTAAAACTGGGAGGTTATACATATTCTTGATCACTTCTACATATTGCATGAGCACAGCCATGCTGAGCATGAGCACGCCTATGCTAAGCATGAACACGCCTGTGTTCTACCCTGTGTTCTTATTTTTCTTTATCCTGTTTTGATCACGGTCGTGCTCCCCATGAGTATGCATGTGCTCCTAACAATACTAACAATTCTTATTTTTTCTATAAATTCTTCCTTTTTCTTTTGCAAGGTTATGGCTTCCCAACATAAGCGTGCTAAGACCCGAGGGAATTCATCCTCTACACTCCAGCCACCTACACCACCTGTGGCTCCCCTAATCCTTGCGTTGCCTCTAGCACCTACACCTAAGCAGTTGATCCCTGCAAATTTCTCAACCAATATGCCTTGCTTAAAACCTTTGACCGGTGCAGGACCTGGTTCTTCCCCAACTCTTACAACATTTGAGCTAAAGTGGGACATTCAAACCTATGAAGCGCATCAAATGGGAAAAAGTTGTCGTCATTTGGTGCCCCACTTATAGGGATCCCACACTGGAGTTCTTTGCTACGTACTTAAAGTAGAGTGCCAAGGGAGTGCCTAAGATTACTGTCCAATTTTAGTTATTAGGACAATGGCACCAAATGTCCTTAGAGGCATTTAATGTCGCCTTGGGCTTTGAGACAAAGGAATCCATACTACTATTAGGATATCGAAGCAACTTACATTACATGCCTTCCAATTTTCATGACTCTATGTTCAAGCGAGAGATCACTGAGGGGACTTGTACTACAACCCAGTCAATCGAAAGCCAGTAGTATCCACCACCCTGCTATTAGTGCGACCCGTCGTTAGATATCTTAGTCTATTAATGGATGGGCTAGGAACGAGGGCACAATCACTAAGGTCGATTTATTCTTGCTTTGGTGCATGCTAGATGGCACCAAACACAAGTGCAATATCGATCTTGTGTTCATCTATAACTGCATCACCTTAGGGCGGCAAATTCAACAATCCCATAAGGGGGACATCATCATTAGCTCATTCATCTCCCACCTAATCTAGCACTTTAGCTATGTCCCACAACCCACCACCCCTTCCATTGCCATGATGGGTATCGATTGCTCGACTCTACTTTCCATACACTTGAACACCACCACAAACCCCGATGACAATATAGAGGATGTAACTGAGTAGGTTCTCTAGGAGGACCTAGTCAATCAGGATCCGAACCAAGGGTAGGAGCATCCAAAGCTTGACATCCCAACTGCCACCTAGTCTTCATCTGCACCATAAGTAGATTTTCAGGAACTGGCGATGCAATTAGACTGCTTAGAGTTAGGCATTTGCGCCTGCCTAGACACTTAACAAAAGTCCATCTAGGGCCTCCCTCAATGGGTCGACACTCAGTCAACGACAATGATGGCCATTCTCTAGCAAATTCAATAGCAATTAGGCTTGCCTCCACCGTCGTAGTCCCCAGCTTGCTTTTGGGGAAGTTTTTATGTTCATTTTTATCTTCTTTTCTGTTTTATTTTTTCTCGATATTTCTAACATTTCTTTTCTTATAGCATTGGGGACCATGCTAACTCTTAAGTATAGGGAGGGGAATTTTTGTATGAGATGCACTTATATGACATATAATGATCCTAGTGCACTATCTTTTCCCCGTTTGTTTCTTTACTTGCCTGACTAAACTTTATTCCAAGTTTGTTCATGTGTTTAGATAATAACAAGTTTTACAAACAGGGGACCACTTTCTTCAAAAAATGAAAAAAAAAATTGTGGCAGACTTGAAACCAAAAATAAAGGGGTTATCTTCTGAAAGTTGAAAATTAGCATTTTTCCCTTTTGTATGTTCACCCGTTGAAAGAAGCTTACAAATTGTGAGATTTGGACCTATGTAGGGATGTGTGAACACATCAATAATTACCCTTTTTTTTCTTTCTTAAGTATGTTTCCTATGATTGTGCATTCTAGAACTTGTTTTGAGATTCATTTTCAAGCGAACCTGTTTTACTTGCATGCGAAAGTTGTTTGGGGCATCATTAGGTACTTTTCTTTTGGCCCACAGAATTTTGTTTTCATTTACCACTAGTTTCCCACTTTGAGCCTATTGCAGATTAATTTTTTATTATTTTTGCACCTTGTTAAATACTTCACAATGGTTTATGGGAACCCCCAAGGAGCAAACGAGAGAACATTTGCTAGAAGGATGGTCAGAAGATAACATGGACTTCAACCCTTCCTATGGAACAATAGGAAACAAGCATAACAATCATTTTGGGAAGCTCATCTTCTTCCAAAAGTCAATTCAAAATATTATATATATATATATATATATATATATATATATATATATATATATGATTAAAAAGAGAAATAAAGCAACGTTTAGGAGTTTAAAAAGGAACCCCCTACAAAGATTGGAAGAAGAAGGAAGATTGGAAAAGAATATGACAAGAAAAGGTGAAGTCAAAAACTCTAACTACCTCATTTAGGCTCTTGGGGTTTGCTCTTGGTTTGTAAGAAAAATTTGTAGCCTTTTGCATGTAACCTTCCTTTCTTTTTCCCACCTGACACAAACTCCATGGCCCCGTTACATCCTAAGAAGCTCCTTAACTTTCGCATGCTTGTAAACTGTGTAATGGAGATTTGATCAATGAATAAGCCTACGGTAATGTTCTTCCATTAGGGAACTAAAGTGCTAAGTATTCTACCTTGAAACACTTGAGAGTGGTGAGAAGAATGGCCTTAAATTCATCGAGAGGCATATTTCAAAGGAGTTTAAGTTTCTAATTGGGCATTCTTTTGATGGACCCGTAAATGAAAGTTGATTTGTCTATCTGTTTTGTTTCTGACATTTTCTGCATAATTGTGATGCCATTGTGGTTAATGGCTTATAATTTTTTGAACATTCATCTTGTGATTTAGGATGCTTGCTTGAGGACAAGCAATGCTCAAGTGTGGAGAGGTTTAATAAACCATCATTGTATATGTCAGATAAGGGGTCCTTGAGGGTGATTTTTATTGTTTTCTTGACTATTTGATGTGCTTCATTTTATACTATAATTTGCATCTTAATCCATGTAGGTTTGCATACATTTTAGCTTATTAAGAATAGCTTTAGCTTTGATTTTCTTAATTTCCTTAGGCTATTTGCTTGGAACTCTTCAGGCGTGCTTTTGTGTTTTGTTTGTGAATTTCAGGGGAAGCTTAGCAAAATGGATTTAGTTCTAGAGACTTAGAGTGATTTAAAAGCAAGAAGGAGCATTTAGGAATGTGGTCAAACTTTATGCAAGCAAGGAAAGGATCACAAGCATCCATACTTGGAGGAAATAATGAAGAAAAGTGTGAATTCCACAACCACAAAGCACCACAGGCTGACCATGGCAATAGCCACAAGTGTGGCAGATTTCAAGAAAAGCACCAAAATGTGCCATAGGCTACCCATGGCAAACGCCACGCCCATGGCGCGCTACTGACATGAATTATCTTTATTTTTCTATTTCTTATTAGTTTGTGCTTGGACCTTTTTGTAATTTGAGACTTATATAGACTTCTTAGGCTTAGCAAAAGGGGTTTGAACCTTGTGTTCTTGACGGCTTAAAGCGACAGCTTGGGATTTCAATCTTTTCCTCTTTCTCTACCCTATTTGAATGTTTTCTCTTTTCTTATTATTCGAATTCTATGGCTATGTATGGGAAGTCATCTTTGTTCTAGGATTAGGCGTAGCCCTATAAACATTTAATGAATTGATTTCTTTTATCCTTGTGTAATACTTATTCCACTCTTGATTTCTTCTTTATTGATTTTCTTTATTGTGAAATGGATTGATCACGTTTTACATAACCTTAGGGATTTGGGGAAATACCAAAAGGTGAACTTAAATACCGAAACTATAAGGAAGAAACCTAGGTTTAAACCACGAATGTAGATGAAACATTTGGGGATTAATTGAATTGACAAAGAGCTCATTGGGTCTAATTAAACACAACCACCACAAAAGTAAAGGGCTAAGTTGATTAGATACCCATCTGTATCTTAAAAGGGAACGAAGGGTACCTTAGGTTAATTCACCTGCAAGAAGAACAAGTAGGATCATGGGGTAAGGGAATTAATTTAGTAAGCGTCACAGGATGAACCTTGATCCTAGAAGTTTTCTTTTATTGAATTAATATCAATTTTATTTGCTTGTTTAATTGAATTTCCAATTCTTTTGCTCTCAAACCAAAATTCCCAAATTCAATTCTCTTTGTTTAATTTATATCAAATTGCGATAATTACAAAGCAAAACACACAATCCCTGTGGAGAGAACGATATTTATTACTAGGACAATACCGTACACTTGCGGTAGCCTGTCACTATTTATGCTCAGATATCACCCTATTTCTTGAGTTTCATGCAGTAGTGTAGGTGAAAGTTTAATTTGTGGAAAAGGGACAAATTGTAAAGCTTTTTGCAATCAAACAAGCCAAGTATATGCTCTTGGGCAAAGAGCACGATGCTTGTCAAAGCATGCCCTGTTGAATCCAAACCTTTGTTTTAATAATGACAAACCTTCATAAGACAAATTTTAAGTTTATGAGGTTTGTACTAATCTAACAAATCTGTTTAGTATTTCAGAAAAAGGTTGAAGAATTATGTGATCTTTGATACACCAAGATTATTAAAGATTTACATCAAGTTATAACTGCTAGCTATTATAAAAATCTTAAAAATTGTGAGATCTCCTTCTGATTAAAAGAACTGAGAAATGTATCATCAGAAAAGAACATCAAAATTGATGTTCAGAAAGGTTCATCAAAAAAAAGCATCAGTATTGCTCATCAGAGAGGTGGTTTAGGATACCACATCAGAAAGGTTCATTCTTATATAGCTGGCTATGTCAACTACTTCGGTCAAAAGGTCTACAACCTCCTATAACGTTGGACTGCCTCTCCAATAACTATATTTTTTGTTATTTAAACAAGAAAAAACCTCCCTCATCAAGTGTAAAGTTGTGTGAAAAAAATTCAAGAAATAATATGTTGTAAAAAGTCCTCTATTGAGGCATTCTGAGTGAAGAAGAAGCTTCCCAAATCATACGAAATTCTCTAAGTGAGAAATACACACTTCTATACAATAAGAGCCTGTACTTAAGAGAGAAAATAGAAATGAGATGGAAGTGTCCTTACTGTAAAAAAATCCTCTCTGTTGGGAGTTAGTAAGGGACTGTTTTCTATGTAATAAACCATAGAAAAACTTGCTATCATATTAGTATTTAACCTCCCAAACCAAGTGTGTGGTGTTGTGGTAAAGGTTGTGCATGTTTGTGGTGTTACCTAAATTGTTGTATTAAGGTTGAGTGTTTGTTGTCGTGCTACCTCCCAAGAACTGGTGTAGTGTTCTGGTTGAAAAAAAACATGTAGAGGTTTATAATACTGAGTGTAAAGGTGTCATTTGGGCCCTAAGCCTTAGGGCCAACCCACTTGGCCCACTATAATGGCCCTAGCACTTTTTAGCACACCTAAAACGGGGGTTTAAAAGCCCCTAACCCACATAGTCCACTTAGTAAAGGGGCTGGGCCAGGGCTTAAGGGGAGCTAGCCCACACATTATGACTATTTTAAAAATGCTTTTTCTTGACTATCCAAAAAAATATTTTCAACGTGACCTCAACTAAAGTATCTTCAACTCAGTTTTAGCTAGAGTATCTCCAGTATGACCTTAGCCAAAGTATCTTTGGCTTGGCCTCGGTTAAGGCATTTTCAACTTGGCCTTAGCCAGGGCATTTCGACTCATCCTCGGCCTAGGCATCTTTGGCTCAGCTTTGGCCAGTGTATTTTTGGCCTAACCTCGGTCAAGGCATCTTCAACTCAGCCTCAGTAAAGGCATTTTCAGCTTGAACTCGACCAGGGCATCTTTGGCTCAGCTTCAGCCAAGGCATCTTTAGCTAAGCCCCAGCCACAGGCATTTTAAGTTTATCCCCAATTAGGGCATTTTCAGCTCAGCCTCAACCAAGGCATCTTTAACTCAACTTCAACTAAGACATTTTCGACTCAGCCTTAGCCAAAACATCTTCGCTTGGCCAAGGCTTCTTTGGCTCGATCTCAGCCAACACATTTTCATCTCGGCCTTGGCTAAGGCATCTTCAGCTTGGCTTTGGCCAGGACATCTTTGGCTCTACCTTGGCCAACACATCTTCGGCTCGACCTCAACTAACACATCTTCAGCTCAACCCAATGCATCTTCAGTTATAGTATCTTCATCTCGACCTCGACCGCAATATCTTTAACTCAGTTTCAGCAAAACTATTTTCTAGTCTGTTTTGGCCAGAGCATTTTCAACTTGGCCTCAGCCAAAATATCTTCAACTTAACCTTAGTAAAAGTATCTTCAACTCGACCTTGGCCATAATATCTTCAGCAAGGTTTTAGCCATAGTATTTTCTACTCAGTTTCAACTAGAGTATTTTCAACTCGGTCTCGACCAGAATATCTTCAACTCAACCTTGACCAGAGTATTTTCTACTCGACCTTAGCTAGAGTATCATCAACTAGGTTTTAGCCAGAGTATCTTCAACTCGGGCTCATCCAGAGTGTCTTCAACTAGGTTTGGCCAGAGTATCTTCAACGCAATCTTAGCCAAAATATCTTCAACTCGGCCTCGGCTAGAGTATCTTTAAGTCGGCCTCGTCTAGAGCATCTTAAACTCAACCTCACTTAAAGTATCTTTAAGTCACCCTCAGCTAGAATTTTAAAAAATAAGTCAAATTATTAAAATTTAAAGCCTATAAGCCGGCCCTAGCCCACAAGTAGAACCAAACTAAGAACATAGTGTAAAGAAATATCAAAACTAAATTGTAGACAAGGTGTACAACCTAGCCCCATTGTCATACTATCAAAGCAAAAAAAACCCAAAAGGAAACTAAGAACTAGAGCAAAAACAAGCAAATCTTCAACAACTTTGCTCTCTACCTTTAGGGAGCCTAGCATCATCTATACTTGGGCGTCTTCTTTCAAGGACACCTTAACCTAGTTGGTGATGATGAATCTCAATTCACTATTCCTTACTAACTCACCTATCATGACAGTCTTATCAAAGCATTTTAGGAAAACATAGTTGGAAGATAACCAGTCCATACCAAGAATAACATCTAGTTGACTAAGAGGAAAACAAATCAAGTCAACTACAAACTCTATATCAACAACAGAGATAGGACAATGCAAACATACACTAGAAGTGACAATGGAACCAGTGTTCTCAAACTCGAACTATACTAGTCGCTCTGACCAGTTCAACCAAAAACTAGATCTATGACTGATCTGATCAAGTTATTGGATTGGATCTGCCTTCAAACTGGTGTTGATGTCATTAAACCGGTTGTGAACCAGATTGGACTAGCAAAACTTGGTGACTCGGCTCACCATTGAAGCCCCGAAAATAGCCATCAAAGTTTTGTTCGTTACTCTCAAAACTCATAGAAACTAATTACCCATAAAAGATTGCTACGCTACAATGCAAAAGCATGAAACAAGAAGAAAAAAGCACAAGAAGAAGTAGAAAAAGAAGAAACAAGAAATGAAAGAAAAAGGAAGAAGAAAAAAAATGAAGTTGTCGTGAAGGATGAAAAATGCTTTGTGCTAGTAGATAGGCGATGCTGTGAAGAAGGAGCGGCAGGTACTATGAAAAAAAAGGTGTGGCGGATCATTAATCTTGTCATACCTAAAGAACAAATTTAGGGTTAATAGATGCGCTAGGCTTGTATAATACAGGTTAAGAGATAGGCTTGTAAAAATCTAGTTAATTATCATTTTAGAAAAAATGAAAAGACACTGCTTTAATGGGTCAAACTCAATATCTGAAACAATTACAAAAGATAGCTAAGATAAATTAACTACTATGTCACAAACACTTTTTAAAATATATGTGCAAGTATCAATGTATAATATATATATATATATATATATATATTAAACTGGTTCATGCAGTTCAATCAGTGAATCATTAACCTGGTGCTCTGACCAAGCCGATGACCCGTCTGAGTCTAATAATATTGAATGGAACCATTTGTAGGTGTATCAACAATCAAGTCAAAATTTAAAGGAGACACGAGCAACTCTAACTGACTAATGCTGATATGAATGAATGGGTTGCACCAAAATCAAATAACACAACTAAAGGAGTTCCTCTTATGAGACATGTGCCTTGGATCAAGTTATCAAACAGTTAGGCTTTAGCATCACTAAGAGCAAAGACCCTTCCAATAGTCTTCGGTCAGTTGGCTTGGGAACTCTAACCACCGCTGCTCCATGCCTTCGTGGGATTAAGACAATCCCTCCCAATGTGTCCTTACTATCCATAGTTGAAGCAAGTCACCTTTTTGTCCTTGCACTTCGAGCGTAATGTGTCCATGCTGACCACACTTCATGCACCACTATAGAGTTGAAGGAATTTTTCTCCATTATTGCCACCAATTAATAGGTTGGCTCATGATAGTCTTATGGTTGTTGTAGCAGTTACCAAACTAGCTAGGTGGAACTAAATATGGCTTCCCGTGGTTCTAATTGCCAAACTTCTTGTCTTGCACAGGACCCACACTTTTGTAGTGTGTCGCCCTTACTCCGTTGTCCTTATCATAGATTTGACATCTATTCACTAGCACTGAAAACTGATGAATCTCCTAGTAATGGATATCATGCTTTATCCTTAGTCATAGGCCATTCATGAACTTCATGCACTTGGAGCACACTCTTGCTTCATTTTGGTAGTGAGGGAAGTACGTTGACAACTCCTCAAATTTTGCCTCATAAATGTTGCCTTGCTTAAGCTCTAGAAACTCTATCTCCTTGTGGTTATGAACATCCTCAAGAAAGTACTTATCCAAGAATCTATCTTTGAAGCCTTCCCACATGATGGCTCTAGTCTCAGCTTCCAAGCATTGATAGGGATTCTCCCACCAATACTCGACTTCCTTAGCTAGCATGAAGGTGTCAAAAGTCACCTTCTGAGTATCTGTGCACACCATTGCTCGAAAAATCTTCTCAATCTCCTAAAGCTAGCTTTGTGCACCATCGAGGTTGTATCCCCCTTTGAACGTAGGTGGGTTATTTCATTGGAACTTATCCAACCCTTGGAACTCAGTTGCTCCATCGTTCTTATTCTGATTCCATGGAGAGGAATCAAACAGTTCACAACAATGTCAAACAAATCACATAGTACACATAGGAAATATAGTAAACACATAACACACATGACCAAAAGAATCGATCCTGCTTTGATACCACTAAATGTGACACCATTTACCCCGAAACACTCATTAATATTAACATATGTCTGTGTGTGTGTATAAATGAGTGTTTCGGGCTAGAAGGTGTCACAATAACACTAGGCTTCCTTACTATTGACCTCTTACCTATTGCGTTTTGTTCTGTGTGCAACTAGCTGCGTTTTATTTTTTGTTGATTTGAACCCATCTTTAAAACAATTTGCATAAGCCTCATAAGGGTCTCTCACGTTTGGTAAACACTTGTCAGTTTTTTGGGTATGATATCTGGACAGTATGCTTACCCTTAAGCATATATTAAACACATCAATAATGCTCAAGAAAAACCATACCCTTGCGTACTTCAAAAGAATAGGGTTCAAAGAGAAGGAACTGTCAACAGCGAGGAAAGCTGGGACGATCTCATGCGCAGTTGGGTCGGACAATGTTGAATCAGAATAATGAGAATTTTGGGTCTCCAAATCCAACTCATTACCATAAGAATGAGACTGATTCTAATAATTAACTTGTGAAACAAAAGACATGATGGCTCAACAGGATTTTGGGTGTTGAACAAAGAGGAAAGAGCGAGAGAGGTTGAGGTAAAATGATAAGTCCTCAAACGACTGTTTTATAATAGCAGAAAAGCGTTTGAAATTTATAAGAGAAAGAGATAAAGGTTATTGTCTTTAAAATAGCCATTCGAAATTTGAAAAGATCCTCGGTATAAGGAAATCAATTATAAGTCCAAGAGATGCTATCTTAAATCATTATTTCAGCTTCATTAAAGTTCAGCAGAAAGATGTAGGGGGCAATTGTTGCACCTAAAATAAATTGGCCGCAAGCTATAAGTAAATTAGCTGAGCAAGGGAAAAATATGTGGTAGAGGACCGTATAGACTCTGCGAGTGCGGAGATCAAGAATTAGCCGAAGGATAGGTTTCGGGCTAAATGGCTTCAATAGGATCAATATTGACTAGTGACAACTTCGGCTATTCTAATGCTAGCTACGACGCATTTAGGTAAACATCATAGTTAGATGAACAATGATAGAAAATGGTTGAATAGTGGTAAGATGGTCCCCCACGTGATTCTAGAGGCCTTTTGAATATCAGAAATGGGAGTTGGCAGTTAAAAATGACTAAGAGATGCTTCATTAAAATTAAGAGGCGGTTACCAAGCATTTTAAATTAAACACAAATTTGCAAGCAACATGGAGATGAAGATAGCGTCAAGAATCTAGGAGGACTAGTTGAATGCGGTTATGAAAAGATTGTTCAACTACGATTAGTTGGGTCCAACACAGATTAACCGAATATGACTAAAGTTAGCTAAATTCATATAAAATTAGCTTACTAGAATCCAAGCCACATTTTAGGTAGTTACCCAACCAGAAAACGTGGCAGTTAAGGTCCTAAAGGGTTTAAATATGTTCTGTACTTATTTTTCAACACACTCAATCAATCAAACACATATATTTTATCTTGCATTATGTTTTATTTGCTTTATTGCTTTTATTGCATTTTAATTTTATTTTTTTAGCACTTTACATTCTTCGTTCGCCTTTGATTCTAAGCACTCTTTGGAGTGGCTTAAGGACTCATAGCCGAGAAGTAAATTTCCCTTCTTGGCACAAATCATCTAAGTATTTTGGAATTGCTGTGAGGTTTTAGCTAAATCATTTGGCTAAATTTTTACATGACAACAATATGAAATGCATGCCTGGGATTTAAAAGTAGGTGTTTTCTTTTCAAATAAGGCCCATTTATAATTACCTATTGAAGTTTTGATCCCAATCTCACAACTTTAAGTGAGAAGTAATGGATCCGCATAATTTTTTCTTTCTCAAACATAGGATCCTCATCAAAATTGATACAAGTACCATGCGACATTTATTCAAAGACAATGTTATGATTATCCCATTCTATGTACTAATATTCCAATGCTCCAACCGTAAATATCTATAAAAGCCCCCACCCTTCTTTATCCTCTTTGTAATAAGCCGAACCCCCTTTCTCTCAATGTGTTTACCTCTTCAACTTTCTTAGATCAAAATTTATCTTTGTTGCTTTAAGTTTGAATTAATTAATCAATCAAACATATATCTAAAGTGGGTGACTAATGGAAGTGAAAGGAAGAGTAAACAACTCCAACGCCATCACTTTGTAATCAACAAAAATGATAAAAAATTTATATATTTGTATGTGTAATTTAATCATTCTACAAGCTAAGAATCACACACAAAGACACATGCACACCCACCTTTTGCAACAAATTATGGTGATTACAAGTTGAGATAACAAGGGGTGCCCATTTGGTAAGAAGAGAGAACAAAAAAGTAGATGAAAGCTTTGGATATAAGCTAATGAACAAAGGAGAGGTGTAACTTTGAGGGCAATTTTGTCTTTTTACATAAAAATGTTTCTTTCCGTCCTTTTTCCATCCATATTCATGCAAAAACACATTTTTTTGTGGGTTTCACTCACACTTTTTTCATTCATTCACTTTTTGGAGAGGCTCTAAATAATAAAATAGATAGCTTTTATTGTATTTTCTTTTCCTCCTCAGTCATTCCTTCCAAAATCTACAACACTAAACTAAGAGTTAAGTCCACATGTATTTAATATAACAGTTCTAATATAACTACTATTAAATACCATAATTTTTACTTGAGATTCTAGATAAAAATAACGTTAAATGACGATTCTATTTACAACTAATATTTTAGGTCTTCAAGACTAACCATTTTAAATAAACCATTAATAATTTTATATGAAACAACTACATATTTTGGGGCGGGGGGGGGGAGTGAAAAAGTGGTAGAATAGGGAAGCACCCCTAATATTGTCTAGTAGGACACCAATTAGGGGTGGAAATAGGCTAGACCAAATAAGGCTTTGCTTAAATAGGCTTAACCTGTTTAAAAAATGTATGGCCAGAACTTGGTCTATTACCTATCATAGGCTTTATTTTTAGGCCTAACTTGGTCCATTTGAAAGCTTGGATTGACCTGTTAACCTCCTTAAAGGCCTATTTCATATTAAAACTTTTATATAAGTATAACTTCTCTATACATGGGCTAATAGGCTCATAGGTCAATTAGGGAAAAAAAAAACTCTATGTACACCAAACTATAATCTATAAAAATTAAAATTGCTATTACTCAAAGTATGAGACAAAGGTAGAAATAGACAAACTAAGTTTTATAAGAGTCAAAGTCTAATATGTTTATATGATATAAGTTTATTTTTAATGTTTAATTTGACATTCATGATAACTTGTATAAAAACATATTTTGTAAGAAGGCCTCTAAATAGGGCAAAATTTATCCTTTAATAAGCTATAGGTTTGACTTTTTATGAAGGTCAACAAACTTAATATTTAAAAAGGTAATAAATACATGATTTTAATACATTATAACAAATTAATATAATAATGATACTAACAAAATATTATTATTATTTATATTTACTTAAATAGGTTGGCTTGTTAGGCCTAAAAGACCTTTTAAATGGCTTAAAGTCTAGCTTGGTTTAGGCCTAACATAGGCTAGGTCATAGGCCCCTATCGGACGGTCTAACCTATTTCCACCCCTCACACCAATGGTATGCTATGGTTGTCAACAAAGGCTCACCAAGAGGGTTACTACACAGGCCTAAACCATAAACAAATTCATCCAGTTATAGCTACTCAACTAGCATTTGGATGCCAAATGATCTCTTTAAGAGAGTTTCCCACCAAGTGAGCATCCTTAACCATTTGTGTCGACTTGCATCGATTAAACAGCTATATTTAACCCTGTACTATTAAGAATAGTGGATTTTAGGCTAAAATATATTTTTGGTCTTTTATTTTTTTTACTAAAATTTGTTTGGGTCTTTTATCTTTTAAAAGATTCATTTTAGTCTTTTAACTCTTAAATTTAAGTTAATGTTGTCTTTTCGAAATCGTGATCATTTTCGATTTTGGGATACAATTTTAAACCTTTTTTGATTGATTCAAGTCGTGAAAAATGAGTCTGACGAGCAACCTTTTGGTTGCCTATGCGATTCAGTTTTCATGTGATTTTCACCATGTTTATGGCCTTTTCTAGTTCAAACATTAGTTGGGGTTCATAACTTTCTTGTAAGTAAATCTAATTGGACAAATTTTACGTCTTGCCTCAATCAAAAAATGGTTTAAAATTGTGCTTTAAAATCAAAAATGATCATTGTTTCGAAAAGACAACATAACTCCAATTTAAGAGTTAAAGAACTAAAATAATTTTTTAAAAAAATAAATAATTAAAACGAATTTTAATAGAAAAACAAAGACCAAAATATATTATAACCGAAATTTTATAAAGTTGCTACTTTTACACGCTATTGAAAGTTGACATTAACGTTCCCTTCAAGACTGACCCAATTCCCCAAGCCGACTATTATTAGATGTTATGCTTGCCTCTAGTTTAACGATATGTAGTTAATCAGGCTATGAAGTTAAATATTCTAACCCTTTTCCCGTCACCAATTATGTTTTTGAGTTTAATGGTCATCAAGTGATAATATAAAGTAGTTTTACACTATCATTTATTCACAAATTATCATTTATTGTAAGTTTATTAACTTTTATAATAAATATTTTAAAAGTCATATTAATAGTAATTTCTGTTTGGATGACAATATAAAACTTTTTATACTAACAGTACATGACCATTAAACTCTATGTTTTTATTGTTAAATAATTACAATTCAGTAATAATAATTTAATAGGCATGACTGTCAGAAAAATAAATAATTGTTTAATAGGCAAAACTGTCACTATAATGTTAACTAATCAAAAATTAATTTTAAATTTTTTAAATATTTATTATAAAAATCAATAAATTTATCATACATATTTATTTATGATTAGATAGTATAAAAAATACATATATTGTCGGTGAATATAATATTCATTCATAAATAAATAAATAAAGAATGTTATACATCTCAGACTTTTTAGAGCTTGAATTAACCGAATAATAAATTTTATTTTTTAAATATATCTTCTTACAATAAAAGGAAGAATTTTCCCAGATATCTCAGAAAGGAAGGTTGCCAAGCTAAAGTAAGAATAGGCTTAGGAATTTATTAATGATGTGCGACTAAACTTCTTTTCGATCTGTTTTAACATAATTTATTTGTTTATAAGTTAAATTTGGTACTTTAGAAAAAATTATATAATCAAGTAGATTAAAGTATAGGTCTTT
Organism: Spatholobus suberectus; assembly: GCA_004329165.1. NCBI lineage: Eukaryota > Viridiplantae > Streptophyta > Magnoliopsida > Fabales > Fabaceae > Spatholobus > Spatholobus suberectus. Next base: position 23,697,763 of record CM014737.1, on the reverse strand, counting down.
AAGATTTGTTATTAGGCCTATCAAGTTATATTTAAAGAAAACATGAACAAATTAATTATATATAAGTTATATAGTTAATTTATTCACGTTTCCTTAAATATAAAGTTAAGAGTTTATAACAGATACAAAATTTATAATTATATATTAATTAACATAAAATATTATTTTATAAAAATTTAATTTTTCAAAGGTTATGTTAATATTATAAACTTAGAGTTTAATAGCGTGTTTGACCGGGATATTTTAGCTCCTCGAAGACACGGTTGCGTGAGACACACTTTTTTTTTGTTTTTTGATAAACTGCTTGAGACAAACGTGAATGTGCATTACTCTTCTATTACATCAAAATCAGGTTTAGTTCAAAAATCATATTTGACTAGAAATAAAAAAAATGCTGAGTTGAAAATTTTATATTAAATTTTATCATGCTATTACTTTTGAGATAATTTTTAATTTAAATTATTTTACTTTTAACTCAATTTAATAAAAATTAATTTTATAAAATTAAAATCATCCATAATAAATTTTCTAAATGCTTACCTAAACATACATTAAGTTTCTTGATTTATTTAAAAGATTTTTTTAGTGTTTGTTTGGATTACATTATTTTTAGAAATTATAATTTAATAGATAGAAAAAATTATTGGTGTTATTGTTCAAATGTGTCTAGTAATTAGGATTATAATAAAAAACTATAATATTAATAAAGGAAATAGTTTTTTATAATAAACATAATTTTATAGTTTATTATTAAAAATCTCACAGTTTATTTTTTTAGCTAACTTTTGTTTTCTAATTTTATCTCCAACAATTGTTAGTTTAACTACAAAACCAATTATTACAATATCATTTTTTGTAATTTTACTATTAAAAAAAAACGATTCTTTTAAATAATTCAAACACAAAGATTGTCTCCAAACCACTTTTCATCCAACATATTTAAATGCAAAACTCATTTCATATAATCCATTAGAATAATAATCATTATATTTATAATCCATTACTTAAATAATTTACTTTTCATAACTATTAAAATAAGATTATTCTAACAATCCAAATTGATTATTAAATTAACCTTGCTAATCCAAACAATAATGTAAATTTTTAAATAAGCTTTTATTTCAAAATAAAAAGGCAGGATGAGCTAAAAAAAAAAAAATAGATAAGTAGTGGGGCACAAGTTACAGAATGATCGTAACATATGACTAATTAAGTAAAAGTTTATATTACTTTCACCTACAGGCAAAGTATTTATATAAAAAAATGACAATCATGGAATAAATTAGTGTTAATTAATAATAGTTTTTATTTTTTTATAAATATCATAAGTATCCAATAATGAGTTAATTTTAGGTTAAATTAATTAGTAAGTCCCTGAACTATTTAAAAAATTTTAATTTGGTCCCCAAACTAAAATAAAATTGTAATTGGGTCCTTGATCTTGTAAATTTTTGTAATTGAATCTCTAAAATTAGTTAATGGTGGCTTAAAACACTAGAAAATGACAATTTGTAGCGGTTTTAAAAATTATGAAGACCCAATCACAAAGTTTTTACAAGATCAAGGACACAATTGTAAATTTTTATAGTTTTGAGACTTAATTAAAATTTTCTAAATAGTTCAGGGACCTACTTATTAATTTAACCTTAATTTTATTCAAATTGAGAATATTTGTAATATGATAAAGTTATTTCTTCTGGTGGAAGGCTTTATTTCATATAAAATATTAGAATTCGAGACCTCATTTAAAGGAATGAAATATGTACTTAAACTAACCATCTATTAGTAGAGTAATCTTTTTTAATTGTCAACACTTTACTTATATAGAGACAAGTACTACTACAAAGGAGGCTTTTTGACACCGATTGTTTGGAGATTTTACATCGGTTCTTGAATCAATGTAGATCTAGCCGATGTAGAAAATAGGACATTTTTACATCAGACAGAGAACCAATGTAGAAAGTCACTTTTTACATTGGTTCAAAAATGAACCGATGTAAAAAGGTATCACTTTCTACATTGGTTCAAGCTATAACCGATGTAAAAAGTCAATATCTATGTGTAGAAATTAACACCTTTCTACATCGGTTCAAGCAATAACCGATGTAAAAAGTTACTTTTGACATCGGTGAAAGCATTACCCGATTTTGAAAGTCTTTTTTTTTTAATATTTTGTCTATTTTTCTAAATTTCCCAACCTACAATGTAAAAATAGACCTAAGCAAAGATTTGAATCATATTTAAATATACTAAATTGGAAATATCATCAAAAATATTATTATACACATTAAAACATAATTATATGGTAAAGTACATCATAAACACGTTTCAAACAATTCTAAACTACTTAACTACAACTAATTCTAAACTACCTCCTAAACACACTTAAAACAATTCTAAACTAGCTAAATACATTCTAAACAAACATAAAAATCATTTATTACTAGTTTTTACTCCTAACTTTGCCCAAATGTGTTGGATGTCAACAATTGTCTCATCACCCAATGGATCTGAGTCAGTAAATAACTACAATATATAATAACCTAACATTAGATAATAAACAATAAAAAAATATAATTAATGTAACTTGTTAAAGTAAAATTATATTACATCATTCCAAGATTCCACAATGCTCGCTTGGACTATGGTCAACATCCATTGCATCACGTAATAGTCACACTCATAGACTTTATTTTGTTTATTATACTACAATTCAATATGAAATGTAAGTATATCATGTGATTGTTATACATAGAAACTAATCTAGTTTGCTTTTAAATGTCAAGATTGTAAACTACTTACTTAGGGAGAATCCATTGAAGCTTGTTTGAGTTTGTCGTGGACCTACCCTCCAAAATAGGATATGCGAACACAACACTAATTAAAAAACATATGAATGTAAAGTATTTTATAAGATTAAGATTTATAATACAAAGCAAAAAACAAATAAGTTACATATTAAAGCTTACGTTTGTACTAAGTTCTGCATCCCTTTTGTGGGCCTCCTTGCAAGGAACATGACCTCACAACAACATTGGCAATAGCATAAACAATCAGAAGTTGTCAATGGGACCTGCATTGGGGAACAATTAGTGACAACGATGACATAATTTAAAAGCAATTATGAGCTTGTACTTATTAATGAATGACAGGTGTCATGTAAATCTGTTTCCTTAAACCATTCATCCATCTTAACATGTACGTTTGGAATTCTTCTTTCTTATTCCCTAGCTTGAGGCTCAAAGAAATCATATGTATCAGTTGTCCCTTTTTTCATACTTAAGCAGTGCACATACCTAAAATGTAGAAATAAATATTAATTATAAATCAATGATGCTTATTTAGTTAATAAACCTACAAATAAAATGTATTTACATCATCCATAATTATTCAATTGAGATGTTGAGCATTGCATTGTCACTGCTTATTTCTAACATATCGCTAAAGTGTATATATACAATAGGACAGTGCTCTACCTGCCAAATACATTGGCATCCCACAGCACCTGTACATGATCCTCCTAGTGGTCCTTAGCCAAATCAAGCGACCTGCAATCACATCACATAGGGTTTTCGACCTTATTTTGGGTGGAACCTTTATCTTTAGACCATCAATATCCTACAAAATAAATATAATTTAATATTAGTAAAAACACGGTTAGATTATTTTAATTTTTAATAGACAAAAACATGAGTAAATAATATACCTTCGCCGAAACAAGCTTTGCAAGATGTCTCGATCATGCAATGAAAGTTATGAGGGTCTACCCCACAAACTAAACCTCCGCAATGGGCATAGAGACTCGAGCATCAGCATCTCGAATCTGCTCAACCATCACCCTCACCAAATCGTCCTACATGTGGTGTATGGTTGAAACCCCTCCCCCCCCCGCCCCCCTCATAAATTGTCCCCATGGCCACTAGTCGGAGAGGATCCTCATAAACGTACAACTTGAGGCTCCTCTCCTAGTGGATCTAGAGTAGCAGTAGCAACACAACTCCCCTTTGTGCTGACATAGACAGTAGAAGATGCTGCTTGTGGCTTGAAGGGAGCAACTTGTTAGGAAAAACCCAGAGATTCCAGCCACTAGTTGAACTCTCATCTCAATCTCTCTGTAACCTCCTATGTTATCTTCTATGTCAACTGCTCCATCACTTCCTGGCTGATCGATGCAATAGGATGGGAATCATATGAAGGAGGTCCGAAGTAATATCAAATCCCCACACCAACTCCAACAGTACAAATACGACCTAGGTGCTCCAGTCACCTAATTCCATAGGGAATAAAGGAACCCTCTGTGCTTTACTCAACCAGGGATTCCTACAACCAACAAGTGAGAAATTTGTAGGATAATTACAATTAAAATTTGAAAAAAAAAATTAACTTACAATCTTATCAGCAATGTTGCATGCCTTCTGAGTAGTATAATCGCCCTTTGGTCTTATGCGGGCATGTGTTCATTTCTGGGCCCATGTGGGTGATGATGGAGGATCAACAATTGCTGCTAAATTAGATTAGACTAATTCCTTTCATTTCTTCAACTTCTTTGCCATCATCTTCTTCTTAAGCAAGTTATAACCCCCACGAGACAATCTGTGGGAGTGTTATTATTTTTTTAGATCTCCTATGCCTTTTTTCTTATTCCCTGTTAAAAATAACAAACCATTAACTTCAAAAAAATAATAAAATTACATATAAATGGCATTTTTAAAAACAATAACTCCAACTAACCTACCAAGAATCATCCATTCAACTCCAAACAAACCTCTACCATGTGTCCTCATCAAAATCATACTTCTGGCAAGGAGATATGTCCTTCTTATTCCTAAATATGTACTTGCCGATGAGGTTTGTCTTAAATTGACTCCATTTTGTAGCCACAGATGAAAGCATCTTCTTCCTCACGATTTCCAGCTAAAGAATATCAAAGGTGGTCTACAATACAAATCAAAATTAAAAAGTTAATGTATAATAACAATATGGTTAAATACAATAGATACCATAACATGGATTTATTAGGAGAAATAACGTAATATCTTGCCAAATCATATTTTTCTCAACCTCCAATACATGATCCTAATCAGGGACCAAAATAGACACCTTTGATTGAGCTATGATCCCTAAATAACTGTTGAATTTACTTGCATTTTGCCCTGAAGCTCTGCTGGTCTGAGGATGTATATTAACTCGTACTTTCTCCTCAACAACTCACCTAATGGCCATATCTCTCAACCGTGTGGCTTGTCTAGTCCTTTTTATGTGGACTGTGAAGGAGGGCTGCTAGATGAATTAACCATATGCCTGTTTAGTAAAAAAAAAAAAAAGGTAAATAGCAAGATAAATAACATCTCTAAACCCCTAATAAACAAGAATGCCATAAACAATTTTTACATAACAAAGGTCAGGCAGAGTTTCCTCTATTTTCTAGTACTTTTCCCATATACCTGTTTACATATATTCAATCCATCACAATACCAAAACATCACATAAGGCCCAACTAAGTTCTATGTGGCCAAGCAGGCGAACATATAACAAGCATAATTATATAGTCTAATTTAATTTACTTTCATATTAAATTTTTTACACTAATGTATTGGTAAATTCCTCTTAATCTCTATAATTTGACTTTTTTTAGGGCCATATCATGTCCAGGCAGTGCTAAAGTTGAGAATGTGTCAAGCACAATTACATAGTTCAAAATTAATCTACTTCAAGCATATTAAACCCATCACAAGCATCCCAAACACCAATAATCTCATCAATTAAGCAAAAATTAACCTATAAATGGCATACAATTAACACCTCCAAATTCCAAACCAAATTCAAGCAATGCACTCAAATTCCAAATCCAAATACACACCTGCCTTGAAGAATATAGAGAGGCCAAGGTTATCTAGCTTGAGGTCACGGTGAATAACCTCGAGCGATAAGCAACAAACCTATAATGAGAAGTAGCATTAGCATATGCATATACAGAAGGATATGAGTGGCGTACCAAGAATGGAGTCACAACTAGCATAAACGAAAGGATATGAGTGGTGTACCAATAATTGCGGCTGCAGTGGAGAGTGCCGTTGTCTTGTTGCGATGGCATCGAAAGAACAACATACCAACAATGGGACAAGATGGCATTGTAGTGGCGGTAGCAAGGACCAAAATCACAGTGGTGATAACAAGGTTTGGGAGAACAATGGCGGTGGAAGGAAAGCAATGGCAGGAGTCGTTCGAGTTTTGTAGTCGCGGTGGAGGGTTTATAGAGTGAGTTGCGCATAGTGATAAGGATTTTTAAAACCTTATTGCATCGATTATAAATATAACCAATATAAAATATGCTATTTTACATCAGTTATATGTTAACCAATGTAGAAAACTTGAAAAAAAATTCAAAACTACCACTGCCTTTTTTTTTTTTTTACATCAGTTACTAATGAGCCGATGTAAAATGGCATCGTAAAATCATTATTTTCCACTAGTGAAAAAAATGGATAATATATTTAAATCATTAGTTTATAACTATTTACATTTTGGTTTAGCTTCTGTTAATCAATAAGCTCTAGACCAAGATTAGTTTTTAGCTTTTGGACAAGAGATACTCTAAGTTCACCTAAAAAAAATTAACAAGCTTTACGTGAGTGTAATGTATGTTAATATTTTATACCAATTAAAAAGCCTATTAAAATACTTAATTTACTATGAATTTAGTTTAGTCACACTAAAACTTTATAATCACATGCAATTCTTTTGATTATACAATTTTAAGTATTTAATTTTAATGTAGTATGAATTAATGTGATTACTCTCGAATCTAATAACATTTTATTATTCATATTTAATAAGTTTGACACTTTAAATGATTGTTAACATTGGCAATATCAGTAAATATGAAGTATTGACAAAGATTGAGCAATGTTGTATATAATTTCTAGTTATAAAACTAAAATACTTAGACACCGTATATTAGTGGATTTATTATGTGAAGCTTCTCTATAGATATGTACTTGGCTATATGTTATTCAATTGTGAAAATAATATAATGGTATTCCTCATAATGGGGTCCTGTCAAATAAATTTATATATAACACCCCGATTTCTATATATGTGCAGTGATCTAAACTTGTACCTAAATTGAAAATCTTAACTTGAGAAATTTATAGAGCATGTTTGTATTTTAGTTTGAAAGGCTCAAAAATACTTTTATTTTCAAACTAATAATTTTTTCTTCTTTATTTTATGCATTAAAATTTAAAATTATACATTAAAATTTACAAAAATACTTTTTCAACTGTTGTCCAAACATAACCATGATAGTCTTTAACTACTGTATACATTTGAAATCAGAATTTTTGTTGGCACCGACAAGCTGTTGCTAATACATGGCAATAGGACTTTAACAAACTACATTGAAGTTGACAAGTTCGCATGACAGCAACAGACCAAATTCAATAAGTGGTCAAGTAAGGAGGACGGCAAGAGTTGCTGATATGTGCCTATTGAATGAAAGAACACGAACATTTGAAGCTGTTGACACGAAGCTATACATGGTAGGGTAACAAAACTAATTATGCTGCCGCGTAAGAACAGCATTATTTGAATAATTGCTTATTAATAGAAATTGCTTTTGAAGTTGACTCATGACTAGGACAATAAAATAACATTCATATTATAATCAGATAAATTATAGATTATAAGTTATTGATAGCTGTAAAAAAAAATCGAATCCTACTAAAAAAATGGTTTGCTACTGTTTATTTCTTGACAAGGTATGAGTACCTCATAAATTTTAATGACCAACACAATCCTGATTAATACATTACTTACATAACAAAAATAAACCACTCTTGATGCTAATTATTTTCCAGAGATCAATAAAGCCATCAGGCCATTCTATCTTTCAAATTGAAAGTTGTATCGGTGGAAAGTTTAAAGATTACAATAAAAGAACTCATCCATAAGCCAACTCCAATTGCATGTTTGGACGAGCCTACTTCAGTATTTTACAATAAAACATCACATTTAATTATAACAAATAAAAACTAAATTTATTTTTGAAATCACATTTAATTAAAAGTAAAATAATAAAATGTCGTGTTAAGTTGAAAATTTCACATTATATTTTTTTTATAAACTTACTTTTAAAATAAAATATTAAATATAAATATCTTTATTTCAAATTTAATTTTAATAAAAAATCAGTTTACAAACTATAAATTATCTAAAATAAATTTTTGCAAACGTTTATGCAAACACTCATCACATGACCAAAACTAGAATCAGCTCCTGTGAAAGAAAAGAAACGTAGAGAAAATTCCACTGCTTTTAGAGCTTTGTACCTAACTTCCATATGCCCCCACTTAAATAAACAACAAATCCAAACACGACAGACACAAAACGCTCGTATTCTCCGACTCTCTTTATCTATCTCTCTTCTATCCTCCTCATTATTCTCTCCATAATGTGTACACATAGATAAGCTAAGTTAGGCAGCATGCAATAAGACAATGGTACATAGATAGATATATATTGCCATTACTAAACTATATGCATATATTTACCATGGTTTTTCTTAGTCGCAAAGTCTTGGAGCGACGATATAGTTACACACACTTCAACTAATAGCTTTAGTCCTCCTACAAGACATAGATAGCACATAGCACAGCACTTTTCAATAGCACTTTGCATGTTTAACTCCGATACGTTTCTAATTTTTCCTTCCCTCCCATCTCCCAAGAGAAGAAGCAACATCCCAATCCCATTCCCAAGATCCCAACCCTTCTTCCATTCCCTCGTCATAAACCATTCTAATGTAGACATCTTTCCTCTTCACTTGTGAAGAACACTCGCCACCCTATTTTATTTTTTTTTTCCAATTTTTTTAAATTTTCTTTTAACAGTAGCAGTAAAAACTCTGACTGGAATAATACCTAACCAAACACGTCCTTGTGCAGAGAGGGGCTTGTCCTCAATCCACAGAACTCGAGCTAGCAAGTTATGCAAAGGTGTGTGTATATATAAAAGGATATTATATAAGGTCGTGTTCGCGTCTCTGAAATTTTTTTATTTTTTTCAGAGACCCAAACTGAGCGCAGCTTTCACGTCTAGCCTCCATGCAAACCCGCCACAGTCCAATCTCCAAACATCACACGGCACCATCTTCGTGCACTTCTCGTTCCGCCACGTGTACTGCAGCCTCACCCCGCAGGTGAACGCGGGGTGAGAGTAGCACAACCAGACGGCGCTAGCACCGTCCTTCACCTTCAACCACACCACGATATCCTCACCCTCGCGCTCCTCGCTCGCCACCATCCTCTTGTACGCGTCATTCACCCACCGCACCCTCAAGCTTCCGTCGCACACAAACCCCGGACACGTGTCGGCTTCTAGACTCTTCACCCTCTCAGCGTCCGTACATCCTAACCCTCCCCCTCCCTCGCCCATGCACGTGCCCGTCACGCTCTCCACCGTCACCCACGACTCCGCCACCTTCGACGCCGCGACCAGATCTGAACCCTCGCCTTCCTCCGCCGCCGCGCGCGGCGGCTTCGGCTCCGGATTCGGACTCTCCCTGATCTGAATCTTCTCCATGGTTAGGTCAAGATCAAGATCGACGTTCTTACACCACGAATCTCCGGCGAGCGAGTCTCCATCCGGCGCGTCCTTCTCCGGCATCAACTGCAACGTCACAACCGCCACGTCACTCTGCGAGGAAGATTTATTGCTACTGTTACCGTTCCTTCGCACGTATCCACTGTTCCTCCGAATCCTAACGTACTTCCGCTTTTGTCTCTTCCCGAGGACTGACACGTGGCTACTCTGACTGGCCTCGCCGGCGTTGGCGGCGCAAGCGGCGGCGGCGGAGGAGGAGGAAGTTCCGGCTACCGGTTTCGGCGCGATGGGGCGGAAGCGGAGCATTATCGTGTTGAATACTTTGTTGTCGTGAGAGGAAGCGTCGGCGTTGCCACACGCAGCCACGCGCCACACATCGCCACCGTCCATCGCGGTATGAGGGAGGAAAAATGATAGCGAAAGCGAAAGATAGATCTTTCTCTCTCTCTCTTGGTTCTCTCTCTAGCGATTCTTTTGGGTTCGGTGCTGTGGGATGGAGCAGAAGCGATAATGATAACGGCAGCACGGTGGCTGGGTGAGCGAGCGCCACGTGTCTAGGGTAACAGTGGGAACAGAGAGGCAAGGTGATTGGAGCAAATTTAGAAGAACTATGTTACATATCTTTTTACCTTTTCAAAAAAAAAAAAGATTATATCTTTTCACACAGTACAAATGCTACCTAGAACCTAAAATTGAAAAAACAATTTACAAAAAATATTATTCGTACTGATATTATAATTTTTAATTTATTGTTAATATATTTTTAATAAAAGAATTATCTATTAATGAATTTCTTAACAAGCTCATCTGTGATTCTTGTTAACAATACCATATATTTTAATAATGAGATATCTTTGTGTACATAAATATATAATAAGAAATTAAAAAATGTTTTTATTATATTGACAATACAAAAATATTATATTTTTAATTAATTTATAATATTTAATATTATTTCATCATGTGTTTATGCATACATATTTTATAAAGGAAAATGATATTGTTACGATATTTTTATAACATATTTTATAATCAAAAAATAAGAAGAGAAATCAGAAAGATATGGAATATTAGATTATAAAATAAAGATAGAAAAATATGAATTATAAAAAGTAAAATAAAAAATGTGTGTATGAATAATAATTTTTTTTTATAAAATATTATATGACAATAAATAATTTCATTAGAATGTATTGATAATATAAAAAAAATTATATTATCATCCCATTATGATTTGATATATACAATAAGACTTAATTTTTTTAATAATTATTTTAGAAGTTAGAATTAAAGTGATTTTTAATTTTTTTGACTACTATGTTATAGATGTGAAATATTTATTGGTTTTGTCGATGACTAATATTTATTGAAAAATTTAATTGATCACCTTTAATGAAGTCTTTCTTCTCAACTATTTTTTTCATCTAAGGTTCAAATCTAATACCTTGTTTAAGGGATCTAAACTCAGTTCTATTTGGATCAACGACATGTTGATTTTAATTAATTAATAGTATAAAAAATTATGCTAATAATGATCAAAATTAAACTAAGAAATAAATATATTTAATGAATTTAATTTAAAAATATAGATAGTGTAAAAGACATTTACACTATCATCCAATTATAAAATACTATATAAATTTACTGATTTTATAATGATTATTTTAAAAATCATATCAAATATATTTTTGATTGATCAATAGTGCAAAAACAATGTATGAAAATTAAATTCATATTAAATATCTTTAAAATGTGAAAACATTTAATATTTTTAAGAGTTTAATAAGCATATATTGTCTGTGTAAATTTTTTTGCACTGTTAATCAATCAAAAATCATCATTAATATGACTTTTAAACATAACTATTATAAAAATCAACCAACATATCATATATGACAGTTGTGATTAGATGATATTATAAAATATTGCATGTATTATTATTATGTTTTTAATTAGTAAATCAAAGGAATAACAAAATTGTTGTTAAAAGATTAAAAATAAGAGTTTTGATTTTAGGAGGCTAGAATAATACAAACATACTATTGACACTCCTTATTTCTTTTTATATCTCTTTTTTTTTGTTATATCATATCATCGATTATATCAATTATTTATCTTTAGTCTCTTCTTATCTTTGTATAGGTAATGTTCTTGGATGTCCAAGAATCTTTTTCCTAAAATGAGGAAGGTTAGCAACACTTTTTCTAATTTTTTTTTTAACACTTTCTTTATTATTAGCTAAATTTTTTTGAAAATAATAAATTTTGGTGGTCTCATTTTTCATTTAATTAGTTTATCTGTCGATTTAGAAGTAGTGCTAAAATTTTTAATTTTTAATAAATTTTAATTAATAATAAAAAAATATTAGAAAGATAAAGTTGATAGCATTTTTTTTTCTAAAAATAATTTATTTTTCAATTCGGGGAGTGGGACCCGTGGGAAAAGTGGCGTATCTGGGAGGCGTAGTGATTGGCCCCACGGCGATGGGGAGCAGCCAATGAGTGAGGAGAGGGTGTGCAGCACTGCTGGAAAGAGAGAGGGGTACGTGGCCTCTCTGCAGGGAGCAGCACAGCACAATATTCTTGCCTTCGATGTGGAAATCGCTTTTGCGTCCCATCAATTTCCAGAAGCAGCACCCGTGCACTCGTTTTATTTGCCAAGAACAACCATTAGTACGACTTTATCTTTTTCTTCAAGCAAGAAAGAGAAAATATGGATTAAAAATACTACTAATAGAAAAAAAAAAAAAAAAAACTGTTACAAGAGAAAAAAACGAGTGATGGATCGAAATAATACATATTTAATTTTTTAAAATAAAATTTCAAATTTGAGTAATATTTAGAAAATGTTAAAACATTGTTTTTTTCATATAAATATTTTTTACTTAAACATAATTATTCTATAAAAAACACGTGTTAAATTTAAAATATATGACCAAAGAGAAAATAAATGGAGAAACAAATCTTAAGATAAACTATTGGTTTTCCTTGAACCCAATTAATATTTGCTAATTTTACGCCATGATAAGCAATTTTAGGGTTAATTGCATTTTTGGGTTTCCTGATATTGCAATTATATAATTTTGGCTTTTCACATTCTAATTACACCAATTGAGTCTTTCAAGTTTTTTTTTTTTAATTTACAATCAAATCCTTTCATCTTGATTTAGTCTAATATTTAATAAAATTAACTAACACGACAAACTAAGCATGACATGTAGGGGTGAAAATAGGCCAAGCGAGGTTTTGGTAGGCCTGAGCCTGACCGTTATTAAAAAGATAAAGTCTGGCTCTGACCTATTTATCTGTCATATGCTTTTTTTTTAGGCTTGGGTCTGGCTTAGCCTGTAAGCCTATTTAACCTATTTTCTTATAAGGCTTATAAAAAAGGCGGTACGCTTATTAGCCTAAGTAGGCCTATTGGCCTAAAAAGTCCATTGAACTAAAAAGACATGTTAAAAATTACACATTTTTTTATGTTATTATATATATATATATATATATATATATATATATATATATATATATATATATATATATAATATTATGGTGGTACACCTATTAACCTAAAAAGGCCTATTGGTCTAAAAAGTCCATTGAACTAAAAAGATACGTTAAAAATTATACATTCTTTTATATTATTACATGTAATATATATATTATATATAATTATGTATATGTAATATAACATAATATATAATATAATAATATTTTATTATATACGTATATAATAGGCTGGCCTATTAGGCTTAAAAGGGTTTTTTAAAGCCTATGGCCTAGCCTTTTTACCTAAATAGGCTTTTTAAAAAGCCTAAGTCAGTCAGGTCAGGTCAAGCCTTATATAGGTCAGGCCATAAGCCCCCTAATAGGTGGTCTGGCCTATTTCTACTCCTAATAACATGACATCAACTTAAAAACATAGAATATTTGAATTATAATAATCTAAAAAGGTGTTTTGATTGCACTAATTTAATTGTTGTGTTGACAATACTTGTGGATAAATTATTGTTTTTTATGACATCAATGACAACAACAAAAATGTCTTTCCATTCTTAGCGCAATAATGAGTTAAATATTAAATGGAAATCAAGATGGAGGAGTCTAATTGTATATTGGACAAAACCTGAAGAATCTAATTGACATAATTGGAATATGAGAAATCAAAATCGCACAATTGTGATAGTTAAAGGACTAAAAATACAATTAAATCTTTTATTTATCTATAAAGGGATACCAAAATAAAATCGAGAAGGAATGATTAAAGGAGTAAGGAATTGGCTCCATATTAGGTGAGTAGAGTAAGTACAATCTAGATGATGCAAGTTGACAATAAATGTTATATTATGATAGAAGCTAGTAAGTGCTCCATGGTTTGAGTAACTTGAAATAAGATTTGGATGGAAATAATAGATTACTAACTTTGCCCTAAACCTTTTTTTATCAATGATAAAATAATATTATTGATTAATAGAATACAAAGAGTATTCTAACCCATTAATAAAAAAGAGATAAACAAAAGCCAAAAAATATGTCAGTGAAAAAACCAATAATTCTACCCCCCCCCCCCCCCCCAAAAAAAAAAAACTAGTAACAACACATCACCCACAATTTGTCCCATATTAAGCTAAATACCTTTATGGATTGCTAGTTCATTCTTAAAACAAACATTGTGGATCACACATTTTCTTTAGAAGATATTTAGCACAAAATGTCCATTGAACCTTGTGTATAAGGCTCACCATATGAACACTCATCTTATTAAAACATCTTTTATTTCTTGATGACCACAGTAACTAGCAGATAGCATATAACGCAATAGTCCATGCTTCACTCACATTTTCTTGCTCGTCTAATATGTAACAAAAGCAACCGTTCAACTGATCCAAGTAGCATAACATTACTCGCCATTTCAATCATTCACAGTATTTAACTTGACGCAATCCACATCATATATACAAATAAATGGTCAATATACCTTCTAGTTCCATACCACAAATCGCACTATTGATCCATATCATCTTGAATATTTCTCCTTTTTTTTAAGTTTACTTTTGTAGGAATCCTATCATGTAAAAGCCCCCATAAAAATGCACATACCATTTTTGGTGCTATTTTAATCCAAACTTTTTCTTAATAAATGGATTAGTCTGTAATTCATGCTCTTCATTAAAGATTTTGTAGGCCATCTTGATTGAATACAGCGAGTCCAAATCCACGAGTCTTTCTTATCCAATAAAAGAAAATTAAATAAAAAGCAGATGAGTTGTTCCTCCTATTGTTTTTTTCACTAAAGCAAGTTACACCTCTACTCAGGTTCCACAAACCTTTATATAGCAAGATATGAGGTCACCCATAACAAGGAAAAAGCTTGACCTAAGTTAAAAAGGAATACGTGATGAACTTGGTGGGTTGTCTTGGAAATGTATGAAATTTAAAATAGTGATTAGAGAAAATATGTGATAAATGAAGGCTATGAAATAATTTTTTTCAATAGGTGATGGAAATCTCCTTTAAAGTTTATTTCAATTATTTGGGGTTAAGCCCCAATAGTTATGCAATTATGTTAATTATATGATCTTAAAATGCATTATATGAATTGTGATACGTAACGTTAGTATATGTGTGATGTTGTTTGTGAAAATCAATTTCAATTGGAATGGGTAAATAGTATAAACATGTGTCTACCAAGATATATAAGGCAAAATAAGGTTGGTAGTATGTGATGGATTGTTATAAATCGAAGGAAGGTAGTATCTTTCGTATATAAATAACAAACCCCAAAATAAAGAATTCCAGTATTTAATCCCTTTGAGACATACTCTCCAATTAAAGAGTGGTGGTATTTAATGACGACCCATAGAATAAGATATCACTTTAGTGTTCAATCTTTAAGTTGTGATACATTGATATTATGAATGATTTGGAAACGAAAAATGACACATCTAGTTTGGAGAAATTACAAATCTTTTATAAGTTTTCAAGAAATATATATATATATATATATATATATATATATATATATATGTGTGTGTGTGTGTGTGTGTGTGTGTGTGTGTGTGTGTGTGTGTGTGTGTGTGTGTATACAAATATATATCTATATACACATATATGTGTATACACACACACACACACACACACACATATACATACATACATACATATACATTATCAACGTGTACATATACATAAGAGACCATCTATCTTAACCAAGATCAATTGTGTGATATATATATATATATAAATCAAAGATTTATAAAACATGTGTGTTTATGCCACAACCAAAATATACATCACTAAAGGAGAGGGGATACAAAACACACTCCCTAAGGCTGGTTAAGCTATATATTGAATCCAAAAAGTAAAATAACTATCAAAATAACAACAAAAGCGAGACTATGATTCATCACATCTCCTCGCCTCTAAGCCGGCAGCTCTACCATCAACTCTGAATAGCTGGATCAACGGAAGACTCACCATTTGCTCCCACGTCAACGACGCAATCATCATAGGCACGAACTATACGTGCAAAACAGCACAAGGGTAAGCTTAGTTGAAACAACATAACATATATTATAAAGGAAGTAATATGACGTCTCCTACTCCTACATCAACAAGGAAACATACACATCCACCCTACGAATCAACATCTTCATTCCAACACATACATACATAGAATTTACATGCAACTTCATAATACATGACCACATCATAAAACATAAATACCAATCACTGTGCCAATGCATAAGGACACTACTCTCAAGAGATTTACAACATTTTGAGTGACCAGCACAGACATGTTCCTTAATATAACACCATCCACAACTATTTGGAACATCGTAGCTCTGATCTATGGAGAGAATCAAGTGGTTGATCAAGATAGATATATGTGGGTAATGGCTCACCACGACACAAGGCTTGCAATCACCTTGGCCCTCTGTGGAATTACCCGTCCACCTATCTCCTAGGGTCCTAAGTGCAATGACCCCCACTGATCTTTCCAACATTAGGTTAGCGGTTCGTCTGAGCCTCAGCTCCTGTCAACCAACCAACTTACGTGCATGCTTATAACACAGTCACCACTGCGAACTTATGCATGAATGCATGTACAACACCATCAACCATCAATCCAACATTAACAATTTAATAAAATTTAACAATAATAATTTAATCAAAATTCAACAACAACACCATGTAGGCTCAATACAACACCTCACATGGTCAACAACCACTAATAACCCCATGTAGGCTTAATTTAACACCTAACATGGTGAACAGGTCAGGCCTCACTTGAGCAGCCTATACCTCTTTGAGATTTCACAAACGCATCCTTTTAACAATAAATGGAGGTTCTATCTAAGCAACTTCCACTTCAACAACATATCCAACAATCAACAACAATTTAAAAATCAAAACCCTCTTTGAAAACCATTTGAAACACCCAACTTATCTTGAATTATACATTTGACATATTTAAGGATCAAAATTCATAGATCTATAATCATTTAGAAAATTGGTAAATCTTGAGATTCATAAAACCCTTCAGAATAATTCAATTCCTTAGTTGAAGATATTTAAACTGGACATCTTTCTGTCATTCCTAAATAGAACTTTGAAAATACATAACACCCTCTTTATATATAAATGTATATAATTGATCAAATTATAAAGCGGTAAATTTAAATTTTAAAATAACATATTAAATTCTGAAATAACAAATTAAATACTATACTAACATATTATCTCCTATAATAACAGATTAAACCAGTTAGAAAATGCACTAGAATTCATTTACTAATAGAGATAATCAATTATGAATCTCTATAATCGATTATTTTAGAACCAGTATCAAGAAAACAATTCCTAAAACTCAGATAATTGATTATTAGCTTCCATAATGGATTATTCTAGAGCCAGAATCACACAAATAGCTTCTAGAACTCCAAATAATCGATTATGAGGCTCCCATAATCAATCATCTGTGACAGGGTTGTGAAAAATGAGCTTTTTCTGTAGAAAACTCGATCTCCACCATAACACAAATCTAGATTTCGACTCAATGAGAGTTCCAACATCATCAGTCCATCTCAACCAAGCTCATATGCATTAGATTGTACAACTAATTCAACCTTTCATCACCAAATCTCAAATTTCTCATCTCAAACCCATTTTTACAAACATACTACCACAAAGCTCATTCTAATAGAAATTTTGCAGATCTCTAGCATATATAAGTATAATAGCACACACACAACACACAACAACTATGAATAAGCTTCTCTTACCTCTTAGAGCCTCCAAGATTTGAATTAATGGAAGAGGAGAGAAAGGGGGAAATGAAACCCTTGAGCCAAATCAAAGGAAAATCTCTCCAACCACAATACCCAAACCTAAAATCTATCAATACACAGCAAGTAAACTCAAATGCAAACAAAGTTTTCCCACACCCCCAATAAAGACCCATGAAAATCAAGAAATGGGGGGAAGAACTCATCAATTTGAGGCAATCGGGATTCTATACAAGAAAAGAAGAAGGGGAAATGGTCTTGGATCAAGTCTTAACCTTGAAGAGAATTAGGAATGCCTTAAGAGAATTTGAGATGCTTTTATACGTGTTTGGTGAACAAATGGGAGGAGAACAGGGGTTTTGCCTCTTTAAAAGGCTCATGGGCCCTAAGATGGAGCTTGAGCTTACAAAGACTCATCTCTATCTTTCTAACACTCGAAGGCCCGAACTGACCCAAAGTCACGATGCCTCCCTAAACCAATTGAGATAAAATCTACATAGGTATTTGGCTCAAATAACATTTTCTCCAATTCCACAGTTTAAATCGGAGTTTCCAAGACAACACAACATAAAACAGCAACCACACATCTACAATTCATTTATTACCTTTTAATTACAAAAACTAAATTTAATTTCCACTTTCAATTATTAAATTACTAAATCATACATTAGGAAACATTGGTGTTACAATGACCAAAAATAAAAAGGGGTATTTTTGTTAGAACAAAAAAAATTTACTTAATGCCATCTAACTAAAGGGGCTAAAAGTAATGTCAAAATTCAAAGGGGTATCGGGAGCAATTCGAAAAAAATATAGGACATGTGAGCATAATTTACTCTAAATACAAAGATAAGAATATTATGACCAACCTATAATTATAGTGTTGTTTAGGGGTGTTTATCGAATCGGATTTACCCAATGAACCAGACAATCCAAATCAAACTAATTAAATTGGTTCAGTTATTCATTTTTTTTCACTTTAAATCCGAACCAAACCAGTTATAATTGGTTTGATTATCAAATTTATCTTTTTTAACCCGAATCAACCCGAATCAACCTGAACCAACCTGAACCAATCTGATCAATTATTTTTTAACTTTTAGATTAACATATTTTAAACTTAGAGCTTAAATTTTGCGTTAATTTTTGTATTTTTTTTCTTCTTTGTTTATTTTATTTTTCTTATGGTCTTATCTAACGTTATCAAATGTCTTAATTCAGTCATGTTTATTATGTAAATTTTTTATTATATTTTAGGTAAGAAATTAATGATATATGCAAATTAATAACTATAGAAAAATTAAATATTTTAAATAAAAATATAAAATAAATAATTAGTTATTAAAAAACAAGAAATATTTTTACTTTTCATCAATATAAAATAGATTATTTATACAAAATAGACCATAAGTAAAAAAAAAATTTGAAAAAATATAATTATTTATTTTTGTATTATAGCTTGATGATTCGAACTAAACCAATTCAATCAAATATAATTGGTTTGAATTTAATTTTACTCTAAATCCAAACTAATCCAACCTCGTGAACACCTCTAATGTTGTTGTTATTATGGTCAGTTGAATAAATTATTGGTCTCCGATTTGAACCAATTAGTCTAGATCAAATTTTGATAACACTATATACTACGTTAATCATATAAATTATTTTTCTTTCTAGTTTTGTTTAGTTTTAATATTATAATATTGAGATATTTATTCCAAAATACATGATTAATTTTCAAAGATAATATTCTCTAAAACACTGATCACAAATATTAATCCCTAGTAAGTTTAAAAAATGTTTAGTACGGCAATAAAATTTTTTAGAAATGTTTTCAAATTGCATTTATTTTTTTTTCCAAAAAACCTCAAATGATACGAGACAACGTGGTAGAAAAGAAGAGTGGGAGTTAATGATAAGCTGAATGTGTTTCAAAATAGCTTCCATTCTAATGAGAAAGTCCCACACTCACCCATATTATAGGAATAACAAGTAAGCAAAAGTGCATATTTCTCAAGAATAACAAACAAGCAAAATATAAACATATTTCTCTCCTAAGAACAAACACTGCCAAAGGAATTTTTTTCTTCTCAAAACTAGAACCAAGTAAGTAAATGTAACATTTCAAATTTACTCTAAAAAACAACTCTTTATATAAACAATAAACACCTAAAGATATATGTATTAATAATATGACATTTACTAACAAACTTAAATTTTAAGACACTAATTTAAAAATAAGTTAAAAATATTGAATGAAAATGAAATAATTAAATGTCCTATTAATAAGTGTCTTAAGTAAGAGCGTTAAGCCGAACACATACAATTCATGGCTTGTAAAAAAATGCTTATCCTTGTTTTTTTTTTTAAAATTGTTATAAAAACAAATTGCTCAAATTTGTCTCATTTATTTAAACAAGCCAAATTTAAAGCTTGAACTTGACTAACTTAAAAATATGAAGCTTGAACTTGGTTAGTATGTGGCTTGCTTATTTTTTGCCCTTTATCGAACTTTTTGAACTAAGTTTTAGTTAATATTTTATAGAGATCTTTATACATAAAAATAAAGTAAAAATAAAAAAATAATTTTATATTTACCAAAAAAAAATTGTCATGACTCAAATTCAGGATTCATGACTAGTGATGGACGTGCCCCTAATTTTAAAACTTATCATATACCCTTTAAACAAAATCTAGTTTCTCAATTATTCATTTCGTTCATTAAAATATAAAAACACTAAGAACCAAAATTGGTCTCATATTTACAAGTGTTTAATACTTCAAAGAAAACTAATATAATTTTTACAAGAATTTAATTAAAATCTATTGACGATTTACACTGTTATCTAATTAAAGATTATTATGTATGGTAAGTTTGTAATTTTTATAATAATTATTTTAAAAGTTATTTTAAAGAAGATTTCTAACTGGTTGACAGTGTAAAAACATTTATAATAATGGTGCATAACAATTAAACTCATATAATATACATTCTCTTGATTTTGACGTCTTTAATTAAGGTAGAATAATTTCTCACAAATTATTCGTATTATATTTAGAGTTTAATCTTCATGTACTGTCAATGTAAAAAATTTTATATTGTCAATCAATTAGAAATTTTCCTTGAGATGGTTTTTAAGACAATTATTATAAAAGTCAATAAACCTTACATAATGATCTGTGATTGAATGATAGTATAAATTTTTTTTTATATATTTTTTTTTGCAAGAGAAAAATAAAGGAAAAGAAGAAAGACTAACAATATATTTAAATTAATTTTTTATATTTAATAACACTAATTCTTTATTTAAAATTCTTTATGTGTTGTCATCAACGTCTAAGAATAGCACTAATTCTTAGATGTTGTTTGTGTTGTAGTTTCACTTCATTAATACGCATAATTCTTCAATACAAATATTTATTACATTGATTACTAAAGTAAAATTTTAATTTTTATTGAAGAACAACACACACAATACCTAAAAATGTGTATTTAAATTTTTTTTCATATCAAAAAGCTCATTGAGTGCTTCCTTCCTTTTTCATATAAATAAACGTGTTAGGGCTCGTATATTTTTAAGTTAAATAAAATTAATATTGATGAAATTAACTTTAATTTATTAAATATAATTAAAATATATATTTAAATTAATTTCAACCATAAATTTTATTTTAAAATATAACCAAGGCGAGCGAAATTTTAAAACGTAACCAAAGAAACACATTCGATGTATCACATTTCTACACATCACAAATCACAATTCATTACAACACGCACGATGCATAGTACGAATCAGTCTAATGCATGAGCGAGTGTCATCACTCCTGTCTCGGGCAATGGCCGATAAATGAAGCAGTGGTGGAGCCGTGGAGGGGAAAAAGGAAGAGAAGGACACCTGTCTTGTGAAAGGCACAGGCAGCAATTGGATTTCATTGGTTGATTTTTGATTTTTGAGTTGGGGTTGGGGGGCCCTTACACTAAAGTGAAGTGATGTACCTGATGCTATTAATCAACCAATGAAGGGGGAGAAGGTGTCTATAACACTGCCAAATGTGTGGCGTGATTATATTGCTGTCGTCGTTGTTGGGTGAAATTCTACAGTTTTATTTTTTTAAAATATTTAAATATGTATTTTGTTTCTATAAAATATCATTTTTATGATTTTGATTTTTGTAAAATTATTTTTTTAAAATGGTTCTTGTAATTTTTTTATTTTTTTTAATCCTTTCAATATATCTATTTTTTTGTTTTAGTCCTTATAATATTTTGTTTATTTTTTAAATTAGTCTTTTTGAAAAAAAATTGATAGATACTAAAAGCAAATTATTTATATATTACAAGGATAAAAACAAAAAAATAATATATTATAAGGACCAAAACAAAATAACAGGGACTAAAATAAAAAAAAAGAATTTTCCAAGGACTATAAAAAAATAATTTTATAAAGAAATTTTTTAAAAAATAGTATATTATAAAAACCAAAAACATATTTAAGTCTTTTTGGAAATATTTCATATATGGTCTATTTGGTAGAAAAGAAAAAGATAGGTAAAAAATAAGGTGAATAGAAATAAAAAAGGTAAATAAAAATAGGTAAAAAGTAAAATAAAAATAAAGGAGTTTGGTTTAAGAAAAATAAGAAAAAAAATAAGGAAGAGATAAATAGATAAATGGAAAAAATGTAAAAAATAAAATAGAAATAACTAATAGGTCTCATTTTTTTTATTTCTTTCCTTCTCATTTTTTTTCCTATCAAACACACTTGCTATTTTTATTTTTCACCTGTTTTTTTTTCTCTATCCTATTTTCTTTTCCACCAAACAAAGAAATAAAGATACGAGTAAATAGGAAATGTATTATTGATACTTTGATAGTGTAAGGAATTTTCATACTATTATTTAATCACAAATTATTATGTACGATAAATTTGTTAATTTTTACAATAATTACTTTAAATATTATATTTATTATGATTTATAATGATTGATGGTGAATATTTTTTAACTGATCGTGTATAAAAATGCATTCTCATGATATAGCAATCAAATAAAAATTAAATAAAGAAATTATTGGGACAGTCTTTGTCGAGTCTCCAGACTGTTCTTATGGTGCTTGGCTGCAGCCGGAATAGTATTGAGATAAAATTTTAATGGAAAAAAAAGTTTTTAGTTATCAAAATATTTCAAAACTTGATTTTAGTTTTTATGAGAATTTAATACGTTTTTAATTTTTACATTTAATAGAAATATATGTTTTTAATTTTTGATTAGAGACTAAAATTACATTACTTTTGGTAAATATAGAGATTAAAAATGTATTAAATTTTTATAATGATTAAAACTGAATTTTGAAATATTTTGAGAGACAAAAAATATATTTTAGACAAATTTAATTTTAATTGAAACATAATATAAAAATATTAATTTTGTATTGATTTATTTATGTAAGTGGAAAGAAATAGAGGAAAGAGTGGAGTTGTATTGATCCTATGAATAAGGAGATCCTGAAGCAGCACCAACAAAGTGACGATCACAATAAGCATGAGACGAGACGTGTGAGAATGTACTGTGCTTAAGAATTTATCTGTGTGATGTATAAATCTCATAAGATATAACAAGTCTATCCCAGCTAAGAGTCAAGACTAATAGCAAAGATAAATTAAATAAGAAACCCAGGATAAAGAAGAGAAAGAGCAAAGAAAACTAAAGATGTGCACATATAAAAGAAGTTATCAAATTTTTTCAAAATAATTTTAAATTCAAATAACTGATAAGATGAGAAACGATTTCTTAAATTCAATTTTTTTTGAATAAATAAATAAGAGAAATGCTAGTAACACATTTTCTGACATACTCTTTTAAATACACTCTCTCTAATTGGTTGAAATTTCTTGAAAATTACAAAAATTTGTGAGTCTCACATTTATTTAATGATTCTCGCTCATAATTTTGTAGTTTTTAATAAATTTCAATCAATCATAGAGTGTGTTAAGAGGATTGTATTAGAAAGTGTGTTGCTAGCACTCCTTAATAAATAAATAAATACTCCCTTTGGTCCCTAATATAAGGCACTTATAACAAAATTACATAGACCAATAAAAATAGTTAAATTAGTTGATTTTATTGGTTTTTTAAAAAATATTATAACGTACTAATTTTACTTTCATTATCATCATTAATTTGTTGTGGGTGACGTGAATACATTAAAGTCTGAAAGCATTATGCACCACTGCTAAATAAAGACACAAATACATACTCAAAGTCTTTAATAGGGACAAATACTAAAACAAAGTTAAATACTTTATAGGAATTGTAAAATGCTTTATAAAAAGGACCATCAATATCTTTTAGATAGTATCTTATATTAAGGACAAGAGGAAATAAATCTCAATAATGCAACAGTGTTAGCTTAACCCAATCTTATGCACATGTGCTCAAACTATTTATATTAGCTTGTTTACAAGATCAAATCACAAATTATAAAGAGTTTAAAACTAAAAGCTCCAAACAGAAGCAACGTGGGACTTAAGCTTTTGAAATAGTCAACATGGCATCATAACACAATAGAGAAAAAAAAAAAAACATAAATATGTTTTTATTCCTGCAATTATGTATTATTTTTACTTTTTATCTTGCATTTTTTTTTCCAAGTGATCTTTGTAATATTCTTTTTTTTGTTTTAGTCTTTATTATTTTGCTTTAATCCTTCTAATATACTCATATTTTCATTTTTGTCTTTGTAATATGTGAATAATTTTTCTTTTAGTTTTGAAAAAAATAGGTATATATTACATGAACTAAAATAAAATAAGGAGGACTAAATGAAAAAAAGAGGAATTTTACAAGTTCCATTTCACGAAAAAAAATTGCAAGAATGAAAAACAAAAAATACGTAATTGTAGGGACTAACAAGATATTTAAGTCCCAAAAATAGATAATAATGTATTTTTTTATTAGTTAAATAGAAAATAAAAATGAAAGAAAATTAATATTTGGAAATAAATTTAAAAATTTCTTATATTTTATTTTTTCAATTTCAATTTATTTTTTTTTTCCTTTTTTTTTCCTCAAACAAATGATAAATAATATAAGTATAGTATAAATACTAGTACACACTTTCTAACTCCTCTCTACTATTGTTGAAATTTCTTAAAATTTATAAAATTTTGTGAGTTTTACTTCTTATTTAACGAGTTTCACTCTTAATTTTATATGTTTCAATAAATTTTAACTATAATAAAATCTTGTATTTTGGCATGTGTAATGCACCAGATAAATGCTTATTTTATATAACTAAAATTTATAATAAATAATTATTTTGAATATATAAATTATATTTTAGATTTATGGTAAACAATTTATATTGTGATACAAGATTATTTGTAACTATTGATATATTTTTTTAAAAATATTAAAATTTAATTTAAAAATAAAGATATAAAGATGAATTAGAAGCGATAAAAGATTCAAAAAATCTCCTAGAAATATTTCGTTAAAGGAAAATTATCAAAAACACTCTTATTAAATAATAGTTCTTAAATATACAATCATTCAATATATCTATTCTAATTTATACATATAGAAAATGTTAAAAAAATGTTAAAAGTGTATTATTATTATTATTATTTGATATATAATGATGGCAACATAATTTAAATTTAATATCTTATATAAATTGCTTAAATTTCTCACGGATTAAAAAGTGTATTATTAGTACTATCGCTAGCTGATTATTATATAATTAATGATATAGAAAACACTTATAGCAGTTATATGTCACAAATACTTATTAACACTTAATTTTTTTTTAATTTTTTCTTCCTATTAAATTATATTACTTATTATATTAATATTTTTTTTCTCTCTGAAAGTGTTAAATAACATGGGATTATCCATGCTTCTTTATCCTTATTATAATATTCCTTGTTGTTGAGTAAAAGGAGACTTTGGGGAACGAGGTTCGAGAATGTCGACACGTGATTTGGTTCTATTGGTGAACCACGTGTCAATTCATCTGGAAAGTGATTTGCCTCGGCGAGCATCGAGTCAAAACGTGTGGTTCGCCACGCCCAGTCAGAAAGCTAGGAGGTCCATCAACTTTTCTGAGCGAACTAGAACGACTGCCAGGAGCGTGGGAGAGATATATCTACTGAAATCTTTTTTTTTTTTTTTTGGTATAATATCTTCTTCTGAAATCTATATGCATTGCATGTTTATGCCTAGGCGTATCTTGAGCAAGATTTGTTTTTCTTTCTTTCCTTTGTTTTTGGGGTGTGCTATTGCAGTGGACAGCGACCCATTTGGGTTATCTTTCATATCCTCAAACCTTGCCACATTTTGCTAACTTCTCATGTCTATTTCTAATCAATTGATGAGTTGAATGTATTGACATTTGAATATATCTATTTATAGATTTTTTTTATATTTTTTATTTCGACTTTTTACTTTTAAGTGTATCCCTTTTATTTAAAATTATTGAAATTTTAATATAATTATTCACACTTCATTTTTTATTTTTATTGTACTTTTATACAACTATCTTATTTAAATTTTTAACAAAATCCAAAATCATTTAAATTTACTCTTTTTATGTATCATATAGAATACTAAAACATGGTGAAAAGAAAATAATAAATAAATATACATTTAATTTTTATTTACACAAAATAGAGATGCATCTGTAATTTTAGTAGTATAATTTGAACGACAAAATACTCCAATAACATATCCTATTAATAAATATTATATTTGATGAATATGTTATATAATTAAATTTGAAAAAATTATTTTCATTTATAGATATATCGAGTGGAATTTTAAGAAATTTGAAAAAACGTATATTAAAATTTCCCTTGAATTTCCGTATTTTATGTACATAAAAACAAAATGCATTTATGTTTATTTTATTTTTTTATCAGTTTGTTTTCAAGTTTACATATATTATACGAAAGAAGGGAAGCAGATTAAGTAGGGATGAAAGTGTAAGAAAGCAAATTTCAACTGTATAGTTGAAATGAATGGTTAAGAATGTCTTTGATAAGTGATTTTAGTAGCTTATAAGTTAGTTTGATTAAAATAAGCTTGTTTGGTACACAAGCTCATTTTAGTAATTTCCATGTTATTTCATAAGCTACTTTAACTAATTTATAACTTATAAACTATTAGTTTTTTTTTATCCTTACTAATTTACTTAAAATTCTTTTTTGCCTTTTTTTCATTATATAAATCATTTTGTCTATCCTGTCACTCCCAAGTTTTATCTTTTATGTCTTCCGCTCTTACACGCGCCTATAGTGACAACATTCATTAGTTTCAAAACTAATAGATTGTTAATTAACCTGAGGAAGATTAAGCAAAATGGCTATATATTCACCTTTATTTATAATAGAAATTTAAAAAATTATTATCCTAATTTTAAGATGATAATTTGTTAGAAATAAATTCAAATATTGAAAGTGACAATTATTTTATATATATATATATATATATATATATATATATATATATATTATATATATATATCTATATATCTATATATATTTGTGTGTGTGTGTATGTGTTCTTTTCATGTCATTTAACAATTATTAGCTAGTTTATTAACTAATCTTACAAAACAATTTCAATTCAATAAGTTAATTTATAAGCTTTTAGCATTTTTAGCTCCTAATTTCTAACTAATAAGTTTTCAGCTAGCTTATAAATTTTTAGTTAACATACAAATTAGTTTTGCCAAAGACATCCTAAAATTAAAAGCTAATTAAAATAATCTTAATTTTTTATATGCTAAAATTTATTTCTTTCATTTCTTCTACTCTCACTAGATATATTCTTATGAAAGAAGTTATTTTAAATTAGTTTAACTTTATTAAAAAAATAACAAGAATATGTTGAAAAATAAAATTTAAAAAGTTGACAGTATAAATAAACACGTTAAAATACCAATAACCCACTCAATAGGTAAATATATTTTCCTCAAATCTGAACCTAATCAGTACAATTGTAGTAATTATCAATTTTGGGCTCCAAGAATTAATAATTCAATGTTCAGAATACTGTAATCATGAAGTCTCCTAATGGCTAATTCCTCTTAATTCTTTTATAAAAATTATGCCTAAATAATAAATTAAGCACGTTTAATTATGCAGGTAATGCATGGCTATATTCTTAATACAATTATTTTGCTCAACTCAAATAAAATAACCACGCTGAATATATGGTCATATGGCCCTACCTTCAAAATTACTTTAAATTAGTAACTGATTGTAAGAATACTACATAGATAAATTCCTTACAATTATAATTAGAAGATCCTTTTAAACTTTCATCATAGAGCTACACTATCTTTACTGATTTATATACCATCTAACTGATCAAATACAGAATAGATAAATTTAGTGATATGAAACAACAATAAATTTTATTTAAATAATTTTTTACTTAAAATATGTCTATATTTTTATCGTAAGTTTTTAATATTTTATTCTGGTCTTTTAAATGAAAAAATTATAGTTCCGTACGTCGTCCCTGGAATCTGGATCATATATAGTTTCTGGAAAAAAGAAGAAGAAGAAGGAATACACCATCATTAGTTTAAACATATTTGAAGTGATTCTCAACAAAATATAAATTTTGTGCTAAATCGTTTTTTTACAGTTTTTGTGGTATTACACTTGGTATTAATGCAGCACACTCATTTTACTTAGGAAGCATCTCATTTCGTGAGAAATCTTAACAATTATATAAAATCGGAGTGAAAAAATAAGAAATATTTTGCAAATTAGCACTATAACCTTCGAGATTCTGATGTTTTACATTAATATCTAAAATTATTAGTCGTCTTTGCGAAATTTATACTTGTAGACTAAGAAATGCAGACCTTTCAGGAATAGTAATGTTAGGTTAATATTTAAAGGGAATTTGAAGTCTTATTATTGTTTGATTAAGACGAGGAATATAGACAAGTAAAGTGTGAATAGTAAGAATTATTATCAGGTATCAAATCTGAATGACTCAATCTCAAAATTAGATAATGATGTATTTAAGGTAGGACTGTTGACTTTAACTGAATTCTAATTGATGTTGATTGACCTGAGCTTCAACATGAGTATTTGTAAAATTACTTTGATGCTTACGTTAGTAATAATTTTATCAAAGTAATGGTATGTAATATATACTTACTTACTACAATGACATTGATTACATTTATAAAAAATTGAAATGTGCTAGATTCCTTGCTATGGGGCTTAAGGCCTCCAAGAAGTAATATTACTCTGTCTTAGTGTAACAATAAGATAACTTTACTTCAACTAAAGTATGATCTATTGTTCACTATTATATCTTAAGGATCTTGTACTTGAGTGTTGACTTTGTCAACACATTCAGTACATAGTAGGTTGAGACGACACTTCAAGTCATGGTGGTGCCCATCATGCAGATCAAGTCTCAAGGTCAGTCCAGAACAAATAACACTTAAACATCAAATTATTAATCAGTATAATAAAAAAATATAAAACATCAATTGTGAATATCTGTAATTATTTTAAGAATGGCCGATTATCTTATAAATTTAGGATATGCATAGCTAATTCTATCTTAATATTTGTAATTATTTTTTTGACATATTTGATAAATATTTGTAATGATAGGGTTGTATTTTTTGGTTTCCACATATATCATCTTCAGAGGCAATCTTGTTCAAGATATTGTTGGGCACTAAATGTGAAGACCTTTCTCAGCAGTAATTTAAACCTTGGTTCACTACGTCGTGGATAACTAGTCTATTCCGTTAGACCTACCCACCGATTATAATAAGGTTGTATATTATGAATTTATATTTATGTATATCATTTTTTTTACCTTAGCAAGATGTTTTTTAAATTTATATTGTAGTATTTGCCTCTAAACAAATGTTGGGAGCTCTAATTTTTATTGCAACTTTTCATTTTATACGTATATAAAAAATAAACATATAACAATATCAGCTAACGGTTTAGTGTCATCATCCTTTTTATCATAAATATGAATTAGTGACGATTATTCATTAGTGCAAAAAATGTATTTTACAACAGGATTTTACGTTAGTTATGAGGATAATTGATATAAAAAAGGAGACAGTGACATTTTTGTAAATAACTGGGAAACATTTTACATTGGTTGTGTAACGTCGTGTTTTCTAATGTATGATTTAGTGTTTTGATAACCAAAAGCGGAATATAATAGTGATCTAGGTAATTAAGAACGACCTAACTAAATGAGTTATTGTTGTTGATTGTTGTTTTGTGTTGTTGTCTTGGAATTCCGGTTTGAAATTTCGGGAACTTGAGAAAATGTGCTTAAGCCAACATGAGAGTGTTTTAGTGTTTATTTGGGATTGTTGAGGGGAAAAACAGTTGAGTTGGACCAGTTTGAGGGTCTTGGGGACTGGTTAGATGAGCTAGGGCCTTAGTGAGTCTAAAGCCAGTGTGAGGACCTTGGAGAGTTTTAAGACATAAAGGGGACCAAGCCCCTATTCCCACACCTTCCCTCATATCCCCATTCTTCCACTCTCTCATTCTCTCATCTTTCCCAAATTCTCTCAAACCCACCAAGTGAGAGGCGAGATTTTAGATCATTTCATCTCTTTTGGTGAAGAGCACTTGGTTTCTCTAGAGATTTGGCTCAAGGGTTCACCTTTCTCATTTTTTCTCCTTCCCCAAATTTGGATTTTTAGAACTCTAAGAGGTAAGGGAAGCTTACTTTCGCTGAATATCTATTGTATGGTTCCTGTTGAGTGTATATATGACCTTGGATTGTGCCAAAAATGGAATTTAAATGAATTATGTCGAGATGCTGTGTGGAAATGAGTTTCTTTTGAATTCTTGATGATTTGTTGTTGATATGTTGAAATGACGTGAAATCTGTTGAGTATGTGGATGTGGTTAGTTGTATGTGTTGTTCGACCTTCGTGGGGTATATTTAGTGTGTGAAAGAGTGAAAAGTTTGGATTTTGGGATTTTTCGAAGAGAGTTTTTTGTTATTTTCATTTGATAGTTGCTAAGAGCCTAGGGCTCTCGCTGAGCAAGAATGTCCCCGGGAGTGGAGTGAGGCTCTTGGGTTAAGGCTCGCTGAGTGACTGTTTGTGTTATTGAGTGAGTATTCTTGAGCTGTAGGAGTGACTGAGGAAGAGAGGAGGTTCGCTGAGTGATGGCTGATTCGCTGAGCGGGTGATCATAAGAATTTTGGGAATTTTATAGAAAGTGACTCGCTGAGCGAGTGGTAAGCGTTCCAGAATGCTTGGAAGTGATTCGCTGAGCGAGTATTGGGCTCGCTGGAGAGTTATTGCTCTCTGTGCAAGAGATTCACTAGGCGAACAACATGTTTGCTGAGCGAGGAGTGTGTGCAGGTTCTAGCTGCTCTCTGGAGTGGCTAGTCACTGAGTAAGAAGGCGACTCGTTGAGCGAATTGTCGTTGAAAAGATTTGGAGGAAGTCCCTGGAATGAATTCGTTGAGCAACCCCGGTTGTCATTGAGCAAGTGACTTTGGAGACAGGATGTTCGCTGAGCGAGACTTATACTCACTAAGCGAAAACCTTCATAAGGGAAAGTGGGCTCTCTGTAAGGAAAGTACTCGCTGAGTAAGCATATGGATCACTGAGCAAGCGAGGTATTCTGTTGTGGCTAGATTGTAGAAAGGGTAGTTGTGTCTTATGTTTGGGATAGGATCCATGATGTGAGAATGTTGGAAAATGGGAGTTGAGTAGAAGGTTTGCTTGGATAAAACCTCCACTAGTTGTATTGTGTTGTTGTGGTGAGACATTTTATAAGGGGTGCAGG